>CM051403.1:9660609-10860609 GCA_028052125.1 Melia azedarach
CAATCAACCAACTCTTTCAATTGCATCCTTCCTTCAAAATCTGGAATATCAACTTTCATATTGAAATCCTTTTCAAAATGAAAGTTTTGTGACTCTCTTAGGTGTGGATGAGTGTGCTGCCACTTGACAAATGACTTGGAGCATGGTGAAAAGGATTCAAGCCCTTTTTTTCTTCACTGAGAGTTTCATGGACAAATTCCCTATATGTTGCTGACTTCTTTCTTGATTTTCAAAGGCCTTCAATAGTTGTTGAAGTTATTGGATTTGCCTTCTCATTTCTGCCATTAGAGCATCAAGTCAGCTTAGGTGTTTGAAGACCTTCCTCAAAATTGTTTTTGGTGACAAAGGTTGCCATAACTTCACAAGTTGCATAGATTTTTCAAGCTCTGATACCAAAATTAATGCCAGAAATTGGGGGTTTGTGTGATGGATTTAGGTGTTCACTAAATAAAGAGTTAGACAAGCTCTCTTCCGAAGAATAACAACAAAAGGGATACAAAAACACCACCCTAAAGTTGCTAAACAAGGTTTTAGAACTAGAAAGAAGATAACTACTCGCCACCCAATTGAGATCCTCCAAGAGATACAGAGTTAATAGAATACAATTTGTTTTAAACTCAACTCAAAATGACTTGTTTTTGCATTACAATCTCAAGGACTTATATAGTTCCATCTTGGAACAACCCTCCAAGTATAAGTAAGAACACAATTATTGAAATCAAATACAAATCTTTGAAATAAAAACAACAATACAACTAAGGCATTGAAACTATGTTACAACTTTTGAAAAACAAAGAAAACAATTAAGACATGATGTTGAAGTGAGATACAAAGAGACAAATTTTCAAAAATACTTCAAAAATATCATGTTAGACTTCAAAAAAAAAGGCAACCTTCAATTAGTACTTTGAATTATGCTAGAATTCCTCAAAACTTGTGTAGGTTGGATTGACTTTGGCAATGAGCATGTATTAATCAATTAGCCATAACTTCTTCTAAAGAACTCTAAATTGAAAACTATAAAATGTGTTTTTTCAAATGGTACCAACTATGGTCAGAAATGATGTCTAGGTGAATAGAGATAAATTCTTGAAGTTACCTCTCTGACAGTGTCTTCTCAGTTTAGAAAATTAGGGTAGTACCTTAAACTTACTAGCACTTGAATCTCGACTTTGATGTTTGGACACTTGCGTGTCAATTACAAAGCTAACGAACATCCTGTTAAAGATGCTAATAGATCTTGTTGTACTTTCACAATTGCTCCCCTATTTTTTAATAAAATACGGCCATAATTTTGAAGTCGTGTGTAAGAACTTGTGAAGTCAATAGATTCCATCAGAAAAGCTTTCTTTGTGGCTACATAAAACCTCTTTTTGTTGCTCTAATACTAAATCTTTTACACAATTCAGTAGCTAATGCAGTAAAACTATAACTGTGTTGCTCTTAATGGTTGCAAACATCTTTTTGACAATCCAATTACTAATGAAAGTAACCCCATCTACTACAATAGAGGTACAGATCCTCCAAGAGAAAAATTACACTTACCCCTTTATAAGATTCAGACTTACTCAATTTTTCCCCTATTAGATGAAAATGTCCAAAAAAAACCCTTGCCATTAGAATCTTTCATCAATTTAACCGAATAAATATGTTTTTACCGTAATGCCTAATAATGCTAACATGTAATAGGATAAAATAAAACGTCTCATTCACAACTTAAATAAATACTTTATTTATTAATATATTTTATTTAAAAATGAATAATTTAATATATACATATTTATATCTTTATATATAAATATTTTACATAATTTTATTAATAAACTAATTTATTAATAAAATTAATAATTAATTTTGATTTATAAATATTTAAAATTTAATTTAAATTGTGAAAAAATATAAATTATATAATTTATTTGTATATAAAAATATTTTTAGATGAATATGAATTAAATTTTATTATTTATGAGAATGTATGCATCACTCCATACAAAACAAGACATATTTTATTATGAATTAATTTTTTAATTAATAAACATTAAAAAATGGCCAATGTCTTAGTAAAGCATGAGCCTTTTTTCAATTGAATTATCTCCAAATTATAGAGAGCTCTCATCATGCAATGAATAATCTCCCAACTCTTTACACAAACTAGAATTATCCCCTCTTATTATAAGAGCATTATGCATAATTGAACAAGCACCAATAAAAGCAACTGCAATCCTAAATTCCTCTGTATTGCACGACTTAAAACACCCCAATTCTTCAAAGAAGCAATGGCTTTTAATGCTGGTATGCACATCAAATTATGTGCTGCATTGAAATAATTCTCTTCACTTGTCCTTGGTTTGGCATCCATAGTGCACATTAAACATGGATGCAATTTCTTGGCGTCAGTGTCTTTTTATAGAGTTGAACACTTGAACACTTTTGAATCATCCTTTATCGCCACGAATACCAATAATAATACTCAATATTCTCATAATGAGATTAAAAAAAAAAGAAAATACAATCTTTTTCTTTACAAAAATTAAACTTAAAAATTATTTACCCAACCTAAAATAAAAAAGAAAATTTCCAATATCTACCAAACAAGTCATTCAAAATTCACCAAAAAACTTAAGAAAAAAAAATGGCCATTACCAATCTATTAAAAAAAATTACATTATCTAACCAACCATTGAAACAAATTCATAAAAAATTTAAAGAAAAAAAAATGGAAAAGACCCAGATAGCCACACCAATCAAATCTACCAAATAGAAAACTCTTCCTAAAAAATTCATCATCAAAAAAACCCAAGCTTGGTACATTGCCACTGTATGCAATTGGATTTAGAGAAGAGAGAAAAAAGAAAGGTGTATGTATTTGGAAGAGAAGGAGAGAGAGGAGGAGGTGCGGGGGTGAGACGATAGAGTAGTGAAAAGGGATCTGAGAGAGTCAGGGACTGAGAGAGAAGAAAAGCAAAGCAATGGAGATTGGAAAGGGAGAGGGTAACTAATGTAGAGATAAAATTCAAAAGATGATAATAGAGGATATGGATAAGAACATATATAAGGTTGTGAGTTTTATTTTTCATTTGCTAAAATTTTTTTATTTTAATCAAATTTATGCCAAGCTAACATGTCATCTCTATATTAATTAGACCAAAATACCCTTAAAATTTTAATTTTTTAGTTAATGTTACAATGACAAGGGGTTTTTTGGGCATTTTCATCTAAGAGAGAAAATCGAGTGAGTATGAATCTTATAGGCGGTAAATGTAGTTTTTCAGTCCTCCAATTACGATTGGCTCTCCCATAAATTGTAGTCACCCAAGTACTTTCATTCTTAACTCTATTTAAATAAAATCTTTCTGTTTGCATAATCCTTCAAAACCTCTCTAAAGTAATGGACATTGTTAAAGGTTTGGCCAGTTGCAAGAGTCATGTCATCTTTAACTGGTATTCTATACAATCTTCCCCTCTGATCCCTTACTATTATATCCATAGAACATCATTTGCTTCATCATCAGCATTAGCAACATCATCTGCTTTATCATCATCAATAGTAATATTATTTACAACTATAATGGTATTTTGAAATATAAGCCCATGTGTTTAGCTTCAATTGTGGGATTTAGGTCATGATATAATATTCTTGGAACTAGTTCTTTTCGTTGTAATAGAAGTGCATCAATATCTAACAGCAATTTGTCGAAACCTTTGTCCAAGGTTTTTGAAATGATGTTCATGAACTCATCATTGTTATCTAATACAAATTTGTCCTTTGACCAAGGCAAAACTACATCGATAATGAGTCATCCAGTTTGTGTCGCGTTTCAATAATCTATAACACATTGTTCATTTTTGATAGATATAACATCAATGTTTATTCGAGTAATATCTATCTTGTCAACAACAACAAACATCAATAACAAACCACCAACTCTCTATGAATAAGAACACACAAATTTCCTCTATTTGCCCTTATTTCTAGCATAACATATGCAACCAAAGCACAATAAGAAAAAAAGATAAGCACTTTGTATGCCAAATATATCTTAACAACAGGTATAAACCATAAAAAGCATGATTTTGCATTAGCACCCACAATCTATTATTATATATCCATTTGAAAGAAAAAAGAATCACAAACCCATCTAAACCCATGTCCAAATAGCAACCATTATACCATCTAGTCACCTTATAGTAAGGGGTAATACCAATACCTGATAAGTGAGCAATTCATTCACTTATCTATTACTTTTAAGCTTATATATGTATGTAAATCCACAAGCTTTCGTGTTATTTTGATGAAATTAAATGTTGTTGTGTAGAAATATAAAAAATCGCAGCCCAAGATATAAGCAGCACGAAAATGAGGACTAAAAAAGTGAATCACCAAATGGGACTAAAACGCAAGAAAATTGAGGACTTAAACGCAAGAAATGCAAGAATTAAAGGAATTAAATGCAAGAAACAAAGAATTAGAGGACTGAAATGTTAGGGGTGGCAATTTGAGACACAACACGATTATTCGATACGAATTCGGTGCCATTAAACGGATTTGAATTTAAAATCTTGATACGAATAATAATCGTGTCGTATTCGTGTCGAGACGATTATTATTCGTGTCGTATCCGTGTTTAACATGCAAGACACGATTATTCGTTTAAGACACGATTAATTAAATGAATAATTGAATAACCGTGTTTTAAACGAATAAATAAATAATTGTGTCTTAAACGAATAATCGTATCCTAAACGAATAATTGTATCCTTAACGAATATATTTTATTAAATTTTAGAAAAATATGTAATATAAATTTATTTATTATAAACAACTCTTAATATAAGCATCTAATTATTAAATATATATTATATTTGATAAAATATACTATTTTTAATATCTTAAGGACCTCAATGATAATTACTAAATTAAACTAATTGTGTTCGTGTCTTAAACGAATCGTATTTTAAACGAATAATAGGATCTTAAATGAATAATCGTGTCTAAACGAATCGTATCTAAATAATAGATCGTATACGGATTTAAAAGAGTTGATACGAATAATAAATGAATCGTATTCATGTTAAATGAATATTAAACGAATCGTATTCGTATCGACTCAATTCGATTCGTTTATCCAAATTGCCACCCATATGAAATGTCTTAAAGACTTAATTATAAATAGACTTAAGGGACTTAATTGAAGTTAAGGCAATTTTGTGCATGGTGCGCTAACTCCCTATGCACTGCCTATTCAAAGTCTTCATGGTAAAGAAAAAGACTTTCATCCATCACGCGTACTCGCGCCGTGCCTAGTGTACCCATACCTTTAATCGAACAATGATTTTTTCAAACTTATTTTGAGTCCTTCAATCAACCTTAGTTGGGCCAAATTTGGCTAATTCTATGTTCACATCATTTTGGGGGCAAAGCCACCATTTATGCAAGAATAGAAATTGGCATATTTTTAGAGGGAGATAGAGAGAAAAAGAGATAATTTCTAGTGAGAGAAAGAAAGAATCTTCAAATTTATTCTGGTTCTATCCCTTTAACTCTTAACTTATCTAGAATTCCATTTGGTTTGTTGTCATTTGTTCTGTTTTGTTGAATGTTGAATTTTAAGATAATATTGATGTTGGATATTGATATATTAGGCTAAACTCTATTTTAGGGATCTTGATATAACTTAGTTTATGTTTTGAGTGATTTGAAATTATTAATATAAGTATGTTTCATTCATTTATGTTTTCTTATACTTGATACTTTTAATTTGTTGAAAAATGAATTAATTGAATTATTATGAATGGATGAATACTTGGGAGAGATTGATTTGTTCATTAAGATAAGGAAAATATAGCTTATGAACATTGAAAGTCTGAGAAGATTTTAATGTCTGAACAATCAATTTAACACCAAAGAAATTGAGAGACTATGAGGTAATCAATTTTTTGTTGTTAATAACCAGCAAAACTAAAAAAATGTTTGATTAGCTAAGTTAAATAGGGATGTCGACAAGATTAATTAGATATAGGACTTGGTTTAACGCTCAGGAGAGGTAACTAGGTTAAATTAGAATTAGCGATTAGTGAATTGAAATAAAAAGTATTAGCAATTCCCGATTAGGATAACTATACCGACAACTAGGTGAAATCAAGATTCTAGGATTATTTCATGTCGTATTCACACACTCACATTATTAACTCTGTTTCTTCTTATTTATTTTTCTTATTTTTATATTAGCAAAATTTAGTTATTATTTTAGTAATTCCATTTCTCAAACCTAGATTGCTTAGATAAAGTTGATGTACCATAATTGTAGTAATTAGTCTAAAACCTGAAAGACTCAGTCTTTGTAGGTACGATAACTCTTTTTTACTACTGTACTACTTGTATGACCCTGTATACTTCCGAATTTCATGGGCAAGTAACAATACCCATAATAGATAATAACACGAGAAAGCTATAGTTCTTCAAATACTCGAAAAAGGTACATTTTTCATGACCAATAATTTTAAACAAACAATGCGTGTAACAACTTTACATAAAAAAAAATAACTTCTCAAACCAGATAAAGCGCACACTCACCTATTGGGCACTTTTTACACTCCAACCGAGATTCTTTATGCCAAATTGTGGTGAAAAGCTATGAAGAAAATCTAACCTATAATTTTTCTTTCTAATGACTGTCAAACATCATAATGTTATATCAACTATGGTGTTCATTAGTTCGAGTTCAAAGCTGTGTTTGAAACTGGGTTCGAAGGTAGGTTGAGTTCGTCGCGTAAATGAGAGAGGCAAGGCAAAAAACCTTTTGTTCTCACCTATAATGGCAATGTTTGGCTTTAAGTGTTTATTTAGCTTAAAGTATTTTTTATTTTTTATGTAATAAAATAGGTGTCCTAGTTTTTAGTTACGAGGCCATTTTTGTTTCAAAATTTGACAACATGGCCAAGGTTTGTCTGCTGCACACGTAATTTGGAAAAGTACATAATTACCCCCAAAATTTAACACTTGCACCTAATGAAGATAACTTTATGGGGTATTTGGGGCATTAGCGATCTAACGAGGGGTATCAAGACATCACGCCAAACAAGGAAAAATCAAGAATTCTTCTTTTATGGCAACAACTAAGTCATATTATGTAATTCTAACATCATCAAAATGAACAATCTATTTTATTGTAATAGATTTATCTTATATTGTAACAAACATGGTATTAAAGTTTGAGCATATGTTGATTTCTATAAAAGGTCCTAAGTTATAGATTGGATAATAATTAAGTTTTGTGTTGCAGAAAAAATGTGAAAGATTTGACAATACAAAATGAAAATCATTCTTCAAAATAAAAAGAGTCAAGGAGTTAAAGTGTTGAAATCTTGAAAAATTGGTAAGAATTCATCCCACATCTAGAAGATATGTTTTTCAAAACGTTTTTAGAAAATATTTTTTAGATTTTAAATTTTTTAAAAATAGAAAACAATAAGAAGATTGAAAACTTGAAGAAAATGTAATTATTTTTAAATATATTTAAAACGTAACTTTTGATTTTCGATTCTTTTCCTTAAAATAGTTATGTGTTTTTCATAATACTGCAACATATAACATTGTGATAAGCTTTTATCAAAATCTTATTCCATATAAATTCTTCTAATTTAATATCTATTTTTCAAAATATCTTTATTAGGATTATAGTTAGATCATGTATTTTAGGAGATAATACTTTTCTCTTAGGAGATAATATTTTTCTCTATATATATTATACTTTTTCTAACATGAATAAATGCCTTGAGTGTTCTCGAACGCGTCTTTATGTATTGTATATTTTATGCATCTTTGTGTCTTCAAAACTTTAAATTTGATACTAACCTAAGTTACAAATATATCATTTGAACATGATTTTTCTAGTAGCTTAAAGAGAGCCAATTGCATCATTGTGATTTTTTAGAAGTATATTTGTTTTAGGAGAAGTAGTTATGTGACTTTAAAAGAAGTTTACTTGCAGTAAAAAAAAAAAAAAGACTAGTGATATTTGCTGAACAAGTCTAACTAATTGATCATATAATGGCGAACAAAATTAAAGAGGTAGTCTTTATTTAATTAAGTCCAATTGATAGTTGTGATATTTTATAACTTATTAAGTCGTTTAATAATTGAGCGTGGCCCTTTTTTTTTTTTTTTTTTTGTGTTTTCAGCTTATAAACCATTACAATAGCAACTGTATTTATACTAACTCCTAGCCCGAGGAGAATTTTATCACAGCTCATCATTACGAGGTATCATGTACAATGTGTATAGTTGTCATTTTGAGTGCTATCGATATTATCTAATATAATATATCAAGCTTCTAGTAGGGACGGGTGAAGGTCACTCAAAGCACACCAAGCAACCTGAACCAAACCGAAAAATTCGATTCGGTTTGATTTCTGGTTTAATAATTTGAAATTTTGAATTTTCTACTTTGTTTTCAGTTCAATTGTCCGAGAACCAATTTTAGAATTAGAAAAATTATTGTTAATAAATTATATTTTAATATTTTTTACATTTATTTAAATTTTTAAATTTGAGATAAAAATTAACATAAAATTATTAAAAATTTTAAAATACGATAATAGAGTTTATTTTCCATCAATCCCACCGTCTGCGACGGCGCATACCGGAGGTTTTCCGTCAATCGAACGTGGAAGCGTTGTGATGAGTCTGCCAATAGTAAATTCAATATTTGGGCGTTGAATCTGAACCGTAGGATTAACGTGGAGATGTGTACCGGACAGAAAATATAAATGTTGGAGACATGAGGACAAGGTACTGTACTAAATTCACGTGCATATCAATTGTATACTTCCAAAAGTATGTCTTTCATGTCTGGCAACCCTTCTCAGACGCAAAAAGTCTAAACACGTGTCCTGCTCTTTTTGCTGCCTGTTCCAAACAAAAACTACGACGTACTTCTCTTTGCTTGGCCCCACACAACCCCACCTAGAGCAACTGTTTGGCAAGCAACCCCACGCTTCTCCCTCCTCATTCATTATATTTTATAGTAATAAATACATTTTCATCCCTAAACTATTTGTAAATAACATAAAAGAATATAGTTTGTTCAATTTAAATATTTCAGTTCCATTAGTATTATCTCTTGTTTTCATACCATGCTCGTAACAACAAATTAATCAAAATATAAAATAGGTTGGATCAAAATAATAAGATATAAATTTGATATATAAAAAAAATAATCAATATAATACAAAAGTTTAAATGAGTTTTGTTAGACTTATATTTTAAACATGAAAACACAATAGACCAACACCGATAATTAATTAATTTTTTAAAATAATTTAAAATTTTAAAAAAAAATTAATATTAACTATTTAATAATTTCTCGTTTAATATAAATGATAATTTTGTCTCGTAAAAGGGTGGATTTGAGAATCTTATCCTTACACATAATTTACAAATTCTATTTAATATATTCTCAAGAGATTTTTCTGCACACTAAATATATATTATTAAATAATATTTTAATAATTTTAATCAATATGGAGCATGACATAAACTTAATATGTCATATTAAACTAATCCATTTAAGTATTTACACAAAGAATTCGGTGCAAAGTATAAATAAGTTTAAATTTTTTAAGTTAGAGACCACAGCACAATATGAATTATACATCGAAGTACTTGGGACTAAAATTTAAACTTTTAAAACAAATATGCCATAACATGTTTTCTGCTGAAGTTTAGGATATACACTGCTACCCATATTTTATTTATGGGGTATTAACACATACCTCCCATGAGGTTTGAGACTTTAACACTTAGATGGAAGGTTTGAGTAAAGGCACACTTACCTCCCCTGAACTTTTAGTTGACCATCTATTTGTATTTAAATGACTAAAATACCCTTAATTACTTTAAAGTTAAAATTTAAGAAATTTAATTTTAATTTATATAATGTTTGAAGATTAAAATTTAATTAATAATAATTTAAATTTTTATTTATTTAATATTTATTTAAAGTTAAAAATTTAATTTTGAATAAATATTAAATATGATACATAATTAAAAACTGAAATTATCAAATTAGAAAAGCGGTCATTTTACACAATAAAGTTTAAAATTTGAATAAATATGGTATATGAATAAAAATTAAATTATCATTAACTAAATTCTTAATTTAAATAAATATAAATTAAAATTTTCAAATTATATTATCATTAATTAAATTCTTAATTTTAAAAAATAATAAATAAATATAAAGTAAAATGATCAAATTGAAATATTATTAATTAAAATTTAAATAAATATAAATTAAAATTATTAATTAAATTCTAATCTTCAAACATTATATAAATTAAAATTAAATTTTTTAAATTTTAACTTTAAAAAAATTAAGGGTATTATAGTCATTTAAATATAAATTGATGGTCAACTAAAAGTTCAGGGGAGGTAAGTGTGCTTTTACTCAAACCTTTCATCTAAGTGTTAAAGTTTCAAACCTCAGGAAGGTATGTGTTAAAACCCCTTTTATTTATCGATTTTTAAATTTCTTTTATACAGTTTAGGTTTCATGGGTCCGTTCAATTAATTTCGCTGCAGATTTTCCAAATTTGTCAAATAAAATTATTGCACGTCATGATTTATTTAAACAGAAAATTCATAATTATATTTTTAATATAAATGGTTGTTTTACAGATAAAGTTTAATTTAGGTATAGCCATTTCTCATATATTTTGCCATACCGTTAAATCTTTCAATTTTAGTTAATTAATATTATCATATATGAGAAGTTTTAATTTATAAAATATGTTTGATAAAGACACATTATTTAAATTAAATTGACTAATTTAATTATTTTACGTATTAAATTAGAATTTAAATAGAGTAAATTCTTTAATGCATGAGTAAGCCAAAGCTATTTACTTCTCCACCAATACATATGACAGCCAGTGTACTTTGTTTGCATATAAAATAAATAATTACATGTGATGAGAGGTTATAAAACCCAGAAGCACAAACTTCAATTTTGTTTAATAAAGAACATTCACAAAATTTGATGTTTAACATAATGCTTTGAAAACATAGGCTTTTAACATTATTTTTTTCAATTTATTGATTAATTAATTACCAATAATTATACTTAATTTCAAATAACAGGTATTATAGCGAATTTAAATTATTAATCCAAGATATTAGGATACCCAATAATTTATCTATTTACTCATTTATTTTTTTTAATATGATAAATCTCTTTTTTCAACCTTTTTAAGTTGGAATTATTTAGGAGATCAGTATTTTAATCCGAAATTTCTACCTTAATTATTTAGTTTTTCTTCTAATCAAAATAGATAATTTAATATAATCTAATCTAATTCAATTAATATCTAGAATTAGATCTGCAAGTAGCTAGATTATAGAACTCAATACCCGATCTAAATGCATCCTGTAATTTGTTGGGCTAGCCAATAACTCCTAGAGGAAAAAGAAAACCCTAACAGCAGAAGATGACGTATAGCTTTTGTTGTCCTTCCTTCAATGTAGCAGCTTTAGCTTTATCTCTTTACACAGCAAACAACTCTCTCTCTCTATTCCTCAAGCTGCTACATAAGTTCTGATTTGAATCTTGAAAGCTTACAAGTTCTGCCCTCCTGAGCTTGATTGTTGTGTGTTACTGATTGCTGTAAAAGTCTGTATCAGGTAGATAATAATAAGAGAGTTAATATGCAGTCTGGTTATGGTGCATCAGAGATGCATCAACATAACCATCAGTTGATTGATGATGACTGTTCCCCGTCAATTTTCACCATTTCCAATCCTTATAATCAGCCCCAACAACTGCAAAACTTGCAACAAAGAAAACAGCTGCAACAGATGTTTCAACAACAGCAGCAGCAACCACCGGTACCACCCTTTACCCATCAGTTGTTCCACCATCAACGGCAGCAACAGTTTCAGACATTTCAGCAGCAGCAACTAGGGCTACAGCAACAAGAACCATTTTTTGATGTGAATTTCAAGTTGGGATTGAATGAAAACAGTGAGAATGTTATGAATCAAGATGATGATAGAACTCTTCTTCAAGGAAATGTTTCTGGGATTCGACAACATTCCCTAGTAATGCCCCATTCTTGGAATTCACAAGAACATTCTGCTATCAAAAACCCTTTTTGGTAATGTTATTTAATATATGTTTTGTTTTCTTTGTTTCTGCTTTCAAATTGGGCATGTTTTGTTTGTTCTAAATGTTAAGAGGAAATATATATCTAAATAGGTGTAACAATAAGCAGTGCGATGAAGATAAAGGGCCGGCGATAGAGTGCAACAAGAACAAAAAGCACTACAACCATGCTTTACAACAAGTAGATCAAAGGAAGGAGAGATGCAAAAATATCGGGACCAAATACAAACACTTTAGCGAGCTTGAAGCAATTTGTAACCTCGCAAATGGTAAGATTGTTGAAACTTCTGGGTCCGATCTCACTGGCGACAAGTCGCCAAAAGATGCTGGTGCTGTGTTTTTGATGTCTCTGAGAGACATACAGTGCACAAATACTTGTGAAATGGCTGATGCTAACGCTGAACTTGGATCAGAGAACTCCATAGAAGAAGCTTGTCCGGGGAAACAAAATGAAAATAAGAAGAGAAAGAGAAAAGTGAAGGAGAATTACAGTGGAATGGTTGAATTCTTTAAGGGTCTGGTGAAGCAACTGATGGATCATCAAGAAGGTCTTCACAGGAAGTTCTTGGAAGTTGTTCACAGAATGGATAAAGAGAGAGCTGAGAGGGAAGAAAAATGGCGGCAGGAGGAGACTGAAAAAAATAATAGAGAAGCAATTGCGAGAGCCCATGAACAGTCTATAGCTTCAAATCGAGAAGATCAATTGATTTGGCTTATTCAGAAAATCACCGGCCGAAGTATCAATCTTCCTCCAAGGAAGACTGCTTCGCTGTTGCAACCACAACTTACGAAGGAACAAACCAAAGAATTGACAAGCACGAAAAGTGACACAAATAGATGGCCGAAGGATGAAGTTGAGGCCTTAATCCAAGTTAGGAGTGGCCTGGAGTCGAGATTTTTGGAGCCTGGGCTAAAAGGGCCTCTATGGGAAGAGGTAAGCTCTTTAATGGTTTCAATGGGTTATCATAGAAGTGCCAAAAGATGCAAAGAGAAGTGGGAGAACATAAACAAATATTTCAGAAAAGCCAAGGAAACTGGCAAAAAGCGTTCTCCGCGGTCCAAAACCTGCACTTATTTTGATCAATTGGATCAACTCTACTCTAGAACTTCCCTCAATTTACCTTCTTCTTCTTCTAATCCTTCGTTCAACAGTGACATGGAGGTACAAAGTCAAGGCTATTCAGAACTCCTAGAAGCCTTTGTTGCTGAAAGAGATCACTTTGGAATTGCACAAAACACATCCAGGACTGGAAACTTCAATGTCTTTGAAATGGGCTCTTCGAGGTTGAACTTTGACGGTATTCCCAATGATCAGACAATAGAATTTGAACAAGGAAGACATGGAAATGAAAACAAGGATTGTGAAGAAGAACATAAAGTTGATGGTGAGCAACAAGTAGAGATATAATTTCAAGAATAGAATGTTATATTATTCTCTAGTATCAGGCAATTCTTTTGGTTTGATTTTTCTTCGTTTGAGCTTGACTTTATTCTGAAGTGTGAAGAGATAGCATTTATTTATTCATTTTATGAATGAATTTTGTAATTTTTAGCTTTATCATCGAGGAACCAATTCACCCAACAATAGCTGCCGGAATATGAACTTAATTTCCTTGGCAACTTAATTACTTCAAAATAAATATCACAGAATTTCATTGGGAGTCAAAAGCATGAACTGAGCAACATTCATATCTTCTTACATCAAGTTTCCATTCAATCTGTGTACGTTTGTGAAGACATGAATGATAGAAAGAAGCCTAGCTGTAGCAGGGGACCATACATGCACATGGTGCGTCCAATTTTGAGCAGAAAACTCACGAAACCTTCATAGTACTACTGTCTTTGATTTGATTACTCCAACCTGAAATTAATTGTTCTCTGTCCTGCAACTATAATTTCCTAGAATGTACACTTTACATTACCTAATTATTATGCATTAAATGTGTGTAATAATAATGGTTTGATACATAAAAGGAATTGCTTGGCATACTTTTTTTTTTTAAGAAAATGCCAAAGTATAATTAAAATTATGTTTTATTATTGTAATTTTATAATTTATTGATATTTATATTTACATTGAATAAAGTGTCTATTGAGAATTTAGATATGACAGTAATAATATAACTAGTACGATCAAAATCTTCTTGTACCTAAGATATAACTGAATTCGTTTATAAGGTAAAAGCCTTTTTAGTGTATAAAATTAGGTTAAATACTATTATAACTACTAATAGTTTTTAAAATATTTATATAAAATACCTATTATACTTCTACACATAATATTTGTTAAAAATAATTAATAAATCTCTAAAATTTAATAAAATATAATATATTTTATGTAAAATATATTAATAAATAAATCTTATAATTATTTTATATCACATATTTAATATAATAATTATTAATATATTATAATTTTTTATTATATTAATATTTTAATTATTTTATTTTATTTATATTTTAAATATATTTTTTATTTAAATTATAATATCATTATAAATATTTAAAATAATGTATTTTACCCTATTCACTTTATGAAAAAAGGCCAAAGTTTAGGAACTAAAATGAGTTTTATCCTCTATTATATTATATTTGCTCTGTTAATCTGTAGTGGGCCTGGGATTCTATGTTGCTTGTGGCCCAGGTTTAAAACGTACTGGCTCTTGTTTTTACATTTGAAGCCATTTCAATTTGAGTGGCCGAAACAATGGGTAGCAGATTGTATCGCGATTTGATTTTATTTTATTTTCTTTTCATATTGATATTAATTAATTTTTTTAAATTCATATGACAGATTATAATAGATAATGTTGATTGTGAAGTTTCACTAAAAATTTAAAAAAATATATATATATTTTTAAAAATTTGGTTTGAATTTATATATTTTTTATTAAAATTATATTCTCATTATTTTTTGAGTTTCTTAGAACCAATATATTTATTTAATCATTTATCTCATATATACTTACAATATATAACATAGTGTACATATCATTTATGAAATGTGGCTCAATGGTTTAAATTTTAGAGACTAGACTTCAAGTTCAAACTCCTATATATTCACAAAATATTTTATTATGTTATTTTTTCTTTAAAAAAAGATGAATTAGGCTGCCTTATAATTAGAATAAATATAAAAATAATTATAACTTAAATTAAAATATGAAATTTTTTCACTATAATTCATGAGAAAATATACTTATATGTAACTCGTACAAGTGATAGAATCTAAATAATTTGGTTATTTTTATCTAAATATTTTTTTCAATTAAAAAACTGAAATTCAATAATTTTATGTTTATACCCTTAAATATTAAATAAATAATAAATAATCTCAAAAAATAAAAATAAGAAAAATAATTGACTTGTACACAAAAATAAAAATTATATTGATGAGAATTTTGTTATCATTTGCACTATTATATAAAAACTACATATATGTATTTTAATTCGAAAGATAATAATGATAAATATAAATTAGAGTAAAAATAAAAGAAATTTATAAAAAAATTTAGAAAATGTGAGGGAGAGGACAAAAAATGAATAAAAAATGTGTCTTTTAGAAAAAAAACTAAGTTTATATTAGAAATAATGTGAATAAATAAATTAAATAAAAATATTTACGAGAAAATATAAAATGAAATTATTTAAACGTTTGAGATTAACAAAAAAAAATGATTTTTCTATTAAATAAAATGTGTCTGAAAATAAACATAATTAATCATCTAAAATAAACAAATTAAATCAATTAAATATTAAGACAAAATAAAACCCTTATATAAATTACAAATTAGTTCGGATGTAGGATTTTAATATCTTCTTTGTCATAAATATCATAGATTTAAAACGTTAAAGTTGTAGGTTAAACATTCTTATGCATTTGTCTATTTTAAATAATTAACTATACATACATATATCTATATATATACTAATATTACGCTAACATTATACTAAAGGTGCGGTTGGCAATGCTTAAAATTATTAATTAGTATTAAACTATACGTTTGACAAATTTTGATAAAGTATTTATTATAAAAATTAATACTTGAAGTGATTATTTGGTTAACACAAATTTAATGTCTTCCCAAATTAGCACTTATACAGTTAATAAAAATTTTATTTTTCTCAAAATATTTTTGAACAAATTTAAAAATTATATTTCTTAAATGTTTATTTTTTTTGTTAAATAGATTTTACTTTAGATGATTAATATATATATATATATATACATATAAATATACATATACATATACATATACGATAGATTATATTAGATATTTAAAAATATATTATTTGATATATTTTTCTTTGTAGATGAATAAATTATTGAAATTGATACATTATTTATATTCATGACATTATAATTTTGTTTATATTTTAATATTCAGTAGATAATTAATATTATTAAAATTGTAGTTATTTTTATAGCAAATTTCTCATTCAATTTTTTAGAAATGTTTATTAAAAAATATTATATATATAGAATATTTATTTTTATTAAATATATTACTTATCTTAATATGTCTATTTTAATAATTCGTCAATACAAAAATATTTTTTTAATTACATCTCTAAATATTTATATTAGTCTCAATAAATATTTTTAGAGATTGTTAATCAACCGTTTTAAGTACTTTTTCAAAATTTACTAAAAAAAATACTAAATAATATAAACACTAATTAAATTAACACTTATGCTTTAGATCGGTTAAATTGACTCTAAATTACTTCTCAAATAATAAAATAATTCAAAAAAATAATATGCAACACAATCCAACGAAGTAAGCAACATCAATATTAATTTCCAACACCATCCAATTGTGGAACAACTTGGAATCTAATAGGTTTCCCTTTATTATTCTTTTAAGTCTTCCTCGACAGTTTACAAGTGCCCTCAACTGCCTTCAATCATCATCAGATTCTTAGATCTTTCAGATATCATGATAAATCGAGGGTTCTGAATGGTGAATGATCTAGTAGAGCATTGTGATTGGGTTTTCATTGGTTTCTCACATATTGCGCCAACTATTTGTGTTTTTTTTATCTCCAAAAACCTAGTAGATAAATATATATATAAAACATAATAAAAATAAAATGTATAATTTTATAATATATTTAAATATTATATTATTAATGTATTATTTATTAATACATTTTTTTATAAATATACTTTATTTCGTGAAATTTTAAAATTTTAATAATAATTTTTATTAAATAATTATTATTGACAAAAATATTATTGTTATTTTAAAATAAATTTAAATTTGTGTAAATATTTTTAAACTATTAAAACTAATTAATATATTTAAGCTAAACTTTAAGGATTTGTCGCGTTATTTTTATTTTATTTGTGATAACACACACTTGTCACTATTTTATTGGTATACTTATTTGTTACCAAAAGGACTAACTAGAGATTTTACACCTTTCCAATGAGGCGGTTATCTGTTTATTGAACTTCAATCCTCTGCTTCTTATTTTTTCCTCATTTCTAGAATTTTTGGTGTGTGTTTAATTTTCTATTAACTCCTTTTAACCATTGTGACCTCAGACTTTTCCTTTTAATTAACAAATCTTAATTTTACCACGCTCCTTTTAGGGCCGTTCTCATGTATCCTTATAGATTTTGGGCCTCACAAAAATAACTCATATAATTTCTTTATACAAATTATAAGAAAAGAAATTTGAATTGAAATTGAGATTTCAAATTATTATCCTGAGTCCCAACCAAGCCCAAACTAAACTGCACTCTCCTTGGACAGTCAAGGAAGTTGAACGATGGGCCTCAGTTCATAGATCTGCTTTCTAGTTCATGTATACAGGCCCAAACTTAGCTCTTAAGGGTGCATTTAGTTTCAATTTTCCAGTACACCGAGGGATTTGTTTTCTTATTGAGTTTGATATTACATGGGATATATTAACAAATGCATTTAGCCCATTTGTTAATATATCCTATGTAATATCTAAAATATTCTTTTTCAAGAGAGATAAATGCATTAATTTCTCTTTTGTCTTTCTTAACTTTCTTTTTTTTGGGATTTTATGTGTTGAATAGAAACAATGGTTAATGATGGGGCATTTGCAATTCTTAGTTAAGATAGTCTTGCTAATGTAAGTTGCAACAAATTAAAAAAAATTGCATTAAAATAGGTATCTTTATTAGAATTGCATGCAATCACATTATCATCACTATCCTTTTTCTGATAGATTTGCATAAAATTTAGAAAAATTAGAATTTAAGAAAACATATAAAGGTTGCATTTGTCTCATCTAAGTAATGGTATTTTTGATATTACATTAGGTATACGAATAACGGTTCGTTTAATATAATTTTTTAAATGTAATATATTTTAACAAAAATTTATTAATTATTTAATTATTATAGATAACTTTTAAGAAAGATTGAGTAACTACTTTACTAAACAAAATTTTAAGATTATATTATAAAAAAATATAGTAAAATTTTTAAACATAATATGGATATCTTAAATAATTTAACTTTTTAAAAATATTAAAATAATTTTATTTTTAAAAGTTTAAATTTTAATTTCCTTTTATAAAAAAATAATTTTTATTTCAAAAATAATTTTTTTTGTGTTAATTATATGATGTTAAAAAATTAATTTTTTAAAAAATTTTAAATCAAATTTTTAATATTTTAAAAAAATTATTTTAATTAATAAAAAAATTAAATTAAATGAACGTTAAGTACAATGCTTTTGAAAGAGGAAAGGAAAGTCGCGAGTAAAATGTCACCACCCAAATGATTGGAAGTACAAGTAGTAATATTGGAAATGCTTTTAAATTTTTTGGGACAACAAAAATCTGAACAATATTTTCTCAGATATTATTGGCTGTTTTTTTTGGGGAAAAGTGGATAACAAAAGGATTCAATGTACAATGATGGCTGTTTTGATTAATTATTAATTATATAATGTTCAATAATTCTTGATATCATTGTCCCTTCAAAAGATGGCGAATTTAATGAAAATATGTACAAATGTGTGTCTGTACCTTAATTAGGTTATAATGATAATTTTTTAGTAGATTCGACAATAATTATTGTAGGTATCATTAGTATAGAATACTAACAATCTAATAATTATGATAATGATATTGTTTAAGTATTACTTATTAATAATAAAATCTTTTTGGTATCCTATCAAAGTAATTAGTAACTTTACAATTTAACTTTTTAATTAGCCAAAAGAATTTTTATAATAATTTATTTATTTATTTTTTATATCATTTAATTGGTTAAAATATTTAATTCATTACTAAATTTGATTATTTAAATTTAAGTAACATTCTTAACTTAATTATATTTAAATATTTTTAAACATAAATTAAAAAAATTTAAATATTTAAATAAAATTATTTAAACTTAAATAAAAAATAAATTCATAATTTTAAAAATTTATTTATTAAAATAATTATATAATTTTTTTCAAAAATTATCTTTAATAATTAAATAATTAATAAATTTTTTCAAAATCTCTATTTATAAACTATAACTTCTAAAAAGTCTACAATAATGAGTTGTACTTAAGTCACCTATACACTATACAAGTTTTACACCAGAAACACAATCCCACACGAGTCACCCTTCACCACCACATACTCTAACTACTCGCACACACTAATGAATGAACTTTTTCAATTAATTCACGCACTCCATTTTCTGTACACAAACTCACACTTAATTCTCGACTCATTCTACCAACTCTCCGGCCACTTATTGGAAAGGGAGCCAAAGGGTTCTACTCTATTTCGGTTAACGTACGATTTATTATTGAACTATATATGGAAAATTGTCATGTACCCCCGTGATGTTTTAAAAGAGAGAAAACTGGTGTTGGATTTTTAGTATTTATCTCTCAGCTTTACTTCAAAATTATTGAATTCTATCATTAACCATTTCAAATCAAACACTTATGGGAATCTGTCTCCTCTTTGCAGTGTCACAGGGAACAAGAATTAGTCGAAGCCAAGAAACCAGTGATATATACAGATCATTCAATAGCTAATTATATCTAGCTAGCCCTCAGCCTAACTATAATTAGCTAGCAACACAAATACTGCTTGCAGCCCTCAGCCGTAGCTACTGTTTACTGCCCGATTACTTAATGAAGCAATAATTATATATCTACAATCATTCAATAAATCATTATTACTTCTTACCATTACTGCTGTTCATTAAATATATAGGTGCTTCAAGACAAGCTTAATAAATTAAACCTCAAAGATTTAGGTAGAGCCCGGTTCTAACTTTCTTTCTTAAAAGTGAATATCGATCGTTTGAGATACACGGGGGAGTAACTTGGATTTGGGTTGATACAAGGGATCAAATTAGGTTAGGTAGAGAAAGTTGGTGAAAAGATTTTAAGAAACTAATTATATAATTAAATAGAAAAAGTAACATCGGCTGGTATATGTCTCTTCTATATATGGATACGTAGATAGTTAAAAAAATTGAAAATCATATACTTGTTTCCATAAAACTTGACTACTTCCTCGTATAAAAAAGGAGAAGCAATCGACAACTATAAGAGTTGCGTGAGAAGAAGGGATATTGGTTGAATATATGGTGATAAGAGACAACAAACAATATTGTCTTATTCTCATGTTTTCCTCCGTGCACCTGCTTCGCACCAGACAAGATACGAAGGAATTAATTAAGTGTTTTAATATTTGAAGTGTGCACAATATTGATCTTGCATGGTTAAAGTTTGAAACTTATTCCTTATTTCAAATGCTGTGATATCAATCAAGCTTTAGTCAGATGGTACAATAAATCACTGATTACTTCATGGATGTCTGGGTGGAATTTTGGCACAAAATTAAGAAAATTACCCTAGACTCTCTCAGGTTTGGTTGAAATACTCATTACCCATAATATTTCAAAAATATTCTATTACATCCTATTATTGACTAAGATCGATGATAGAAAAATGATGTTTTTACTATTATATCCCTGAGTAAGAAAATGAGGGAACACATGGGCTATCAATCAAATATGGGTCCCACATTTGTGGGCCTACAACACTAATTTTTTGTTTTAATTTAAAATAAAAATATTTAATTTATATAAATAAATTTAAGTAAATATTGGTGGTGGGCCAAGGCACTAATTTAAATTAATTTATGTATATTTCGGCAAATGTCCAACTATTACCCACCATTACCAAAAACGCTATTGGCTGTCATCACGATTTTTTGCCACTTTTGATCTCTTTTCGTTACATTTTTTCTTGAAAATAATTATACCATCGTATTATTACGGGCCTAACGAAGTGACCCGTGTGGGATCCTCAAATATCCCCTTATTCGAAGGTAAGCCTTTTTGTACATTGCTCTACTTACTAGTTTCGGCCTACGTTGGCCTCATTAGAAAGACGACTCTAGTCCTTGATTAGTTTTGGGTAGGGCTGGTCTAGTCCCCTCTATAATGAAGGACTGAAGCCATGTTAGCACCAACAAACATTGGAATGTTTGAGGCGTCATACCCTAAGCATTTTAGGAAGCACGCGAATTTTGAGGGTATCATACTCTCTTCACTAGAAAAGAGTGCACGTCCTCTTTGACGCGGCAATTTAAAAATCTTTTGCTAGTTCAGTTGGTAGAATAGAGAGGTCTTACCCTGCCTACTACTCCACTTCAACATGCTCATCTTCCTTAGAGCTAGAAAAACTATCATCCGTGAGAGCACGGCATCATTCTTTCATAAGAGCACGTCACTTCTCAACGTAATGTGAAAGCAGCACTTGGCATAGATGAAGTGCTATCTGGTTCCCTTTCAAACCATTATACTCATCTTCCTAGCTCTGGAATACCCTTATCACAAGACTTATCATCATTGTGCAAGCATGCCCAATTTAAGGCAGCATGTTGAAGGGTCTCAAAGTAGTTGTTTTGCATTACCTCGCTCAACCAAACATACTATTATCCTTTACCTTATTATGTTTTTCCATAGGTGATAAGAATGTAGAGAGATTTTGCAAAAGTTCTTGTTCCTACTCTGATACCATTTTGTCACGGGTTCAGTGAAGTGACTTGCGCAACACCTTCAAATGTCCCTTTATTCGAGGGTAAGCCTTTCTGTACTTCGCGTTACTTATTAGTTTTAACCTGTCTTAACTTTATCAGGAGAATGGCTCCAGTCCTCGACCAGTTTTGGGTAAAGGTGGTCTAGTCCCCTCTACAATGAAACCAATGAGACCAAAGTCATCTTGGCATCAGTAAATATTGGAATGTTTGAGGCATCACACGTAAGTACTCTGGAACGCACATGAATTCTCGAGATGTCACATTATAGATAAGAGAATTTGAAGTCAAATTATGTCGACAGTGATTTTTTTTGGAGCTAGCTACTAGCAACAAACAGTGTCAATGACGATCAAATGGTAGCTGACGATTTGTCACTGGTTGCTGTTGGTGGAAAAGGTGAGGCACAATCAACGAGGATTTGACCTTGATGAGAGGGAGTTGATTGTGGTGTGATAGTACATTTACCCATAAAATTTGAATTTTTCCATTATCTTAGCTAATAATCGGACATAATGGGATATTTTTGAAACTTCAAGGGATAATGGTTATTTCAACCAAACCTAAGGGGTCTAGGGCAATTTCCCATAAAATTGATTTAGGAGACGTAGTATTATTATGTAATTAAAAGACTACTAAATTTTCTTTCTTTCTTTCTTTTTCATTATTGGAAACATATAAAGTAAATTGAGAATAAAATTATTCTTGGATGTAAACCTGCAGGTTGCTACAGTAGTTTTTATAAGCTCTTCAACAAGGAACTTAAATATATAATGTGAAGCAAACAGCAAAAGGAAGAACAAGTGAGCAAGATAGTGAAATTCAACCAGTATACATAAAAGCACACAGGATACAAGTAAACTTTAATCTACTCCGAGAATCTAAAGTCAAATTTAATTAAGTTTGTTAAATGATAGATTATCTCCAATAATTATGAGACTAAGAGATCAAGAAATGAAGGCAGCGGTCAGTTTTGATAGTTGGCTAGAGAAAACTATCATCTGCTATCCAATCCTTGAGCATTTCCTCAGAAAATGAAACTGGTTGGTCAAAATGAAACCATCCACCACTATCTGCTTCTCTTGGATAATCAAAATGACATTGTTGCTTCCAGAATTCTGAATCCAAAGTATAAGATTGCAAAAGCTCTCCAAAATTAAACTGCGTGGAGTATTGTTGCAGATTATTACTGGTCTCTTCAGATGTGATAGAAGGATCAGTTCTGTTACTGTTTTGCGTTTCGGTATTGGCAACTTTTTGGTCTTCATAAGTGCAGCTTAATGGCTTAACATTAGTCAAATGAGTGGTTTTCTTTTCCTCATCTTTACATTCCTTCGATTGCTCACCTGATCTCACCTTCTTCCTCAATGTTGTGTTCCAGTAATTCTTGATTTCATTATCTGTTCTCCCTGGAAGCCTCCCGGCTATTAAAGACCATCTTCAAGAACCAAAATAGTTAATGATCCATCCCTGATAATCGTAATAATAAGAAGAGAATTAAGAAACAATCAACAGTGAGAAAAACCTGTTGCCTAACAGTTTGTGAAGCCTGATGATGAGATCTTCTTCTTCTTGAGAAATATTACCCCTCTTGATATCTGGTCTGAGATAATTCAACCAACGAAGCCTGCAACTCTTTCCACATCGCTTTAGACCTGCGTGATCAAAACAGCAAATTGATCTAATCATAATACTGCTAATCCTTCAAAAACTGAAAATAAATACTTGATTGATTACTTAATTACCTGCTTCTTTGGGAATGTTTCTCCATTTTCCTGCACCGTGAGTTTCGATGTAATCTCTGAGAATTTGGTCCTCAGCAGCAGTCCAAGCTCCTCTATTCAGTTTCTGATCTTTAGAACAACATGGTGTTCTGCCCATTTCAACTAATTAATTGAAGCTTCTTTCTATATTGATGACTTTGGAGTACTGAGTTTCAGATTATTATATAGATAGTTCTGTTATATGTTCAGTTGGGTATGTACACATTTGTATTGTATTACCATGAACTTTTTCAAGTCCATTATTCTTATTAAATTTACCAGCAACACGTTTCACTCGTTGAAATTAAAAATTAGATTTCAAAGGGAAAAAAATTCAGATACAAATTATTGCAAGGGCTTTATAAGATAATTTATAATAAAGTCTCTTTCATTTTTAAGAAACTTAGGAAGTTCGGCAACTTCTTTGGACCGGTGGATTTTGTTTTGCCTTTTATTAAGAAAATTAAGAGGAAAAAATTAATGATAAAGTTAATACTAAACTATTAGTAAATTGAATTTTGATAGAAATTATGGGCTGGTCATAATCATTAACTAAGAAATCAATCAGGTTGAGCAACAACACTTTCATGGACTGCTTTTCATTCAATAATGCATATTAGTAAACATTTATTTCACTATTGAATCTTCTAGATGAATCCATTGGACACTGCCATGTTTCATTCTCCATTTCTTAGCTATGTTCATGTTTTAGAATTCAACTTGCATTTCTTCTTAAATTTTACAGCTGTAATTTCTTTGAATTTTTTCAGAACTAACAAAAATACCAAACAAATTAAATGAATTATCCAACTTCAACAATTGATAAGACTTCATATCAAAGAAACGATAATTAGATCATCCAGTCCTCAGATGATTCAAGAAAATAATATTCCAAGCATCCCAAATCCACCATTTCCTCATTTACTACAAATGCTTGACCAGAATTTTTTGACTCCTTCCATTAGATTATCCATTTTACATTATCCAGAATTTTAGTGAAATTAATAAATTGAATTAATTAATTAATTAAAAAGTTTAATTAATTATTTAAATTTATTAGAGTTTGAAATTGTAGGTACATAAGTACCCAATATCATCTTTTAGATTATTGCAGTAAATAATACAATAGATAAGATTATTATATTAAATATTTGTATGTGCAGAAAATTATTTTTTGAAATACGTATTTTAATTTGAATTTAATTAATTAATTAATAAGATATTAAGATATTTATTAATATTTAAATAATTTAATTTAAGAAATTAAATGAATAATTTGTCATAGAAATATTTATCCTTTTTATCTTTTTTAAATGTTAATTTTAAATTAATTAGAATTTCACTTCTATTAGAAGTTGTTTAGCAAAATTTAATTAATTAATAAATTCATTAATTTTATTTTAATTGAAGTTGTTTTAATTAAAATGTTACTTAGTTGTCTTATATATTTAGTTAATTAATAAATATAATTAATTAATTAAACTAAATTAATTTTATTATAATAAAAATTATTTTAATTAAAATAGAATAAAAGAAATAAAAAAAGGTGAAAACTCTAAAAGAAGTGATAGAAAAAGAAAAAAGAGTTTTTTTAACGTGTGTTATAAAGAAAAATCAGTTTTTCATTAAAACCAATCACTACTGCTGGATGATTGGTTTAAAAATTATTAGTGAAGGAAAACTTATAGCAAAATTATTTTAAAAGCATAAAGACTAACTTTTCTATTCTTTTATTTTATTTTATATCAAAATCGTATACTTATATAAATTTCGTATCTGTCTTGACTGTTAATTTTTTCGTTATTTATTCGATAAAATTATCCAACAATCAAGTTCATTGTGCTGTTGGATGGTTGGTTTCTTCTCAGCTTTGGAAAGGTTTGCATTCTTTGCTGCTTGTACCCTCTTAGCTTATTTAGTGTGCAAATATTTCTTTATTTCATTGTCTGTTCGCCTGGAAGTCTCTCAGCTATGACAGACCATCTGCATATAAACATTTATAACGCTTGAAGCAACTAATCATTCATCTTGCTGTAAAGATGGAAATTAAAACAGAATGAGAGATTTAATTAATTTGAGAAAGACCTGTTCCCTAAGGGCCTGTGAAGTCTGATAATGAGATCTTCTTCATCTTCTGTAACGTCCCCTCTCTTGGTATCAGGTCTCAGATAATTCAACCAGCGTAGCCTGCAACTCCTCAAGACCTGCATTGCATGAGAGTATAAAACTGTTGATTGTAGGCATACATGAAAACAATCCACATACCAAATTGACATATACTAGTCTCTTTTTCCCCTTCTGTTCTTATACTATTTTCTTTGAATTTCTTCTACCCGCGGCTTTGGGAATGTCTCTCCATTTTCCTTCACCGTGAGCCTTGGATGTAATCTGTGAGGATTTTTTCTTCATTGGCCGTCCAAGCTCCTCTCTTGAGTCCCTCTTTAGGGCAACAAGGACAACTCCTACCCATTTGAACCTCACTTTTCTCTCCAAAGAGAGTTTGTGCAGGGCAATATATCTTTTAATTTGCGAGTCATTAGAGAAAATTCCTCACACCGTTTCCACTTCAATAGGTTTACTGATCTTTATAGTGTTTATAGTCACTTAATTAGTTGCATACTTGTGTGTAGCTAATATAACATAGTACTGCTAAGATCAAATTAATGTTAATTGATGATAAATTACAGATTATGTAGTCTCATTAATAAACGGCATTCATCTACCATTCCTAACTAGTTGTAAGTACGCTACTTCAAACCAACCGTCAGTCCAAAGTACATGAAACTCATTAGAAAGTTGGTTGCTGCTCTCTTTAAAGCAAGAAAAGGTACAAACTACCAATTATTGTTTCCATTATTAATTGGCAGCAGCATTCGTAGTGCATGCCAATTTGGTGAATAGTCATTGCCTTTCCAAGCTATTTCAACCATCTCATTTAGCAGTACTATATAACGTGCTACTCATTTTCCTATTATTTAACGTTTTATTGGAATTAGAAAAAGTTATTCATACTCGAAACTAGAAATGAGTGCATATCAAAATTCAAATGCCAACCGCCCTGCACGAATACTTGGTGTCTTCGATCTCTCAACAATTGATTACATGTGAACACGAAATTTTGAATGATACTGTAACAAATTAGATTTTATTTGATATTGTAACGGTCTTATCGTGTTTTAAAGATAAAGATAGAAACGTATTTTGTAATACTATTTTTTTATTAATAAATATTTAATATATAATACTTTCATCTAAAAATAAAATAAAAAAGTGTTTTGTAACACTAATTTTTCAATAAAACTCGCTCCTTTTTTATTAATTAATATTTGATATATAATATTTTCATCTCATAACAATTATTATTTTAAATACAATATTTTAATATCAAAAGAAATATAATACAGATAAATTTTAAGGTCTAGCTTCTTCAAATTGTGGTATTAAAAAACATGAAATAGATACATATAACTTCATTGTTATTCCAAAATCCTTTACTAATATCTCAATTGTATGCGATACATATTAAACAATTTATTATTCATCTAGATGTACTTTAATTTGTAAAGGACTAGTGATTTTTTTTAATTTGAAACAAAAACACATCTCATTATTACATTCCATGAAGGGAAAAAATAATAATATAATATTTTAAGAACACTCACATTGCAGCTAAAAACTCTCATTTTAATAAGAATATTCAACAAGTAAACATAAATATCACATTTAATAAACCAAAAATATGATATAATTTATTGAACATATTTGATAATATATTTAGCTCATGTTTGATATCATTGCTAGTACTTTGGTGTCTTATTTACAACAATTTAGTACAATAGTACACTAGAAATTCATTCATTAATAGTCAATACATACACAAACAATAACCCGACTAGCTAGTTGATAACAATAACAAAAATAGTTACTATATATAGATAATGAGTTAAACATTACTTATTAAATATAACTTTTCGTGTATAGCATGTTCAATAACATTTCTTTCTCCATGTTCAATTCATGTAATGCATTCAATGATTCATATGAAATAGTATTATTAATAATAATTTTTAAAACAAGTGTCCAAAGAAAATAAATTTTGTAGTTATGTAAGAAAGAAAGCTTAGACAAGAAAATAGTTCACGTTATGGTTTAATAAATATATAACTTAAGTATAAACAAAATAATTTTCTTTAATGTAAGCTCAAATATGCATTTTGAAAAAAAATATTAGATGAGGAAAGTTATAATTTTTTGTTTAATAAACCTAATTAACATAAATCAATTTTTAATTTTTTTTAAAACCAAAAGAATCTTATTTGTTTACAAATTAAGAAAATTTAGACTTTACTTTTTACAAAAACTAACTTGAAACTAATACATAAAATACATAAATAATCTCTATTTCTTATAAACATATTCATGCTTACAATTATCATTAAAAACTTAAAGCATTTAATTCAAATATATTATGTAGGCAATTTACTTGCCTAAAAACAATAACAAGTCAATAGAATTCCTCTGTGCTTAACAATAATTCACCCACTTTCTATAAAATCATCACTATATAATTAAAGCCTATATTAATATTTATTTTCCTAATACAAAAAGAAAATAACATAATTCTCTAGCATAAACCACCTAAAACAACACAATCTAAAAGACAAGCATATAGGAGAAGATAATTGAACATACACATGGTAGCAAAACCTCTAGGGAAATCCTTCTATCAAAGCTTAAAAAGTGTAGAACTTAGAGAAGAATTTTTAAAGAGTGTCTGGTGATTATAAAGTAAAAGTATATGATGTTAAGTAAGATACTAGTACCCATTAACCAGAAATTGGCTTTCAAATTCAAAAATTGATAACCTAAAATCTCACTTCAAAAATTCAAATAAAATTAATCCATCAAGATCATAAAACCTAATTTCAAAATCAAAATCCAAATCTCAAATCCTAAATCAAAATGATTATCTATCTATTCAATTGCAACTAAAATTCTAATTTCAAATTTAAAAATTAAATCAATCTATTTCCCTTTTATCTGCTATATAAAGACATGGCATTACAATTATTATTACCAAAGTGAATAAAAAAAAGGTCAAAAGCATTTTAGTATATCATTTTGTTCAAATTCATTGCTAATATTTTAATTTATATTTTTTTTCAAAACTTTTCAAAATGATAAAATAAAGAAATTTTTTAAAATTTAACCTTTTAATCCTTAATATCAATTGCTATAAATAATGAAGATAAAATATTAATTATAAAAGCGTTATATCATATTTTATTATTTTACTAAGTTTAGAAACTAAACTGATAATATCTAAGTTAGTCAAACTGACGAAAGTTAAATGTAGAAGAATGTTTTTCTATTTTCTCAAAACTTAAAAGATATTTAATATATTTAACATACTTTATTAAACATGGGGGGGAGGAGAGGGGAGGGGAGGGAGGAGAGTTTTGGAATACTTTATTCCAATAAGGATATTGCACTTACCTTTAGTTTAAAAGGGGAGAAAACATATTTTTCTTTTCTTTTTAAGATCTTACTGTTGGATCTTTAATCCAATATTGAGTTTATATGTAAATTATTATGTTTTTTGTGGACTGTCAAATAAAGTCAAGCTCGAATTAAAAGTGATTTACTAAGGTTTCGGGTAATTGGGCTTTGATGTATCTAATAGTATGTGGGCCTTTAATGTATAAAGACTAAAGGATAATTTATATTTTTATGATGGGCTAAAATAAAAATACCAATAAAATAACAGGAAAGTTATCTTATATATATAACGGTCATAGTCCCCAGATTACACATAATGTTATTTTCTTGATATTCCATTATCAGAAAATACTCAGAGAAAAACAAAGGGCTCTCAAGCAGAACGTGTTAATCTAGAAAGCCAACCGCAGAATTCTAGAGAGTAATTTCAGACTATGGATTCAGGCACGCTTCCACTTTTATGTTGATTTATTCTTGATGATCTGATATGAATGATTCTATGTATTGAGTGATGGTTTTCACCAAAGAGTAATTATTTCTAACAAGTGGTATCAGAGCCTCTTCATGTTGAATCTTTAGGAATAAATACAGAATAAATTAGGATAAATAATTGAGAATAAATTCTGAATTTTTTTATATGTTTTTTGGTTATCAAATTCAGTTTTTGTATTTATAATTTTTTTGCTATGTTCAGTTATATATATATATATATATATTTATTTATTTTTATTGTGGTCGGCGGTTCATCACCACTGACGCTAGAATTCAGGCGCGGCTTGCTGGCTGCGTCAACGAGATAGGGCCGCGGTAGAGGAAAAAGGCGACGGTTATGGCCACCGCACATATAAATATAAAAAAAAAAGGGAGAGACCAGTGGTTGCCCACCACCGACATTAGGAGTCGGCCCGAGCTTTTTGTTGCACCGGCAAGACGAAGCCGTGGCTATCTGGCCACGGCATAAAGTGAAGGCGGTCAAAACGGCCGCTTGTTTTTCATAAGGGAAACCCTAAGATTTCCCTAAAAAAAGAAAAAGGGATTGAGTCCTAGGGCTGGAGCAAGACCCAGGTTGGGTTAACCTGACCCGGTCCAACCCCTAACCCTGTCAAAGCAAACCGGGCAACGGTCAACTGTTGACTGTTGACCAAAATTTAAAAAAATTATTAAATTTTTTTTTATGGCTAGGGTAAGATCCGAGTTGGGTTAACCCGACCGGTCAAGGTCAGATCGGTCAACAGTCAACAATTGATCGTTGACCCGAATTTAAAAAAAAAGAAATTTTGGTTATTAATTTGGTGCATTTTTAAAAATTCAAATATTGTTTTGTTATGGTATATATATATTTTGACATGAATTAATTGAAGTAACACGTCGCTAAAGTAACCTCTCTTGTGAAAATTAATTTTATTTTGAAATATAAACGGTTTTGTACATATAACTTATGTGAATATTAATTAGTCCAAAGGAAAGTTAATATTTAACAGAATTATATGTACGTTTTGTGGTCATAAATGTATAGTGATTATTCAGTTTTACATATAAATAATAAATCGGTTCAAAAGAAGATTTATTTTTCGATATATTTTTATTATCAGTGTTTGATTACTACACAAAGATATCACGTACTAGTTCATATTTTGTTCAAAGATAAAATATTAATGTAGTGCCCGGTATCTTGAGATGGGATTTATATTGTTTGTATTTAATTTTGTTTCAAGACTTACATGAGCATGTTTTTTGATTCATTATTATTCTTTGATTCAGCTTTGACTCCTGCTAATATTACTGCCAACATCAACTCTATTCCTTTGTTAAATGGCTCAAACTTCAAGTCATGGAAGGAAAATCTGGAGATAGTTCTTGGGGTCATGGATCTGGATCTTGCATTAAGGGAAGATTGTCCCCTACCTCTTACAGATAAGAGTACCTCTGCTGATAAGAAGGAAAAAGAAAGGTGAGAGAAATCGAACCGCATGTGCATGATGATAATGAAGAGACCCATTCCAGAAGCATTTAGAGGCACTATGTCTGAAAAGATTACTACCGCTAAAGACTTTCTTTTTGATATTGAAAAAATGTTTGTCAAGAATGAAAAGGCTTAAATGTGTACACTTTTGAAAATCCTAATTTCATTGAGGTACAAGGGTAAAGGTAATATCAGGGAGTACATTATAGAGATGTCTCATCTTACTTCTAGACTAAATGCACTTAAACTTGACATCTCTGATGACTTATTAGTGTGTTTAGTTATGATTTCTCTTTCATCACAGTTCAGTCAGTTTAAAGTAAGCTACAACTGTCAGAAAGAGACTTGGTCTTTGAATAAGCTCATCTCACACTGTGTTCAGGAAGAGGAAAGGCTAAAGCAAGAAAAGACATAAAGTGCTCACCTGACCTCACACCCTAAGGACAAAGGCAAGAGAAGGAAGAAGGATAAGGATGTTGCACATACGGTACATAAAATGAAACAGCAAAAAAAATCAAATGATTCTGAAGGAAATAGTTGTTTCTTCTATGGAGTTGAAGGGCATAAGAAAAAGCAATGCACCAACTATCACGCATGGCGTGCTAAGAAAGGTATGCTTCTTAACATGGTTTATTCTGAGGTTAATTTATCTTCAATGCCTAGACACATGTGGTGGATAGATTCTGGTGCAACAACTCACATCAGTGTGTCTATACAAGGTTGCCTGAGTTGCCGAAAGCCAAATGATGCTGAAAGATACATCTATGTGGGCGATGGCAAGATAGTGCAAGTTGAGGCAATTGGAAAGTTTAGATTATTGTTAAAGACTGGATTTTATTTAGATCTTGATGAGACATTTATTATACCGTCTTTTAGATGAAACTTAATTTTTATTTTTATTTTGGACAAATTTGGTTATTCTTGTTCATTTGGGAATAAAAATTTTAGTTTGTTTTATGATTCAAAATTGGTTGGTTCCGGTTCTTTATCAAGTTACGATAATCTTTATTTGTTTGACACAATTACTTCATTTAATGAATCCGTACACTTAAGTTCACATGGCATTAAGAGAAAATTAACAAATGAGAATTCGGCTGTATTATGACACAAGTGATTAAGTCATACTCCAGATGAAGAATAGGGAGACTTGTGTTAGATGAAATTCTCGATCCCTTAGATTTCACAGATTTTGATATTTGTGTTAACTGCATAAAGGGAAAACAAACCAATAAAAAGAGATTTGAAGCCAATAGGACACTGGATGTCTTAGAACTCATACATACGGACATTTGTGGGTCATTCCCTACGGTTGCTTGGAATGGTCAATAATATTTTGTAATGTTCATTGACGATTTTTCCAAATATGGCTATATATATCTCATTCATGAAAAGTCGCAGGCTTTGGATGTGTTCAAAAATTACAAGGCTGAATTTGAGAACCAACTCAGCAAAAGGATTAAAATTGTCAGATCTGACTGTGGTGGTGAGTATTATGAAAAATATGACGGCTTAGGTGAACAACGACCAGGACCATTTGCTAAGTTCCTAGAAGAATACAGTATTGTCCCACAGTACACTATGCCGGATTTGCCCACCATGAATGATGTTGTTGAAAGACGAAACAGGACGCTTAAGGACATAGTGATGAGTATGATTTGTCATTCTATCTTACCAGAATCTTTATGGGGCGAAGCATTTAAGACTGCAACATATATCCTTAACAGAGTTCCCACTAAAGCAACTACCAAAACTGCTTATTAACTTTGGACATGTAAGAAGCCTAGTCTAAAGCACTTGCACATTTGGGGTTGTCCAGCTGAGGCGAGGCCTTATAGGCCCAATGAAAAAAAATTGAACTCAAGGACAATGAGTTGCTATTTCATTGGATACTTTGAAAGATCCAAGGGATACAAATTTTATGATCCTAGAACTAAGTCAATTTTCGAGTCAAAAAATGTTCGGTTCTTTGAGGATGGCGAGCTTGCAGGGAGAGATAACGTTAGGGATTTTGTCTTTGAAGAGGAATATGTTAATATTCCCACAAGTGTTATTGGCATTGATCAGGATTCAATTCCTGACCTTGTTCAAGACACAAAGCAAAACAATGTCAAAGAACCTCTCATTCAAGAAATTGTTCCAGAAAAACAAGCTTTAGCACCTCAAGAACCTATGCCATTAAGAAGATTTACTAGAGATAGGAGAAGCGCATTGTCAGATGATTACATTGTATTTCTCCAAGAACATGAGGTAGATAGTAGAGTAATAGAAGATGATTCTATCCACTTCCGTTAAGCCATTGAAAGTTCTAACTCTCAAAAGTGGATTGATGCCATGAATGAAGAGATTAAGTCCATGAAAGACAATGATGTGTGGGATTTTGTCCCATTGCCAGAAGGTGCAAAACTCATTGGTTGCAAATGGATATTTAAGACCAAGAGGGATTCAAAAGGTGATGTGGAGAGGTATAAGGCATGTCTTGTCACAAAAGGCTTTACATAGAAAGAAGGCATTGACTATAAAGAGACTTTCTCTCCGGTTTCTTCGAAAGATTCTTTTAGGATTATAATGGCATTAGTGACACATTTCAATCTTGAGTTACGTTAGATGGATGTGAAAACGACGTTTCTCAATGGTGACATTAATGAGACAATTTACATGGTGCAGCCAGAAAATTTTGTGTCAGGAAACCCAAAGAATATGGTTTACAAACTTAAGAAATCTATCTATGGACTTAAACAAGCATCTTGGTAATAGTATTTCAAGTTTCATCAAGTGATCATCTCGTTCAGTTTTGAGATGAATTTGGTAGACGATTGTATATATCATAAGTTCTATGATAGCAAATATATTTCTCTGGTTTTATATGTCGATGACATATTGCTTACCAATAACAATATAGACTCATTGCACGAAACCAAGAGATTTCTAGCTAAGAATTTTAAGATGAAAGATCTTGGTGACACCTCTTTTGTATTAGATATCCAGATACACCGGGACCGCTTTTGGAGTAATCTTGGATTGTCACAAAAGAGCTATATCGAAAAGGTTCTCAAGAGATATGGCATGCAGGATTGCAAACCAGGTGATACCCCTGTGGCTAAGGGAGACAAGTTTAGTCTCAAATAGTGCCTTAAGAATGAATGAAAATACAGAAAATTCCCTATGCCTCAGCAGTAGAGAGTCTAATGTATGCCCAGATTTGTACGCGCTCGGATATTGCGTATGTTACTGGGATGTTGATGAGATATTTAAGCAATCCGGGAGTAGTATTATAAAGCAGCTAAACGGGTCTTGTGATACTTATAGAGAACAAAAGACTACATGCTCACATATCGAAGGTTGGATAAGCTTGAGATTGTTGGGTATACCGACTCTGATTTTGTTGGATGCCAAGATAGTATGAAATCTACGTCAGGCTATGTCTTTCTACTAGCTGGAGGTGTTGTCTCTTAGAAGAGTGCTAAACAATCTCTTATAGCCTCTTTTGCCATGGCAGTAGAGTTCATAGCATATTTTGAGGCATCTAATCACAGAGTATGACTGCAAATTTTTATCACAGGGCTGCGCATAATAGATGGTATTAAGAGACCACTCAAGTTATTTTGTGACAATAAGTCAACAGTTCTGTATTCCAACAACAATATGAGCTTGATGAAGTCAAAGCATATAGACATCAAGTTTCTAGTTGTTAAAGAAAGAGTTCAGAGTGGAGAATTATCTATAGAACACATCGGAACAAACTCTATGGTTGCAGATCCATTTACTAAGAGATTGCCACCCAAAGTGTTTCATGAGCACACTGCTCGTATGGGTGTTATGTCATATGATGATATTCAGTTTTAGTGGAAGTTTGTAATTTTAGATGCTCTTATGATAATAAACATATTTTCAGTTATTACAGTTTATGGATATTTTCTACAGAAATAAAATTTTGGTTTATTTACACTCTGATTCTAGTATGGTTTGATCTCACTAAGGTTTAAGGAGGACCAGTTGGAAATAGGCATGTTAAAATCACATTGCATGAAATTTTTATGCTACACATCCCTATCATACTCCATGTCATTCAGTTGTATTGGTATATGTGACCATTGAAGCGTTGAGTTACGATAGCTGTGACAAAGACCGCTTTGATCTTATATTGGTATAATTGATGGACCGGATTGGTTATAGATACATTTTGATTATGACAGCAAAGTTAAGCTCGTTTTGGTTATTTTTGCAAAGCATAATTATAAGGTTACACATATAGCCTAAGTGGGAAATTGTTGGATCCTTAATCCAACATTGGGCTTATATGTGAATAATTATGTTTTTTGTGGACTGTCAAATAAAGTCAAGCCAAAATTAAAAGTGATATTCTAAGGTTTTGGGTAATTGGGCTTTGATGTATCTAATATGATGTGGGTCTTTAATGTATAGAGACTAAAGAGTAATTTCTATTTTTATGATGGGCTAAAATAAAAATACTAATAAGATAACAAGAAAGTTGTTTTATATATATAGTGGTCATGGTCCTTAGATTATACGTAATGTTATTTTCTTGATATCCCATCATCAGAAAATGCTTAGAGAGAAATAAATGGCTCTCAAGCAGAACGTGTTAATCTGAAAAGCCAACCGCAGGATTCTAGAGAACAATTTCAGACTAAGGATTCAAGTACGCTTCCGTTTTTATGTTGATTTATTTTTTATGATCTAACATGAATAATTCTATGTATTGAGTCATAGTTTTCACCAAAGAATAATTATTTCTAACACTTACTAATTTAAAAGCAATTTCTAGCAATAGAGGAAGAAGAAGTAGAGTGTTATTGCAAGTTTCTATTAATTTCTTTTTATGGGTAAAAGTTTGGTTAAAGGAGTAATATATAGCACATTTTCATGAGTTTTTTTTTTCTTTTTTTCCCATAAGGTTTGTCCTTTTTTCAGATAATTGGTAGAGGAACAACTATTGGTGTTTGTAATTAAATTTGATTAAAATTTTTTATTAGTGTTTGTAATTAAATTTGATTAAAATTTTTTATTACTTCAAACTTATATAATTGTCCTTATTTCTATTTGTTAGGGATAATGCCCTAAAAGCATATAATTTGTACATTTTTTTTGGAATAAATAAAATTAGCATTTCTTTATACTTAATTATACTTAATTATAATATCAGAAAAATCTTAGTTTATTTATGTAACCATAATCTTAGTATATATAAATGTTATATATATAAGAGGATTAAGATTATGGATAATAAACTGAAATAGTCTGTAATAATTAATTAAAGTTGGGTTCTTTAATTAAATGTTACTAGTGCGGTCTACTAACATTAAGAATGTGATAATTTTATCCGGACAGTCAATGTAGTGACATCACGGTAGAGGCACTTTATATAATATAATTATATAGAACTGGACCAGACATAATTACAATTCTCATATAAATTCCGTTACTAACTGAGAATTCAAACAATGTCAATAGATAATCATATGTATATCAATCTTAATCTTGAGTAGTCATAAACTCATGTTTATGTTATTAAGTCTTTTGAGTTACTTGTTAAGGTTTGTTTTAAAAACAAGCTCAACACTTGTTTCTTGGAGATTTAATGGGATAAATAGCTGGGAATGTGATATACAGATATGGAATCCATTCCTTCCTATTGGAAGTTAGAAAGATGGTTCTCTTAAGTATTAATTCTGGAATTGAACAGTTTGAGCGCTCAATTTATAACTGGTTTATAAATTAACTGTTCAATGGTGAATTAATGGAACTTAAGGATAAAGATGTAATTAGAGAGGTAAAACAGAAAATTGACCTAGCTCTAATTATGAACCGTTTATGGATGGTTGAACTGCATGTAATGATTATATCAATGGACTGCTCAAAGTTTTCTGAGTAAAGAATATATCTATAATTTCAAGAGTTTAATTCTAGATTTTTAGTGGAATAATATTGGAATTAATAAATTGGATTAATTAATTAAAGAGTTTAATTAATTATCTAAATTTATTAGAGCTTGAAATTGTAGGTCCACAGGTCCCCAATACTACCTTTAAGATCAGTGCTGTAAATAATACAATGGATAATATTATTACACTAATTATTTTTATGTCCAGAAAATAGTTTTTTGGAATACGTGTTTTAATTTGATATTAAATTAATTAATAAGATATTTTAAGATAAATATCTTTCATTAATATCCAAATAATTTAATTTAAGAAATTAAATGGATAAATTCTCATAGAGATATTTATCCTCTTTATCGTTTCTTTTAAATATTAGAGTTTCACTTCTACTAAAAGTTGTTTAACAAATTTAATTATTTAATAAATGTTATTAATTAATTAATTTTATTTTTAATTAAAATTGTTTTAATTAAAGTAGAAGTCGTATAAAAGAAACATAAAGGATGGAAATCCTAAGAGAGCAGAGGTGAAAAATAAATATTTTTCTTTTATCGTGTATTTCAGAGAAAAATCTGTTTTTCTCTAAACCACCATTGTATTAGAAAAGAAGTCCACTCTTCTCTTTCCGGCAATGAAGGATTGGTTTGGAAACCATTGGTGAAAGAAAACCTGCAGCAAAATTATTCTGACAAAATAGAAAGGTAATTTTTTTATACGATCTTGTTGTTTTTTTTTTAATCCGTATACTCATATAAATTTTATAATTTTCTTGGTTTAAATTTTCGCTGTTTATTCGATAAAATTTTCCAACAATTGGTATAAGAGCCAAGGTTATATGAGTATATGGTTTTAATTTTGATGTATGCATGAGTGGGTATTGCATTTTTTCTATTTATATGCAGTGATGAATGGTATATTTTATCATAAAATGAGTTTTGTGTATGGATCCTTTGGTCGTTAATTATATGGTTCCCTAGAATTTGATATTTGATTAATTTTATTTTAATTAGATTAAAATTTTGTAAACCCATAAAAAGGATAGGTTCAATGTAATTTATTTTTGTTATGTAATTAATTGGTAAATCTTAGAATTGGAATTTACGAAGAAATAGAAGAGAAGATGTTAGATTAGTGAGTAAAGTACTCACTGCCACAAATTGCAAGTTAATTATAAATAGTTAAAATCAGCACATTGTGAAGCAAAATTCGGCAAAAACGATCTGCCCCACTCATATTTGCTTTTCAATTTTTTGGTTAAATATCAATTAAGTCAATTTGTCTTTTTTCATTAAAACCCTTATAACAAAATTTAAAAATGAATTAAATTTTATTTTTGGATTTTCTGAAAAATTTTATTTTTATATATTATTTTTGGGCTTTATTTAGCTATTTAAAAGTAAAAGGTCCAAAAATTAGACTACCTTGTAATAATTAATCATTGAGATTAAGAAAAGTTTTTGAACCCATATGGACATTTATTTATGAAGACTTGTCAAGATGGGCTTGTTGTAGACTTTGGAAGATTATTTTATTGGGCCTGCGAGCCTATATACTTTTGTAATTGTAATTAAATATCCTAGGGGACCCGGCCAAAGTTAATTAATTGTTAATTATTTTTGTTATAAGATATGTGATATGATAACATGACCATGCATAAAAACATGCTATTCATAATACCCACTCATTGTCATTATTAAATGTCATGCATACATGTTATCATTTCTATTTAATAGTTAAATATGAATATGATTATAATTAATTAGATTAATTGAATAGAATAATAAATTAAATAATGGGTAATTAAGTTTTATAATCAAACTTGGTAATTATCTCATTTATTTAATTTGGCTTATCTAAATTAATCGTTAATTTTTAAAGTTAGCCTATATTCTATTTTCTTAATAATAAAATGTGATTTTATTACTTTAAGTGGTAATTATTTAGGCATCTATTAATAGAATTACGTTATTCTAATTTGTTAGACCCAATTAGATTGGACTTTGTTAACCTAAATAATTAACTAAAATAGAATTATATTTTTCTAGTAATTATTAATACGAGATATAAATAATTCACTAGGGTTATAAAACATAAGATGTTTTATAAACACATAGTTTTTAAAAATAATGAGTGGGAGAGGGATATATGACAATATACCCCATAGTCTCTATTGTTACTACAACACCGTAAGATATAGGTAGCGCCTCGCGATGCTTAGAATTCGTCCTCCCTACGGAGGGTGTCTATCTATATTAATATCAAGGTTGGCTTCCTAACGATAGGATTCAAATAATATATTTCAAAATTGACCTACTCTACGGCGGCATTTTTGAGTTAAGTTGTTAGAATAAAAAACAATGGGTTACACTCATAAAGATATATATTAAATTGTTAATGATATCTTGACAAAAATAACGGTAATTAATAAATGAATGAAAATATGAGATATTTTGAATTTCAATTACTAATTGAGATAGTCTCAATTCAATAATATTAGTGTGACCTACCCTACGACGGCACATTAATTATAAGATTGAATTATCGTAGTTTAGTAATTTATCATATGCATTATGCATCATGTTTACTATTCTGAAAAATGTTTTGATATTATGTTACATATATTAAATGCTATATCTATTTCTTTCAGCAATCATGTCTGCAACCAATCCCATTATCGCTTTACTTGCAAACGAAAAGTTAAATGGTGAAAATTTTATAAAATGGAAGAGTAACATGAATATAGTGCTGATATGTGAGAACCAAAAGTTTGTTCTCCTTGAGGAGTGTCCTCCAGAACCTGCTGCCAATGCACCTCGTAATGTACGAGAGCGATATGATAATTGGATTCAAGCCAATAACAAGGCCCGCTGTTACATGCTAGCTAGTATGAATGACGTGCTTAGACAGAAGCATGAACGGATGGAGACTGCATATGAGATATGGGAGTCCCTTCAGGCCATGTTTGGGCCCTCGGATCAATCGCGTCATGAAGCTACTCGTAACTATATGAATGCGAAGATGAAAAAGGGTGTTTCAGTTAGAGAGCATGTTTTGAACATGGTAAATTATTTGAATGAGGCAGAGATCCATGGTGCGACCATTGATAAGCGTACTCAAGTCAGCATCATTCTTGAGTCACTATCATTGGCTTTTACACAATTCAAGACAAACTATATTATGAATGAACTGAATTACAACATGACTCAGCTACTCAATAAACTGCAAACCTTTGAGGCTATCTCCAAAGAGAAGCCCAAAGAAGGTGAGGCAAATGTTGTCGAAGATAAGCCTGCTTCCTCTAACAAGAGCAAAAAGAGGAAGAATTTAAAAAGTGGTTCTGGAGCACAATTCAAGAAAGCCAAGAAAGGCTCCAAAGGCAGCAAGAACAAAACACCGAAAGGAAAATGTTTCCACTGTGGAGTTGATGGGCATTAGAAGAGAAATTGCAAAAAGTATCTCTCTGAGCTGAAGGACAAGAAGAAAGGTAAATTCGATTTACTAGTTCTAGAAGCTTGTTTAGTGGAAGATGATTTATCTCCTTGGATAGTTGATTCATGAGCCACTAATCATGTTTGTTCTTTATTGCAGATGCTTAGTTCTTCCAAGGAGCTTGCTGATGGAGACTTCACCATGAAAATGAGCAATGGAGCAATTGTTTCTGCATTAGCAGTGGGAGTCGTTCGTTTATATTTTCAAAATAAATTTATTGTTTTGAACAATGTTTATTTTGTTCATGGTTTTAGAAGAAATTTGATTTCAGTTTCTAAATTGGTTGAACAGTTATTTAGCACTTCATTTAATAATAATCAGATTATTATTTCAAAAGATGGTTTATATATTTGTTCAGCACAAGAAGAAAATGGGCGTTATGTTTTAACGCCAAATGAACGACCATTGTTGAATACATAACTATTCAAAGTAGAATATCCTAAACCTAAAAGACATAAAGTTTCTCAAAGTGACGAGACATATCTTTGGTACCTTAGGTTAGGTCATATTAATCTAGATAGAATTAACAGACTTGTTAAAGATGGTCCTTTAAGAGAGCTAAATGTTGGTTCTCTACCAGTCTGTGAATCCTGTCTAGAAGGAAAAATGACTAAAAGACCTTTCTCAGCAAAGGGTGAGAGGGCTAAAGAACCACTTGAGCTTGTACATAGTGATGTCTGTGGCCCATTAAATGTACAAGCTAGAGGTGGTTATGAATATTTTGTCAGCTTTATTGACGATTATTCTAGATACGACTACGTATACCTAATGCAAAGAAAATCTGAAACTTTTGGAAAGTTTAAGGAATTCTTAGCAGAAGCTGAAAAGCAGTTAGGTAAATCACTTAAAACTCTTAGATCAGATCGAGGAGGTGAATACCTTGACCTAGAGTTCAAGGATTATTTGCTGGAACATGACATTCTATCCCAACTCACAGCACCTGGAACACCACAACAAAATGGTGTTGCAGAAAGGAGAAACAGAACACTGCTTGATATGGTTAGATCTATGATGAGTTATTCTTCATTGCCACTTTCATTTTGGGGATATGCACTACAAGTTGCGGTCTACATTCTGAATGTAGTACCTTCCAAGTCTGTTCATCATACACCTCTAGAGATGTGGAATGGTCGTAAACCTAGTTTAAGACATTTTCGCATATGGGGGTGCCCAGCACATGTGCTAGTAGGAAAGACTAGGAAGCTGGAACTGCGAACAGAAGTGTGTCTCTTTGTAGGCTACCCTAAAGGCATTAGAGGAGGTTTGTTCTACAATCCTCAAGAGAAAAAGGTATTTGTATCGACATATGCTACTTTTCTCGAGAATGACTACATGACAAACTTCAAACCTTGTAGTAAGATTGTACTAGAGGAGTAACTCTTTGATCAAATCAGACCATCACCATTAACAATTAATGAATGGTAAAATCAGGAGACCACTGTTCCTAATCAGAACATTATGGTGCCTCAATGTAGTGGGAGAGTTGTGAGACTACCTGCTCGCTACAGAGAGGATGGAGAAGCATAAGTTGTTGTATCCGATACAAACCAAGATGATTCATTGACATACAAGCATGCAATGGAGGATTTTGATAAGGAAAAATGGCAAGAAGCCATGAAGCAAGAAATAGAGTCTATGTACTTCAATTCAGTTTAGGAACTTGTAGATCCACCTGAAGATGTCAGGCCCATTGGGTGTAAATGGATATTCAAGAGAAAAAGAGGTATGGATAGGAAAGTTGAGACTTTCAAAGTAAGGCTGGTGGCAAAGGGTTATACCCAAAAGGAGGGAGTCGACTATGAGGAGACTTTCTCGCCAGTGGCCATGCTTAAATCCATTCGTATTCTCTTATCCATTGTTGCATGTCTCGATTATGAGATATGGTAAATGGATGTTAAAACAGATTTTTTGAATGGCTATCTTGAGGAGAGCATCTATATGGTGCAACTAGAAGGGTTTATGGTGAAAGGCCAAGAGCAGAAAGTGTGCAAGCTATCTAAGTCTATTTATGGACTTAAGCAAGCTTCAAGATCTTGGAACTTAAGATTTGATGAGACAATCAAAACTTATGGTTTCGAGCAAAACATTGATGAGCCTTGTGTGTACAAGTACATCAAAGAAAAGAAGGTGATTTTCTTGGTACTTTATGTAGATGATATTCTACTTATTGGGAATGATATGGATATATTATCTAACATAAAAAAATGGCTAGCTAAGCAATTCCAAATGAAAGATTTGGGAGAAGCGAGTTATGTCCTTGGGATCTATATCATTCGGGATCGCAAGAACAAACTCTTAGCACTTTCTCAGGCATCGTACATCGATAAGGTGCTTATACGATTCTCGATGCAAAACTTTAAAAATGGTCATTTACCGACTCGACATGGAGTTGTCCTTTCCAAGGAGCAATGTCCTAAGACACCTCATGAGGAAGAGGACATGAAAAAGATTCCTTATGCATCAGCAGTAGGAAGCTTCATGTATGCCATGTTGTGTATTAGGCCTGACATTTGCTATGCAGTGGGAATAGTCAGTCGTTTCCAATCCAACCCGGGATTGGGTCATTGAATTGCAGTAAAGTATATTCTCAAGTATCTTAGGAGAACGAGAAACTATATGCTTGTTTATTCAGGTGGAGACCTGAACCCTATTGGTTATACTAACTCTGATTTTCAATCAGATAAAGACACTCGAAAGTCGACGTCTGGGTCAGTGTTCACTCTTGGTGGTGGAGCTATAGTCTGGAGAAGTGTAAAACAATCCAGCACTGTTGATTCAACCATAGAGGCTGAATATATAGCAGCTTGTGAAGCAGCTAAAGAAGCAGTATGGCTCAAGAAGTTCTTTACTGATATGGAAATAGTTCCAGATATGGATAAACCGTTGACCCTATATTGTGACAATAATGGGACAGTGGCAAATTCGAAAGAACCAAGAAGTCACAAGAGAGGGAAGCATATTGAGAGGAAGTATCACCTTATCAGAGAGATCGTGCATCGAGGTGACGTGACAATTATGAAGATAGCATCCGAACACAACCTTGCAGACCCATTTACTAAAACGTTACCAGCCAAAACGTTTCAGGGTCACATAGAGGGCATGGGACTGAGAGACATATCTCACCTGCTTTAGGGCAAGTGGGAGATTATTAGGGATAATACCCTAAAAGCATGTAATTTGTACATTTTTTTTGGAATAAATAAAATTAGCATTTCTTTATAGTTAATTATACTTAATTATAATATTAGAAAAATCATAGTTTATTTATGTAACCATAATCTTAGTATATATAAATGTTATATATATAAGAGGATTAAGATTATGGATAATAAACTGAAATAGTCCGTAATAAATTAATTAAAGTTGGGTTCTTTAATTAAATGTTACTAGTGCGGTCTACTAACATTAAGAATGTGATAGTTTTATCCGGACTGTCAATGTAGCGACATCACGGTAGAGGTACTTTATATAATATGATTATATAGGACTGGACCAGACATAATTACAATTCTCATATAAATTCCGTTACTAACTGAGAATTCAAACAATGTCAATAGATAATCATATGTATATCAATCTTAATCCTGAGTAGTCATAAACTCCTGTTTATGTTATTAAGTCTTTTGAGTTATTTGTTAAGGTTTGTTTTAAAAACAAGCTCAACACTTGTTTCTTGGAGATTTAATGGAATAAATAGCTGGGAATGTGATATACAGATATGAAATCCATTTCTTCTTATTGGAAGTCAGAAAGATGGTTCTCTTAAATGTTAATTCTGGAATTGAACAGTTTGAGCGCTCAATTTATAACTGGTTTATAAATTAACTGTTCAATGGTGAATTAATGGAACTTAAGGATAAAGACGTAATTAGAGAGGTAAAACGGAAAATTGACCTAACTCTAATTATGAACCGTTTATGGAAGGTTGAACTGCATGTAATTATTATATCAATGGACTGCTCAAAGTTTTCTGACTAAAGAATATATCTATAATTTCAAGAGTTCAATTCTAGATTTTTAGTGGAATAATACTGGAATTAATAAATTGGATTAATTAATTAAAGAGCTTGATTAATTATCTAAATTTATTGGAGCTTGAAATTGTAGGTCCACAGGTCCCCAATACCACCTTTAAGATCAGTGTCGTAAATAATACAATGGATAATATTATTACACTAATTATTTTTATGTCCAGAAAATAGTTTTTTGGAATACGTGTTTTAATTTGAATATTAAATTAATTAATTAAGAATTAATTAATACGATATTTTAAGATAAATATCTTTCATTAATATCCAAATAATTTAATTTAAGAAATTAAATGGATAAATTCTCATAGAGATATTTATCCTCTTTATCGTTTCTTTTAAATATTAATTTTGAATTAATTAGAGTTTCACTTCTACTAAAAGTTGTTTAACAAATTTAATTATTTAATAAATGTTATTAATTAATTCATTTTATTTTTAATTAAAATTGTTTTAATTAAAGTAGAAGTCGTATAAAAAAAACATAAAGGGTGGAAACCCTAAGAGAGCAAAGGTGAAAAATAAATAATTTTCTTTTAACGTGTATTTTAGAGAAAAATCTGTTTTTCTCTAAACCACCATTGTATTAGAAAAGAAGCTCACTCTTCTCTTTACGACAATTGCTGAAGGATTGGTTTGAAAACTATTGGTGAAAGAAAACCTGCAGCAAAATTATTCTGACAAAATATAAAGGTAATTTTTCTATACTATCTTGTTGTTTTTTTTTTAAATCCGTATACTCATATAAATTTTATAATTTTCTTGGTTTAAATTTTTGCTGTTTATTCGATAAAATTTTCTAACACTATTAATCCTTGCAACTCAAGGATAAGGTACGGGCACTAAAAGACTAGACTTCGAGGGAGGTAAGTGATCAATTTCCTCTCCCTTTCTAATGATCCATCTCACCAAAGTGTTTGGTAGGCCTGAAAAGACCGGTCTATTCTTACAGGCCCAAATTTAAAGTATATAAATAGTGGTCTCATATATAACTATAACTATAACTATAACTATATATATATATATATATATATATATATATATATATATATAACACTAGGGCATGTTAGATTTACATTCCCACATTAAATTTACAAATTTGTGATTATAAATTTACTTTTATGAATTAGCTCCAACAATTTTTGTACTTTGAGAATTCATCGCAAAAGTTTTTATAATTTATTTAATGGAAATTAACACATACTTCCTCTGAAATTTGAGAAACCTACACTTAAATGAAAGGTTTGAAAAAATTTACACTTATCTCCCCTGGACCGTTAGTTAATCGTTAGTTGATTGTTAGAAGACCGTTAGAATTAAGGATATTTTTTGATATTATTATTGATATAATAATACCATTTTACATAATATGAATCAGTCTTATTTTCTATAATTTTAAAAAAATTCTAAATTTAGAATTAATATTTAGAATCTTTGTAAAATAAATATAGTATATACATGTACTTATTTAATTAAATTATATTTTATATTATTTTTTGTTAACTTGGTGCACATACACATGAAATAAGTATAATTTTAAAATTGTTATTAACTTAAAAAAATTTATGATTGTGATAAATAATAATATTAAACTGTATATTCTACTTATAAATTAATGTAATAGTATTATTTTGTTTATATATATTTTATATGATTTTTAATATAATTTATTTTAAAATTTCATCCTTATAACTTGAAATCTTGAATAATTAATAAACAATAATACAATATTGTAAGATCTAATTATCTAGTAAGTTGAAAAATAATTAAATTGATAAAATATTTAAAATATCCTTAATTCTAACGGTCAACTAATGGTCAACTAACGGTCCAGTGGACGTAAGTGTGAGTTTCTTCAAACCTTCCATCTAAGTATAGGTTTCTCAAACCTTAAGGGAGGTATGTATTAATTCTCCTTTATTTCATTTAATCTAAACAGCATTACAACATTACATTTTTATCATTAATTACAGTTTCAAGAACATATTATTTAACCAATTCTGAATGAAATCTACAAGACTCACATGTCATTGAGCACAAAAAAGAAAATTACATTTTTAGTAAATTTGAAGCTCGCAACAATTTTTATTTATGTCATTATTCAAGACTTTTGATTGGAAAAAAATAAGAAATTATACCTAATTATAATGTTAAGAACAATTATAACATATTGTTAAGTATTTTTTTTATAAAGATTAATCAATAAAGTAAGATGTTAAAATTATCATGAGAAATATTTATATTAATTACACTTTTAATGAATGTCATAATTATTTATTTTATTAATTAATATGCAGTAGTGTATATAATATATTTGTTGAATATATGTTTATATTAAAATATACCCTGCAACGCTCTTTTATAGTGGTATTTTGATAATTATCACTAATTTATTTATACTCATTATTATAATAAATGATTTAATAGTCCATGATCCAAGATTCATGTAAACTAATGTTTAGTAATATTTTTTATATAACTTACCCTCTTTATAATAATAGTTTGAAAAAGGATAGAATACCTAATATTCCTCTACGTTTTTAGCTAAGTCCCACATCCTTTTATATTTTTTTTAATATCTTATCACCTCCTTAACTCTTTTTTTTTTCTAATTTTGTCCTTCAATTCAATTAATTTATATTTAAATTATAAATAGTACAATCGAAAATATTTAAATTATTAAAAGACAAAATTAAAATTTAAAAGAATAATAAAATATTTAAAAAAATATATGAGAGTGATAGGGCATCGACCAAAACAACAAAGGATATTAAACATTCTCCCTTTAAAAAACTTGTTTTTAAGAATCACATATTAAACTAGTTAATTGTAATTTTAATATTACAATAATAAAAGAGCATTTCATATTAAAAATTAAATATAAAAGTCATAAATAATTAAACAGTTTTGTAATTGTTAATACATATATCAATAAATTTAAAAATAAAGGATATCATTTTTTAGTCAAACAAAAAAATATGTATATTCCTTTTCATCGATCATTCCTTGTTGCTTCGAAAGTATGGAAAATTCAACCCACTTAATGAATTTTCAATCAATCAATTTGACTATTAATTATTAATTAAACTCATAAAGATCTTAATAATTACTACTACTAGAGTATATAGATCTTTTTTTCTCCTCTAAAATTCATGATTAGTAATTTACCATCATAATAAATAATTAAGTATTGAAATCGACAGCATAGAATAAGTTTAATTATATATTAAACTATATAATTAATTTACTAAAAAACTAAAGAAGTGTTTGGTGAGAAAAGAAGAAGTGATGAAACGTGATTTAGAATATAGAAGAGAGGGAGTTTGTTGGTGTCTAACACCAAACATAAAAACACACACAAGTTCTAGAAGAATTCATTTGCAATATTGTTTGAATTTGAAAGTTAGCTGACAACTTTGAAAGCAGCCTCAGCCTCAGCCTCTCCCTCAACCGTTGAGCTTCTTCTTGTTAAATTTTACATCATCACACTCTTAGTGTTAGTACACGTTGTTTAGTTTAATTTTTTCACCGGTTACAATTTTTTAATATTAAAAGTCGCTTTCAATTTTTTTGACATTGTTCGGAAAAAGAATTCTTTAAGAATTAGAAATTTAAATCTCGATTATTTTTTCTTCGATTAAAAAATTAAATTATTTTATATTAAAAAAATTATATTATTTTTTATAATAATTTTAAATATATAATTATTACTAAAATTATTTATAATAACTAAATAATTAATAAATTTTTGTTAATTTTTTTTAAAAGATTTACCTTAAAAAAAATTTATTCAAGAAATTAATATTAGAGAAGGAAGGTCCTTAATTGGCTTGGGAATAGCTCGAATGAAATAGACACATCTGCCCTTATTCATGCCGAAAAGTTTGGCTTTAATTAATTAATTAATTACTTAATTACTTAATATTGCAACATTTATACAGTTGAAGATTAGGTTAGGTGTGAGCATATGTTGACTACGAAGTCAAAGAGAGAAACTTGTGTACACAACACAAGAGGATCTTTCTTTCTCTTCTACATGTTGATTTAATGATATTATTATTAAATATGTAATTAAATAATTATGAAAATTATAACGTTTTCTCCACTTTACATCATTTACTGACAATAACTGTGACTTTAAATTACATCAGTGTAATTATAAATAATTTAAATTTAATTGTTAGATTTTCAGAAGTTATTGGATCAATTCTCAATTGTAATTGGTTTGTTTCTGAATGAATTTCTTCTGGAGACAGACAGATTATATATTAATTCTTGCAAGGAATGCATTATACATTCTCCGATCCAATGAATGAATAGAAGGATTTGCTATTAGTTGAAATTGAATAATATATATATATATATATTTCGTAAATGAATTATCGTAAGTTTACTTAATATCTAGTATTTAAAGACTGATGACTATTTGTTCAAAGAAAAATCAGCAACCGACTAATAGAAAATGTAATAATATTGAGAAAGATTTTATTGAATATAGAATTGATTAAATAAAAGTTAATTGTACCATTTGCATAAGTAATGTGATTTATTGTACTCTTTTTTTTTGTTAAATATGAATTATTTTATAATTAAATAACATAAGTAGATAAAATACGTTCAAGATGAGTATTAGTATCGAATTAATAAATATTTCAATTCTTGAATAAATTTTTGATATAATATCAGTATATTATAATTGTCATAAAATCCATAATTAAATAACTATAATCGGGACAAAACTTATCTAATATGAATACATATAAATTTTGACTTATAATATTAAAAAAGTATATAAATGAAATAAATTTGACTTAATTTTGAACATAAAAATATGACAAAAATATATTATTAAAAGAAGAAAAAAAATAAGAAAACTTTTATTCTTAATAAATTAAATAAAATATGGTCAACCAACTATAATGCAGGCCTTCTCCTATTAACAAGTAATCTATGAAAGTTGGTAAATTTTAGTGAAACTGTAGAATTATTACATAAAATTTGAAGGAAATCAAACGTATAGATGAAATTAATAGGAGTTAAAGTGGATAGCTACATTAATATTTGTTGTGCCAATCAAAGAATAACACATCATAGTATATAATAATTGTTTTTATTTATTTATTTATGTTAAGAATGTCACAACTCACTAAGGTCCAAGTTTCTGATTAAATTATTTGACTATGGTATGATTCGGATTCCATTTATATATAAATTAATAGCCACGCAAATCATTTCTTTATTTTTGTATTCACATTTAATATGTATGTATTTTTTTTTATAATTTTTATTAAAATATTTATATAAAATTTAATCTCTAAAACTTTACAATATTATCTATTTACTTTTTTAATTATTAATTTTATTAAAATAATTATTTATTAACATATTTTTTAAATATTTTAAACTCTCAATTATTCATTTTTGTCTCCACCCGTACGTAATCTATAGTATTTGAGATTGTTTTTATTTTATTTTTAATCTTAATACTTCATTGTCAGAATTTAAATGTTTTATTTTTTGGCTAAATGTAAAAAAATTTAACTAATTTTATTATATATTTCTTATAAATATATTTTAAAAATAAAAAATAAATCAATCAAACTCAACCGTTAAATTTATTTAGAATTCAAACTAATTTAGAGTTTAATAAAAAAACGTAATTTTAATATATAATCATCAAAATGGAATTGACTTTGAGGTTTGTATATGTTGTAAAGAAAATAGTTACTTATTTTATATGAACGAAACTTGATTGATGTAATTAAACAACAAAATAACTTCAAAGAGAACTAACTAAAAAATATAATTAAGTTTTGAAAAAGTTTACCAAAATTAATATATTATTGTATTAAAACACAAAATATGAGAAAATAAAAAAATTATTCTAAGTTATTTATATTGTAATTTTTAAGATTTCTTAAAAGTTTAATGTTAATTAAAAATATTGTTTTAGTGTTATTAAATAATTTCGGTGTTCTTAGTTAAGAGTTCAGCTCTTCAACTATGAATTTTTTTTTTTAAATATAAGTGGGTGAGCAAAATTTAAAATATATAATTTTTTATTTCTTACATATCCTAAACTGGAACTCAAACAAAATGTCTAAAAAATTATTTAATTTATCACCTGAATTAAGCATTTCGAGACAACTCTTCAACTATGAGTTTAAATTTATATTTTACATTTAAAAATTTTTAAGAATATAAAAAAATAAAAATTATAATGTAAAATTAAAATTACTACCAAATATTAGGAAGACCCGTATTTTAATAATTATGGCATATTCATCAAACAAATTAATTACAATAATTATGACATATCTAATAATTTTTGGAACTATCCAATAGAATATGAGTATCTTTCCCAACAATATAATAGAGTAGTTCACAAAAAGGCTAGATTAGCTTTGATGGTTGAAGATTATGTAGTCTAGGTGAAAGATGTTCCTAGCGAGACAATAAAGTTGTATAAAACAAAAATTTTGAGACCTATGTTTCGTATTATAGTGTTTTTACTATTGTTAAAAGATAAAGTTGAAAATATGTTTTGTAATATTAATTTTAGGTGTGTTTGTCGGTGCTTATTAGTACCTTATAAATAGTATTAACAGTTGTAAAGTATTAAATTATATATCTAACAAATTTTGATGATTTGTTGAAAAATATTTATCACTTAAAGTGATTATTTAGTTAGTACAAATTAAATTTTTTTTAAATTAACACTTCTAAGTGTTTAAGAGAATAATACTTATATAATTAATAAATATTTTATTTTATTTTTTAAAAAATTCCTAAATAAATTTGAAAATTATATTTTTTAAATATTTATTTTTTTGGTTAAATAAATTTTCCTTTAAATGATTATATATCTGATAAATTATATTATATATTTAGAGATATATTATTATATTTTTTCTTTGTAGATGAATGAATTATTAAAATTGATACATTATATGTGTTTATATCATTTATAATCTTATTTATAATTTAATATTTAATAGATAATTAATATTATTAAAATTGTGTTAGAATTTTAGTTTTCATAACAAATTTTTTATTTAATTTTTTAAAAATATTTATAAAGCAGAACTGTAATTATAAATATTATATATTCACATATATATATATATAGAATTTAATTTTATTAAAAATATTATTATATTACTTACATTAATATATATCTATTTTCGTAATTTGTCCATACAAAATTATTTTTTTAGTTATACTTTTAAACACCTAATTTAACACTATTAAATACTTTATGACGGCATTGTTATTTTTTTATTATCAATTTAATAATTTAACATTATAAATTTAAAGTTATACATTTTAATTTCAAACATACTCTTTACTGATATGTATGAAATTCATTGGGCAACAAAATTAAATTACAAAATAGGAAAGGTTTGGTCCATTCATCTAACAAAGGTCTACCTCTTCCCTGTTCTGTTTGTGCGTTGTCTTCATCATTTCAACTTTTAACAAGTTTCTCTACTCTCCATTGCCTGTGGACTCCACGTGCTTATCATATGCCACAAAGCTTTAGAGCAAGAAACACTTTGCGTACTATGCTAAATCACTTTTCAGAGCCAGAACAAAATCTCCAGAGCTTATTGTAATAACTCAAAAATTAAATTATATTTTCTTGTTAGACTTAACCTTTTTCCTGTCAAAACCTAAACCAATGAAAAAGAGTTCTAGTTGCTTATTTACCTGCACAAAAGTTTAAACCCAAAAGGAAAAAAATATAATATTAAAAAAAAAAAAAGAAGCATTGCTGTAAGAACTTTTCTTAATGACTTGATTGGTACTGTGAGTCTTGACTGATGAGATCAATAATGGCTATAAAAGGGGCCATGGGAGGTCTTCTTCCTGTATATCAAAGTTTTGAGAGAGATAGGGTGATAAAGAGAGAATAAGAGAGCGAGAGGGAGAAAATGGGGAGGAGTCCATGTTGCTCCAAGGAAGGACTCAACAGAGGAGCCTGGACTGCCCTTGAAGATAAAATACTTACTTCTTACATTAAAGTCCATGGAGAAGGCAAATGGAGAAACCTCCCCAAAAGAGCTGGTGAGTATAAATGATTGTTTAGTTTCTTCCAATACTTTAATGCTTACTGTTGATAATGGTGATCATGATGATCATGATTGTATACATGCAGGATTGAAGAGATGTGGAAAGAGTTGCAGACTCAGATGGTTAAATTATCTGAGACCGGATATCAAAAGAGGTAATATATCTCATGATGAAGAAGAGCTTATTATCAGACTCCATAAACTCCTTGGAAACAGGTATTGCTTTTTGTTTTTTTGTTTTTGTTTTTTCTCTTTCAGTTATTACTCACTCATGAAGGTGTATATGATTAATTCTTTTTTATGATTAATTATGTAGATGGTCTCTAATAGCTGGAAGGCTACCTGGGCGAACAGACAATGAAATCAAGAACTATTGGAACACTACTCTGGGTAAGAAAGCTAAAGCTCAACCACTTTCATCACAATCCAAATCTAATAAGCTGAAAAAGCAAGCCATTGACTCAGATACTGCTGAGCCATCCGATTCAACCGCTGATAAGGTTCAGGTTATCAGAACCAGGGCTACCAGGTGTACCAAAGCTTTGGTTCCTTTAACGCATAGTCAACTAGTACTACCGACTGATGATCATGATCAAATTTACAATAGAAACTCAACTAGTACAGACCCATTACAGCCTCAAGTAGTTCAACAGAATTACTTGGTCGATCATCCTCATAATCAAGACTCCAATAATTCGAATCTTGGATATGGAGATGAAGAAGCTCAAGAGAATATGCACGGTGCTTTTTACTCTGCTGATTTCTTGAATTTGAGCTGCTGCAATGAGTTTGAAGGAAGCAATTTTGACGAAAAAATGGAGTCTGCAACAGCAGCTGCAGGCTACATTAACAGTAACATCTCTATAGATCAGGACCAATCACAACTACAGAACTTGAATGAAACAACGACAATGGACTGTTGGACCACAGCTTGTCTCGAAGATAATGCAACTATAAACTTCGAATCACTGGCTTTCTTGCTTGACCCTGAGGAATGGCCTTGACGTCTAAAATCACTTTCATTGATAAATTAAATTAGCTGTAAATGAATAAGGCAGTGTATGCCTCTTTTGTGAATATGATCAAAAGTCACTACTGTAATTTAAAAACAACTGATAGCCTAGTATCCATGCATGCTAATAATCTTGTTTCTACTTTTAAATTATGTGATTTATTTATAAACACTTAGCAAAATCTTACTATAAAATAACGAATACTAATATAAAGACAAGTACTTATTTATCTTGACGAACGTAATTTTAAAGAATAGATTTTTCTTTAATTAGAACATATTTAATTTTATAAATTTTTTAGTTTAATGTTATATTAGTACGTATTTTAACTTTCGAATAAACTTTTAATATAATATTAATCAATTATACACAGACTTCAGTTATAAGGAGTGCAGCCTAGATTTGAAATTTCAACATGTACACGTGATGACCAAAAGCCTGATGGGCAGCACGACCAACTTTTCACATGCAAAAAGACAAACGTTACATTACTAATGCCCAGTGGACGAGACGAGAGAGTATTTAATGATTTTTCTTTTGAATAATTTGACTTTGTATTGATGTTATGACGTCTGTATTAGGACCCAAGCAGACACCACTTTGTCTCCTCCAAATCTGCCATAGATAAAACGTAGAGAACTCCATATATATTTGTCCTCTTAACGATGTGTTTTCATCGTAGCTTTGGAATTCTTATTCTTCCGGGAAGAACAAAGTGAAGACACGACTCCAATGCTGTAGATTCTGTTTGCTGATGGGAAACATTTTGCCTTCTTCATTACACCATCTGTTTCCAATTTCAGTGAACAAAAAATAAAATCTCCACAATTTATTGTTTACTGGGTTTGAATATTTTTAACTCAAATGATTTTTCGGTGTTTAGGTTTGTGTCAAACCCCATCTGCTCAATATAAGTGGTAGGTAGTAAGATATCTGCCGATGCCATTGACCATTAGCTGGAGATTCAAAGAATCATATATCAATCAATCAATTTTCATATTTGGAACATACACATATATATACATATATACATATATGTATATATAAATATTACAATAATCTCGTGTCACTTTATGGAAATCATAGCTACTTTTACGGAAGGTTGCATAACTGCAATCTGCAAACCTGGACCTCTTCAGTCATATTATTATATATAAAAAGTAGCTTATATGGAAATGGAAGAGAAGTACATGAATAGGCTTTGACATATGACACCAGTATTAATTATGGGATTAAATTTTCTACCCAAAGCTTTGTTTAGGTCACCAAACACCGTAGAAAACCCAAACTAAAAGGTTAACCTCTTTCAATATTTTGTCATCATCTAATAGTTTCTTCTATTCACGCAACTATCGTAATTTGAGTAAGATTTTCCATTTACAGCTCGAGAGTAACCCTAATTTTAGTAATTTTCTTGATCACAATGGAGAGAGTTTTGGTTAGGGTTATTGTTTCGCATCCATTCCTATGTTTTTTGATTCGCAATATAACAATCAATTAGATTTACATACACATAAACACAGTCAATTTCTTGTCTATATGTTATTGTTAATAACAACATTAAAAAGAAAATTTTGAATGGATTGGGTTCGAGAGTATTGATCAAATAGCACCCAATTATCATCTATTTGAAGTATTGACCGAATAATACCCAGTTTTTCATCTGTATACGTTATGGTTTGGACTAGGATATGTAAGAAGTATTGATTAGATAGCATTCGATACGTTATTGTTTGAAGGTCAAACTCCATTAATTAGAGTAAAATCTGTCTACATGATTCGAGTTTAACCCTTTCCCTCTCTTTGAAAGGCAAGAATATGACCATAAAATGTGAAAGGTAATTGGCAACTCCACTTTTATGTATGAATTTGAGAAGCTTTCATACGAGCAACTTCAACAACCCAAAGACACGTGCACGACATATAATAATAAAGTTACAGCAGAGGAAACACGAAAAATCAAATTCTATACAAATTTTAGGGTCCGATCCTCCAGGACTACGATTTCTGGATGCTCCTGGCAATTGGTTGATTCTGAGTTTTGATTATTTAATTTTTAAAACAAATTTATTCAATTTTCTTTGCTTCCAGACCCTCCATTATTACCTAGTGTTGACATAAAATGTTTAGGGAATATAACCATTGCCCCCCTATAGTTTTGGTCAATTAATCAAATCACCTTTTAGTTTCAAAATATTACCCGTTATGTCCTGTCGTTTGGTTGACTAAAGGAAAATTTAATATTTTAAGAGCAAATAGGTAATTTAATGAATTTAATTAATTTAAACAAAAATATTTTGAGAACTTAATTTTTTTAATTTTTTTAGGGCTATTTATGTCAATTTGTAATAAGTATAATTTAATATTATTAAAATACTATTTTATTTAAAATTCATATTTTATTTTTAAATGGCTACTAGTGGGACCTACATTTTATAAATTAGGATTTAAGTTATTTGTAAAGTTAAAAATTGAGAGTATTTTAACAAATTCAATAAGTTTCCGTTAGTCAACCAAACGGTATGACGTAACGGATAATGTTTTGAAACTAAAGGGTAATTTGATTAATTGACCAAAAACATAGGAGGGCAATGGTCATATTCCCAAAATGTTTACTCATAAGCTTTCCATTATCAAGTTAATTCTAGATTTTATGAGAAATTCTCGCGTACATATTCGAGAGACAAAGGTGGTAACTAGTTAATTAATTAAATTTTTTATAAAATGATGGAAGACATTTAAAATTCAAATTCAAATTCAGCTTGCATCATGGTTGAAAAATATATTTTGCTTATATTAAACATATATTGAATATCATTACATAAATATAGAAAAAATATTTTGAAAATATGTTGTTAATGCAAAGCCGTTCCGAACTTAAATCCCCGAGTCACACTTACACCCACAAATTCCACCGAAGAGACGTTATTATTATTTTCTTTTTGAAGAAAAGGGGACAGCATAGGAAAGCAATAACATTGGCTTACTTGATCGACATGATATGGGAGACTCACTTACTTTTGAATTCCCACCTTGCCCTGAATATTCCACCTGCCGGTCCTGTCAAAGAGAGAAGGCGTATCACGCTACAATAATTTTAATGACTTTGATGGACAATAAGAATAGGTTATATATTGTTAATTAACCTAAGTTAATTAAGGGACCACAGACAGCGAGAGAGAGATCCATCAAAGAGAAGACAAATCATTTCTTTTTCAAGAGATTTTCTATTCAACGACTTCATCTCACAACTTCATGATGCTCTCAATAACTGAAGTTGAATTTGTAATCAGATCCTGACCTTAACCCACCATGGCTGCATTTTTTCTTAATCTGGTTTGGTCACACTTAATTCATCTTCTGTAGCTAATGGTTCTAGCTTAACAACCACATAGTTAAGAGGGTATGCATCTAAACAAGAAACACCACATCATAAATGCAAAAAAGTCTAATCATTGTTCATAATCAGATTTCAATAATTATATTATCTTGTAAAGAAACAAATGTAGAAATTTGATGATGAAATACACCACTGCTGTTAAATAATTCAAAAGTTTAATTATTATACGGCTTTTAACATTGCTTTACTGGATCTTACTGAAGCTATGCTAAACTAAATAATCTTACCACCACTATGTAGAGGAAATCCATTCCGCTGTACTATCCGTGCAGTTCAGAGACAATCCCTGGTGGGAATTTTGAAGTATAAAGACCTCTTGTTAGTTACCAAGACAATACAAAAACATGTAAAGATGCATTATTCATAAATATTACTTATGCCACAGAAGAGACTAGACATGTTTAACCAACTCCATTCTATAATTAAATTAAAGTTCTATAACAACACCTTGATGGCTACCTTTCATATCAACTATCATTGGGCATGTACTCATGATAGGATAAAGGCCATGGAAAAGGAATGGATGTAAGCTCAGCAGTAGTCATTGCCAACCTAAAGCATTCATAGTATGGACAAAACCAAACAACTATTAACAAGCATGCGAATGAAGGTCATATGAAAAGATGCCCAATGACCTATCAGAGTTACAGTTTGACATCAATATTTTGCTCAAGGCGGCTGGAGTTTTATGGTGTTTTAAATAACCAAATTGCAAAAATCCTCCAAATAATGATTGAAGCAGGGAATAGGTATTTGACAGCAAAACAACCTACCTAACATTCTGCCAAGGTAAATTCATATGAGGGTAATAAAGCAAAGATAAGATAAGATAAGATAATGACCTGCTTCATGTCTCACACATCATAATTCCTTCTCCCTTTGGAAATAAAACACAAACCAGTAGATATGATATTCTTGAATGGGAAATAAGATTCTTCATGGCATTATTATGTATGTAAGAAAATTTGAATATTCAAACTGGAATCACCATATCTTTCTAATCGCATTAGGGAAACCAAAAAGACAACCTTCTTTTCTTGATAAGAAACAGAGAATTTTCTTTCCTAAAAAGCACCTAGTAGAGCTGTCCTCTGTTTCTTCCTTATGGTCCGTACTTTCAATCAGGCTATTCAATACAAACAAATTCAAGCAAAAGACACAAAAACCAAATAAGGGTTTGCTATAAAAATATCCTGCTTATCTTTAAACAATCCGGATTAAAGGTTCCAATGCCACCAAGTTGGCCTTGATGGAGAGGAAAAGACACTACATTAAGAACCATAAGATTTCAGTTCAATTACCAAACTCAACTGCAATATTAAACCCGATTTCTAAAATATTGTGCCACAACCAAACTGGATTACAGATGAGTGGCAGGAGGGGAAGAGGATAAGAAAGAGATGAAGGTAAAAACCAAGTTAAAAATATAACTGAATTAGGTCACTAAGAAAATTTGAGATTAACATTAGACCATTGTATAATCTATCTAGTATGCAGATAAACCCAGCCAAGCAACAAAAAGTCCAAGAATAACCCAACGTCCACTACTATATCTTCACCCTTTTAACAGAGTAGGGAGGGTGGAGAAAAAAGCAAGGAGGAATGGAACAACTTAGATAGTATGAGTGGTTTTGGTTGCAAGGTTGGGGAAGCAGCAAAAGAATATTTAACATCACATCTGCTAAATAACCTATCTAACAAGCAAATAAATCCTAGCAAGCAAACATAAAGTTCACAAGCAAAATGTATCACTAATTTCATATATTACAAGCACAATAGCTGTAGCAGAGGATTAGTAAAAACTAGAAAGGACAACTGTTTAACATATAAGTTTGAAATGAACAAGGGTGAAGTTCTTCTGTTCTTGTTTCCTTATAACATGTTATTGGAAGCTTAACATACAATACCTTTTCTAACAAAATATATCAATCGACCATATCACAGCCCAACTCTTTAAGTATTCACCCTTGCTACAGTCCTCAGAGAATCATTATAGAAAATGGCTAAAAAGTGACCTTGTGGGCTTTTCCAGGCCCAAGTATGAATTGGACTGTTGAGGAGTGCTACTCTTGGCCCTTTTGTATGCAGATTGCAGATATGGACCTGCCTATGTTGAATCAAATATAATCCTCGGTTTATTAAAGTTACACAAGAAACAAACACATAGAGGCCATAAAATCTAAAACCTTGTGATTACAGGCATAGTGTCGTTCTTGAAGTGAACATTTCTCACAAATAAGAGCCAAAGGTATCACAAGTCCCATAATTTATTACTTTACAGCACGCTTGCATCCATCCATATGAATTAAATCACCATTAACCAAGAATAATGACAACAAAAAGAGTAATCAGCAACCACAAAGTTTCAGATATACACACTGTAGTATGACAGTAAAATATTATCCTGTCAGTCATGTTTGAATATTTTCTATCTTCTAGTTTTGCATCCTCTCTGAACCTTTACTTAAAGAATTACAGCTGAAGGAACTATGCTAAAATGCCTTGAATAGAGATTTGAACCCATTACATATCTTCAAGGATCGAGAGCTATGCATGCAGGACAGTTCTTAGCAGTGATTGCGAAATAACACTCGACAGTGAAACGCCATCTACTTGTCACATTCAACTCTGTTTCTTTCTGAAAACATTGCTCAGGAGAAAACCAACCCTGCATTATAGCTGTTGAAATGAATCAACTAAATGGCATTGTCCTAACTACTGCATAATCAAATACCACAAAAGAGACAATGGACTTTAACGAAAAAACATTGGACCCACCCGTCAGATCTAAAGAAGTGAAAATGATATTCAAGTAGCATTTATGGAGAAATTTACTTTCCATCAGCTCATAGCAAATTGTAATAATTATCATAATTGAAAATATACTTTACTCTGATTATATTGCAAGCAGTGCAGTATTAACTTTCTAGATCCAATACAAGCAACCTTCATATGTGAAACACCAGGGTGACAAAGCGGGATAAGCTCACCATCTAGCAGTTGTATCTTGGCACGATATTGATAGGCTAGATATCCTCCTAGAGATGACTTGGATTAGCGAGAAAAAAGAAATTTCAAAACATTTATGAGTATAATGTTATTTATGAAGACTCAACCCTTTTTATAGTATAATATTCCTAATCCTATTTAAACTCTGATTAAGATGAGTATAAATTGAAATATCAAATCATAAATCCTAATATGACAATATGGCTCAAATAAGAAGACAAATAAGATTAATCGTATCTAAATAAAAAAATCAAATAACACTGAAAATAAAAATCCTAAAATAATTTACCATAATTTTCATCATAAATAAACCATAATTTCATATTAACATTATTATGAGAATACTTCTGTATAACTTTGATTTTTAAACCTTTCAAGCACCCTCGCAAATTGAAGTTTTTAAATAATTAAAATTTCATGAAGTTGTATGGCTGAAATAGTTACATAGAATATGCTTTTAGATTAGGGATTCCAGATCAAAGATGCTTGCATGCCATGATCAAGCCGCTATGCCAAGCTTGATTACGTCACACTGTTGATGGAAAAATCAGTTTGATACATCTGGGCAGTCTAAAAATTATTCTCTACTTAAAACAACTTCATTTGTAAAGATATATATCAGCTGATAAGCAATTAAAGGCATGAGAACTTTGACAATCAGGATATATAAAGTCTTCAGAAAGTCAGAAAGCTAACAGACTTAAAATGACTGTTTTGTTTCCCAATCTTTGTAATATAAAGAAACACAAACAATGATGTTTGAAGCTATGAACATTTGGAGGGCATCCAAATGACTCTACACAATGACAGATGGATGAGATATGGAATTTGAACCAAGATAAACTTTCTTTCTTACTGGTGCTTAGAAGGTTTGACAGGATCATATGGGATCCACTGCCAACATCACCACAAAACTTCAGAATTTGAAAGGATTTGGATGTTATAAGTTAACGCCATATCAACTGAATTCCTATTGAATTGCTCGGACAGATAGATTCAACTGCCCGCTCAGTTGGGATGTGTAGCATTACTCATATCAGATTAACTAATGAGGCCTTAGATAGATACAGAAAATTGGATTTTAATAGCCTACAGCCAGAGGGCTATTATCTAAATGGCTTATAGGTTGGCCGAGTTATAGTTGCTTATTTTTCAATCTGGCAAATACTAAAATTACCCTTCATATTCCAAAAGCACGTCAGAAAAGAAAAAGTGTTTAATCAGATTTGCTTTTGCTTAAAGTTCTTTTAGTGATTTTCTTTTCAATATGTAAACGCACAAACACACACAAGAATGAGAGAAACTTATTTAAAGAAGCATAAGCAACAATCGCCAAATCTACAGCAAGACAAGCGAACATTTATCCTAAAGAAGGAAGTCAAATTTGTGACAGGATTCCCATTCCATACGTCAAATTGTCAATCAGAATCAAGAAGTATGACAATAAAATAAAGGGTAAAAACCCTTTTAGTCCCGAAGGTTTAGTTAAATACCCTCATAAGTTTTAATAGTTTTGAAAATATCCTTAAAAGTTCTAGTTTCCTATATAATACCTATTATACTCTTATACATAATATTTAACAAAAAATTAATAAATTTTTAAACCTTAATAAAAGTTCTAACTTTATATAAATTATATTTATGTAAAATACATTAATTAATAAATAAAAATATTAGTCATTATATAATATATTAACAAAATACTTTTATTGTAATTTATTGTAAGAAATTAAATAATAACAAATTACATATTTATAATTACTAAAAATTAAATACAACTAAAATATAAAATATTAATTTATTAATAAAATATAGATTTATAAATCTATTTATTTTACAGTATAATAAATATTTATGATTATATTATAATTTATATAAAATACATATCTAAAAATATAATTAAAATAATACAACTAAAATAATAATAAATAAAAGTTATAATATGTTAATAATAATTATATAAAATATGTGTTATAAGATAATTATTTTATTTATTTGTTAATATATTTTACATAAACATAATGTATTTTAAAAAATTTTAAAAATTTATTAGTTTTTTGATAAATATTATGTGTAAGGGTATAATAGATATTCTATAAGAAATTAAGACTTTTAAAGGTATTTTCAAAATTATTATAACTTATAAGGGTATTTAGTCAAATCTTTGGAACTAAAAGAACTTTTACCCTAAAATAAATAGAAATTGTCTCAATTACATAACTTTAAATTTCGATTTCATAGTTTGACGCCATTTTGGTTAATAAAATAATCATTTTTCTATCATGGTCTCCCTAATTAATTGTGTACACTCCAAGAGTCACAGCATAAGCTTTGGCAATAGTTATAAAAATACTTCTTCATTTTTAATTATAATTACATTTATATATTTAATTGAAAGGTAAAAAGATCAAGCTATAGCACAAATGTCATTAGCATTACAATGCAGACGAACGCAGAAGAAAGTGCAAAATTGAAAATAGAAATACGAACATTCTGTAGACATAGAATTCATTTCTCGTAAAAAATCCATTAAAACTCGAATGTCAAACTCGAATGGCGATTAAATGATTGTGGATGAATTATGTTTAGCCGTTAAAAACTCATTGGCTGTTTAGTTTTTGCGCATTGAGACGATGAAAGTGAGTAACCTGACTCGTTAACCTCGTCTTCGACCTAACAAGAGTGCCAATGAGACTTAGAGAAAGCACATAGATTAGAAATTGCAACGACCAATGGACGGGCGAGTTTGAGCCAGAGTCCCGTTCGGTGATCGTAATTTTACTTTGCCTAGTTTCGTTTGTTAACGGTTCAGCCATAGTTGTCGACGACGGTGCACGCATGCTTTGAAAGTCGGTTGAAGTTCAAAGCTATAGCACCATATTTTAGGGGAAATAATCAATAATACTCCATTCTTCCGCAAGAAGTCGAAAATACTCCCATTACAAAATGTTAATTAAAAATATCTAACTTTAAATTTTTTAAATAAAAATACTCATAATATCCAAAATTAATAAAACACATTAATTTATTATAATAACTCAAAAGCTATTTGATAATTTTAGACTTTAGTAATATTTTCGTTTAAAAGAACTTAAAATTAGACATTTTTATTAGTATTTTATAATGAAAGTATTTTTCATTTGTCGAAACGAAATGGGATATTATTGATTATTTTTTATATTCTAGTTAATTCTATGAAACAAAAAAATTAGCAAAAGAAAAAGTTGAAGATGCCCTTAGAGGATTAAGGGCATTATTATTATTATTTGTTGTTATAACGAAAGCAAGAAAGATAATTAAGAATGTAAATAAAGAACACAGAGATTTAACGTGGTTCACTAACGATGTGTTAGCTACGTCCACAGGCAGAGGAGAGAAAAGTTTTATTGATCTTGAGGAGTAAAAATTACAGATTGCGGCTAGGTTATGACCTAGAGAGTTTATATAGTACTCCCTAGACAGATGCGGAAAAGCCCAGGAAAAATAGGCCCAAACAGATAACCCTAGCCCAGAATCCCGTCTGAACAGGGACTAACTAATTCAAGGCATATTCTAACAAATCTCCACCTTGACTTGAATCCTCTCACAAATAACAGATGTACCAAATGCACCATACACAATGCCAGATGTACCCAAAAGAAAAAAATCTCCTCTACCTCAGATTTTGCCCTCTAAAGGGCAATCAACAACTTCTAACATTTAGCAAGTCCAAACAATGTTGGAACTTGCTATGCGGAACCGGCTTGGTGAACATATCAGCTGGGTTATCAGCAGTACCCACTTTGTTCACCTTAATTCTCTTCTCACTTCTTAGAAAATGATACCTTACATCAATGTGCTTAGTCCTCTCATGATGAACTTGGTCCTTAGCTAAACAAATTGCACTGAGACTGTCACAATACACTATAGCCTGATCATGATATAGACCCAAATCACTGACCAATCCTTTCAACCAGATTCCCTCTTTGGCTACTTCTGTCAATGCCATGTACTCTGCTTCTGTAGTAGACAAAGTCACTGTAGGCTGCAAAGTAGCTTTCCAACTGACAACTGAACTACCAAGAGTGAAAACATAACCAGTCATAGATCTTCTACTGTCAACATCTCCAGCATAATCAGAGTCTGAAAACCCTGTCACCAAACACTGTGTATCACCTCTATAAATGAGACCAACATCAAATGTACCTTTGAGATACCGAAAAATCCTCTTCACAGCTTGCCAATGCTCCTTACCAGGTTCACCCATAAACCTACTAACAACACTAACAGACTGTGCAAGATCAGGTCTGGTGCAAACCATCGCATACATCAAGCTTCCTACTGCACTAGTATAGGGAACTCGAGACATGTACTCCTTCTCCTCAACAGATTTAGGTGCAAAAGCAACGGACAGATGTGCATTTGCAGCACTAGGAGTATCTATGGGCTTTGCGGTAGACATGCCAAATCTTGACAAAATCTTCTGAATATATCCCTTCTGTGACAAGAAGAGCTTCTTTTTGCTTCTATCCCTATAAATCTCCATTCCCAGAATTTTTCGAGCTGCACCCAAATCTTTCATCTCAAACCCAACACTAAGAAGATCCTTCAACTTCTGAACATCAGACTTGTTCTCTGCAGCTATCAACATATCATCTACATACAGGACCAGATAAATCAAAGAACCATTTGTTGCCTTGCTGTAATAAACACAACAATCATACGGACTCCTGGTGTAGCCAATCTCTATCATATAGCTGTCGAATCTCTTATACCACTGCCTCGGAGACTGCTTTAGTCCATACAAGGACTTCTTCAACTTGCAAACATAGTCTTCCTTACCAGGAACCTGAAATCCATCTGACTGAGTCATGTATATCTCCTCTTCCAACTCTCCATGTAGAAAAGCTGTCTTCACATCTAGTTGTTCAAGCTCCAAATCCTGATGTGCAACTATTGCTAGTAGCACCCTAATGGAAGTGTGTCTGACCACTGGCGAAAAAATCTCATTGTAGTCTACTCCCTCTCTCTGAGTGAATCCTCTAGCTACTACTCGAGCTTTATACTTGATACCCTCAACAGATGTTTCTCCTTCCCTCTTCTTATAGACCCATTTACACGTGATGATCTTTCTGTCTCGAGGTCGCTTGGTTAATTCCCAAGTCTGATTCTTATGAAGTGACTCCATCTCATCTCCCATTGCAGCAAGCCATTGGGTAGACTCAGTACATGTAACCGCTTCTTTATAGGTGGATGGCTCATTAGAGTCAGTATCTACTTCTTCAGCAACCTGTAGTGCATAAGCCACCATATCTTCAAAACCGTATCTCTTGGGAGGTATCCCATAGTTAGCTCTCTTTGATCGATTAAGAGCCAAACTGTGCTGACTTGCTACTGGTAATGAAGAACCTGATGGTTCTGATTCTGACTGTGGGTGTTGATTTTTATGTTGTGGTTCACTCTCATCTAGAGTGACTTGCTGCTTCACCTGTTTCTCAACACTACCATTTTCTGACACAACAATAGACTTCACAGTAGGGTTAAACATAGAATTTTCATCAAAAACTACATTTCTACTAAGTATAACCCTCTTTTCAGACGGGGACCAGATTCTATACTCTTTAACCCCATCCCTATAACCTACAAATACTCCCTTTTTAGCTCGTGGCTCTAATTTACCCTCATTTACATGATAATAAACAGTACAACCAAAAGCTCTTAAATTAGAGTAATCAGCAGGCTTACCAGACCACACCTCAAAAGGAGTTTTGAGATTTATACCTGTGTGAGGTCCACGATTTATCAGATAACACGCTGTACTAACCGCTTCTGCCCAGAACCTTCTAGTTAGTTCAGCATTAGAAAGCATGCACCTAGCTCTCTCCAGAAGTGTCTGATTCATACGTTCTGCTACACCATTCTGCTGTGGTGTATCCCTGACTGTATGATGCCTAGCAATCCCTTCATTCTTACAGAACTCATCAAACTCAGACTAGCAAAATTCCAGACCATTATCAGTTCGCAGCCTTTTGATCTTCTTCCCTGTTTGATTCTCCACTAATGCCTTCCACTGCCTGAAGTTCTTAAAGGCTTCACTTTTATGCTTCATAATGAACACCCAAGTCATCCTTGAGAAATCGTCAATCATTGACACAAAATATCTGTGACCCCCTAAAGACTCCACCCGAGAAGGACCCCAACAATCAAAATGGATGTAATCAAGTGTGCCTTTTGTTCTATGTATTGCTTTAGGAAACTTGCTGCGATGTAACTTCCCGAAAATACAATGTTCACAGAATTCAAGATCCTTGACCTTGTGGCCACAAAGAAGATCCCATTTTGACAGAATTTGCATCCCTCTTGCACTCATGTGACCAAGCCTCATATGCCATAACTTGGTCATATTGTCCTTATCAATCTCCGAGGATGCAACAGCAACAGAACTTGACAGCGTAGAACCTTGAAGAAAATATAAGGTACCACGCTTTACACCTTTCAGAACCACATTTGAACCCTTGCAGACATGTAAAACTCCACCTTCACCTTGAAAACTGAAACCCTTGTTGTCTAACATACTCAAAGATATCAGATTCTTTGTCATAAGTGAAACATGCTTAACATCATTCAATGTGCAGAATTTACCATCATGTGTTCGTATTTTAATCGAGCCTATTCCAACCGCCTTACAAACAGAACTGTTAGCCATAGAAATATTGCCTCCATCTACCTGCTCATAGGTTGTAAACCACTCCCTGCGCGGACATATATGGTAAGACGCTCCAGAATCCAGAATCCACACATCATTGTGATCCGTGTGCTCATCAGCAACTAGAGCAATATCTTCTTCAGAATTGGTATCTGCTACAGCAGCAGTACCTGTCGGTTTATCCTGCTGCCTCTTCTTCTTGGAACAATCGGATTTCCAATGTCCCTTCTCTTTACAGTAGTTACAGACATCATTGGGTTTTGGACCCTTAGAAACTGGCTTCTTGAATTTCTTCTTCCCCTAATTTCCATGTCCATAACTCCCACTAGCTACTAACCCAGCAGCCTGATTATCTGCACCTGTACCAGTCGCCTTGTGGCGCAGCTCTCTAGTATGGAGGGACGATCTAACCTCCTCCAGAGACACAGTATCTTTCCCAACAATAAACGATTGCACAAAATTCTCATACGACAATGGTAAAGATACTAACAGAATTAAAGCAGCATCCTCATCTTCAACTTTAACATCAATATTACGCAATTCTAATAAAATTGTGTTTAACTGATCTAAGTGATCTCGAAGAGGCATACTTTCCTGCATTCGCAGACTGAACAGACGTTGCTTTAGAAGCAACTTATTGGTTAAGGACTTTGTCATATAGAGACCCTCGAGCTTAACCCACAGACCTTGCGCGGTTTCCTCCTCCGCGACCTCGGTAATGATATCGTCTGCAAGACACAGCATAATCGTCGAGTGTGCCTTCTCCTCCAGAACGGCCATCTCAGCGGTGATTGGATCCGCCGGCTTCCTCGCAAGCGGCGCCCACAGCCCTTGTTGTTTCAACAAGGCTCGCATCTTGATCTGCCATAAACTGAAACTATTCCTCCCCGTGAATTTGTCGATCTTCACGTTCATACCAGACATCTTTCTCACCGAATTTCAAACCCTAGACAGACCTGGCTTTGATACCAGTTTGTTATAACGAAAGCAAGAAAGATAATTAAGAACGTAAATAAAGAACACAGAGATTTAACGTGGTTCACTAACGATGTGTTAGCTACGTCCACAGGCAGAGGAGAGAAAAGTTTTATTGATCTTGAGGAGTAAAAATTACAGATTGCGGCTAGGTTATGACCTAGAGAGTTTATATAGTACTCCCTAGACAGATGCGGAAAAGCCCAGGAAAAATAGGCCCAAACAGATAACCCTAGCCCAGAATCCCGTCTGAACAGGGACTAACTAATTCAAGGCATATTCTAACATTTGTAATTTTAACAATTGTGTGTTGATAGTAGCGAACGAGTGAGCACTAATTGCCAATATAAATTTAATGATAGTAGGACTAAGGGCCTATTTGATTTACTATTTAAAACAAGGTTTCTAAAATTAAATTATAATTCAAATTTTTATTTCTATTTATGATTTTGCAGAACAATAACTTGTATACATGATATATTGCAAGACAATAATAATGCGCACACAAATTTTATCAAGACAACTTGGATACATGACAAGATTTTTCTTTCAAGGGGGCAGATAGATTCTGTTGAAAGCAATTATTGAAGCCATTCCTACGTATGCTATGTGTGTTTTCTGAATTCCAAAAGGGTTGAATTCCAAAAGGGTTGTGTCTGGAAATTCAGAGGCACGTGACACATTACTGGTGGAGAAAAAAATATCAATCTAGATGCTTGCATTAGAGCTCTTGGCGATCTTTGTTTACTCCAAAAAGAAATGGAGGCTTAGGTTTCAAGGGCTTGATATCTTTTAACCAAGCCATCCTAGCCAAGTTATCATGGAGAATCCTACAGAATCAAGACTCGTTTATGGCAAGGACACTTAAAGCTAGTTATTTTTTGAATGTAGATTTCTTGAACAACAAAAGAGGCAACAATCCTTCCTTTATCTGGCAAAGCATTTTATAAGGTACAGAAGTCATCAAGGCTGGTTCGAGATGGAGAATTAGAGATGGAAAAAATGTGTCTATATACCATGACAATTGGCTCCCTCAACCGACCACTTTTAAACCAATCTATCCAATGTTTTTGTTTCTGAGGCAAAAGCAAACTCACTCATCTTTGATGATCGAACTTCGAGAAAAAAGATGTTACAACAACATTTTCTTTCTTTTGATGCAAAATAAATTCTTAGGATACCTTTGCCATGCTCTCCTTGCCCTGACCAATTGATGTGGCATTTTGAAAAAAGAGGGAAGTACAAAGTTAAAAGCGAATATCAAGTTGCTTTAAGGCTAAATCATGTTGAATCTCTTTCATGCTCCTCAACCTCATCCTTTTAGTGGAAATATATTTGGTCCCTCTCTATTTCCTCTAAAACCAAAATTTTCTTTTGGCGAGCAATTAATGATTATCTACTTGTATCACGTAATCTCTTTAAAAGGAAAATCATTGATGCTTTCAATTGCCACAGGTCACTTAGAAGAGGATAATTTTCATGCTCTACTGGGATGCACCATTGTAAAAAAGGTATGGAAACTTACTCATTTGGCACCTGTTGTATTATAAGCCTACACAAGGAATTTCAAACTTTTAGCCCAAAACTTAGCTACTTCTTTATCTCAAGAAGATTTTGGATTTTTGGTGGTGATAAATTGGTTAATTTGGAGAGATCAAAACCTTAGTTTCTTTGGATAGGAGAATTCTAGTTATATATATACTTTAGGTAGAGCTGAATCTTTATTAGCCTCTTATAATTCTATCCAAGACTCAACTTAAGAAACTAGTTGCTCTAACCGTGCCAGCTTGCAAGTTAAATGGCGCTAAAACCACCTTGGTACAAAGTTAACACAAATGTTGTTGTCAATGAAGCCGAAAGTGCCTTAGGTTTAGGAGCCGTTATCAGAAACTCTAAAGGTCAATTCATGGCCGCTTCAATTTGCAAAAAGACTTTTACTAGTGATATAGAATTTGCAAAAGTTGAAGCCGCCGTGGAAGGTATCAAATTAGCCATAGATTTAGGCATAGTACCGGTAGTGATTGAGCTTGACTTTATCAATGTTGTAGACTTGATCAATGGGAAACAGGTAAGCAATAAGAAAATTGGCTGGCTAATCCTCAACATTCAAAATATCCTCTCCAAGAACAACTTCTTCATAGTCAATCTTGTGGTGAGAAATTACAATACAGTTGCACATTCTTTAACCAAGATGGCTTTAACTCAAATTGATCACATTGTATGATTGGAAGACCTTATTTTGGAGATTGCAAATCTTTTGTAATTCTTTTTTGTTTCTATAGATTTTTCTATTCCTAAAAAAAATAAAAAAAAAAATCTTGGGTACATGACAAGCTATAAAGTAATGATTTACAAGATCGTGTAATGCATTATTTTGCAATACAAAATAGAAAATCAAAATGTAATTTATGACTTAGTTTCAAATGAATGGAATGCGTTTACTTTTTAATTATGTATTAATGGTGAACAAGCACTAATTGTGAATATAAAATTAATGGTCATGAAACCAGTGGCCATCTGATTTAATATTTAAAAAGTTAAATTTTAAAACTTTAAATTTTTTATAAATTTTAATTTTGAAAGTGACTTAATATAATATTTAAAATTATTTTAAAATAAATGTTTGGCATAATATTTGAAAATACTTTTTTCTTTTGCATGATTATTAAATTTATGTTATAATAGATTATACTATAAATAAAGACTAAAAAATATAGATTATGGCTAATTAAAAAAGTAATAGATCTTTAGACTAATTTTTAATAGATATTGTCGATGTCGATTTCGTGACAGCTTAGAATAATGCATGGTATAATTAAGAACTATTCAACATACAAGATTTCTAATTTTTGAAAAACACTAAGAAGCTCTAAAGAATGATAATATTAGAATACTAAGAATGATTTGACTAAAAATTTCTTTGGGCTCGAAAGAACTTCATAAGGGAAGAAATAACTTGAAGTTGGATTTGCCTAAATCTAAATGACTTGTGCTCACAAAAAACAGTCAAAGTCCCTAATGGCACCATGTGTGTGGACACTCTTGACAATCAAGTTAGGATTTTATTGAAAGAAAAGAGAAATATAAATATATGTGGAGAGAGAAGGTTTCAGAATCCTTTTACCTTTGTCATCTTTATTATTTTACTGTGGAAGTGAAACAATTTATCCCACAAACTGCCTACATATGTTTCCTAATCATTAGTTCTTTTTTTCTCAAGAACATTGTCACTCATTATTACTAAATTAAATGAGGACATTTTTGTTTTGTACTATTTGTTCTTTCCTAACATATTGTTCCTTGCCAAGATAAGGACTTCACTAGCATCCTTTTTTTTTTAACCGAGGAGCATTATCTCTCTTTTCTTTGTCTCTTTTTGTCGTGATTTAGAAAAATCCATAGGGTCATCTTATAACACTCCTTATAAAGAACAGTATTTGCATAAGTGCTTTGAGGAATGGTTTGCATTGGAAGTCATCTTGATGAGTTGTACTATTTCCTCCACAAATAAGATCTACCTATAGTGTCCCCAAACTTTTATAAATGGAAAACTATAGGATGCACTATATAGGTAGTCCTCATTGACACTCTTTTATAGTTTATCTAAACTTCCCTTTGTGAAATTTCTTCACAAACTCCTTTCGTGGACTTCCTTCACGAACTTTTTTTCGTAAACTTTCAAAAGACAATAACGAGATGTATCATATAGTTAGCCCTTCTTAAAGTTCCAACGCGGTTACACTGAGCTTCCCTTTCTAAACTTTTCTATGTGAACATTTTTCATGGACTTTCTTCACAAACTTTCTTTGTGAACTTTCCAGGGATGATAACAAGATATAGTGCATGGGTAGTCCTCTTTGAAGTTCCATTGTGGTTACTTTGAACTTCTTTTTCTAAGCTTTTCTCTTTGAATTTCCTTCACAAACTTCCTTTATGGACTTTAAATAGACAATAATTAGATATACCATATATATAGTATTTTATGAAGTTTCCATGTAGTTTGAACTTCTCTTTCTTAGCTTTCTTCCATGAAATTTATTCCTGAAGTTATCTTAAAAGACAACTTTAAGATATACTACATAAATAGAGTTTCTTGATAGTTTGGCATGATTTCTTTTGTAGATTATTCCTCATATCATGATGAATCTTACCTCACACTATTTATTTATAATTATGTATGAATACAAATTATAAAACACATAGTTAAAATTAATTAAGAATTATGAGCCTAATTTTTATATATATGCAATGATGTTCAAACAAGTAAGAAAGATTCTTTTAGACTATACACATAAGGTTAATTTGGTGTTTACACATATAATGATAACTTTAATAAAGAAAAATGTGTAATTTCATCCAGTTTCATTAAGTTTAATGAAAAGTTGTTGAAAATGGGTACAAGTTGATAACTTAAGAAAAGTAAAGTTATATGTGAATAATGTCAATAAATGAAGGGGTAAAACTAAAGGTAAACTTTATATAAATGGTCAAACTATTAGCCACTGTGAAAGTCACCATTTGAAAAATATCAAAATTTAGAATATCCTTATTTACCTGTAATAGTAATACAATATATTTGGGTGATCTGCTAATTCAAATATTTTAATTGCAATTTTCTTGTTGCACATTCAATGGTTATTTCCAAATTTGATCTCGTTTGTATTTACTTTTCTTCTCTATTCGTTTGGTTTTTTATTATTTGAGTTTCTCCTTGTATTTGAACTGATATAGGCTATTTAAAGTGTTTATATATAGACAAAAATGACATTGAACAACTTGGTCAATTACTTATGTACATGAGATAAAGTTGCTACTTTGAGAAGATTGAAAAATGGCCTCTATGAGCTTCAATTATTGGATCATGTGTATTATCAATTTGCTTGTATATGTGATATGAGAATAAATTAAGAAGGTTGGAATCTTGCATTTTTGCATGTCTTAGTGCAAGAAAATATAACCGTTAATTTTCAACAATTATACACAATTTGAAATGATTTTGCAAGTTTGCATTTCTTTTCTTTTGAGGGTGCTTTAAAAAACTTAGAGATATTATATAATTGTTGCTTGCAAAGAAAAAATTAATCTCATATGCATCAATAAAAAAAAAATATTTTTGGTGTTCTAAATTTTGTTCTTATTAATAAAATTAATGGGACAATTGTATTACAATTATTTTACCAATGAAGATCTAAGAAATTTATTAAAGACTATTATTAAAGAAATTGAGAGAAAAGCTTGTAAGATGAAGTTCTATCTTTTATTTTCTCAATCTCAACTAACTTTGTACAAGGTATTTATAAAAAGACTAGAGAATTCTAGAATATTATCAGCAAAAATATATTGTAATAGAATTGTAACAAAAATTGAACTCATGTATTATGTGATATCACTAACTTAGCATTATTCAAACTCAGCATTCTTCTAACTTATATTCTCCAGTTTAGCATATACTTTGTCATCCCCTCTCAAGATTAACTAGCATAGAATGACCATGAGAAAGGATGGTGAAAACATTTGTGATTTGATATGTATTAGGAACATAATGAATTTCGAGTTGTTTTCCTTCAAAACATGTACATCAAGTTCAATATATTTAGTTCTTGAGTGAAAGACTGGAATTTGAGCCAAAGATACAAATACTAGTGTTATCACACCAGATATTAGGTATTGCAAAAAGAAGAAAATCCATTTCATTAAGCAAAGATTAAATCCAAGTTAATTCAGATGCAATAGATGCTAGAGTTTGATATTTTAATTCTATACTTGATCTAGCAACAACTTGTTGCTTTTTTGAAGACCAAGACATAAGATTACCTCTTAAATAAATGCAATAGGCCCAATAGTCTTCCTGTTATCAAAATGATACCCTTAACCAGCATAAAAAAAGGCAGCAAGCTTCACTCTACATTTAGATACAAACTATAAACCATATGATAGGGTGGCTTGCAGATATTGTAAGAGTTATTTACAAGCTTGCCAATGTATAGAAGAAGGAGAAGATAGAAGTTAACTAAGTTTATTAACAACAAATGAAATATCAGATTTGGTGAGAGTTATATATTGTAATCCTTCATTAAGACTATGATAGAACGAAGGTTAAACAATAAGGTACTATCATCTTTTGTTAGTTTGGTATTAACAACCATTTGAGTGTCCTAACCTTCACAATCAATTGTATTAGCTTTAAAAGGAAGGTTTCTAATAAACTTGGTCTAAGAGTGATGAAGGCTTAATGAAAAGTGTGTAACCTCTATACCGAGGAAGTAACAGAAAGATCCAAGATTTTTATGAGCAAACTCATAACTAAGTTGAGCAATGAAAATTGTTGTGAAATATGTATTTAGGCCAGTAACTAAGATGCCATCAAAACATATAAGGATTAGAAACACAGAAGAAGATGTTTGTTCAAAGAACAATGAAGTAAGCTTTAGAATTTTTAAACCCCGTAATTAAGTAACTGTCTTTAACCTATCATACCAAGCTTTTAGAGCTTGTTTAAGGTTATATAAGGCTTTTTGTTAAGTTTACAGAGATGCTTAGGAAACATGGAATCAATAAAAGTTTTAGGACGATACATAAACACATCTTTAAAATGTTTTTCATTTAAGAAGGCATTAATAATATCAATTGGTTGTATTTTTCAATTGTACATAACAGTAATATTGAGCACCACTTTAATTGTAGAAGCTTTGACATTAGGGCTAAATGTTTCAAAAAAATCAATTTTTCTTTTTGGTATTTGCTTTGACATTGTAAGAGAAAGCATTTGCAGAGGAGATTTTGCCCTTCATAACCAAGTCTCTCAAAGCAAAAACTGAATGCAATGTTAGATCATCGGGTCATTTCTTGTTAAATGGGTCGTCATTCTTGCGGGATGGAGAAAAAACTTGATTTATGGAGGGAAGTTGGAATTATTTTTACCAGGTAAACGAACTATCCAATTGTCTCATGCATGTACTGATTTTCCTGCTTCTATACATTATTGGTGTTGAATATGTGTGGGTATTCACAATGTTTGTCGTGGAATAATGGTCCATTTGAGTTGTGTTTGAGATTGAAAGAGTATTGGAAGTGTAGTATGAAGTGGGTTTTGTGGGTTTAGGGTCTTAGCATGCATAAGACATACGACACTTTCGATTCTAGTGTTTCTCATATATGAATTAAAAAATACAAAATTTATCATCAAATTCAATTTATCTCATGAAAATATTTTCTAAGACACCATTGTATAAACGACACAAAAAGGACAGCTTAAATTAATGAAATAAGAAATAGATATTTTTTTAAAGCAAAAAACATATAATATTAATATTTTTTAGCATTAATTTTTGTTCTTATTCAAAATTTTACGAATAAAGGGAAAATGTGTATTTTTTGTGATAATGGAAGGAAGTGGATGCTTCTAGAGGAGGTAAGTGTTTGAATCTCTTAACTATCTCTTTAGGTGTTAAAAGTTAAAACCTCTGGGGAAGTATGTGTTAAATCTCTTTGAAAAAAATTGCCTATTTTATAAAGGGAATTAATTGAAAACGACCACATTTTCTTTCCCAAAATCAGAAATAACCACGGTAATAATTTATAATAAAATATGATTATATTTATAATTATTGGACCAAATTATCTTGTAATTATAAAACCACTTCAACGATGTTTTTGGGTGTACTTCCAGTTGGCATTCATCATCTCTTCCTTTCTAACAATATTCCCACGTCTTCGTCTTTTCGGCCATTATCATTGTAGAAAAGTAAGTTTAGCGAAGATTAAAATTACATGTAACGGGAGGTAGAATGAAGTCGAAAAAAGGTCGAGTTTTGCGTATGAGTACACGAACGAGGCAAATCTCTCCCGTTTGGGGGAAGGGGGGGGTGGGGCGTGAAGTGCACTCATGAGTTAGGGCAAAATATCAGTGCCCTACTCGTGAGCGCACTCAGGAGCAGAGAGCTTTCGTGATTACACTCACGAGCGAGGCAATAGTCCGAAAGCAAAGCAATTTTTCATTTGAAAAAATTTAGTGTTTGTTTTATTTTTTATTCACAACTAACATAAATTTTTTATTTTATACAATGCAGTATGAGTGCAAACTTAATGATTAATACTCGATTTGATGGATCATGGCAACGGAGTGTGGAATGTGGGGATATATATATCGGTGGAGAGAGTATGCCATTATGTGTGAATAAAGATATTTCACACAAGGAGTTTATGAAATTGTTTACAAGGAGGTGCACGTAGCTTCGAAATGGTCTTTTGGACCGAGTCTCAAATACCCTAACTCTACCATTATTTTTCGCAAGAAAACAAACAAAAAAAATAATTAAATGAAATAATATTTTCAACAGAATTGCCCCGTACAAACAACAACAAAGTAGGGACAATTTTTCTGCACTTAGGAGGGGGGCAGCAATGCCCCAATTTATTTATTTGCTGGGAGAGGGCAGAATTGCCCACTGCTTATTTTGTTGGGGGGAATTGCTACCCCCTTCGTGAGTGCAGGAAAACTGCACTCACGAGAGGGGTAGTAATGCCCCCCTTAATTTGCTGGAAGGGGGCAACTGCCCCCTGATTACTGCCCACCAAAAAACACAATCAGGGAGCAATTGCCCCCTCCCAACAAATTAAGGGGGGCTGCAATGCCCCCCAAAAATCACAATCGTGGGGGCAGTTTCTACACCCACGATTCCTAGACGAACGTCGGGGGTGGATTATTCCCCTTCGTCCGCCCTTCAAACATGTAGAATTTTGAACAAATTTCAAAAAATTAAAGTTGACATGTCAATTGGAAAACTTATGAGTGAAATCGAATAAAACGAAAAAAATATTTGCTCGTAAGTAAAATAGAATCGTAACTACAAAATTTTTATTTTTAATGATCGAGAGTAATTTGATTTAAAATTATAAATACGATCATATTTAATTATAAATTATCATCATAGTTATTTTTAATTTTGAAAAAGAAAATGCGGTCGTTTTTTATCAATTTTCCTTTATAAAGTTAGGAACGAAATATAAAATGAACCAGATTTACATTGCACGTGACACATCATAATTAATGAATGAGTTAACAGCTGCAACCGCTTGACCCACGCGCCCCCGTTTCCCCGGGAATAAGGTTTCGCATCTCTCCGTGTTCAATTGTATGAATTAAATCCTTCTCCCTGTGGCGTGCTCTAAAAAAAATAAGAACCCTCAAATCCCAGCAATCCGTATGTATTTCTCTTACAAACTGGACAATTATCTATCCGAGTTAGTTATTGACTCAGCGATTGAACTCGGCCATGGCCATACGGTATAAGTTCAGGAGCTCAATGAATTTCGACACTGTCGACATCGATGGTCGACCTTCCATTTCAATTCGCGATCTCAAATCAAAGGTTGTGCATAACAGGAAACTCAATATTTGTCAAGACTTCGATCTCGTCTTCTGCGATGCCCTAACTGGTCAAGGTTGACTATCTCTGCCTTCTTTAATTTAACGTTTGATTCAGTTGTTGAATTTGAATTAATAGTGACCCAAGTACACGATGTCAAGATTAATTACAATTCTAAGTAAATTATTATTTTGAGTGACTCTACATGGCTTTAATTTACTTCATATTATTGGAGTGCGAATTTCTGTTGTCTCACGTTCTTAATGTTAAGAGTTCCAGTTTTGATAGTGTTGTTTGCTTTATTTCGTTAACTTACATTTTTCGAGGAACCGAATTGATGCTTAGATTTGGATGTTGAAAAAAATTTTATCGTAAGTTTTAAAAAATATTGCATTTTTAATTACTTATGTATTCATTGGAAGATTGTTTTTATGAAGTTAATATTTAATCTCTTGTTAAATGCAGAGTATAATGACGAGAATTTTCAAATTTTGAGTGGTTCAAGTGTGATCATCAAGAGAGTGCCTGGAGGATCAGTGCCTTTGGATATGTAAGATCTCTTAACTTCTTGTTTTCCTTACTATGAAAGGAAGAATTTATTGGAATGTATTTATGGATTATTTGCTGAAGAAAGTATCTTTTTTTTTTTTGGTTGAATTTTATCTGATAATGTAAAATTTAGATGATGTTTTTGGAATCTACTTCTGCTGACATGCTAATGCAGTAGGATATAAGAATCTAAGGAGTGTCTAATATGGTTCTACGGTGTGCAGGACACGTAATAGCTCATTTGCAAATTTGGCTACCAAAGATTCCAAGGAGATTAAGACCTTTCGTGCAACGGTAATTTTTTAACTTGCTTGTATTACAATCAAAATCTGTTTCAAAAACAGGAAAACAAGGTATATTATTTGATAATAGGGACTAAAGCATTTAGTTTTACACTGTTAGACAATGTGGAGAGTCCTGCTTTGGGCTGACTCAATCTTGATGCCTGTAGAAAATTATGGGAGTTTTTACTCTGCTTCATAGGATAATTTTAATAGTGATGATCATGTTGTATATTATAGAAGTATTTCTGCTCCCTTATTTATTTTGTTTCCTAAAATATTTTTTGTTTAATTTGCATTACTCAATATCTTCCAGATTGAAGAAATCAACTTTGACGACTTTGGGGTTGACTTGTGTCCTGCTCTTGAGGAGACGTTATCTCGCTCTGATATTGATCTTGATAAGAAAATTTGCATTGGTAGTGAGAGGGCAAATGTTGACGCTGCAAGGTAATGTTTTTTTATCTTGCGTTATTGACCTTGCTATGACATGCATGGTTTATTTGCCTATCATTTGTGAATAAATTGTTTGAGTGCATTCAGAGGTTCTGAGCCACCCCAAATGGGATGTCAAAAGCTTAAAGCAAGCAACTCTGTTGAGTTTATCCCAAGAGGTGTGTATAATATTCTCATGTTTCCTCAAGGTCTTTTATGATACTGCTTTGATCTACACTGCATGTACTTTGGGCAGGTCTTGTGCATAGTGGAATTGAAGATAATTCACTGGGGACAAAATCAAAACCTGATATTCAGCAATGCATGGAACTGGAAAAGTAAGGTTTATACATGTTCATTTTTAATTCCCTCTCTCCAGTGCCATCTTTTGTCTCAAGAATATTAATTTTTGTTGTCTGTTACAATTTGTAGGGCAATTAATTCCAATCCTCCAACTATGCATAATTCTAATTTTTCATCAGAGCTTAAATGCTCTCTTTGCAACACATTGTTTAAAGACGCTGTGATGATACCTTGCTGCCAGCATAGTTTCTGTGAGAAATGTAAGTTTATGTCCAAGTGGTTAGTTAACTTCTCACTTTCATATTTGGGTACTTCGAGTCAACTTACCCAGTGCTTTATGTGAAGGCATTCGTCTAGTGCTTGTTGAGAAGGCAAGGTGTCCCAAGTGTTTTTCCGCCAAATGTAGATTAGAAGATTTGCTACCTAATGTGTCTCTACGACAAGCAATTGAGCATTTCCTTGAATCCCAAATTCTAATAAGTGGCACAGAGAATGCTTTTCTTCAATATGCTCCTGGTAGGAAATGCACTTTTTCATTTATTTTTTTGTATGTTCTCTATTCTTTCACTTAGAATTGTGCATAACTCAAATTCATAAACAGATGGAGAGTCTGGAATTCAAGGAAAAGATGTCTCATGTGCAATGACCAACCTTCAAAGAGAACCTAAGTTGCCTGATTCTCCCACTACAACAGGGAGAGGATCAAATCAACTTGTTGCAGAATCTGCTTATGTTTCACCATTAAAGAACAATACTGTTTCTCATGTAAATCACTTAGATGTAGATACATCATTGAAATCATGTTCATTGCCATACAAGATGAAAGAAATAGATGGACAAAGGCATGGCTCTGCCCATCTTGCGGATTTCAAAAACAGACCTCTGGACTTGGATGATTTTGCCAATTGCCGTGGTGAAAGCCAGCCTATTCATGGGGAAGGTAATGTATTACGAATTTTGTTAACTGAATTATTATGAATTTTGTTAACTGAATTTCTTTCTGCTTAGTTCACTATGGCATCGTGTACTACATTGGTAGTTGGGCTGCTAACAAGCCTATGAGTGCAGACTTATTTCATGATATATTGTATTTATTGGACTTAGAACTTCTTGGGAATATGTTCATTTTTGTATGTAATTGCACAACATTTTTGCTGATTTTTTCCAACTTTAAAATCCCTTATTTATTTGTTTCTTATGTCATACCAGTTGAAGTCAGCAACAAGAAAAAGAGGGGATTTTGGGTTAACACTTCAGGTAGAATTAACAACTTTGATATTTTTGCAGAAACACTAAATCTAATGTAGACACTATTTCTATATATACATCCTTGGCTGTTTTGACAATCAAAATGAACATTGCAGGTGCAGACAGGAATTTTATGGAGAGTGGAAAACACAAAAAGGTAATGACTTGGGAAAGAAAAGCTGAAATCATGTGTCCTAACTTCTTTAGGGATATTTAATGTCTTTTTAAGCATCGGAACCAACAATTAGGAATGCAGGCCTTAGGATCCAATTTGAAGATTGTTTAATGAATCTGTTTGTGATCCTAACATCTCTGTGATTTTCTCACTATTAACAGTAGATGTTGACCATTGTTTGTCTGGGAATTTCTAGTTTTATCCTCACAAGAATTTGTCTTAGTTTCAAGCATTAAGACCTTAGGTGTTGACTATGACCACAGTTCTCTTTATTTTTATGCACATTTACTATATATATGTATGTATGTATGAATGAAATTTGTTTTTTGTTAGGTTTCTATAGTGGTGGCAATTCAAGTTAGTGTGTCATATTTTTGTCGTATCAAATAAAGATATAGTATATTTTAAGCTAACCCAAACCCAATCTATTTAATAATCGTATTAAGAATTGAAATCATAGCTTGACCCATTTATTAAAAAGGTTACCCATTTAATTATTGTGTCACCTGTTTATCATATTTTTTTATATATTTTAATATATGTTCCAAAATATTTATAATATTACCTACTCAAATACTAATAAATTTATTCTAAATAGTATTAAATACTCTTTAAAATATAATTAAATATTTTAAAATATGAAAAACATAAATAAATGTATTAAATTATAATTGAGTTAGCATTAAATGATTATTCAAATAGTTAGTCATGTCGTAAACAGGTTCATGTGTAGAAACTGCAAAACCCGAACTTGGCCCAATTATTAATCGTGTGATATTATTATGACCAATTCATTAATCGTGTCTTTTTAAATTAACCCGAACTCGCTAACTTTGTGTCGTGTTCGTGTTGAGTTGACGGGTCATGTTAAAAATTGGCACCCTAGGTTTCTACATGCTTGTTTCTTTGGCCAGGCTTTAAATCCCCACCTGCCTTTAGAAAAAGCGAAATAGATGAAATTTATTTGCTGCATGTTATGAGATATTTTCAGAGGCCATCTCATTTTTATTTTTTTTTTCCCAATTTTCCTGTCCAGCTGATGTTTAGCTGTCTTGTTAAACCAGGCTGATCGAACATGTTACATGTGTGGTTCTCCAGATCATCTCATTAGAGATTGCCCTGCAGCTTTGAGTCCAAATCTGATGCTTCGGCCAGGTATCAGCTAGGTCCTCGCTTTTATTACATTTTTGTTTTTTCATGTAACACAGGATGCTTATTTGCTGTTGTTTGATGTTGTATTCCAGGAAATTCTGTTTTCCCAGGGGCAATGTCTGGTTATGCATCACATTACTGGAACGAACCTCCTTTGCCCCCTGGTAGACCCTTTACTAACATTTATGGCAATCCTGTGATGATGCCCTTCAATGCAACGGTGGTCCCTGCCACGCCTTTTGCTGTTCCAACATATATGCCATGCATGTTTGGCAGCTTACCTGCCTATGGGTAATTTGCACATTTTTTGTTGTTTCATTTTTTTTTTCCCTTCAAAGATTGTTGTCGCATGATAGCTGATAGCTTGAAGAGTTTGGCTTCATGTATTGTTTCATGCGTGGATTTGACACTGAAGCATCTTGCAGTGGATATATGAGGATGGGAGGTCCAAGAACTCCAGTTGGGGTTGATCCAGAATGCATCCCAAGGGTTTTGGACCATCAAGAACGTGAAAAGAAATGGAAGATATCAAATATAAATATGAGGTAAATATATTTTTCTTTTTCTATCAAGCAACAATTATTTGAATAGAAGATAAACTCCCCCCTCCTTACTGCAGTAGTGCTAGTGATTGCATCAATTATTTTTTCTCCCTTATTGTAATATCTGGGGTGGTATTCCTTTGTTTTAATGCCTATTGTAATATCTGAGCTGGTATTCCTTTGTTTTAATCCCTTGAAAAGTTATTTTACATTATAATTTGACCATATATACATGTTCCTCTGACCTGCTGTTTTGGTTTTCTAGACCCTTGGTCACTGTCTTTCTTTGACCTGGATGGTCGAATACCAATGCTATCTGTTCAAGAATCGGGCAGATATAGTAGAATAGCAAGTAATATTGTCTTCTATTTAGGTCATCTGCAACTTGATGAATGTTGTCTATGTATGACTTGTTATACACTATCTTATAATTGCTTCAAAAGTTGAGCAACTGGCCATTTGGTCTCAAATAGGCACCTACCAGCCTTCTTCTCATTCTGTATATTTCCCTCCCTATTATAAATCCATGCATCTTTTATTGACACATGTCATGCACATGCAGACATAAACAAACATCAGACATAATCCATGTAGTTTAACATGTAAATCAGAGCCATTAAAGTGGGTTTCTAAAGTTTTGCTTCTCTTCCTGGGAAGAAGAAAAAGCAAAAAAGAAAAGGCAGGTGCATTAAACGAATGTTTTAACACTTTGATCTCTTTTTGGGTCTATTCTCTATTCTGCATATTCTATATAGTGATTGAAAGTGTGTACTCGGTTTGTTTTGCAAAATTTATTTTTAATGTCAGTTTGTTGCATACTAATACCCTGTTATTATTGAATGTAACTTTTCTCTGCCCCAGAGAGGGATCCTATGACGATGAGGAGAGTGGTTACATAAAGTATCCCTCTGATGAGGCAGAAAGATTGTGTGATCCCATCTCTCATTTAAGCAAGGAAAGATCTGTAAGCTACTCTGAGGACAGTTTTACACATAGGTCTCACAAGAGATATCGGTGTGAGAGGGATTTGTATGATCACAAGATCTCAGTTGATGAGAAGTATGAAAAAAAAGTGAAGCCATATCATCGCCATGAGAGGTTAAGTTCAGAACTTGAAGATATGCAATGTAGCTCCAGCTGCCATGGTGATGAGAGGCATAAAAAATGCAGCAGAAACTCCAAAAAGCACCATGAAAGAAGGGAGCAGTTTCACTGTGTTTCTAGTTGGAATTTCCATCCAAGTAACAAAGAGAAGGATGTCGAAAGAAAGAGACTAAAGTCTGATGTCAAAAGGTGCAATCAGAAACATGATAGCCTCTCTGATTTTGGTTTGGAACCAAGTTCTTCCAGTGACAGAAAAAAGAAACACCGAGAGAAAGATCTTAGTCATGTTTCCAGATACTCCAGGCAGAATGCGAAGTCTATGGATAACAAACTCAGTCATGATAGGTGGTTGATGATCAGGGGCTCTAATGTAGACCGTGGAGAAGACTATCATTATAATAAACAAAAAAGGGTTTATTAAAGAAACAGCAGTCCTGATTTTTCTGAGGTAAATGTGTATATGAAATCACATATCTTAGCATAGATGATCCATCTTACACTTTTTAATTGCAATTAGGTATCTGTATTAACTTAGTTTATTAATGGCTCTTTTTTTATTGTTCTCTTATTCCTTTGGACTGATGGATATAGCACACTTGGAAGAACACAGGCCTATTTGAGCTAATCTCAGTTCTTTGTTGGTTTTCTTGATACAGATATAGTTGAGTGATCAGCTATCGACAGTAGCTTGACGGATATCTTTTGACTGTAATATTTGCTAACTAACCCTCTTTACTTTTTAAGCTTGAGCTGTGGAGGCTAGCGAACTAAAGTTTTAAACTGTGGAGCAATGGTAAATACGATATAGGTTTCCAACCCTTGATAACGTGGCCAAATTCTTTTTGCAGAGATGACTGAAGCTGGTGAAGGTATGTTTCCCTTTCAAAACAGGAAAAAGAAATTCTTGGTAGTAATAAATTCCCTTTTTCCCTTTCTGCAATAAACCCTCTTCCAGAGTAAGTTGCATAGTCATGCTACATAACATGTTCAATTTAGAACCAAGGTGGGTGGACCCCTTGGTCATATGTGAGCATTGTCGTGATTTAAGTGTCAAAACATTCACATCCATTTCCTCTTGGCTGCCTACCATTGAAGTCATTGTTTTGGACCTTGGGTACGGTGCAGTCAGATATTGACAATGCCACTTACCAATTCATTTTTTACATACCAATTCAATTTTTTTTCATATGTAAAAGTCTCCCTTTTTATACACTTAGTTCAAATTTTGTATTTTCACCTTACTATACAACTTTTGTTAGTCAGAAAATATGTGGAACGTCCCAAGTTTGTGAACCCAAGGCCATTTTTGCTAATGATGTTTTGGTTGAAACCGTAGATCTCTTGCACTCACATAGGGGAATCAGTTGGTATTTAGCTTGGACTATACCACTTTTGGTAGTCTGGAAAAATGTGGAATGTCCCAAGTTTGTTATCCCTAGGCCATTTTGACTAACGACCTTTTTGTTGCATATCAAAGATCACTTGCACTCACAAAGGAATCAAATGATATTTCGCCTAGTCTTTTCAGAATTCAGGTTGGGCTTTTTTTACTGTCCATCGGTCTCAATTTCATTTGCAGTTGCAGTATGTTTTGTGCAGGAAGAGATTCTCTTTATCCTTGTTGGATAGCTGGTCTCAAAATTAAAAAGCTAAAAGAATACGACCGGTTTAGTATAGCATGATTATGTTATTCACTTGTTTTGCCCATATGAGGCCTGAAATTTATGGAAGCCTTTAAAAGTGTACTGGATGATATGCATCTATCCACACAACGGCTCACCACTGTCCATAGATTGTTTGATCTTCTTTATGACCACAAGTGTTAAAGAGCTAGGAAGAATTTTATAATTTTGGGTTAGGCTGATATAAAAAATTGCCAGCACCCATCATCAGGATTGTTAGCTTTAAGTTATTTACTGAAGTATACTTCATCCGGGTGGAGTAAAAGATAATAATGCCCCAGTTCAGTTTAGCTGGCAGGAACTCTGGCAAAATAGGAAAATCGAGTTACATCTTGTTGTTCCTATCTTGGCGACTGTTGACTTAAGATTTTGGTTCTAAGCTTTGCCAATATTCTGAGTCACTACCTGTTCTATTGGGGGTTAGTGCCTTGTTCTTTCTTTCCTGGCCAAGTGTTTCAAGCCATTTATTTGAGTGATATGGTCATGCATTTTTGCAATACATGATCAGGTATCTCTCTTTTAAGTCTAAACGTACATCTTGCTGCAAATTTTCTTTGCTGGTACCACAAAAATAAGGACTACATATTCGGCATTATCCTACTCGGTCCTAGTTGTATTTATTTTTAGGTCATATCACGCTGGTTACTGGGTGCTGTACTAGGAGATTAAAGGGTAGGCTTTGGGCCTAACCTCCAGCATTAGTTTGGTTAGGGTTGGTATATTAAAGTTGGACATTTCTCATGCCCATGTCCGCCAGTAATTACTTGTACCAGTGATTCGGGAAAACTTCTTCAATCATGGGCATCTTCAGTATATAGTTGTTAGTGGACATGCATTTGATGCACTCTAGGCCTGGTTTTTAGTTGACCATACATTTAAAAATTATTTAACTATTCTATTAGTTGGATCGAATAATTTCAAAATATAAATGCTAGAAGAGTATTGCTAAGAATACAAATTCTTATACATATTTTATCAATACAAAGTGATATAACAAAGTTATATTATTGTCAGAGTCTCATATAACATATTTACCTAAATTTTTTATAACTCTAGTAAAATGTAAGGCATGACAATAATATACCATTTTTATATCAGTTTGTATAGATAATTTTGTATGTATATCAGTACGTGGAATGGGTTGCGGTTTTAGTTGGGCTTGATCTAGGGCAGTTCCGATATTTAATCATGGTGTCGAGTAATAAAAAGAGTATTGTGCATAAAAAGGACATTTCAAATGTTTTTAAAAGAAACACTTGATATATCCGACCATGGATTGCAAATATAATTGATAAAATTTTTACTTGAAGTGCCAAACTCTAAATATTTATTTTGTCTCTATTAAATTTTATATAATAATTAATTTTAAAAGATATAGAATGTTAATTTTAGTTTTATAATTTTTATTTTTATTTAAAAATATTTATTTGTTTAGAAAAAAAACTAATGCCTAGACACTAATATTTTTTATATATTCCTTTAGAAAAACTGTTAAAATAAAATTGTTAAAGAGGATAGCATTAAGCATATTAATGCATTCTCTTTAGTATTTTCAAATTAACTTTAACTTGTTAGTAATTTTTTTTTTCAAAGAAATCAAAAGGAACTTCATTTACATATTTATTAAAAATAATAAAATAATAAATAATAAAATTGACTATTCGAGTTAACTCTGGCATTTTATTTCAAGGGTAATTTCTTATTTTAAATAATTGTTTTCTTATTTTCAATTGAGAATTTCATCAATTAAACGATTGTACTCGTTTTATATTTTGTTCAAAATTAAAAGATTTTTTAATAAAATAAAAAATATTACTTTGGAATGGATAAAAGAAAGATATCTTATGGGTCATTTTAAAGCATGTTTAATGTGTGGTAAAATTAGCTATCCTTGGGTGTTTACCCGTGGATTCAAAATATGCTCTTCATTTATATATATAGGAAAAGAATTGACAGTTTTATATGTTTAGACATATATTTATAATAATTTGTAAATTATTAGATTTATACATTTTTAACGGTTGAAATTAAATATGATATATATTTATGTGTTTTTAATGGTTAAGATTGAATATGATACATGTAATTAATTTATAATTAATATTTATGTCAAATTCAATCTTAATCGTTTAAAGTACATAGATTTAACGACTTACAAATAATGTAAATTATGTGTAAAAATATAAGGTTGTTAATATGTTATATATATATATATTAAATGGAAAATTTACTCAAATTTATTGGGTTGGTGATTTTCATTAATGTCACAAAATGGTTTTTTAAGTGTGGATATTTAAAATGAGTAATGTTATATTTATGAATTTTCATTTTAAATTATAGTTCCAAATGATATGATTGATTGGTTGTCACTAATACATCACTTATAATGTTAATTTTAATTTGCTTAGAATGTTAATTATTGAACTTAATTTTAATTTGCTTAGAATGTTAATTATTGAACAAGCTAATAAATATAAATTGCTTGACGCAAAAGCATGTAAAGTAGTTGAATAAATTTGAGTAGTTAGTTTTTTTTTTAAGTATTATATATTATATTTATAATTTACTAATATTATATTAGAGATTTGTTGGGAATTGTATATGATATTGTCTGGACTTTTATGTCCAAATATTGATAATACTTATTTTTGTGGAGAGGGAATTTTTTCTATATTCTAGTATGGTAGCTCTTACATATAGTAGATAGAATGACTTATATATTGTAAGGGTTGCTTTACTTTAGGTAAGGTTTGAAGACTTGTCCTCCCAATCGGAGGGTATTCTTTTAGCCACCAAGGCAAAGCCCTAGTGGTTAGTTGACTTATTTTCGTCTTTTTTTTTTTGTTTTTTAATTTAAGTATAAGAATTTATGTAGAAATATACTATAAAATTGTTTTGTTTTCTTCAATTTATTTAAAAAGTAAAAACTTAACTTTTTATTTAAAAAAAGTATCTTAAAATTGTTATTAAGTTAAAAAAATATACTTAGGTTGTTTAAAATAAATAAATTAACCAATTAAGCTAAGAAAAAAATAAAAATTTAGTTTTTTATCACTTTAAAATAAAAATTTAAAAAAAAATTGTGAAGTTTTGTATTACTTATTTAAAATTAAAAAAAATTCTTAACTCAGTTACATGTGCCAACTCATTAAATAAATATTTTAATTATTTAATTTTATGAAATTGATAATTTCAAATTTGTACCACGTTAAAAATTTTAGTTATTTTTTATTCATTTAATTTAATTTTAATTATTTTATTCATTTAATTTTTTTAATTTATTCTTCAAAAGGAGTTGCATCCTTATTATACACCAAATTTTATATAAAAGAAATTATACTGACATATCACTTTAGATAGAAATATTTTGATTGATTTAAAATGCTGATTACTTGAATCATGTGACAATAACAATAACAAATTAACTTTTATATTGAGATCTTAGAATATAAGTTGAAGAGTTTATTATTATTATTTTTAATTCTTAAATATTATTAAAATAATAATAGTCTTATACATAAGTTATTTATATAGATTTTAATAAATTTATGTGAATAAATTTACATAAATATCTATTTTAGAGCAGTAGCAATGCTATTCCTAAACCCCTCAAAAATATCTTAGTTGGTATGTAAAATGTGTATATTTTATTCTTTTTAACTTTCAAATATACCCTCCTTCCATTATATTTTTGTATTTTGTACTTAAAAACTTTTAAAGCTCTTTTTCTTTTTCCTTTTTTTAATCTTACGCTTCGCCACCAGATTTTCGTGCATGCTTCCACCCATAGAATTAGTATTTTCCTTGTAAATTATAGTAGCTATTTATTTAGGTGGGAGTCTTTTTTTTTTTCTTTAAATATGCTTATTTTTTTATTTAAAATAAAACTTCATTAAACAAAAGGAAAACAAATATAAGTAATTTTGGATGGAATTTTCTCCATCCATATTACATTTGTCTAATAACTTGTTGCTATTTTAACTAAACTATGTTATAATATTAACATTAAAAATTCAATTTTTCAGTGCAAATAATTTTATTGTCCTTATAATGATAATGATAATATCACCTAATTTTTTAAAAATTAAATAAAATAGATATCAATTCTAAAAAAATTAAATAAATATTAACAATAAAATTATTTAATAAAAAGTAATTTTAAATTAAAAACTTACTAAAACTAAAAAATTAATTTTATAATGTAATAAATTTATTTATTTTTATTTTTTAAACTTTTACAATAAAATCAAATATAAATATGGATAATGAAACATAAATAAGTTTATTTCTTTTCATTTTTAAAATTTTTATAATAAAATCAAATAAAAAATAAATATAATAAAATTTTATAAAAATAAATAAAATAAAATCTAAATAAGTTTATTTCTTTATAGTTTTTTTAATTTTACAATAAAATTAACTAAACATAATATAATAAAACTTAAATTTCTTGTAAAAAATCGCTTATAAATAAAACGTTTTAGAAAGTCTAATTATGAATATTTTTTTGTAAAATTTTATAATTAAAAAAAATATTATTCAATAATTATGTTAAAATTAAAAATAAAAGTAAATAGAGTCTTAATAAAAGAAATTTATTTTTTATATATTTTTTTGTTTTATTTTAAATTTAATATAAATTTAATTTAGTTAAAAAAAATGTATCAAATAATAAAATATATTAACATTTAACAGTAATGTGAGGTTGCAAAACAAAGAAAACAGTTATTAGAATGTTGTGCAGATGTGCCAAACAAGTTTTGGGCTCAAGAACAATATTTTGTTTCTCTTCCGTACGAAGCTGATTGGATTATGTCACATCAGACGTCTTCGCATTTAGGAATGTCCCATGATAAAGAACTATACAAAGAAGAAATTTAAGCTCTTATGAATCTAAAGCTTATCAGGTCCTTTAAGTCTAATTGAGTCAGCCCAGCTTTCTATGTGAACAATAGTTCAGAACAGTTGCATCAAAAGAAAAGACTAGTCATCGACTACAGAAAGCTCAATGAGTGCCTACAAGATATTAGGTACCTAATCCCAAGACATACACATCTACTGAAAAGAATCTCATCAGTCAAATACTTTTTCAAGTTTGATATGAAATTAGGATTTTGGCAGATTAGAATAAAAAAAGAGGACATGCATAAAATAGCGTTCGTAGTGCCACATGGACATTATGAATGGAATGTTATGTCTTTCGCTCTAAAAAATGTCCCTTCAGAATTCCAACATTGAATGGATGAAGTATGTGTATCAATCTCTACATTTTATTTAATTTACATTGATGATGCATTAATTTTCAGTAAAGATAAAGAAGAACATGCAAGGCATCTTCAACAGTTTAAAGATTTGACGTATCTCCATAGATCAGCATTATCCGAATATAAGATGAAGATCAGCTTTACAGAAATAGATTTTTTGGGATTATACATTCGATGTGGACATATTATTCCGCAGCCCCACATTGCAAAGCAAATATCAGAATTCCCTGATGAGTTGTCAAGTAGAAAGCAAATACAACAATTTTTAGGAATTATCAATTATGCTACAGATCACATTGAAAACCTTTCAAAGATGAGGAGTCAGATTTTCAAGCATTTAAAGAAGAAAAGTGACCTATGATCGGCAGAAGCGACAAAAGCTATTAGAAATTTAAAACAGATAAGCCAGTTACTTCCACCTTTAAAGATTTCGGAAGATGGACAGCTCATATTCCAGACTAATGCAAGTGATAATTATTGGGAAGTTATCTTTATTGAGGATAAGGATAAGTACAGGAGAATTTGTGGCTATAAATCTGGACAATTCACGAGTGCTCAGTAGAACTATCCTTCATCAAAGAAAGAAGTGCTAGTAGTACTCAAGGGAATTAAAAAGTTCCAATTCTTTCTCTTTTTTGACTCATTTGTAGTAGAAACAGACTACAAATACCTTCAAGGTCTTCTACGACAAAAAGAAGGAGAAATCTCAGATCCTCAAATAGCAAGGTGGACAGAATCTTTATCAAGATTTAACTTCACAATGAAGTACATCAAAGAAGAATCGAATATCCTAGCAGATTACTTATCTAAACCTGTCCAGACAATCAACATGGCTTTTTCTAGCTCCAGATCACTTCCTGAATATTTCAAGCCGATCAAGAAAATGAGTCAAAGTCAAGACATCTGTTTACCAACAGATTTCCCAGAAGATCTCATCGACAAAATCAAGGGTATAGTAATTGATTCCCCAGATTACCCTAGACCTTGTGAAAAAACCTGGTATAGAGTTTGGGATCTTATGGCAACATGTGAAACACACTCCTTAGAAGAACCAGTTAACAGACTTTTTGAACCCCATCCAAATCTGGACCGAATGCATCAAAGAATATTTCGAGTTACAAAAAAATTCTTATCTGTTATAGATGAAGATATAAATTGGGGACATAGCTTAATAGTAGGAGCAATTTCTCAAGCTTATTATATATACTAGTTGTGGATAAATCTTTATCCTGCTGTAATTATCTTTGAACCAGGAAGTATCCATAAAAGTAGAAGATACAACTAGGGATGATGGTTTGATCGATTCTTTGCACCACTCTTTGAAGACTTCTTAACCCTCATCCTTAAAAGAGGTTTTCAAATTACTCATGATACTATAATCATCGTTCAGCTTCAAGACATCTGGGGAGAACAAGAATTTCCTTTTGTTCAAATTGTTACCCATCAACATCAAGGAAGTTCAGTATTCTCTATGTAGGAAGAATGTTTGCATACTAGAATGACAGGGTACCATTCCATCATTGCTTTCGCTTGCGAGTCCAATATGCTTCCTTTAATCAGTATTGGTTATACTAGTTCCTGAGTCATTATCATAATCAGGAAAATATTGTGGTGGTGGCCAATCATCCCAATCATTTAATGGTGCAAGGGAAATTGGTGGAGTAATTTGATCTTCTCAACCAGTCTCGCGAAGCCATTAATGATGATACATGACTGCTTTTTTCTTTAATGAAGGATAGTCCTGCTGGGCAATAGTGAATTGTCCAGATTTATAACCACAAATTCTCCTATGCTTATCCTTATCCTCAATAAGGATAGCTCCCCAATAATTATCACTTGCATCAGTCTGAAGTATGAGTTGTCCATCTTCCAAAATTTTTAAAGGTGGAAGCAACTGGCTTATCTGTTTTAAATTTCTGACAACTTTTGTCGCTTCTGCCGACTATGGGTCACTTTTCTTCTTTAAATGCTTGGAAATCTGACTCGTCATCTTTAAAAGGTTTTCAATGTGATATGCAGCATAATTGATAATTCCCAAAAATTGCTGTATTTGCTTTCTACTTGACAACTCATCAGCGAATTCTGATATTTGTTTTGCAATGTGGGGCTGCGAAATAATATGTTCACGTCGAATGTGTAATCCCAAAAAATCTATTTTTGTATGGCCGATCTTCATCTTGGATTCGGATAATGCTAATCCATAGAGATACGTCAAATCTTTAAATTGTTGAAGATGCGTTGCATGTTCTTCTTTGTCTTTACTGAAAATTAATGCATCATCAATATATATTAAACAAAATGTAGAGATTGATGCATATACCTCATCCATTCTATGTTGGAATTTTGAAGGGGCATTTTTTAAATCGAAAGGCGTAATATTCCATTCATAGTATCCATGTGGCACTACAAACGTTGTTTTATGCATGTCCTATTCTTTTATTCCAATCTGCCAAAATCTTGACTTCATATCAAACTTGGAAAAAGTATTTGGCTGATGAGATTCTCTTCAATAGATGTGTACGTCTTGAGATTGAGTACCTAATATCTTGTAGGCACTCATTAAGCTTTCTGTAGTCGATAAATAGTCTTTTTTTTTTTACGCAACTGCTTTGACCTATTGTTCACATAGAAGGTTGGGCTGGCCCAATTAGACTTAGAGGACCTGATAAGCTTTAGATCCATAAGAGCTTGAATTTCTTCTTTGCACAGTTCTTCATCATGGGGCATTCTTAGATGCGAAGATGTCTGATGTGGCATAATCTAATCAATTTTGTATGGAAGAGAAACAAAGTATTGTTCTCGAGCCCAAAACTTGTTTGGCACATCTGCACAGCATTCTAATAACTACTTTTTTAGTTTTAGAAAGTCGCAAGGTTGCACTTCATGAACTTGATTTTTTATCTTTTCACCATTCCCAAAAAGAGATTGTTGTTCAACCCAATGTGATTAAATGTATAATTTTGAAATAATAAAAATATAAATGATAATATCGAAATATATTATAGATGAAATTGATATTTTTCTCATTCTTAATCACCCAATAAATCTCTTTTATGTTACTAATCATTCTTTTGTTCAATTTTACCACATTTATTGCATTTGACTCTATAATTAAAGGTAATATATTAAAACATAATTTTAGTTTTGTTTGATTTTTTTTGGATCAATATTGAAATTGGACCAAAAATTTCAATTTTTTTTTTAAATTAAAACTAGACTACACCGAATAAAAATTAAAACCAAATCAAAATTTAGTTCAGTTTAATTAGAATTTTTTAGTTTTTTTTTCCCACCCTTAATTCCTAACCATCATCCCTAGCCTTGTTACCTCTTTTAGAGCATCGATAGCTACATCAACATTTAGTTTTAACCATCCATCTAGTGGTGTGGCCCAATCTTTTTATCTTTCCCCAATCAACAGGCCTTATGTTATGGGAAAAAATACAACTAAACACATAGCAAAAAGTAAGCCCACGAAAATTTGAATCAGCTCACTGCGAGATAACTCACCTCGCGTCTACCTCAAAGCAGGACGTGGTACAAGCCCTGCTCGCTGCGGATAGGTAAGACCCACTGTAAGCTGGGCTCTCCGCTGAGTATCACCAACGCATTTGCTATTTGAGCAATTAGGTAAGACCTATTATGATCTGAGCTCCCTACTAAGTATCGCCAACGAATTTTCTATTTGCTGATATTATCCCACGTAACTATATATCATGGCATAGCTGGGAGTGCCCACGTGACCATATACCGTGGTACGTGTAGGAGTACCCATATGACCATATACTGTAGCACATGCAGAAAAGCGTGGCTATATACTGTAGCACTCAGAAATAGACAAAAAAAATAACCTCATTTTTTCATTGCACCTCAGAATGGCTAAACCGGCTTCCAATAAATAAGAGCTTCACCTTTCTGAGTAAGAGAGGGAATATATCCAGCTGTCCTAGACAGATGGGATGCCCTGCTGCCCAGGTAGGTGAGACGCTCAACTGCTCAAGCACCTAGGTGCGCGAAAGCCTACCTTATTGTGCCCGAAAAGAATCCTTAAAGTGGCCCAACACACAAGAAAATATCTTACGGGGACCATTTCATAGGTAGGAGACAACACCTGGTTTTGGCAGTAGCCAGGTTGGTACTGTGCAAACAGTGCACAGAGCCTAAGTGGGGGACCATGTGCCAGTTGGGCAAGTGAAGTTACGCCACTTGTCCACCAAGGTACAGAGCAATCTCCTTAGCTAATAGAGGGTCGACACGTGTCCAATAAACTTGGATAAGGGAAAGCTCACCAAACCTAGCTTGTCACGTGGCATTTGAGCTGAGTCACCAAGAACTAATGGAAGAGAGCCACGTGGAAAGGTAAATATCCTAAAACTAAGGCAAAATAAGTCATCCAATCAGGTATGAGCATTCTTTTGTTTCATATAAAAAGATATTTTTCTCATTTTTACAAGGGAGAACACACATGTAACATTCCTAGGGCAAGAAAGGTTATCTTTCCCAAAAAAAGATTTTCTTTCTTTCCTCCATAACCCATATGTCCACTATATAAAGCCTTATTAATAAACAAAAAATACACTGTAGCGTGCACTGTTCACCTATTTTTTGTAGTCTCCCTCATTAGCTCTTGCCTGGCTTTTGATCATTTTTGCATAAGACAAGTCATTTTAGTCATAATATTCCTAAGAAATGAGCTCTCTTCCCAAGAAGAATTCGCTCTTTCTTCTCCCACTACACACACAGTCTCTATAGTCAAAACTCCATAAACATATAGAAAAAACCCCACTGCTCGTCCCTTGGCATCTCCATTTGTCTTACCCACAACCTTGCCTAGATCACTTCCTTGTGTTCCTTTTACATCACCTTGGCATATCTCTGTTTTTATCCATTTTGAGGGATATACTATGCCCTTAATATTTTCCTCTCAGACCTGGGGCTAACTTAGGCATTGGAGAGGGGTCGCCGAAGAGATAACTCTTATTGAAGCCCTACTCTATTTCGCAGGAAGTCGCAGATCAGCTCAGTGGAAACCTTTGGTTGAGAGTGTTCGGGTGTGAATGGAGGTGAGTTGGATAGTTATTTGAGAAGTGAACAGAAGGTGTACTGTCGCTCAAGGGGTCTTGAGAAGTTTCGGAGTCATCGAAGTTGAGTTGGGAGCTGGGAGGTGGTCTAAGGTAGTGAGCTAATAAGTGGATAGACTTGGATATTGTGTGGGTATTTGAACAATGAAGTTCAAAGTGGTTCTTGGTGGTGTGTGATTGTGAACTTGGCTCGTATTTGCAGGCTTGACTCAAGCCACTCAACTGCCTCAAGTGCATATATTCTATCTTTCTGTGTAAGTGCGAGATTCGCAAAATTCGTGCATCAACACCTTATATTCCATTTTTCATTGGTTGTCATCTTCTCCATTAAACACTACTTCTGTCCATTTTATCATCATCTTCTTCTTTAAATAATGCTTTATGTTTAGCATTCCAAATTGACCATAAAATGGTAATAACTAATTCCACTTCATTCTTTTGTAGCATTGTTACTACTTCTTGAATAAAGCTAGCCAAATTTCCCATTCGGCTTTTGTTGACCAGCTCCAATTATTGAGTTTGCTTCCAAACCTTTTTACTAAACTTACAGCTCAATAAAGCATGCGTCACATCTTCACCATTTGTGTTGCATCGAGGATATTTTAGTTTCACCAACATTTTTCTGTTTAATATATTAAAAGCAATAGGTAAGAACTTCCTCAAAACTTTCAACACAGAATTTTATCTTTGAAAGAAGTGTTAGAGCCCATAAGTTCCACCAGCTAGTAATGGATCTCGAGAGCCATCTACTACTATAAATATGAATGTTACTCTTTTGTTAAACTCTTCATTGCGCTTTTGCTTGTAGTATCTTTCTTCCCCAAAGAATACTTTTCTAAATAAGATGGATTACAACCTATCTCTGCTTCTAGGAATTCTCCATTTCTAAGATATCTTGCCTTTAAAACTTTTGCCATTAGAGAGTTGGGAAATTGGATTAATTCTCCACCCTTATTTAGCAACCAAAGCTCTATTGAAACATACAACGTCTCTGAACCCAATTCCTCCTGCCTCTTTTTTAAATATGTTCTTCTTCCTCATTCGAATTATACCAGAATACATTAAACATCTTTTGCATATCTTTACATAAAACCATTTAAGATTTTAAAGATACGCATTGCATAGTTTGGTATCTCTTGTGCCATTACTTTTATGAGCACTTCGTTACCTCTAATTAAGAAAAATTTATGCCTCCAATTTTTCATCTCATTTGCAACTTTGGGCTTTAGGTCATTGAAAAAGTTTTCTTATTTCTTCCCACTATCGAAGGTAGCCCTAAGTATTTCTCATGTATTGAAAAAGTTTTTTGGATTAGGCTGAGTGCTTAGGCTAAAGAATATAGACTTCTCATAATTAAAAATTTGCCTTAGAAGCTTTCGCATAACACTAAAAGATATCTTTCAGCTTGTTGCAATCCTGAATGGAAGCTCGAGTGAACACCAAGCTATCATGTGCAAATAGTAAATGGAAATACTTAAATTTTTGCCAAAATGTACTCCTTGAATAGTTTGCGTCACTTTATTGTATTGATTAGTGTTGAGAAGGCTTTTGTATAGACGATGAAGATGTAAGGAGATAAAGAGCAACCTTGTCTGAGGCTTCTTTGAGGTTAGATTTTCTCAGTTGCTACCCCATTTATTTACATTGAAAAAGATACAGTTGTTACAAAATTCATGATTAATTGAATCCATCGCCTAAAAAAGCCCATCACATCATCACCCAAAAATTGCCAATGCTTTTGAAAAAATACTGTTGGGAAGCTATAAAGGCTAGGGGTTTTTGTCAGGTCCATTAGTCCTAATGTTGCTATTATCTCCTCCTTTGTGAATGATACATTCCATTCTCATCTCATCTGTATTCGCTTGTTGATACTATAGAGTGTTGCTTCTCACTGCTTATAGGAAGAATTTGTGGTGATGAATAAGGTGGTGAAGTAGTCACTTACATTACTCTATATGGACAATGTATAAGCAAGAATTTGTGGATGAATAAGCTGGTGAAGTAGTCACTTACATTGCTATGATTTCTAATGTGCAAGAAAGAGCAATTGTATCCGTAAATAATTATTATTGTAGCGCACCTCAGAAATCTACAAACATAGGGTCCGAAATAGTCCCACATTACATGGAAAAAATCTCACGTATAATGGGAGGAGCCTTACAACTTGTGGCACTCGAACACGCCCTCTCAAAGAGAAGGCATGTGCCCAACCACCCAAACTAAGCCTGGGTGGCTCTTCATAAGCTGCTTTGACTTTTATATTCTTATTACTTGCACATTTATTTAAAATAATTAAAAATCATAATTTACTCTATGTACTCATATAATGCTTAAATAATATTTACATTAATTTTTTTTTGTACATATCTTAATTTTTTTGCTATCAATTATATAATATTTTTCGCACTCAAATTTTTTTTATTTTCGAAATATTTTTTTACTTAATTAAAAAAAGTTTCATAAATGGAAAGTCTTCTTACATGATATATAATTTTCTATAAACTTATAAAATTCTTTTAATTTATAATATATAGTTTTGTGTAAAAAAAAATTTATACTTTGAATTTTTTAAAATATTTACATCTCTCATTGTTTGTAAAATGAATTATGAGAATAATTAACACACGTTTAACCTAAACCGAATAGTTTTGGCGCATAGCACAATGGTTTTTATTTAGGGAAACATAAGAAAACTACTCAACCTAAAGTATTTTTTTACCTGTTGAATATAATGCCTTGAATCATGTGATAATTTGGAATTATTATAAACATACTAAATCTATCAAATTAAATAGATACTAAAACTTTGATGTTCAATAATAGAAATCGTTTTAATGTAAGGCTTTTCTTAATACCAAAAAAAAAAAAAAAATTAGTGAGAATAAAATTTAGGTGAGGACAATTCACTTTCCCCCCTGAATAATTGCATAATTGAAATGGTATAATTTTTATTCATAAAATTACAGAATTTTCATTCATAAAATTACAGAAATTCCGATGCTTGAAACAGAAACAGTTTACAAGATTTACAGCAATCCACTCTCATCGATTTAGAGCAATGGATAATACAAAGCTTAATACCAACCACGCTAACATGAAGTAACCCACCAATCTCGTTGGCTCCACATCCTCTGGTTCCTGTTATGAATCAAAACAAAATGACAAAAATTTTAGTTGGTTGATTTGAAAAACATTTGAATAAATTACCTTGAATATTTAAAAAAGAAACTATTATTTTGAATTTAAATTCAAATTTACCTGTGGTGGAGGTGTCCCTTTGGGGGTCTGTGTGATGTCCACCTCAAATGGCCATACATATCTATCTGAATTCTCAGTCCTCGCCAAGCTCCAATCATACAATCTTCTTTCTTGCTCAGATGATAAAATTGAGTATGATTCCTAATTAGGAGTTCAAAAATTATTCCCGTTGCTTCCTTTAATCATCGAACAATCATTAAATATAAAATACTGTTGGGTATATTTATATACCGACTTTCAAGAGCTCCATTTTCTTGGTTTCCTCTTCTTCTTCTAGTCCCTGATTCTTTACTTCTTCCACCTTGTTTTTGTACGCAAATGTAACCTGAAAACGATGAAATAATGCAAATGAATTGAAATGTGTATTGTAAAAATGAATTATGTGCAAGTTGATTTGAGTTGTGAACCTCTTCAAATGAACATCCTCTTCGAAGCCCCAGTCTACCATAGTGATCTGCGTCTGTGATTGCTGCACTCTAAACCATAACTTTATCAATCGAATGCATGTGTAATTAGAGTAAAAAGACTGCAAATGGGTCGATGTTGATTACCTATGCCGCGAAGAGCCCGCTCGACGTTGAGCGAAGAGATCAAAGAAGAAGGGTCTGATGGAGCTTTAATGGATGTTTCCGGTTCAATCTCGGTCGACTCGGTTTCAGCTGATACATCACTGGAGTTACGAACAGAAAGTTTTCTTGGTTTTGCTGGAAAAGTTATGGAACGTGGGAGGATAGAGCCTCGTTTCGACGATGGGGTGTGAAAATTTCTCTGGGAAATGTAGACAGTTGCAGTGGTCGATGAGACGGCCATTATTTGGCTGTGAGACCGTTTTCTGTTATGTGTTTTGGAGTTTTTTTTTTTGGACGAAGAGATAAGGCAATGCCAGAGGCGCTTTTCACCAGAGGAATGTTATCGTAGTAGTAGAATTATTTTGGTGCGACTGCCTGTAGGCGTCAATGAACTCAGGCTTCTGAGTTGTGGACAATCGTACTATTATCAGACGGCGTAGCCCACCTTTCTCTAGTAAGAGTGCAAGCCACATGTACGGTTTGAAATGCTCTGATTTTCTTATTTAATTTTTTTATTAGTTTCATTTTCATATTTTAAATGATTGATACGAATATTTATTGTAATATTTAATTTATGATTAATCAAATAATCAAACAAGTCGTTGTAGTATAGTGGTGAGTATTTCCGCCTGTCACGCGGGTGACCCGGGTTCGATCCCCGGCAACGGCGAAAGTTTTTGCTTATTATTTTGTCCATTAAACGGCGACGTTTTATGTTTTCTTTATTATTTGTAGTCAAAACGCGGTCGTACTTGTTTTGCCTACCGTTCTCAAGTTGAAACGACGCCGTAATATTCTTGTAGTTGATAACGCAATTCCATTTCTTTGCGTCATATTTTCTCTTCTGAGATCTCAAAACGACGTCGCAATGATTTTATTCAGTGAAATCGTTGATATCCGGATTCGCGAAGAGCAAAAGAAATGCAGCGTACCTTACAGCACAATAGCGAGAGATGGGTTCAGGCGAGCCACGGCGGTTCCCACTGGCTGCTCAGCCGGAAATTATGAGAGCAGCCGAGAAAGACGACCAATACGCCTCCTTCGTATACGATGCTTGCCGAGACGCCTTTCGTCACCTCTTCGGTACAAGAGTTGCAATAGCTTATCAGAGCGAGGTTTATCCTTAGCTATCTGTTTTCCGGACCCTAAATTTTGATTATTTCTCTCTGTTTTTAAGCGAATTTAATGCTAAGTTCCATGTTTGGGTAGTAAATTACCGACTAGAGTTATAATATAAATGTACATTCGTTATGATTTTGTGCAGACAAAACTTCTAGGGCAGATGCTTTATTATGTATTGACAACAGGTTCGGGGCAGCAAACGCTGGGGGAGGAATACTGTGACATTACTCAGGTTTTCACGCTTTAGATTCTGTAAATTTCCCTAGTTTTGGACTTGGATTCAGCTTTTATTTTGTGTAAATTAGTTGATAGGTTGTTTTGTTAGGTTGTAGGTCCTCAGAGACTTCCTCCAACACCAGCAAGGCGTGCTCTTTTTATTGTATATCAGACAGCAGTTCCTTATATTGCAGAAAGAATCAGGTTTAAAATTGCCTATTGTTTTTCCTTTCAATGTTTACGTCCATTCTTTTGTAAATTGTTTCACTTATAGATCTTAGTAACGACGAAGAGTTGCTGAATTGGTGAATTGGCTATTTTGTAGCTCTAGAGTTGCTTCACGTGGCATTGCTCTTGCTGAATCTCAGTCTGATGAGCTTGATAGATACGATGCTCCAGGGAGCAGTCGGGACCAATCTTTGGAGATGATAGAATCTCCATCTTCCTCTGCATCACGAGTGTCGCAATCTGCAGTGTCAAGGTTGAAACAGAAATTTAAAGAGCTATGCTTATATGCAATTCAAAGATGGCATACGGTAATACTTGTTCTCTGAAAATTGTGGTTGTGACAGGCTAATGATACGATTTTATTTCTTGGGCCAATAAATCTGAATTGTTGATAAGAGTTTTCTTGGTTGAAACTATGCTTTTTCCTCATTTATTTGGTTACAAATTTACTTTTGTTTATTTAACTTTCTACTGAGAGTTACATGATAGGTTGTTTTTGAGTACTATTATTGTTTTCCCCTTCTCAGATAGAGTCATCTTTTAACCCTTATTGCTATACTTCAGAAGTTTACTAATAATTTGTTTTATAAACACCTTGTAGAACAATTGCTTAAGATTTTCTTTTGCTGACGAATATTTAGGTGCTTCCTTTAGCACGTGAATTTTTTCTGTTGGTTCTTCGAGCCAATCTTATGTTCTTCTACTTTGAAGGTAATATCTGAGGTTCACAAATTGCTGTGGGTATCTAATGACGTATTGGTTAAAAATTTTATATATTTATCATAATTTTCTTTTCAGGCCTATATTATCATATATCAAAACGTGCAGCTGGTATACGTTATGTGTTCATTGGAAAACCAACAAATCAAAGGCCAAGGTTGGTTCTTTTTGCTTCTTCTGTTTTTATTGATGAAGAACCTTTGGGGTTGCCCTGGTCATACTTGTCATCTGTTCTCATCATTTGCACATTTGGCAAGCAAAATTTGCATCGGTATTAGATATTGAGATATTAAACATCCATGCAAAATATTTGAACTTGTTTATTGCCTTCTGTTGCAGATATCAAATACTTGGTGTTTTCCTTTTGATTCAGCTATGTGTCATTGCAGCTGAAGGTCTACGACGCAGCAATTTATCTTCTATTGCTAGTTCAGTCCATCCAACATCTTTAGGGTCCCACCAAACTTCAACAGGTTTCTACTTCTGAACTCAAATTCGTTACTGCTTGTAATTTCTCCCGAAGTGACCCAGCAGTGAGTGACGTGAGCTATATCCAACAAGTGAATCCTACTTATCTATTTGTGGATTATGTTGTAGATGTTCTCTTGTTAATTAGACTAATACTTAAGAAAATCTACCACCTGTCAGAATATACATTGGTTGAGTTGAATCTTTCCATATTGCTTGCCAAGTTGATGTGGATTAAACTGCAAAAATTGCCAGACATTTGTCAACCACCCAAATTTTAGAATTTGAATTAACAACTTGTTTGAATGTCAAGTTTAGTTACGTACCTGAAATAGCCAAAAGCAAAATCTCATTGACAGTTGGGATCCTTTATGAAAGATATGTTAAGACTGAGGCTTCATAAGAGAGATTGGCATGTGTTATGTGACTGATTAATCATGTTGATTAAATGTTCCTTTCTTTGCAACTATGTAGGGCGAGGTTTGCCCGTGTTAAATGAAGAAGGCAGTTTGATACATACAGAAAGTGACAAGGGAAGTTGGGTATTAGACTCCACATCTACTTCAGAGGTTTGTCTCAAGTATTTTCATTGAATAATGTAGTACTGTATTTTATATTTTATTATATCTTCATTTTCTCTTTAAGCTATCATGGAAATTGTGCAAAATTGATAGTTTTTTGTTGTTTAGTTGAGAAAAACTAAATGAGAATAAAGAAGATGATAGAACAATATACAGCATAGAAAGTTATGTCATTAACTAATAAGATAGTTAAATGCTTACCTTCTTGTCTATAGGCCTTCAACTCCATGGACATATATTGAGAATCACCATTAATGATTTAGATTATTCATGACGTTATTTTCTGTCACATTGGCTTTGTCAAATGAAATTAAATGTGCAGAAAACCTACAGTTGCTGCATGAGAAGATTCATTCACTTTTTTCAGTATAGAAATTTCTGACTTGCACAGTGGGCTCAAATTTTATCAGTTCATATCTTTCCTGAATAAGGGAGACTCAGTAATTTTGCTTTTATTTTGTGTCTTTTCAGTCTCAAGCAGCAAGTGGAGTCAGCAAATGTACACTCTGCCTGAGCAATCGCCAGCATCCTACAGCCACACCTTGTGGCCATGTATTCTGTTGGTATAGTCTTCATATTCCTTTCCTTTTTGGCCCCGGATTGTATCAATGTCTCCAGTCTTACCTTATGGCATGCTCTATTTGTAGGAACTGCATTATGGAATGGTGCAATGAAAAGCCAGAATGCCCTCTCTGTCGTACTCCCTTAACTCACTCAAGCCTAGTCTGTTTGTACCATTCAGACTTCTAACATATGATTCCTGTAAACTGCAGTTTTTGGTTAAACAACAGTAAGAGAACAAATAAAAGGCTACATGACTGGTTTGCTTCTTCGAGCATGTAAAGCATTTTCTAGCAATGTGGGAATAAGTTAGAAATATAGAATACAAATGCCCCAAGCCAGGTGGTGTTGGTGTTGTCGGAGAATACTTGCATAAAGATTGCTTCAAGGCGATGCTTGCATAAAGATTGCTTCAAGGCGATGCTTTGCCTTCCTCGTGGGGTTATAGATGTATTAGCATCAGTGTAATTGTATTTTACATACAAATAAAAGGTTCATTCACAGGGTAAAATCACCTTACATACGATACAACTTTGAAATATCTACGACAATCTTGAGGAACGATTAGTCGATGATTGATGATGCATTCAAAATATTAAAAGTGTGTGCTCATCTTGTTTTTATCACCGAGTCTTGGAGAATTCTAATTTGATACGTGTGACATACTTTCTAACACCATTTTGATTTGCTAATATTTTCCTTACTTTAACGATAGTTGTAATCTTTTGATGTTTATGTAATCTCGTAAGCACAAAGATGTGGGATGAACTCTTAACATTATCGTGATTGTTTCATAGTCTATAGGTGAATTCAATTAAGAGAGGGAATATTTGTTATCTAGTATGTAATGGAGGAAATTTCTTTTGCAAGTTGAATATACATTAGACAACTGACTGGGATTGGGTACACAAAAGAATATAAATTCATGTGATGTGGGCATTGAAAACTATGGTGTCTTTACATATAATTGTCTATATGACACCATAAGATGCTTTTTGTGCAATAGACCGTACTTTATTATTTCAAATGGACATGATTGTATTGCATAGAACTATATGGATTGGGTTAAATGAAAATTGATATCATGTTTGGCACATCATACTCAACTATAACATAAATATGTTTCTTGGAATTATATTAATATTCGTTAAATAATCAATAAATAATGCCTATGCATAATATTAGATTAGTATTTGTTAAATAATAATGAAAAATTATTTTCAAATTGTTATGAATTTAATTATTTAATTTATACTATTTTTAAATGATAAAAAATGCGGCAGCATAACATTTTTATCTTTTCAAAAATTTTCAAATATGCACGTGACACGTCTTAGGATACTCTCAGAAAACAAACAATTAACACACACTTAAATTTGAAATGTTTATTCAACCTAATTATCTATATATATATATATATATATACACATTTTCATCTAACATAGTTATCAAGTATTGGAGCATAATCATTCGCGATGTTAGTTTAATAGTAATGTACATATATATGCTTTTGCGAGGCTTGAGAGGTGTCTTAGAAGCATTATATGAGATGTGATTAGAGCTTTAAGTATAACTGTGACTAGTTGTTATATCTATTTTAGTTAATCAAGTCCGTTTTAGCTTCAATTACGAAGATGATTATTTGAGTCGTACTTAATCAAATATCAAGTTTTTGTAGATTCTGAAAGTGTTGGTCCTTGTGGATTTAGGCTTAAAGTTAAACCAATGAAGAATCCACGAAAACTTCTAAATTTGATACTGAAAAGTTGATTGCTGATTCAAACTTCAAATATTTGGAGAATAAAGATGCTTACATTACTAGTGATCAAGGTTTGGATGAAGCACTCAAACTAGAGAAGAACATCCCTAGTACATGAGTGAAAACACAAGAACTCCTTTGAAGATGCATATGCAGTGCCATTGTTCTTAGTTTAGGAGATGGATTATTATTGAGACGAGTCTCTAAAGAAATCATAGTAGTAAGTATATGGCCAAAACTTGAGAGTTTGTTCATGACCAAGTCAATAAAAGATAGAGGATGAAGACCAAGCACTGATGTTGCTTTAATATAGTTCAGTTTTAGTCATTTAAATGTCTTAAAATATCTATTTTCTAACTTAATACTGAAAATTTGATAATTATGTCTAAATAAAATAAGTTAAATTTTTTAAAATAACTCTTGATCTAAAATTCAAATAAGTTTTTTAGTGGTAATGAACTAAAATACCCTTAAAATATTTATTTATTTTCTAATATATAGTATTTATTTTAATTATTTATAATAATATATTAAGTAAAATTAATAGTTTTCAAGTAGTTATCTAGACGTGATAAATAAAAACCAATAATATTATTTAAAATTATTGAGGTTTATATATTCGAATTTATTCATATTTCATAGTCATTCAAATTTTAAATAAAAAAACAAAACAACCTTCAAGTAGATTTTAAGTACTATATGTTAATTGTACTATACAATATAAATTAGTTTTAAAAAATATATAGAATATCAAAATTAAAGAAAAAATTAAAAAAATTACTTCTTAAGAGTAGTATAATTTGTTTGTTCCTATACATTTTAAAAATAATTATTTAGGATATGTTATATTAATATTAATAATTTAGTTCTTTTGATTTTATACTAATACTAAGGATTAAAATAATAAAATATTAATAATTATATTATTTCTTTAACGTTGAGGAATAATAGTGTTATTACCCTAATTTTTACAACTAATCCAAGAAGGAAAAAAAATGTAAGCAGGGATGAGAAGGCGACGAGAGAAAAATATGCCTTCAAATGTAAAATTATCATTTAATATTAAAACTTTTTATGGAACACGGTACTAATTTATTGTTATAATAAAATAATTTAATTAACATTTCTTATAAATAATTTATCTTTCATCAACCAAATCTATTGAAATTAACATCATATAAAATAAATTTTAATAAACAAAAATAATAAAGATAAATTAATTACTTATAAACTTACACACAAAAGATGAAATAATCTTGGAGAATTGTTGCAGAGATAATAATTAATAATAATGGTTAATGATGGTTGTAACTATAATAATATAAAAATAATTAAATAAGATTTTTTTAATTATTAATATGGTTGAATTAAAAAATAATATTAGCATATTTTTTTTATATTATACGAGTTTTAAAAAACTCAAAAAGTTTTAACAGAAGAAGTCTACGTAAAGTTTTTTTTTAAATTTTCTTAATCAATCAAAAGTTTTCAAAAGCCTAATAGAAAAGGAATTTTAATTGAATTTTTTTTCAAAATAGCCGTAATTAGCTTTCAATTTATATAAATTGTTACTTGTAAAAATATTTATCAATCTAATTCAAAATATATTTTTCGGATAAAATTACTTTCAATAGCCCACTTTAATTTTTTTAACAAAAGTCAATTTTGGCTTTTCCATTTTTGTTATCCACTCTTTTAACCAAATGAAACCCCTAACATTTCTCTTCCTTCCCTTCAAGCGACGGCAGATCTATTTTTTTTTTCCTTTTTAATACAAAATCAAGGAAAATGTGATTTGTGATATTTTTAATATAATGAGAATGTTCAAACTATATTTTTATGATATATTTTGTGATGAAATCATTAAATGAATGTTTTTAGTTTATTTTTAAAAAAATTCATGAATTTGGGATGAAATAAATATGTTTTAGGTAATTTTTTTTTTAGTATTAACAATATAAATGTATTTGATTAAAATATTGTTGATATGTAAAAATTGTCAAAAAAAAATGGCCGGATTTGGAAGTCAACATTGAGGGGGAGCAATTTTTTGACAAAATTTATAGAATCAATTTTCGGAGATTCTGGGCAATTTTCGGGGGAGTTGGGTAATTTTTGGGAGAGGGTGCAGGACAGTATTTAAGGGTGCTGGATAATTTTTGGAGGAGGGGTGCTGAGTAATTTTTGGGAGAGGCTTGCTTTTCAAGTATATTAATTTAAATTAGTTTTCGGGTGTCACGTCGGCTACATGAAAATTGAGTTTATTTAAAATTAATTAATAATATTTATAATTTATTAGTAATGTTAATATTATTTATTCAAAATCAAATATTTATAAGTCAATATTTATAATTTATTAGTAATTAATATATAGTTATTGTTAATAGTGTATAATCATAAAAAATTAGTAAAGTTTTGGTTTATTATCATTAATAATAATTGTAATTTAATTACATATTTTAATTCTCTGATTTTACTATGATTTAAAAATAATTTTTGTTATTATTATTAATATTATATTGCATTGTAATTGAATAATAGTATGATTGATAAATGAATACATATTTATTAGCTTATAAAAATGATGAACTGCATTATCATTAATTTATTATTTATCCTTTATTTTAGTAAGATAGATTTTAATAAATGTAGACATTAGTTCGGAATGTGCATGCATTATAAAAGTTAAATAAAGTTAAATAAGGTTAAATTAATATGTTTACTGCATAAATTGTTATAAACTACATTAATTATGTAGTCAATATCATTTAATAGTTACAGAGTACATTAAATTTGACAACAATATCATTCATTATAATATTTGTGTTATATCAAAGATTATGTAAAAAAAATAATTTGCACATATTATTCAAGACAAATGAGATTTTAATACATCACACAAACAATTTCAATAAATAATTACCACAAATCGTCATAGTGAACAAAAAACATTACAAAATCGATCATACCTATGTAAATAAATAATAAATAATTACTAGAATATAAAAAAATAAGAAAAAATGAGTTTGTCCACTCATAAGTGGACTTACCTAAAAACTTGGCCTTATCCAAAAATGAATTTCGGATAAGAAAATTTTTTTGCCTTATCTTATAAAAAGTTTTAAGTAAGCTAAAATTTTACTTTTTCAAAAAAAAAAATTTGAATAAGACAAAATTTTGCCTTAGTCTAAAATAGTTTTCGAGCAAGACAAAATTTTGTCTTACTCGAATTTCACTTCTTGGGTAAAAAACTCATGCCCTAAAATCACATAACACGTGTTCTTCAACCTTCATACAACTTTTCACATCTTCAAATTATTCATTTTTTTGCACTCATTCAACAACCAATCAACGTAATTTAAATTTAAATTAATATTTTCTACTATCTAATCAAAATTAAAATATAAATTCACATATGTATAAATCATTATTTTTTAATTATTATAATTATTATTCACACATAAAATACATACCTATATATAAAATAAATCATTTAATATCGAGCGGGCAAGATTTCGCCATTAAAACTACATCACCATTGTCGTTAGCAACAGAGGTGATTTTTGGGGGAGAAAAAGCTTTGAGAGAGGAAATTTTAAATTTAAGAGAGTTTGAATTTGTCAAAATGTAGAGTAATAAGAAAAAGTAAAAAACAAAATTAACTTTTATAAAAAAAATTGAAGGGAGCTATTGAGGGTAATTTTGTCCCAAAACTAAATCTTGGGTTATGTTAGTAAACGTTTTTTATAAGTGGCTGTTTACGTAAACTAAAGGCTAATTAGGATTATTTTGAAAAATTTCTCATTTTAATATTGTAAGACTAATACAAAAGGTCAAACCAAATAGACATTTACGGTCCGTTTGTTTTGACTTTTTAAGTAGAGCTTTCAGAAATAGAATTTTCACAAGTAGAACTTTCCAAGTAATGCTTTTTAGAGAAAAATTTTAATTATTTGGTTGCTAAATTAAAACAGCCCTTTTAAAATAGCCAATCATTTAACTCCATAATTTTAAAAGTACTTTTTTATAATTAATTTACTAGAAAGGGTGTATTACAAAATTTATTTAATAATTATAATATATATAAATTAAGTGCTATATTTTAAAATTATATACGAAATTTTTATAATCCAAATTTAAAAACGATATATAATTTAATTAATTTATGTTACTATTTTCTTCATGTAAGAATCTTAGAACTTTTATTTTCATCGTTTAAACAAATTGATTTATCAACCAATTTAATAGCAACTAGGTAAATTGGTGGATGAGAGTAGTTAAGGAGAGACACGTGATGAAGGGAATTGAGAATTAAAAGAAAATCAAGTGATTTATACTATCCATAATCTGCTGCACGTTTAAAGAAGCAAAATACAACTTTGAGGTTTACATTGGTAGCACGCTAACGTAGCATTGGAATTCCAATAGTTGTTAATTAAATTCACAAGAATCTAAAGTAAAACTGGGTAAAAAAAATAATTATTATAAGAAAGCACCAAGATATTATTAATTAAAATATGGGGAATTCACCCATACCTCCCTCAGATTTAGAAAAATATTACCTAGAGAGAGATTATAAAAAAAAGAATAGGTATATAATTGAATGGGCATCAGGCTTAAAACTGTCAATTTATTGAGTGGCTTGTTAACGTGACACTTGGCGACTCAAAAGTGTATTGATGAGGAGGGTTGTTATCATTATTTCATGCTTTGGAAAGAGTCTTTGCAAAAAATAAAATTAGGGTTAGAGCTGAAAACTTACTAGAAACACTATCCAACAAAGAATGGCTAAAAACTTACTGCAAATACTATTTATCTAGAAACACTTTCCAGATGAATACACATTTTCGCCATTGCTAAAGGTGTGTACGAGTATTTGTATTGTTAAGGTTAGTCTATATGTTCATGTAGAGATTATTAGAAGTGGGTTTCAAGGTTTTGACACAATAAGAATTGGGGTTGTTGAGTTATACATGACTTTCTATGATATAGAGAATGCTATGAAGGTGTTTGATGAAATGTATTGTAGAGATGTGATAGTGTGGAATTTTTTGATTCGTGGATTTTATGAGAAAGATGATATTTTAATATGGGCAAATAAGGGAGAGAAGTGTTGTTTCTTGGAACTCGATGATTCATTACTTTACGTAGATCAGGAGGCATAATAAAGCCTTGAGTCTATTTCATAAAATGTTAATTAGGGATTTGAATTATATGAGGACACTAGGGTAACTATGTTTCTTGTTTGTGCTATGTTTGGGAGTTGTTGATGCCATTGCCAACATTGCTCAGTATTTTATTAGAGAGCTTAGTAATTTTGAACCATGGAATTTTGTCAGTTAGATATTATTGTCATTTGTTAAAGCATTTAATTGAGGACAACCTAGATTCTTAAAGTCAGCCCAAGAGCCCTTGGATAAATCTCTTAATCTAACTAGACCAAAACTAGCCAAAATAAGCAATGTATCTAAGAGAGTCTTTGGAGATTGAGTTACTTCTCTAGCTTTCAATTTGGCTTCAACAAAAGCTGATGCTATTAATAATGTATTTAATAGGGAGGTTGGTTTAATTTTATTAAAAAAATGACAGGAATTACTTCTAATTTAGACAATGTGGGCTCATTTTAAAAATATAATAAGTATTTAGCTAAATTTTTGTCCTTATTCAACAAATAAAAAAATAACAAATGAAAAACAGATAAATATTTTTATTGAAAGTGGATGGAGTTGAATAATGTCAGGGAACGTATATGTTCCTTTTCTCATAGTTTATCTCTAGGTGTTATTTTCTCAAACTTCAAGAAGGTATGTGTTAATTCACCATTAAAATATATTATAAAAATTAATAACATAAAAAATTTAAGAAAAATATTTTTGATTTATTCATTCACTAATTAGAGAAAGTAACAAACTTCAAAATTAAAAAAAAAAAAAACTAAAACATTCAAATATCAACTATGCTTAAGAAGAATTGCAATTTAATCACGTCCTTGATCCATTTCATATTCAGCAAGCAAACTTGTATTTAAATTTATTGTCTTCCCTTCAATATTCTACTTCACTAGTTTGGAGCAATTTTACATTATCATCAATGCAGTTGAAATTTTTTATCCTTTTTTGCATAATGTTTTGTGCAATTATGAAAAACCATTGAAGCAATCGCAATTTTGACTTGCTTATTAAAAGGAAAGTTATTTGACGTAAAAATTTTCATCTATTTTTTCAAATAACAAATGTCCTTCAATTGTGTATCTCAAAGAAGAATAAGCATGACTAAATATTTATTTTTTTTCTTCTCAAATGATTTCTACGTTGAAAATTTGGAAGATGATACCGCTCACTTCTATAAGAACCTAAATAACTCTTCATGTGAGGATATCTGACATCTACTAAATAATACCTATAAAATGAGTATTAAAGATAAAAAAATTAAAATAAATATTTATGTTCAAATGAAATATTAATTATGAATTATACATTATGATTAACCTGATGTGGATGAGGAAATCACAATTTTTTTCTATATAAGACTTCTAAAAAGATACGCATATCATGGGCAGTATGTTCCCATCCAACCCATGCAAATGTAAAATACATGTTAAAATCACACACAACCATCATATTGTGTAGGAATTCCCTTTTGTTCCAATATATAGTATTTGATTTAATATAGGCATGACGACTAATGTATGTGTTCCATCAATTACTCAAATACAATCTTTAAAATATGGCCAATATCGATCATCACCCCTAAATTTTTGTGAAATTCTTTTAAATTATGATCAATCTGTTTCAAAAAATACTAGTCATATGATAAACATTATCTGACACAACTCCAAACTATTTAGATATAATTTCACCAGAATATTGAAATCTTTCTTAAACCATGTTATTCCCAAATGCATGACCTTATTTGATAAAAAACATAGCTACTTATTCAATTACAGACACATCCTTAGCCTTTAAAAGGCTATATGATTGACTCAATATTTCATATAACTTCATAAATACATGTTTTTCCATCCTAAATTAGTTGTTGACATTTATCTTCATGATCATTCAATACTTCCATTACATTATAAATGAACAACTTGTATCAGATAAAGTTCGACATGGTACCTTCATATTGTACTTAATGAAATAATTTATATATAATACAACTTCAGTTTGTACCATTTTTCAACAACTTATATTCATCATCACTTTCGTTAGCACAACTATATTTGCTAACATCAGTACTTTCAGAATATTCCACATCTATAAAAAATAAACATATAATAAAAATTATTATTAGTTGAAAAAAAATACATAAAATTCATAATTACAACAGTAAAAATGAAAAGAAAAGAAAATAAAAATATCTTAATATCATTCAAATAATTATCTTTCATTAAAAAAACAAAATAAACTAAAGTAAGATGATAGTTATATGATAACATAACATGAAAATGAAAAATTATTTCATTTGCTTTAACTATTAAATTTAAAGGTCATGTTACGCGCAACAAACATCTCCCTATTTTCCTTTTTAAGAAAAAGTTTAGTGGCCAACATAAAAAGCTCATTTCTTTTTGTAATCTTAGGCATGTTTCACAACATATTCATTACTTCTACAATATTATAATTGTGTTCATTTTTTTCTTGTAGATATAGATGACCTATTTTCTATAACATCACATAAATGATCCAATTGTTTATATAATAAAATTGAAATAATCTCTCGTTTGAACTACTTTTTACCTTTTTTTTTCCATTATATTGCGTATGACCTAAAATAGTATTATTGTCCGTGTCAATGTTAATATTCCAAAGCCCATCAAAATTATGTAAATAATTATTGAAGCTCTCATTCTAACCATTAATATTATTGTCATCATAATCTCATTCCTTAGATGATCCACACTGACCATCATTTAATATGAAACCCGTAGGTGGTGCCAATGCTCCTTCTCCTCTAGGATGTTTCCATTCTTTTAATGATATTTAAATGCTCCTGAAATCTACTACACCATTTGTTGCTAGCATTAATCGTTTCCTTCATAGAATCTTAACCTAGACCATCTTCATTTCTTAACAGTTTCTTCCAAACTTGCTATTTTTTCTTAAAGGAATTGCATTTATTTTTCAATTACTTCTAGTTGTAATTTTTACTAGTGATAGCAACAAACTTAGAGATAACATTCTTCCAGCTAATCTTATCGAAATAACTATTTGGTTTAATTCTCTGCCAATGTTGAATGGGCACAAATCTTGATAAAAGCATCAATAAAGTTACTCTATTATGCCTTTAATATTTTCTTATTTTTGTTCATCTTAGTTTCTATTATAAACAAAAGAATAAAAAAATAAAAATATAATCTAACTGTGCAAGGTACAAACAATGTAAACTATTTTAAAGAAATGTATAGAATATCAAAATTAAAGAAAAAAATAAAAAATATGTTCTTAAGAAGAGTATAAGTTTCAATCCCTATACATTTTAAAAATAACTATTTAGGATATAGTTGTATTAATTTAATAATTTAGTCTTTTTTGCTTTATACCAAGTAATAAAATAGCAAAAATTTTAATATTAATTATATATGATAATATTATTTATTTAAAGTTTAGGGATAATATCATTATAATTCAAATATTTAACCATTAACGCATGAAAAATAAAACATGTAGGAAAGGAAAGGGAAGGGAAGGGAAGGGAAGGAAAAAAATTCATTCATGTCTATGCCTTCAATTGTACATTTTACATATTAACAAAAACTAAAAGTAAAAATATAATTCAATAGTTAAAAAAATTATGAATACACAAAACTATTTTACTGTTATAACAAAATAATTTAATCATAAGTTCTTCATAAATAATTTAACTTTTATCAATCATGCCTATTGAAATCAATCTAATAAAAAATAGCTTTCGATAACAAATAAATGTTGAAAATATATCAAATTGATTTGATGAAGATTGTTATAATCTTTGCTTTGATTGTGATTTTCCTTTCATTTTCTCTTTGCTATTATTGTTAAATGACTTACTTCTTTATTTCTAAGATTGTATAGCTATTTTCTTTTCTTACACAGTTTAGTAGAATTCTATATAATGTTGTAAAGTTGATCTCATTAGTGCAAAAATAAAAATCATATATTTTATATTCTTGACATGGTATTAAAGCAGATACTCTACCCTTACCTTAAAACATATTTTTTCTTCCCAACTAGTCAAAGTCTATTTTTATGGAAAAACTAACATATCATAACATTAAGAATCTAAAAAATGCCTATTCTGTGCAATATTATGATAATCTAGGTGCAATCCTAGTTTCTTCCTTACTAAATGAAAACAACTACACTATGTGAAGTAAGGTTATGATCAAGGCCTTCAGTGCAAAAAATAAATCAAGTTTGTTAATGGAAGCATCTCCAAACCTCTAACCATAAATCTAAGTTTCAATCAACGGAAACAATATGACAACATGGTTCTCATTGGCTTGTCAATGCTATAATTCCTAAATTGGTAGGACATGCTATTTATTCAGAGACAGCAAGGGATTTATTGATTGATCTTGAAGAAAAGTTTTCTCAAATTAACAGACCTCAAATGTTTGAGCTACAATAGAAAATTAGTTCCACAACATAAGGTGAAGACTCTATTATATTTTATTACTCAAAATTTAAAGCTTTATGTGATGAATTAAATTTATACTTACCAACACTTTCTTGTACTTATGTATCTAATAAAAATTTGGAAGCCAATAGAGATCGACATTGCTCCATACAATTTTTAATAGGTTTAAAAGAAAATTATACGAGTGTTAATGGTCAAATTTTATTAATGAATCTCATTCCACCTATGAACAAGGTTTTCTCTTGTTCAAGTCAAACAATGCATATTTTGTCTCATGCACATATCCAACATCCTTCATTTTTTGGTTAAGTTCCTTGAGTTTGTCATAAATTAAGTCATTCTTCAAGTATGATATATCATCAGGTATAAATACATATGTACTATCATTCAAGGGGACTCAACTATAACGAGCTTCTTTTTTTCACTTTGGGTTCCCTTGTAATCTTCCTTGTTTTTGCTCCATCTTCCTATTTCCTCCAAAAGCATAATATTAGCAAGAACATATAGTTATTGCATTTTGAGGTCCTATCTAAATAGAAAATTAGAAGCCTTCCTAAATCAATTTTGCCAACATTTGGTTGGTAAAAGGTCTTGAAACTATCCTACAAATGATTCTGTCATCTTATGAAGTTTGCATGCTTGGTAAGGAGATTTACTATGCATAAAAAGTGTGATACTGAGCAAATAAAATATACTTGACTAATAGATTGAAATATGTAGATCCTTCACTAACTACCCGTGTATGATTATAAGTAAATAAGACTCCCACAAAAAACTTGATCTATTAATGCACTATTAATCTCCATTTGTGAAAAAACCCTTAAAGTTGTTCCCTATTTATGACATGTATAGCTTAAATCCATTGAACTCCATGACTATACATTATGTACTGCCATTATATATATTCCAAAATTAGGAAGCCAGCAAAACAGATGACACTACTGCAAGAGTATTTGATCATGACTATACTAATGGCAAGTGCACTGGTCGTACCAAGTAATAAAGTGATAATAATAGATATTGTCCGATGAGGATTGAGATTCAAATTACCTATTAAGTACTATAATTTAAAAGGTCAATTTTAATCTAAGTAAACTAAAATTGATTAATTGTAACGACAAACTAAAATGATAATATTAACTAACGAAGAATAGAAATCGAATTAAAGAGTTTAAAAAAAGAATGGAATATGCAAGGATGAATTGTTTAGGGTCTTGATGTCGCTTGTCTATCATTATGTTTATCTTAATTGGTTGTTGTTAATGTGTTTTGGTCTAATTCACTAATCACAAGATTAAAAAAAACCTTAACACCTCTCCCGAGCGTAAATCAAAATTTTACGCATAATAACTCAAGTTTATACCCCTATTTAACTCAAATAATTATACGTTCATTATGTATTACTTATTATTTAACGTTTAAAACCTAATTCACCTCCCAGTTTCTTGAAATCCTAAGTGTTAATTAGATTTTTTAGATGTCCATTACCTCCCAATCTTAGAACTATCTAGATTGTATTTTCTTAGTTCAACAAACAAATCAATCTTTCCCAATAATTAATACTTCCATTTCCAATTTAACTAATTCATTAATTAATTAACAAATTAGAACATTAAGCAAGGTAAACATAAGTGACTCAAACCATAATAACATCAATAACATATCAATTAATTAAAATATAGTTTGGACAAGTTACATCAAGACCCTAGATTAAAAAACTAACCAATCATCATAATTATCAACATCATAATCATCATGTATTCCATGATCATCAATTTCAACAATTAAAGTTCAAATGAAATATAAAATGAGAGTGATAGAGTTTAAGATACTAGACTAAAGATGCAAGCTTCAATGATCCTCCTTAAAGTCCTTTTCCAAAATATCCAACTTGAATCAATCCACTTGTCTCTCTAGAATCTTCTCTTTATTCTTCACCTTTCTCACTTAAAATCCCAATTTTTTATTCTTAGTTGCTTAGTTATAGTGGCTCTCCATCCAAAAATATATAAACCTAAAATATACCTAAATTAGGCCATAAAATGATGATCCTACGGCCAAAAATCGTCCGAGCACGTTCAGAAGACGCAGAGGGGCAATAGAGTAGAATGGGTGGCTTGGCCTCACTCCTTAATGGCGCGGCCGCACCATGCCATCTGTCCATGAACTTCAGCTTTTAGATTTCTTGCATTTTGGTCCCTGAAACTTTACGTTTTGGTCTCTGTCTCCTTTTCGACTTTTTCGACATTTTTTTCTTAAGCTGATTTCATCTTAAATGTCTCGTTTGCTATATTTTCTATATAAAGCACTAAAATTCATCAAAAATTAATTAAACTTAAGGATTTATAAAATAATTCAAGTCTTGAAGCAATCGATGAATGTGTATTCTGCACACTTATTAAATATCTCCAAACTTGAATATTTGCATATCCTTAATCAAAATAAAATAAAAGTAAAGTTAACCCAAGATTACCATAAAGAAACAAAATGTACTCATGAGCATATTCTTAGTCAAATCATAATCTAACCTCATTGATCAAGTAGTTACTTAAATTAAAAAAACTTTCAAAATGTTGGCAATCATCTAAAAATTTAATTTAAATACCAAATGTCGTTCTACTTAAAGATTCCTTGTGCAAGTGTGTGAGTTACCACTTATACTTAATCGTTTTTTAACTCGGATAAGTTTATATAAATAAATAAGCTCGTTCGAACTTCTTAGAGGATTTCATAGGCTTGAATTTTATGTCACTCTCTACTAATGTAACAGGGCACCACATAAAGGATCCGTAGGACTTGATTAGACTTGAAATGATGGGTTATAGTTAGGGTAGGCAAAATATATTTAAGTGAGATTTAAGCACCCTAAACACAATAATCGTCTTAGAACTTTTCCTTCAATCCTTTTTATTCTTTCCCATAATCATCAGTTCTTCTCAACTTTCTTTGCTTTCTCACCCATCTATTTACAAATCAAAGAATTTTTTTTTTTTTTGGCAAGTTTAGCCTTATTCTACCTTTTTATGCGAACTCTTTATACTTTCTAGGTATGAGGTTCTATTACTCAGTAAAGGTTTGGCTTGAATTTTTATTTCTCTACTCTTGCTCTACCTTTTTATGCGAGTTCTCTATACTTACCTAGGCATGAAACCCGGTTACTTAGTTACTCAGTAAGAGCTTGGGTTGAGGGTTTTTTTTTTTTTTTTACATTCCACCCATCATTGATTGGATATTACTGAAGATTGAAATATTCAACTTATAAAATTTCATCTTGAAAAGTTGAAGATATTGAGTAATAAATTGAATATTGCATTGAATAATAGATTGAATCAAAATATATAATGAGAATAAAATAAATAAATTGAAAATCAATACATAGCATTGTCGCTCAAGTTAGCCAATTTCTATTAAAGATAATTTCTAAAGTTTGTCAAAGTTGTCCAGCCTATATATTGATTTACATTGTGTGTGCATTGAAATATTACAACAAAAAATTAAATTTAAAATGAAATAACACATAATTGATTTGAAAGGATGAATATTATCAAAGGACAAAAAGATTGACCTTACAAATTCTCTCTATTATTTAGTAACAACATGGATACATACAAAAATTAACCACATCTAAAACAAATAAACATTCTAACCATTATCTAACAACATAAACAATTTTTCATTTTTGTACTCATAAATTTCCTTCTAAATTTTTTTTCACAAAACCGTGATTCAAACATAAAAAAAACTATCAAGAACAAACATTTTTCTAAAACACAACTTTCTTAATTGTGTATTTTCACATCTATTAATTATACATGCAAATTGTCATTAATAACAGCATAAAAATAACATTACCCATATTTTAGTGTGATAACAAATAAACATGTATTCAAATATTTAAAACCCATAAACTTTTTTTCGTTTTGTACTAAAATATTTTCTTCTAATCATGTTATTCATACATGCAAACCCATGAACAACAAATACCCACTAAATATTACCCAAGACAACAACTCATTTGTATGTATGTAACCCATTTCAAATCGTATTACTTTATCGAATATTATATATATAACTACGAAATATTATTTTTTTACCTTATCAAATAGAATTTTTTTTTTTTTACGAAGATATATGTTTGATTTAGATTGAGAGAATCCTTCGATTTGATAAAAGTATATACTTGTCTGAAATTCGTAGTCAATCTTATTTCTAAGAGCAGTTGATAATTGAATTTATTTCTTTTGTTAATTTTGAAAGTGTAATAGTGTAAAAAAAAGAGCCGATTCTAAGTTGTTTAAGAATAGTGATACGGAGAGTATGAAGGAAAACGATATAAATTAATTAACCTAATCGGGTTTGACGTCAAATTAAGGTCATGTCATTGAAGCACTACTATAACTATTAGCACTATCACTAACAAATAGCACATGTGCAAGACAAATTGACGGCATGTTACTCATTATCCCCACACTTTGTAAGACATATTGCAAGAAAATGAGGATTTGGAGCACCAATGCGAGCAATCAAGCAGCCCACACCATCAACATGAATGAGTTTGTCTCCTTCTGCTTCTCCCCCTTCTTTTTGTTTCAACATTCACTTTTTAATTATTATACAAATCCTTTAGTGGATAGCACCAAGCACGCCTGCACTGCCGTTTGCAATATCTTCAATGATTCATCACCCCCATCATCGTTTTCCTTTTCCTTTTTAAAATAATTACGCATATTATAAACACTTTTTTTTTTTTTTACAGTCAAAGAAATACCATTATCATTATATTTCTAAGTAACAAACTTAATTTTTATTTTGAGTTTTTATCACAATTCAAGAGACATAATCAGACTTACTAATATTAAATTAAAAATAAAAAAAATTAAGGATATTTCCACGTTCTTCCTTTGAAAATTATAAAAATATTAATTTAATAAAAAATTTATAAAAGAGGATACAAATTTTCCTATAAATATTAAACTTCCCAAATTCTTTTTCTAAATTGTAAAATAAGATTACTTTGGTTAAATTCGAATTTGTAACCTTAATAAAAAAAACCAATACCTTAACCACCATATCAAACATACTTAAATAAATTTAATCTTTAATAAATAATTCTTTTGAAAATAAATATATAATAGTTTCTATAATAATTAAAATTATTTTGTTATTATGAAAATATTTATAATTTAAAAATAATTTTATAATCATTAAAATTTTGTATAATAACTTCAATTTAAAATTATTATAATCATTCAATTGTAATTTTTAAAACTGTTAGCATTATTTCAATTTTTTAAAATAAAATAATTTATTTTATTTAAAAATTATTTAAGAATAATTTTTTAAAATTATTAGTGCTAATAATAATTTTAGAATAATTTTATTTTATAATAATTTAAATTTATTTTCTTTGATAATTATTTAAGAGTAATTTTATTATTATTATTATTATTTGATAATAATTTTAAATGCAAGTTATTATATATAATTTTTTGAATTATAAGCTTTATAATAGCAGAATAATTTTAATTATCACATAAATTATTATATATATATATTTTTAAAAGAGTTATTTATTAAAGAATAGAAAAACTATCATTAAAATGTGTTTAGTATAATAGTTAAGGTATTAGTCTTTTTTACTAAAGTCATAGGTTTGAATTTAATCAAAGTAATTTTATTTTAAAACTTTTAAAAAAATGAATTTGAAGATACTTTGGTAAATTTATTGTTTGTAGAGGAGATTTATATCTATTTTTATATATGTTCTATTAAATTGAGATTTTTATAACCTTTAGGGGAGGTGTGTGAAAATATCCCTAAAAATTAAGATGATCCCGATTTGGATTGAATTGTGTTTTGTTTCTAAATCCGTTGAATTGGGTATATGATTAGGAGGTATGAGATGTAGAGCATATATAATAGTTGACCTTTTTGAGGAAAATGAAATGGGGAAAAGGTGTTGACTATACATTTGGAGGTTTGATTATTAAAGTGATTGACCTAATGGAATGGTGATGGGGGCTAGAGACTTATTTAACAAAAGTGGGGTTGAGTGTGTTTTACAAAGAAAGGCCTTGAAAGTGATTGTAAGCCGTCCTAACAATGAATATTAACCAAAACAAAACACTTTTGTTAATTTCACTTAAAATATTGGTTTCACCCCCTTGTCTCCCTATATATATTACTTTGAAATAAAAAGTTGCAACCTAAAGCGCAATTCATTTTCGTGTTCTACTAGATCACCTTAATTCCTTCCCCACCATCCCTTTTTGTTAATTTTAATTGATCTTTCTTCCAATTCTTTATTTAAAAGTGTCATCCATTTGATTACTGATATACTTTGTTTAATTTGATAGTGAACGATATCATCACATAATAATATTATTTTATTAATTATTATGATATTTAATACTCAACTATTGACACTACTATAATTGTTGTAAAAACAAGAGATGAAAGAAATTATTTTTTTATTTTTAAATTACTATAAAAAAAAGTTAGGATAGGTATAAGTTTGGCACTATTTAAATATGTCTTTATTCAATGTAAGTAAAGTTGACCCAAATTCAAAAAAAATTTATCCAACACGATCGTCGATTATAAGAACTGTAACCCTTATCTCTTCACGAAAGAAAGGAAAGAAAATATTTTACGAAAGAAAGGAAAGAAAATATTTTACCACTAATTCGTGTAGTTATAGCTAAAATTGATTGTTCAAGAGGGTAAAATCATATGGTATACAACAATGACATGAAAAAAAAAACACCCTTAGATTGGGAGATATGATTGAGAGAGAAAGCACTAAGAATGAAGATTGGAGTGGGGCGTCCACAAACATTGTTGTGAATATTAGTGGAATCATCCCACGCTCAACTCAACTCAAAACAATTAATGCGATTTTCATTCTTCCTTTCTTGTGTTCTGTTGCGAGTCCCCACCTTCCCCCCTCAATCTTCTTCTCTGGTAGGCTTTTCAGTACACCCACTACCAAGCACACCCCTCTTTCTGGATAGTGTCGTTCGAGATTTTGCCTTTCAAATCAAAAAGTGTATTTGTGTATGTGAAAAACAGGTTTTAAAAATTTATTTATTTATTATTATTTTTTTAAATTAAATTAAAATATCCACTCCACCCACTATTTAATCCCATCACCATGTGGGAAGGTGGACCCCACGTCCCCACCAACAAAGAAATGATCCCCAATCATAAGTTGCCAGCTGTAGTGTCAAATATACCCACGTGTCATATCTGACCCGCGTGTAACATACTGGGTCCCACCATTATCCCATGCGGGCTACTTTCTTTTCCATTTTCATCACCCTTTTTTTGTCCGTCCCTTATCCTTACTCAATAAACCCGTAAACCCAACTTCTTACCGCGCATGCTGTCTTGGAACTCAGAGATCGTTAGAATCACATCGGATTTCTCGGAAATTCCAATCCAACTGACTTGAAGTGATGACACGTGCCCCGCAGCACTACCGGCTGCAAAGACAGGAACCATTATTAGCGAAATTGGAAAGCATAACGTAATTAACATAAATAAAATAAACATGGTAAGGAAAATAATGAAAATATGACGGAAAATCAGTGAGACTGTCTGTGACAGAATCATTACCCGTGATAACGAGCACAAATTTCCTTTTTGGAGTTATTATCACTATAAAAGGCACCTCTACATAAGGTAGAATTCCCACATTTCTCCTTCGTCGTTATTCTTCTTCTTCTTACTCTTAGTCTCTCTGTGTTTATTGATTAAGAGATTAACTAACTCCATTGATTTTCTGAGTTAATTCGAAGATGGGTGAGGCTGTTGAGATCTTCTATGAGAATGGTTTCTCAAAGGTATGCAATGAGAACAATCAAAACATGAACGGAAACGGCCACCAACACCAAGACTGCAGTTGGTATGAAGAAATAATTGATGAAGATCTCAAATGGTCCTTTGCTTTAAACAGGTTTCTTATTAAACGACCATGTTTTCTATCTCTATCTCTTTTTATATACATATTTGTATACGTTGTTGCTGATATGTGTTTTCACGTTAAGTTTATGTATGCATGTGTTTTAATTAGTTCAACTAGTAAAATCTCTGAGTCATATAATAACTTTGAGTTTAAACATGTTTACATGGAATAGGAGGAGATTCAGTTCATTTTTGATAATATATTGAAGAATAAAAATAAATAAAAAGAAAAAATTTAGATGAGATGATGATATATTCAAGATTTAGTAAAAGATGATGATATTTTTGTAATTTTCAAGAATATTGGGAGGACATACTGGATATTTCTCATCAATTTCTTGTGGACAATCCCTATTAATTAGCTATATTAATCGTTACTTTTTTTTATTTTTTTTTTATTTTTGGATAATAGAAATAAATAAAGGAATATAATAAATGAAAGTGTTTCTGTCTCAACAGAGTGCTGCACAAAGGGACCAGCGAATACCAGGATATTGCTCTTTTGGACACAAAACGCTTTGGCAAGGTTATTATTAATTTAAATGAAAATTAAGAGAATATTTATTTCTTTTGTATTGGGATCTTTTCATTTATTTATTTATTTAATAAAATAATATATTGGGATTTCATGTTAATATTATTTTAATACCCACCCATTGAATTACGTACAGGTGTTAGTAATTGATGGGAAGATGCAGAGTGCTGAAATTGATGAATTTATTTATCATGAGTGCTTGATTCACCCCCCTCTATTATCACACCAAAGGTGACTCGACTCTATTCTTTTGCTGTAATTGTAGAAAGAATTTTGGAGATCTTAGTATATTAGAATGATAATAATAGAATAATATATTTCTTGCAAAATAGGTATATAGTAGGAAATTGTATTAAAATTAATTGATTAAATATGAATTTGCAGCCCAAAAACTGTATTCATAATGGGAGGTGGCGAGGGGTCTGCTGCAAGGGAAGCTCTGAAGCATAAGTCGATTGAAAAAGTAGTCATGTGTGATATTGACCAGGTATTTTATTTGGATAGAAATGATATTGTGTTCTTCTGTTATATTCTATCTATATGTGTTGATATCAAGCTGTGTATTATCCATTCCAGGAAGTGGTTGATTTCTGCCGCAGATACCTGACTGTAAATCAAGAGGCATTCTGTAACAAGAAGCTTCAGCTTGTTGTCAATGATGCCAAGTATGCAACATTCGTTCTTTGTCTCTTGTGATATGTTATGCATACGTTTAAGTAATTAAATTCACGATTTGGAAACTGTAACAGGGCTGAGTTGGAGAAGAGGAATGAGAAATTTGACATAATAGTTGGAGATTTAGCTGACCCAGTTGAAGGAGGGCCTTGCTATCAACTCTACACTAAATCTTTCTACGAGAGAATTCTCAAGCCTAAGCTCAACGACAATGGTATCTTTGTTACCCAGGTATGATTATGAATCCCTCTTCATTTATGTTTCTGTCAGGAATTTTGTATTAAAGCAATATTAATATCAAATGTTAACATGGAACATGTTCTGGTTTAATTATAGGCTGGACCAGCAGGCATTTTCACCCACAAAGAGGTGTTCTCCTCTATTTACAACACAATCAAGCAGGTCTTCAAGTGTAAGTCACTCATCATCTTGAAATTGATTGCAGGCCGCGGCCAATAAATTACGTAAAAGCAATTATGGTTATGTTAAATAAACATTCTGTTTGCATTGCAGATGTGGTGGCATACACAGCTCACGTGCCTTCTTTTGCAGATACCTGGGGATGGGTTATGGTATGCATATATATGCTGCAGATACAATTAAGTGAATAATCTACTCTTGTTTATGTATGTTAATGTATATGGTTTGTTTTGATACAGGCCTCGGATCAGCCATTCTCTATCAATGCTGAGGAAATCGACAGCCGGATCAAAAGCAGGATTAATGGTGAATTACTCTATTTAAATGGAGCCTCATTTCTCTCCTCTACCACCATGAACAAGACTGTTTATTTATCGTAAGTTCCTTCACATCCTTTACCCTCGAGGGTTGGATTAATATCTCCATAACTGACCGGTTGAGGTGGTTTATTTGATGCTTTTTCAGGCTGTTGAATGAGACTCATGTCTACACTGAGGAAAATGCAAGATTTCTTCATGGACATGGTGTGGCTTATAACCGCCACGGAGGTCTTAATTAGTCTCAGTTGGGTGGGGGAATTGCTGTACAGAGAAAAGAAAACAAAAAATTGTGGACGGTTGGGATATGAAATACAAGTTGAAATTTCTCTAGAGAACTCAATTTGTTAAAAGCATTTGGTTTTAGACAATTGTTGGGTTGGCTCCATTAGATTGTTTGTTTATAGGAGTCAATTTTTATATAAACCACCATAATATTACAGCTTTAATTATCCACGTTTATTAATGAATTATGAGGCATTCCTCCTTTCAGATTTCCACTTTGAAGTTCGTTCCGTTTTCTGTAGTTCTATTTGTTTCTAATCGACTCTTCTCCTAAGCTTTCGTTGAACCTTAATCTAATGTGCCTGAAACATTCTTCTTGTTACATGCATATAAGATGTTGTATGTCAGAGCAATATTTATTGTGGAAAAGGCTTGCAAATATATATTACTAACGTTAATAAACTACACAATGAAGTAGCGACGACAATAAAGAGAAGAGAGAAGAAAATTCACAGAACTTTCAGAATCCGCTTAGCCTCGCTTGACAGGATCAAAGTTGGCAACACCAATGACAGCTCCAACAATCACGGTAAGGACAACTCCACCAGCAACGATGCTGAGCAAGAAGTTCTTGAGAGAAGGTGAAACGCCAGACCCAGCAGCCTCAGCCACCTGAGGAATTACCATTGAAGCAGTCAATGCAGCTGCTGTCAGTCCTGTCACTGTTTTTTCTTTCAAAGAGGCCTGAACTTGAAGCCTGGCTCTGGACTTTGGGTTTGAGAAGACAACAGACTTTGATGGTGATTTGACAGGCAATGGCTTGAAGAAGGATTCAGAGTTTGGGTGTTGAACCCTGCTGTGGGTTGCAGAACTTAGTGCCATAGCCATTGAAACCGAGGCCATTTCGACTTTGCTGTGGCTCTCTTTTTCTTTCAATTTTCTCTCCTTGTTTTGGTAGCTATGTGTTTGTTGAAAGAAAGAAACGAAGTTTAGATAGTGGATAGAGAAATGAAAAGAAGGAGATGAGAGGTAGAAATTGGAGATTTTCAGCCGAGGTGTCACTCCCCTGTTATCCTATGTGGCAAATTTCACACCTGGATTTGGAGGATAAGGTTATCCTATTTGATCTACATCTACTTAAAATGGATCTCTCTTGAAGCTGAATTGTCAATACACTTAACCCATTAATCATGTCGCTTTAATATTTCTTATCATTGGTCCATTAAATCATTGCTTGGCTTTCATTTCATTAACCTTCATTTACCAAGAGTTGGCATCAACGGCGTTTAACAATCAGGAAGCATATACCAGTTTCAAATATGACATATGCCATGAAAATACGAACAAAGGAATATAGAGGAGACCAATTAAATGTTTTGCAAAACATAAAGCATGGGTTACAAATTTCAGCAAAACATAGGGTTGCAGGTAGGAGAAGCTAAGCAAAAAACAGATCAAAAACCTTAATGAAAAACTCCAGTTTTACTTCATGCTAAAGCAAAGCAGGGATTTGATACTACCAAAAATTTTTTGGACACAGTTGTATTTTACCCGGACAACCAAAAGCGATCATTTGCCGGCCTCAGTTGTTGATTCTGTCCCAGGATTGCTAAGAAGAATTTCTTGGGGCAGTAGGTTGCACTTTATATTCAGTTCTTCAAACATTTTCTTCAACTCAATGACCAGCTCAGTTCTCCGTTTGTTCTTCTCTCCAAATTCTTGGAATGTAATTGTGTGAGTAAAATAGAGAGCAATCTTTATCTTGTTCACATTCTCAATTTCTTGCACCACCACCGAGTGGTTAGGATACCAATATTGCGGATTTTCCTCCAAATAGCTGACCAAATAAACACAGGAAAAAATCAAAATGTCAGTCTAAAGGGCAAAAGGGAAGTCAATAACACCTCAAAACTAAATAAGCTGTAGAAAGGAACTCAAGAGTACAAAATAAGGACGCAATTACCAGTTTGCATAAAACTTTGCTACATATACAAAGTACCAATGGGGTTACAGTCAACTTACTTCTGTATTTTCTCTTTCAGCAACCCAATCTTCTCAATTGATGTCATAAAATCAATATGGAATATCACTCCATCGCTCATATCTGGACTTCTATTATAGTTGCCTATAGGTTTTGTAGACAACACTGAATTTGGATAATATATCTTTTCATTAGTAAGCTTCAAGAAGACTGTTGTTAATATGTTCATTTCTTCGACCAACAACTGCAAGCCAAAACATATTAGTCAGACTTGGTCAAAACTTACATAACATAAAGACAAAAGAAAGTCTTTTGAGTAGTTACCGGAACGCCATCAATGACACAACGGTCACCAACATCAAATGGATGCATTATAAATACAAATATGATAGCTTCAAATACAGTCTTGCAAATGTTCTTAAACATAAAACCTGCCACCATAAGTTGTGATGAGAGGACAACTATAACTTTTGTTGAAGCAATTTCCACTAACAGGAGCCATAAAATAAGGGTCACAACAATCAGGATCCCTGTCACTAGCTTGTTCAATTGCTTTACAGCAGTTTTTGTGTCATTTAAAGCATGTGCTAGTGCTTTTCGATCTTTGTAAACCTTCACCTGTAAAAATTTAAAAGTTGTATGTTACTAAAAGAATCTCTGCTAATGGAACAGAGTTCTCTTTCTCTGTGACACAAAATCAGAGCTAGCTTCATCAAGTATATTGTAAACTTGTTCACTCCCGTGTGTACAACAAAACTTGAATCAGAATAGACTAAATACTCTGGAATAAACAAGAAGTAAATTCTTAAATTCTCTTTTCTCTCCCAATCTCAAAGGCAGTACTAATAATGTGACAGTTTATTCATTGCATAATTTTAACTCAATCTAACACTCAGAAGTAGATTAGAAAAATGCAGTCGTGTATGAAGGTGAAAGAGCTGAAAGGAATAATACAAAAGGTGGACTTTATGAAGTAAATAAGTGACCTTACCACCCAGTCCGTCAGAGCTTTCCTGTCAATTCGTCCTGTCTCCCATCCTTCAATTAATGGAAACACAAGCTCCACCTCCTCCTTGATCATAAATCTTAAGAGGTCATCTTCCTCAATGTACCTATCCATAAAGAGAAAATTTTCAGGAAGCATATATGGAGTGAGAGAAGGGGAAACAACAGCATAGTAAGAGAACCGGAAAAAGGGAAAAATATCTCACTTGCTACCAGGCTGAGCAACATTCCTAAAAATGTGGTAGGCTGCAGCTGTTGCTTCCATCTCATTGGTGATTTCCTTATCTGCCTGTTCACCCTCATCATTTACACTTTCATCTAAGGTTTTTGAGATTGTGGACAGCCCCGAATTCATGATTGCATCTACCAACACCTTCATAGTCCAAGTTGAAACCTTCTCTTGCTTCATTTTATGAACCTTTCCCATATCAATAATCTTAGTTTCATTTTTGTCTTTACCCTGTTTTTTACTCCTGATGCTCAGTTGACCGAAGCTTGGGGATCGACCAACCCTCTCAGCCACCTCAATAAGTGGAGGTCCTGAAAGGGTCTGGAGAATATACTGATTAAAGACTGATTCCTGAATTCTATCAAAGAATCTATTGACATGGAAATTAGAAGCTAAGATCTTTAGCGACAAAGTTTTCAACAGCCACAGAAATGCCCCAATGAGAACTGTAACAAGAGTCCCGGTTATAACTTCCAAAACCCTGGTGGCGACCTTTGAATGCTTGATCCCACGATTAAACAACAAGGCCCAAGTAACAAGAACCAAAGCCAGCCAAATGAAAACCTGAACACTTTTCTTCAAACCATGAACAAAATAAAGCACTTTCTTCCTAAGCAAAAAGTTCATCTCAATAAAGAAAACAATAACATGCATAATCCAATTGGTCACCATCATGCCGGAAAATGTCACTAACACAAGCACACACCACTTCCAAATCTCCAACCCCCAAATCAAAGACTTCTCCCATTTGTCCACAGTCAAACTAGCTACTAAACACCCCAGAATGAGAAAGAAAGCAACCCACTGAATTAACACTATAATTGTCACCCGCTTACGGTTTTCTTTAATCAATTCAACCCTCCTGCAAATCTCCTCGTCATCATCCTCTCCTGGTCCTCCAGTAGACTTCTGGGCAAAAGAGTTTGCCCTAACACTTGAATTAATAGACTTGTTATTAGGAGATGCTCTACTAAACGAATTTTGTGAATTCGCCGCAAACTGTTCTCGCATTGTTAACTCATCATACTCTTCAATTGTATCATTATAGGAAGGTTCTCCAAATCTTGACTTGGGTTTTGAGTACACTGACCTCGCGAGTGACCTTCTACGAGTCAGGTTATTGTTCGTTGTAGGAATTTTTGGCGGCTTACCACGGCTTGGACTAAATCTTCCACTCTCGGGTGAAGGACAACTCATTGGCACTGATTTCACCGCAAAACCACCAGCACCAACTGCTTCTGTTGATGCTTCTGAAAAAGACCCTTTTGAGTTATCGGTGTCTACACTGGCTTTTGGGGATTCATCGCCAGAAATTTTTATTACAACTTCATTTCCATTATCCCTTTTCTTCTCCGACATGCCTTTTTCACCACCGCTTTGAGCCTTCGCTTTAGCATCCATCAACAAAACCCTAACATTATAACGAAACACAAGAAGTTTCCTGCCAGTCAATAGATCAGCCGGCAACAGACTCAAATACAAAATAGAGAACTTTTAAACATTGATAGAAAAAGCAAATTTCCTTTTGAGCTCAAAAAGTGGGGATAAACTTGATAATCTCTCTATTAAAATTAGTTTATTCTTTGTAAAAGTACAGTTATATTCGCGCCAAATATATTAAAAACACAAACTTTACATAGTAATACTAAACATAAGCTTACTGTGCTTACCGGAATATTGCATTCACAGAGAACCCACAAAGAGAAATACACTGAAGCAGTGACCAAATGCGGAGACAACTTCCAGCTATTATAGCTCCAAATAAAGTAAACAATGAAAGTACAAGTGGGCAAGATCGGTACGATCAAGAAAGCCGCAGAGATGCTGAATCAGATAGACATATATTTTAAGCTTGAATCATAGATAGGAGCACATGTTAGAAAACGGCAGTAGTCATAATTTTCGGGCGGTCATCGAAATACGGGAATAGAAAAGTGAAGAAGAACAGTGATTTCCTAAATCAATAGTCTTTGGACAACGAGCTAGCAATGCTTAGACAGTGAGCAGAGTGCAGTCAGAGGAGGAGGCTACGCAAGTCAAGGCTCGAAAGCAGAGTGCCAAAGAGTGTGCGTTCATATTTTTAAGAGGGTAAGCAGACACAGAAGATAACATACAGCTCAGACGCAGGGATCAACAAAAAGTTTACAGTATTAATACTACTATTTTAAATGGGAAGATTGGTAATAAGTGAAATAATCAACGTGCGACTTTAATTAATACAACCTAACCAGGGTTTGGTACGTTAATCTAAAATTAAATAAATAAAAAGTACTGGGTTTTGAGAAATTGTCGTTTTCTACATTGAGATTCAAGCCTTTTATAATTAATTATGAAAATGGTTTAAAAATTTTTATTACCAGATTTACATATCGACGTTGGATTTGAATCTCGAATATCAATGATTAATTTGATTGATAGATGAAAAAAATTGAACTAATGTCCTCCAAATAGAGGACATAAGACTACCAATCTCCTGTGAAAGGTTGTTGGCATACAATCCAATATTTTATGAAAGGGAAAATATGCATACGTATATCATTTTGAATTTCAATATTATTTTAGTTGGGCACTTGAAGCCTGTCTGAATAATCAGCACGTGCATGTGCATGCTTTTGAATTTATGTTTGATGAAGATGATCACGTGAGGAGCATAAGTTTCTAGTATTGGGGAATGTCTATCCCGTGTGTGCATGGATCGGAGCATGCATAAATATTATAATAATACTACTAACTCAGGCTATTATGGTTAGAGGTGGTAAAACAGATTGGCCGGCTCGAACATGATCCGATCCAACCCGTAAATAATATCAGCTTGGTTTGACATGGTTGACACTAGTTACGGGCTGGGTCAAAAAAAAAAACCCGTGAGCCGGGTCGTGAATAGTATCAATATAGTCATGGACCGAAAAAAATACATGGGTTTACTATTCAGACCATAAACGGTAAAATTGAATAACTGTTCATAATAAACAGTGTAACTATTCACTATGAACAGTGATACTGTACAGTTTAGTGGGCTGTATCTTGACAAACCGGGCCAGCCCGATTGAACAGTAACCGTCCGTGAATCAAACTGGACTTATATATTTTATTGTGCATATCGTACCGACCCAACCCGAAAACTCGTATGAGCTTATTTTTCATGGGCCGTGCTGGGCCATTTGCCACCTCTAATCATGGGTGTAGGAGGAGACTATCATAGGTCTAGATGGCAACTCATAGAATACTAGATATCTGCATTCACATCTTATTAAAAATTTTATATTTATATTCTATTTATATTTCATAATTTTTGCAAATATTATGTACTTATTACATCTTCTTAATATCTATCAACATTCATATTTTAATCATCTTAATAGAAAATAATAAACTCTAAAACACTTTTGCTTCATAATTTAATTTTCAATATTTTATAAATTAATATACTATATTAATAAATTAAATTAATATAATAATTAGTTCTAATAAATTTTAAAATATTTATAAAAATTTTAATTTATTTTAAAATAAAAATTATACTCCTATTAATAATAATTTTTAACAAAATTATTATTAAATATTTAAAATTTAATAAAATATAAATATAATATTATTTTATAGCTCATTAAATAATATAATATTTACAAACATATTATAAATTTATATATTTTATAAATAATATAAATAAACATTTGTTAATATATTATAACTAAAATATAAATTTATTTATTTTATAATAGGTTAACAATTCAATATGAATTAAGTATAAATTATAAATTATAAATAAATATTAATATATAAATAATATATACTATAATATAAGATTTATGAGTGTATATAATTTATATTTATGTGTAGTTAAAATATATTATATTATATTATAATATAAATACAATATATTATTTATAAAAGATATAATTTTATAAAATATTAAATATTTATTATTAATGTACTATTTATGATGTATTTTTATAAATGTACTATATTTTTCAAATTTTTATAGATTTAATAATTATTTTTTTGGAGAATGACATATAAACCCCTATTTTATTGCATGTATAACACTTAAATTTTTACTTTAAAAATAATTGTCAAACACACTCCTTCCATTACTTTTTACTGTTAATAATACCTTTTAAATATGTTAATAGTTGTAATTACCCAAATACCTCTCCTATCTATGTTAATCAATAAAATGACAAAAGCATCCCTTTGACCCATTAAATATAAAGTATATTGCATTATTTATTAATAAAATCTATAATAATATAATTCAAATTATTTAAACTCAAAGTAGGGAAAGATTTTATCTTCAATTTCAAATTTATTTTATTTATTGTATATAAATAAACTAATACTCAAATCGATAATCATCAAATTAATTTTAGAAAAAAGGAGAAAAATAAATTATTAAATATAAATAAATTATATAAACAAAATATTAGTTAATATATTTCCAAATGAAAGCAATTAATATTTTATTATCCAAAATAAAATTAAGAATTCTATTATATTCAATTATAAAAATTATATATTTTTAACTAGAAATAAAATTAATTTAAAAAATGTGTATTTAATCAAATATCTCATCATACAAACAAAATTGTGCATGAATAAGAATGATTTGTCTCCTTATTTGGTGATATTTTCTTTTTGATTATCAAACATTTTTCAATTAAAACAAAATAATTAGAAGGCAACTTTGATACTCAAATGAAAAACAAAAAAAAAAAACAATAAGACTTAGAAAAGTTTTTTGGAAGTTTAGACTCTCTTGCTTCATTCACATAAATAATTAATTAGAAAATTTAAAATTGATGAAATTTTCATGATTATCATCAAATTTCTATTAAATCCAAACATTCCTAGAATATTGAACCAAAAGGCTATGAACTTTCCAACAGAAAAAGAGAAATTTTGCAAAACAGTCCTAATTTTTTTTAATTTACATAAATAGTCTTTTGTAAAAAAAAACCAACCTAGTCAAAAATGTATTTTTCAAACCCAATTGCCTTTAATAGCCTACTTCAATTTTTTTTTTTTACAAAATTTATTTATTTTTACTTTTTTAATTACTCTATACTTTGACAAACTCAAACTCTCATAAACATTTTTTTCCCCAAACTCACATCTGTTGCTAACGGCAACAATGGACGGTAGAGATAGCAGGGTGTAATTTTGATGGCGAAGTCTTGGTCACCTACATTAAGTAATTTATTTTATCATATAGGTATGTATTTTATATGTGAATTAAAAACATTCAATCCTTCCTCAAATTAGGATTTATAATTAAATCTTGTTTAAGTAGTATAAAATAATTTATTTTAGTATTTAAATTATGTTAGTTAGTTGTTGTATGAATATAAAAGACATGGATGGATTTAAAGATATAGAGTGTTGCTTGATTTTGGGTCAAAGACATGGATGCAAAAGCATGGATGGATTTAAAGATATTTGTGGAGCTATTCATTCGGCAATTGCTCTTTACGGTACCTTTTCGAAAAGGGCATATCAGGGTACTTTATTTTTGACAGCTGTTGTCTATGGAAACAACCACATATATCTCGTGGCATTTAAGATTGGACACTTTGAGAATGACGCAACTTAGGAATGGTTTTTGTTAAAACTCCGTGAAGTAATTAGCCCAGCATTAGATTTGGTTTTTGTTTCGGATTGATGCAATAGCATTGAGAAAGACATAGTTACAATCTTTTTGGATGCATATCATGGCTTTGGTATTTAACATATTCATCGGAGTATCAAGGCAAAATATATAATGAGGGAGAAAAAGTTAGAGATTTTCTTCCCTGGATATTATAATGCTGTTAAGGCTTATATATTTACTAAGTTCAATGATTAGATGGATCAGGTGAAGGGTATACATCAGAAGTGACAAACTACTTAAAAAATGAAATTGGTTTTCATTGGTGGGCTAGAGCACATTTTCCAAAGCAGGGTATGACAAATTAACTACCAATACAGTTGATAGTATGAATGCACTATTAAGGGATGCACGAACGCTCCCAATTATAGCATTATTGGATTGAATCTAATAAGCAATGCAAAGGTGGTTCTATATGATTATAGGGAAGAAACCGCAAAATGTGAACCACAAACTCTTTTCCTATGGGCCCAAGTCAAAGTCAACGAGTATGAAATAAAATCTGAAGGAATAATGGTGCTAGCCTTAATCCTTATTAATGTTAAAGATTCATTTTAAACATGTTTGTGGGTCTATCCATTATAAGTGAAACTCATCATCTATTATATGTGGAGCTTATCATAATAGAGTGTAAGTAGACTTTTTTCCGTATATGAAATATAAAGATTGATTTTTTTTCTTATTGAAGGTAGACATTGTCAAATTTGAGTGCCGACATTTGGATAATGTTAGACTCGACTTGATTAAAATTCCTAATTTCTAATAGCATGCCATATGACCCAAATCATAATAAAAGAGTAGTCATCTAACCGAAATAAATCATAATAAAAGAGTAGTCATCTAACCGAAATAAATCATAATAAGGGAGTAGTCATCTAACCGAAATAAATCATAATAAGGGAGTAGTCATATAACTCAAATCAGAGGCAAGTCTTAGATTTAGATTCCCATATCAAGTCATAAGAAAAATTAAATCGAGTATATCTCTAAACTTAGGGAGAATGAAAGTTAGATCCTCATTTTTTAAAATAAATATCAGGTAGACACAAGTCCAAAATATTTGTCAATATAATACCCCTTCCATTACATTTTCTTGTTATCATAATATTCTGACTAACTTTGACTATTCAAATGATAGGAAAAAAAAAAAAAAAACTTTCGACTCATATTAACCCTAATAATTACATAAATATCCCTAAATTTATTTACTTTTATAAGTAAATTATAAAATACTAATTTAAATAAATAAATTGTAAACTTATATTATGTTTAATTAGAAAATAAATTAATATTAAAAGCTTTATCTTCTAAGAAAAAACAAAAAAAAATTATTATCCATAAAAAACAATATCTATTTATCAACTTAACACAATTTTTTCTACAGGATTCTAATAAATCATTCCAAATAAAAACTACTCAAACTGTATCTAAAAATTTTGCACTATCGTTACCTAATTCCATTCCCTCCAGCTCAATCATTAAACGCAAATCACCAGTTAATTCTTTTAACTTTTCAGCTATGTTATTTTTCTAACATTGCATGTGGAATCTAATTAAGAGATTTGAAAGTAGACAAAGCTACTTTTCAAGTTAGCGGATCATCAAAATGGACGCTTCACTTGCAATCTATTCTGTTATAATAATACCAAAAAACCCAAATTAACAAGCAAATGAAAGAATCCTGCGTTGCATTCGGTATTTTACAAACAAGTTTTGATTGCTTCGATCTGTATTTTTTGGATCTATTAAAGAGACAAATATATATATATATATATATATATAGAGAGAGAGAGAGAGAGAGAGAGAGAGAGAGAGAGAGAGAGGAGGAGGAGATATGAATTTCTTGGCTTCCTTAATACTCCAACCTCTTCTCAAAGCAAACCCATATCAAATAATGAGAAGAAGAAGAAGAATAAGCCACATGGCGGCGGTAAGGAGAAAGAAAGGAAAAGAAAGGTTTTTTAGAGTTTTTTTTATTTTTCTATTTTTTATTCCAAAGTTACAAGGAGTATTGTACTCTTTTTAACACTAATAATAATAGAAAATTTTGACGGAAGGTATTCACTGATAAATATTTTTAGCTAAAAAGTTTATTTGATATTTATTTTTAAAAAAATAAGAATCTATTTGTCATTTGTCCTAAATTTATTGTTTAAAACCTAATAGGGGTGTTAATTAAATATTTTGGTTGAGGATGAGGAAATATGCTATTGATCCTAATGTAAGGTTCTAAAGTACTAAAATATAGGTTTCTTGATCCTAAAAAAAATCTAAGTCAAACGTATATACCACGAATTTATGCAATATAAAATCCGATGTGCATTCGAACGTGCTCACATAAACATAACCAAAATAAGCACAAACAAACCCAAACACTCAATGATAATAGCTAAAGACAATGTATCACCTAGTTCATTTTGCCAAATGAAGCAAATAATTGGAGCATAGAAATTTATGATCATTACAAAGCGATTACAAGCGCATAAACATGAAGGATTATGTATTCAATATAAATGCAAAAATTCGAGTCAATCTACACAATGTGAAAAACAACCAAAAATTGATGGAATCTCCGTAAAATTATATTCAAAAGGAAAAAAGAAAATAAACTTATGAGTAGAAGAAGTTGTAACTCAATTGATGAAAATGCAAGTGAAAAAAATTACAGCGAAATAAAGTAATGAAAGATTTCGGTTGTTGAGAAGTGCTCTTAAGTGCTTTCTTTGTATGAAGAGGTTGCGAAGGTCAATAAAGAGGGAAAGGTGATAAATTTATACCATTTAAGAAGTTTCAAATCTCGATCATTAGAATTAATCGTCTTCTCAGTGCTCTTTAGAGAACTACTGTAGAAGAAGAGCTTTGTTCACACTCAACTTCTGAGTGAAGATTTTATTTACACCACTTAATCTTATGTTCTTTCTTTTCTTTCATCCACCTTGTTACCCACCTTTTGGCCAAACTCAGTACTACTTTTAGTTTTATCCTTTCAATCATCCACCTTACTAAAACTAGTTACGGTTTACCCACCTATCCATTCCCTCTGTGCAGATACATTAATGGAGACAAAAGAATTAATAAACCTTTTTAACGCCATTTCCCTGTCAGAAGAGGAAGAGGAAATCATAACTTTGGAATGGGAGTTAAAAGAAAAAGGGGAATCAATGGTAGCATGTTGTTTGGTGGAAAAAATACTTTCCACTAAATTAGTAAACAGAGAAGCATTCAAGACGGTCATCCAACAAATTTGGAAAACTGTACATGGAGTCAGAGTAGAAAGTCTGGGCAACAATAAATTTATTTTCCACTTTAAATCTGAGACAGATCACAGACGAGTTCTTACAAATGGACTCTGGCATTTTGATAGATCTCTTATTATACTAACAGAACTTCAAGGTATAGGCGAACTAGCAAAGCAAAAGTTCACACAGGCACAATTCTGGGTGTAGATCCATAATATACTATGATGTGCATGAATAGAGAAATGGGGATATTGTTGGGAAATAAGATCGGAGCAGTAGTAGAGGTTGATACAGATTCCACAGGCTTTTGTTTTGGAAAATTTTTGAGACTAAGGGTTTCTCTAGATGTCATGAAACCTCTTAAACAAAGCCTGAAAGTTAGTATGAAGGGAGAAGAAGGAACTTGCACTACTTTGCCCATTCTATTTGAATGGCTTCCTGACTTCTGCTTTGCATGTGGACCTATTGGGCATGTTTATAGAGAATGCGAGCAATTTACACCAGTACTAAACACAAGAGTTAGTCCTCAACAATTTCCTTTTGGATCTTGGATGCGCGCTTTAATAATGGCTGAGAAGATAAAGTAGACAAAAAGCAAAGGAAAAGATGAAGTCAATGAAGCAAGAAGACAGCCAACACCAGATAGATTTAACCATGGTGATTCTTCTCTCCACCTAGCACAGACCTTGGGTCCAGATTCGGATGAAAGAGTCCAATTTGATCTGATACCATTGCAAGGGAACAAGGATGACATCAGCAAAGATAAAAATTTGAAATATCAAAGTTCATCTGATCAAGGTTTAATTGTTGCATTTAAGGAGACGGCGCTTATAGCAGACAAAATGATTTCCTAACCAGCACCATTTTAGAATCATCTCTTGCCACTAATCCATCCAAAAAATCTCAGTCTCAACAGGCTGTGACAAATTTGAGTCAATTAAATAGACTTCATGAAATTGGGCCTCCAACATCTTCAGAACCAAAAACACAATAGACCCAATCCACTGTCGGCTCAGATCACTATGTCATCCACACATTGCCGAAAAGAGGAAGAGAGAAAAGTAAGTGGAAAAACAGAGCCAGAAATGGCCCATCTATAACTGATACTGAAAGCAAAGCACATGGAAAAAGAAGAGAGATGGATAAAGGGGAAGAAATGGATGTAGATATTCCAGGCTCAAAGAGAAATAAGTTTGAGATTCAAACTCATTTATCATCACTTATTATACAACTTGCGGAAGTTTCAGCCCAAACCAAAATTACTCTTCACCAATTATCTACCACTGATGCTTCTCCCCTAACCACAAATTCGACTGATTTCTCAACGGTGGTGGCTGGTACCCAGCCCCGTCGATCACCATGAATCTCCTAAGTTGGAATGTTCAAGGTTTGAGGAACCCTCGAACATTCCGAGCTCTACAATCAATTCTCCAAACATATAAGCCAGAAATAGTGTTCCTTTGTGAAACCAAAACTGAAACTATAATGATGGATTGTATTAGAAGTAGGTTGCAAATGGATAATTGCTTCTCGGTTAATAGAAAAGGAATAGGTGGGGGATTGTCTTTGCTATAGACTTCCAGAATTGAGGTCAGTATCCTCTTATACAGTTTTCACCATATTGATACCATAGTTTGTAAAGATAAAGGTATGTAGTGGCGCTTCACAAGAATCTATGGGAACCCAAAACAATTTCAGAAAATAAATACGTGGAAACTAATGCACAGACTTTCTCTTCTTTCTCTTCCTTGGTTGTGTGGTGGGGATTTTAATGAAATAACCAATGTTTATGAGAATAAGGGAGGACCAATTCGAAATTGGGAGTCTATGGCAGCTTTTAAAAAAATAATTAAAGAGTGTGGATTGATTGACTTGGGGGGAGAGGATATCCTTTCACATGGTCCAACAAAAGAAATCATCCTCAACTTGTAGAAGAGAGATTAGACTGTTTCCTATGCAATCAAAAATGGAAAACAACTTTCGCGGGATCCTTGGTTAGGCATTTAGAAACTTAGAGCTCATACCAAAATTCTATCTTGCTCGGAATCAAGGAAAGAAATAAAAAAACTGGCAAACATTTATGTCGAGGGAGGAGAAGATTTCACTTTGAAGAAGTGTGGAGTAATTATGAAGATTGCAAGAATATCGTCCAACAAACCTGGAGCGAAAGTGATACTTGGGATAGTTTCAACCCAATTCCTGGATTTAAAGTGAGCATAGGGGATTTGCAATAGGAACTATAGGCTTAGAGCTCTAATCTTTTTGGCAAGAGGAAAAGAAAGTTTCAACAGCTATTATATGAACTGAATTCTCTTAGAAACTCTCTCCCTGCTACTAACAAGATCAAAAAAATCAAAGAATTGGAGAAACAAATTGATATCCATTAGCAGGAAGAAGAAATCTATTGGAAACAACGGTCCAGAATTTCTTGGCTGAAGGAAGGTGACAGGAATACAAAATTCTTTCACGCCAGAGCATCAGTAAGGAAGAGAAGAAATCAAATCTTTGGAATCGAGGATGAGAACAACGAATGGGTAGAAGACATGTAACAAATAGAAGAGATCATCTGCAGATGCTTTCAACATTTGTTCACTACCTCAAAGCCCTCAAATGACAGCATGGAACAAGTGTTGGAAGGAATAACAGCTAAGGTTTCGGAGGAGATGAACAGAAATCTTGACAAGCAATTCATGGAAGAAGAAATCAAAGTAGCTTTATCACAAATGCATCCTACAAAGGCCTCAGGGTTTAGATGGATTTCCTGCATGCTTCTACCAAAAGCACTGGGATTTTGTGGGCAAAGGTGTTCTAAAAGTCTGTCTACATATGCTAAATAATGAAGGTAGTATAGGTGCTTTAAATCAAACTTTAATTGTGTTAATTCCAAAATCGAACAATCCAAGAACAGTGGCAGATTTTAGACCCATAAGTTTGTGCAATGTCTTATATAAATTAGTGGCTAAAACAATAGAAAACAAGCTAAAGAATATTCTGGACAAAATCATTTCTACCAAACAAAGTGCATTCATCCCACAAAGGCTTATCACTAATAACATTTTCATAGGATATGAATGTCTTCATCGAATCAGAAGCAAGAAATTGGGTCAAAATGGCTTGGTTGCGCTAAAGCTGGACATCAGTAAAGCTTATGATAGAGTTGAATGGTGTTTTCTAGAGAAAGTCATGCCAAGACTTGATTTCTTTGACAAGTGAATTCAACTGATCATGAGATGCATCACTACACCAACCTTTGCAGTATTACTAAATGGTGTGGCAAAAGGATTTGTTCAACCACAACGTGGGCTAAGGCAGGGCTATCCACTGTCGCCGTATCTATTCATTATCTGTGCAGAAGCATTCTCTTCCCTTCTCCATAAGGCTGAAACGATGAACTGCATTAAAGGGATCCAATTCAGAAAGAGCTTAACTATTTCTCATTTATTTTTTGCAGATGATAGTCTGATCTTTTCAAGAGCAACAGCCGATGAATGCAAAAATCTGAAGAATATTTTTGACAAATATGATGTTGCTTCTGGACAAATTTTTAATCTTGGCAAGTCTCTATGATGTTCAGCTCTAATACCGATCAACAAACAATCCAAGATATTAGTAGTACACTCAATCTCTAGGTAGCGTCACTCCACGAGAAATATTTGGGATTACCTTCGATGGTAGGCAGAAACAAGAAGCATTTTTTCAATGAATTAAAGACAAAGATTTACAACAAGATAACAAATTGGGGTACCAAACTTTTCTCAAGCGGTGGGAAAGAAGTGCTTATAAAAGCAGTGGCTCAAGCCATTCCTTCATATGCGATGAGTGTTTTCAAAATCCCAAGGGGCTTGTGTGAGGATATGCAAAAAACAAATAACTGCATTTTGATGGGGTACCACAAACCAAGGTAAGAAGATTCATTGGCTCAATTGGAGTGGATTATGCTTGCCTAAAAGTAGAGGAAGACTTGGTTTTAGAGATTTTAGCTGCTTTAACCAAGCCTTGTTAGCCAAACAAGGGTGAAGAATTATCCAAAATCCTCACTCACTCATGGCTAGAATCCTTAAAGTGAAGTACTTTCAGCATGGTGATTTTCTTATTGCAAAACTTGGCAGCAACCCTTCCTTTATATAGAGGACCTTTCTCTAGGGAGGAAAATACTACAAATTGGCGTGAGATGGAGAGTAGGAACTAGAAACAAAGTGCAAATTTATAGGATTAATTGGATTCCCAGGCCAATCACCTTCAAGCCAATTTTCTATCCAACCCTTCCTCCCGATACTTGTGTAGAGATGTTGATAGATGGAGAACATAAGTGGAACAAACAACTTGTTAGCGAGCACTTCTGTAGAGAGGATGTTAAAGCCATCCTTAGTATACCCCTCCCATCCAGACCTAGAGAAGATCAAATTATTTGGCACTATGACAGGAAAGGTAATTACTCAATGAAGAGTGGTTACCAAGTAGCCCTAAGACTCAAATTTCCCGATCTCCCATTATGCTCCTCAAATAATTTAAGCTGGTGAAAGTTAGTTTGGTCACTCACAGTCCCTACAAAAGTAAAAGTGTTTTTGTGGAGAGCAATTCTAGATATTCTGCCTACTAATTAAAACTTATTCAAGAGGAAAGTTCTTAGTTCACCTGAATGTCAAAGATGCCATGCCTTTTTTAAAGATGTCTGGCATGCAATTTTAGGATACGAACATGCCAAAATGGTCTAGAAAAAATCAGCAATAGCACAGAAAATCAATGGATTACTTCTTATGGAGTTCTCATGCTTAGTAAAACATTTCGTACAGGTTCTTTCTAAGACTGATCTTGAACTGTTTGCTATTACTGCTTGATTAATTTGGTTTGCCATAAACACATGTATGAAAAGGAGCAATGCTACTACTGAATCAGATCGCACTCTGGCAAAAGTTAAGATAATACTGGAAAATTTTAGAGCTGCTCAAGCTAATTCTCCATCTGTGTTCAAGCCAAGAAATGAAGAAGATAAGTATTTTTGGACTCCTCCCCCTTTGTCTTGGTATAAGCTTAATGCAGATGCAGCCACAAATTCCTCTTCAGAAAAGGCTGGGCTAGGAATCATAATCAGGGATGCGAATGGGGACATTATGGCAGCAGCAGTTAAAACTACACTCTTCCATGGGAATGTTAAATTAGCATAAGCAGAGGCCATCCTCTTTGGTATCCATGTAGCCACGAACTCAGGCCTCTTCCCCATAATAATTGAATCAGATTCAACAAATGTAGTAGACTTGGCAAACAGGAAAACTTTCACTAGGTCGGACATCTATTGGGTAACATCAGATATCCAAGAACTTATTGATGCTTTAGGGGTTGTTGTAGTCAAACACGTATATAGAAATTGTAATATTGCTGCTCATAATATAGCAAAAATAGCTTTATCTTTTCAAAGTCCTATAATCTGGATGGAGGATATCCCATCCAATATTATATATTCTCTGTAATTCTACTTTGTTTAATGGATTTTAACTTTCAAAAAAAAATCTCAATCGTTAGAAAACAGAGGCTCGGGATAAGATCAACCCACATAGAACCTGATAAGATGTGGCAATCAACATGACCATTTTGAACCACCATAGACCAATGCAATGGGCGTACATGCCAAGTCTTGGCAAACCCAACAAGCGTCATGATCGTATAGTTGTTTCTAGTTGGGATTTGGATCACGTCCCAATTTTTTGTATTCCGGACAATTAAGGATTTATTGACATATGGCATAAATTGAAATAGAAGACTGATATTGTATTTTAAAAGTTTATTAATTAATTCTAAAATAATTTTTTGTATTTTTTAATATGGTAAATTTTTTTAAAATACAATCTCAACTTTCTATTTCATTTCATGTCACGTGTCAATGAATTTTTAAAAGTCCAAGATTCAAAAAATCAGGACTAGATTCAAATTTAGGGGTGGGCAAAAAAACTCAAACTCAAAAAATCGAATCAGAATGAACTAAAACCGACGGGTTTGGTCTGATTTTGTAAGTTATTTGGTTCGATTTTGATTCCTTTTTTAAAAAAATCGAAAATTTTGGTCCAGTTCCGATTTTAGTACAAAAACTCAAAATCGGACCGAGACAGTATTAAATAATAAAAAAACGTTGTTTTTTTTAAAAAATAAAGAAAAAAATAAAAAATAAAAAAAATAAATGGTAAAATCCGAACCGAATCAATCGATTTTATTTTTTCGGTCCGGTTTCAATTCCGGTTCCTTCTCAAATTCGGCCCGATTTGGTTCTAAAATTTAAAATTCGAAAATTTTTCGGTCCGATTCAGTTTTAACGAAATTCGAACCGAACTGAACCATGTCCACCCCTATTCAAATCTATTATAACAACTCATGAGGTGACATTTGCAATTATAGGGGGAAGTGTTGATAAATGCGGACAACATTTCATAAAAGCTTGAAAAGAATCAAGAGTTGTTGGAGAAGCTGCTCTTTTGTTCAATTAAAGAATCAATTTTCAATAAAAATTCTTTTTTATTAAAAACTAGAAGGCTTGATGTTGTACTAAGACCTCGAGGCGAAACAAGTTCATAAGTTGATAATCTAAGTTTAAAGCCCTAAACCATGGATCAAGTGGATCATTTAACGAAAGCTCAAGTCAGGAAAAGGTCATTGTATGAGAGAAAGGTAAATAACAAATAAGAAGACATTTAGGTAGTATTTATTTTTTTATTTGAAATCTAAAAGTGAATAATATGTTTATTTTTTTATTGTAAATGTCTAAATATAAATATTAAGTTGTTTGTTTTGTAAAAATAAAAAAAACAAAGAACTACTAGACTAGACTAGTAGTTGAGTGCTCCTTGTTGTTCGGATCTTGACCGGGTCCGAGCTTTCCAAGCTCTATGCTATTGGGGAACTTTGCAAGGGTCTTACCACCTTCTTGATTTACAATATTTGAGTCTTTGGAGTACTTTGGAATTATATTCCGCGCCGAGGATTTGTGCTTGTGGGCTAGGGTGAATATTGCAGACCAACGGATCTTGTGGTCGACAATCGTTCGGACTTGGTAAAGGTTGTCGCGGCACCTGTAGTAGGACAGAGGACTTATCGCGATGCCCACGGACCAATTTACAATGTCTCCGTTGCTGACGTCCGTCAAGCAGGCCACGTGGATTGGCCAGGGTCTTCTTCGGCTAATGAGACCTCGATCCCGAAGCCTTCGGAGTATCTTTTTGATAGGTGCCTCTATCTGTATGGGGAATTCGCTGCTGATAGATCCCTTTTTTTATTGTAAATGTCTAAATATAAATATTAAGTTGTTTGTTTTATAAAAATAAAAAAAAATTTAAAACTGATATATTGACATATATGTTCTAAAAAATTTTATAGTAATATATTGAATTAATGACATATATAAATATTAAGTAATAAATTAAAGATATTATTAATAAATAAAATATTTAAATTATTCAAACATTTACTCATTTAAATTTAAGTAAAATATTTTAACTTAATTATATTAAGATAATTTTAATAAATATTTAAATATAAGTTAAAAAATAAATAATTTTTATATATCTAAATATTTATATTAAAAATTTCGTTAAAATAAATAAATAGACCCTAGTGTAAAAATTGTGAAAATAACTGCCCACTGTCCCACCACCCCAAAAACTGTCATAGTGGTTTTCAACTAGCTTCAGAGAGCATGATTATTGTTTTGGTTTTCAATTATAGAAAACCAACCGATGGAGACAGGTAGATACAGAATCATAAGCTAAAACTCTGCCAAGATATATTTTACTAATTTTCAGTTTTAAAAACTCTCTCGTTTAAGCATCAGAGGAATTTTACCGGGAAACTCGTTTTCCTCTGGCTTTGCTTTGTGTTTTACAGATTACACATAGTGAGGGAGAGATCGTTGTTGGATATTAGATCTCAAAAATATGTTATCAACACATTATTTTGCCAAAATAAGTCCAAAAGCACGTGCTGATTCAGACAAACATCACATGCCTATCTAAAATAATATTGAAATTCTAAATGATATATGTATGTCCATTTAATTTTCAATAAAATATGGAATGGCATAAAGTATTTAAGAATTTAAAAAATAAACTTATTTCATAACGTATCCGTTGTGGGACATTCTAGATTCAAATCCAATGTTGATATGCATAAATCTGGTAATATACTATTTTAATTCATTTTCTGATTATTGAAGGCTTATCAACGTTTGAATCTCAATGCACAAAATTATAGTTTTTCAAACCCTAGTACTTTTTTTTTTTATTTATTTTTAGATTAACGTACCAAACCATAGCTGGGATCCTGAATTTTTTCTGAATATTTTGTATATTATATTGTTTTAATTAGAGTCACACGTGATCATTTCAGGGATTACAATCTTCGCACTTAAAAAATAGTATTAATACTGTGAACTTTCTCGCCCGAAAATTATGATCAATGCTATTTTGTAACATGCGCTTTTATCTATGATTGTCGCTTAGAATATCTGTCTATCTGATTCAGCATGTCTATGGCATTTTCGATCGTACTAATCTTGCCCAGTTGTACTTCCATTGGTTATTGTATTTGGAGCAATATATTAGTTGGAAGTTGCCTTCGCATTTGATCACTACTTCTTCAGTGTATTTCTCTGTGGATTCTCTGTGAATGCAAAACTTTCCAGCCAGTAGTGGCGGAGTATATTCCGGTAAGCCCAGCAAGATTAGTTTTAGTATTACTATGTAAAGTTTGTAGTTTTATTATATTTGGCGCGAATGTAATTGTACTTCTGCAAAGAATAAACTAATTTTAATAGAGAGATTATCTAGTTTGCCGCAACTTTTAAGCTCAAAAGGAAATTTGCTTGGTCGAATATTTAAAAGTTTCCCATTTTTTTAGTAGTCTTTTTGCGGCTGATCTATTGACTGGTAGCAAACGTCTTGTGTTTTGCTATAATGTTAGATGGATGGTAAAGCAAAGACTCAAAACGGTGGTGACGCAGTCATGTCGGAGAAGAAAAGGGCGAAGGGAAAGGAAGTCGTCATAAATATTCCTGGCGATAAATCCCCAAAAGCCAGTGCAGACACCGATAACTCAAAAGGGTCCTTTTTAGAAGCATCAACAGAAGCAGTTAGTGCTGCTGGTTTTGCAGTGAATTCAGTGCCAATGAGTTGCCCTTCACCTGAGAGTCCAAGATATAGTCCAAGCCGTGGAAAGCCACCAAAAATCTCTACCACGAATAATAACATGACTCGTAGAAGGTCACTCTCAAGGTCTGTGTACTCAAAACCCAAGTCAAGATTTGTAGAACCATCTTATAATGATACAATTGAAGAAGATATTGATGAGTTAACATTGCAAGAACAGTTTGCAGGGAATTCACAGAATTCGTTTAGTAGGGTATCACTTAATAACAAGTCTGTTAATTCAAGTGTTAGGACAAACTCTTTTGCCCCTGGAGGACCAGGAGAGGATGAGGAGGAGGAGATTTGCAAAAAAGTTGAACTGATTAAAGAAAAGCGTAAGCGGGTGACAACTGTTGGGTTAATTCAGTGGGTTGCTTTCTTTCTTATTGCGGGGTGTTTAGTGGCTAGTTTGACTGTGGACAAATGGGAAAAGTCTTTGATTTGGGGGTTGGAGATTTGGAAGTGGTGTGTGCTTGTGTTAGTGACATTTTCCGGCATGATGGTGACCAACTGGATTATGCATGTTATTGTTTTCTTTATTGAGATGAACTTTTTGCTTAGGAAGAAAGTGCTTTACTTTGTTCATGGTTTGAAGAAAAGTGTTCAGGTTTTCATTTGGCTGGGTTTGGTTCTTCTTACTTGGGCCTTGTTGTTTAATCGTGGGATCAAGCATTCAAAGGTCGCCACCAGGGTTTTGGAAGTTATAACCGGGACTCTTGTTACAGTTCTCATTGGGGCATTTCTGTGGCTGTTGAAAACTTTGTTGCTAAAGATCTTAGCTTCTAATTTCCATGTCAATAGATTCTTTGATAGAATTCAAGAATCAGTCTTTAATCAGTATATTCTCCAGACCCTTTCAGGACCTCCACTTATTGAGGTGGCTGAGAGGGTTGGTCGATCCCCAAGCTTTGGTCAACTGAGCATCAGGAGTAAAAAAAAGGGTAAAGACAAAAAGGAAACTAAGATTATTGATATGGGAAAGGTTCATAAAATGAAGCGAGAGAAAGTTTCAACTTGGACTATGAAGGTGTTGGTAGATGCAATCATGAATTCTGGGCTGTCCACAATCTCAAAAACCTTAGATGAAAGTGTAAATGATGAGGGTGAACAGGCAGATAAGGAAATCACCAATGAGATGGAAGCAAGAGCTGCAGCCTACCACATTTTTAGGAATGTTGCTCAGCCTGGTAGCAAGTGAGATATTTTTCCCTTTTTCAGGTTCTCTTTACTATGCTGTTGCCCTTTTCCCCTTTTCTCGCTATATATATGTTTCCTGAAAATGTTATCTTTATGGATAGGAACATTGAGGAAGATGACCTCTTGCAATTTATGATCAAGGAGGAGGTGGAGCTTCTGTTTCCATTAATTGAAGGATGGGAGACGGGACGAATTGACAGGAAGGCGCTGACGGACTGGGTGGTAAGGTCACTTGTTTACTTCATAAAGTCCACCTTTTGTATTAATCCTTTCAGCTCTTTCACCTTCATACACGACTGCATTTTTCTAATCTACTTCTCAGTGTTAGATTGAGTTAAAATTATGCAACGAATAAACTGTCACATCATTAGTACTGCCGTTAAGATTGGGAAGGAAAAGAGAATTTAAGAATTTACTTCTTGTTTATTCCAGAGTATTTAGTCTATTCTGATTCAAGTTTTGTTGTACACACGGGGTCAACAAGTTTACTTGTTTTTGTGTCACAGAGAATGAGAACTCTGTTGCATCAGCAGGGATTGTTTTAGTAACATACATCTTTTAAATTTTTTACAGGTGAAGGTTTACAAAGATCGAAAAGCACTAGCACATGCTTTAAATGACACAAAAACTGCTGTAAAGCAATTGAACAAGCTAGTGACAGGGATCCTGATTGTTGTGACCCTTATTTTATGGCTCCTGTTAGTGGAAATTGCTTCAACAAAAGTTATAGTCGTCCTCTCATCGCAACTTATGGTGGCAGGTTTTATGTTTAAGAACATTTGCAAGACTGTATTTGAAGCTATCATCTTTGTATTTATAATGCATCCATTTGATGTTGGTGACCGTTGTGTCATTGATGGCGTTCCGGTAACTACTTAAAGACTATCTTATTTCTTTATGTTATGGAAATTCGACTAAGTCTGATGAATATGTTTTGACTTGCAGTTGCTGGTCGAAGAAATGAACATATTAACAACAGTCTTCTTGAAGCTTACTAACGAAAAGATATATTATCCAAATTCAGTGTTGTCTACAAAACCCATCAGCAATTATAATAGAAGTCCAGATATGAGCGATGGAGTGATATTCCATATTGATTTTATGACACCAATTGAGAAGATTGGGTTGCTGAAAGAGAAGATAAAGAAGTAAGTTGACTGTAACCCCCTTCGTACTTCGTATATGTAGCAAAGTTTTATGCAAACTGGTAATTGCGTTTTTATTTTGCACTCTTGAGTTCCTTTCTACAACTTGTTTAATTTTGTAAGTGTCATTGACTTCTCTTTTGCCCTTTAGACTGACATTTTGATTTTTGCCTGTGTTTTTGGTCAGCTATTTGGAGGAATATCCGCAATATTGGTATCCCAACCACTCGGTGGTGGTGCAAGAAATTGAGAATGTGAACAAGATAAAGATTGCTCTCTATTTTACTCACACAATTACATTCCAAGAATTTGGAGAGAAGAACAAACGGAGAAGTGAGCTGGTCATTGAGTTGAAGAAAATGTTTGAAGAACTGACTATCAAGTGCAACCTACTGCCCCAAGAAATCCTTCTTAGCAATCGTGGGTCAGAATCAACAACCGAGCCCGGCAAATGATCACTTTCGGTTGTACAAGTAATATACAATTGTCTCAGCAAAATTTTAGGTTGTATCAAATCCGTGCTTTGCTTTAGCATGAAGTAAAACTCTGGACTATTGCATCAAGGTTTTTGGTCGGTTTTTTGCTTTAGCATCTCGTATGTGCAACCCATGTTTCGCTGAACTTTTCAACCCATGTTTTTAGGTTCTCCTACCTATAATTCTATATTTCTGTATTCTTAATTTCATGGCATATTTTGATGTGATTTTACTGTCAATGATATTAATAGCATGATTAATTATTCGTGTTGGGATTTAGACTCTTGAACCCGTCAATCTATTTATAACATGATTAAGTTTTCAAGTCACAATATCACGTTAACCACAAATTTGTTTATGACCCATATAAAATATGAAGTATTTTGACATTATTAAAAATTATAACATAATTTTTGTGAAGTTGAAATCCCTAAATTATATCTCCTACAAACAATTTTTATTTCAGTTTTATGAGGGACAGACAAATACAGAAATCCAATTGGACTTTGTTGCCCCATCATTAATAGTTGGTATATGTTGGTTGTGATTCAAAAGTCAACAATTGTTGAGACGATGGATGGCGATTTTCCTCGGGTCAAGGGCTTGTAAGGGTTCGCCCGTTCGGGTCTGTGATGCAAATAATAGCCCATCTCCGGTTTAAAATTGAGTCGGGAACAGGGATGCACTTTTTTTCCGGGCTTGTCCCAGTTTTCCCGAAATAAATTTTGAGTTTTACTTGATTAATTACATATAAGTCTTTTTTATTTGATAAATAATTAAAATATTTTTATTTTTTATTTTAGTTGATTAAGTTTTTATTTACTAATTTTATACTTTTTTACTTTAATTAATTAAATCTTTCATAATTTTCTATAATTTTTCAATCCAATCAATTTTAGAATTTTTTTAAATTTATTTAACTTTCAGATTTATAATTATAACTTTCTATATATAATTTAATTTATTGAATTATTGCTAAATAATAATAATTATGTGTAAAACTTAAATAAAATTTCTTGAAATTTTTAAAATTAATTTAAAAGAAAATAATTATATTTTTAATCAAATTTATTTTATTAAAATTTAAAAATTATAATATAAGATTTATTTATTATTTTTTCAAATAATTATAAAGAGAAATAAGAGTAATAAACTTATTTTTAAATAATTGTTAAAGATAAATTGATGTCAAAAAATAATTAATTTATAATCAATAAATTCATTTATTTTTCTTTTTGATATTTTATTTTTTTACCAAATAAAATATTTTTTTGTAAAAAAGTTAAACTATAAGATTAATTTAATATATTTTCTCTAATTTTTTATTAATTCTATTAAGAATTAATCAAAATTTACTACTACATATTTTTTTTATTTATATAGGTTAATAAAAAAAATGAAGTAAATGTATAAATCAACATTTGATATTTTAGTTTGATAAAATTGTTATTAAGTGTTTAATAATTTATTCTAACATATGTGTGTGTGTAAAGTCGCTCTTGGATGAAGAACTACTCCTTTAATGGGGGTCGCAATTGCTCTATTTACGATATTCCTATCTATTATTTTAAAGATTTATAATTCTTCTATTTTACTAGACAAAATTTCACTCTACGTGTGTGTGTGTGTGTGTGTATATATATATATATATTAGTTAGATATTTTAATAATATTTAATAATATTCTAGTTAAATGAAGTACGTATTCTAGTTAAATATATTTATTTACACACATTATATAACAATAAATGGCAACCCACTAATAAGTAAAGTGTTAAATTTGCTCCAAATCTTGAGTTCGAATCCTTGAAATTATAAAGTTTATGTTTAAATTTTAAAGTCAAACAAGGTCAAATTCAAGCCGAGGGCCCACGAGGATCACCGATCCAATTCGAGGATATCCCTAGCCCGTCCCTAATTTGGTCCAACTGAGAATGGGTCATTGATGCAGATATTAGTTCCTAATTTAGTCCTCAACCCATTGCCATCCCTAGTTGAGACTAAGCTCATGAGTAATAATCTGTCTTTTGTATTAATATCTTATAGGATCAAGTTATTGACGTGAATATAAGTGTGAAGTCTTCTTCAATCTTGAGAGAGATAGCACTGGCTTTAGTAAGAAAAACTTATAGAGAAAAAGCTTAGAATTAGAAAGAGAGAATTCAAGAGAGTTTGAAGCTTCTTAAACTTGTAATTGCAAACTTGTAATCTAGTTTTCTCATTAGTAAATTCCTTTTAAGTTAGTTTGATAGTAAATGTAGGCCATATCAACCGAACCACTTATATCGCATATTCATGATCTATTTGTGACTTGATTTCATATTATCTTGGCTGATTTTTTATTGTTCATTATTTTTGAGTTAGATTTATTATTAAAACTTAGATTGATCAGTTAAATTGGAGTCTTGATTGGATTTATTTATTTCACTACACAAAAATATACTTTCCCTGCGCATATATAGATCTAATGAAATTCTACTTTTCTTCTTCCTTTCTTTCTTTTTTACTATTAAATCGATTGTATATTTCACTTTCTTTAGTTGGATTCCTTCCAATTCAATTGTTAAAGACTTATTGTCTCTTTGGTTCAACTTTTTTATTAGTTAACATGGTTTTTTAATAATAATTTTTTTTTTTAATTTTTGATATTGTTTAATTGATACAAGAGAAGAATTTTTAGGAATTAAAAAAATATATTTTCTTTATACTAGAAGAAGCCAATATTTTGGATTTTTTTAAAAGATATGTAGAATTTTTTAAAATACTATTACTTTATTTTAAAAAAATTACATTATGTCTTTAAAATAGAATATAAAAAATTTGTGGATTAAAATAATTACTCAAATTTTATTAAAAGTAATCAATCACAGCTAAATAATTAATAAATTTTTATTAAAAATTTTACTTATAAAATCTCTAAGAATAAAATATCTCTTCCAAAAAATTCTATTTAAAAGATTATATCAAGTGGACTATTAGTATTGCCTAATTATTTGTGCTTAAATTACCATTTGTATTTGACAACTCACTACATCTTTAAAGATTGAATCAAGCTCTATTTTACCTTTGTTGTAATTTCTTTAATTGGTTAATTAAAATTACAATATAATTTTATTTTTCAAATATTAAAGATTACATTCATATCATCCCTTAAATATTCTTGTCGAATTTCTAATTGTCTTACAAAAATTAAATTGTCTTATTTACATTTAAATTTTCATTTGCAAAATCTTTAAAATAGTTTTGGTCAAAGAAAGCAAATAAAGTATTTTAGACAAATTTAGTACAATGAATTATCGACTATAGGTGGCAAAAGGGTCGGGAAAAGCAATTTTACCAATGGACGAACTTCATTTACCTATCAAATATTTAAATGAAATATATTTAAATAATGAATATTTAATTTATACTATTTTTAAAATGTTATTATTAATATAAAATAATTTTATAATCTAATCATAATTTTATCATTAACAATTATTAAAATAAAATTTTAGTATAATTATTTTTTATAATTGTTTGAAGGAACAATAATTGTACTTGAATATTATGATTTTAAAATTCTAATCAAATGCATGTAATTTTTACACATAATTGTTATTATTTAACATTAAATTAATAATTTAAATTATATATAAATACTTAAATTTGAATTATTTTAAATTACAAAATTGTTTTGTATATATAATATAAAATTCTCAAAAATGAAGATTATATTGAAGAAATCTCAAGTATTAAAAAAAATTATTTAAACTATTAAATTTATTGACTTCATTACATATTTAAAGTATTTAACAAAAATTAGTTCCCACAATTATCACTTTTTAATTTATTATTAAAAAAATATCATCAATATTTAATTTTTATATATAGAATCACCATTTCAAATACATTAAAATAATATATCAAAAATAAATATTTTTTAATTAAATTAATTGTTAAAAAAATAATTGACAACAATCATTAATTTAATTAAAAGATTATAATTTATATTGTTTTTGTGCTCTATAAGGACCAAAACCCAACCCAACGGTTATGAATTTTGATTTTGAAATTTGAAATTGATAATTCATTTTGAAATTTAAAATTTGATTTGATTTAGAAATTTTATTTTAACATATTCGTTCATTAATATAATGTTAAATTACTATATTTTAATTATGATTATTAGTAAAATAACATTTAGTAAAATTACTAAGTATAATTGGCAACGTATTATATATTTTGTATTCTATACGTCAGTATGAATTTGGTTAAGTTATGATATAAATGTAATTAGTTATTGGTTTATATTACAAAAACCCTTTTTGAAAAATTTGAGTAATTAGTTTAATACATAAATTCTTAATGCTCTATCTTAAAAAGATAACATAAATTTTTTAAAATAAAGTAAAAATATTTTAAACAATTTTATTTTTTAAAAAGGCTAGATAAGCACTATTGTCAAAAACCCAAATTTTAAGTTTCTTCCAATAAAAGAAAATTAACTTTTTTAATTCTCAAACCTTCTCCAATGCCAACCAAACGAAATCAAAAAATTTGAAAATAATTTTTATTATTTAAAAAAAATTATTTTAACTAACAAAAAAGTCAAATCAAACGGGCACCAAAAGTAATTACTAAATCTTTAAAATTTATCTATAAAATTTATTTATTTTATAATATATTAAAAAGTTAATACTAATTAGAATTAAAAATAAATAAAATAAATATTAATCTATAAATAAAATGTACTATATATAGTACAACATTTATTATTATATTATAATTTATATTTATGTATAACAAAAATAACAAAAATAAATTATATTATATATAAATTTATAATATATTAATAAAAATATATTATTAATATATTTTTTATAGATAGATTATAGTTTGTCAAATTTTAAAATTTTAATAATTAATTTTTGTTAAATAGCTATTATTCATAAGGGTATAATTGTTATTTTGAGATTTTTATAGATATTTTTGAACCCGTTAGAATTAATTAATTCATTAAGCCAAACTTTTAAGAACTTAGATATCTTTAACCCAATAATTAATTATGTTATAAATGAGTTGGTACGTTCATGATACCAAATCTAAACATGAATAATTAATCATATTATTTGCGCCATTAATAGCAAAATCACATCAAAAACTTTTATATTAATGATATTGATTACTTTGATTTTAGCCTTGATTTTTATTTTGACACTTAATATAAATACATGTATATAATTTTGTTGTATTTACTTTCCTTTGTTAATCAGTAATAATTATGATATCTTGTATTAATTTATGCATGTTAACTTCAACTTCGATCAACCAAAAATGCTTACTATCACACAGTTAGCCCATCAACCATGTCGCTTCGACATTGCTATATTATTGGTCCATTGAATGATTGCTTGGCTTTAATTTCTTTCATATTTTTTAGTTTTTTATTTTAGTAATTTAAAAAAAAAACAGTTACTATTTTGTTAATAGGTATAAAAATATTTATATTATATTAAATTTTTAGTGCTTAATAATTCAAACGTCTCAAAGATAGATAAAGAGGTAGGAATTTATCCAACAAACCACACTCCTTCGTATACATTAAGAGTCCATTGATAAGAAGGGGCTTAAGTGTTTAAATTTGTAATTAAAGTATTTTGATATTAAAAATTATTAAAATAGACATTATAATATTTTTTAAATTACAAAATTAATAATATTTTTTCAAATTAAATAATATATAAAAATAATATTTATGTATTAGTGATTTTTAATAAAATAAATATTTTCATAAATAAAAATTATAAATTACAAAAAAAATTGACAACGCATCTATTTTTTAAATTAATTACTATACAAAATTTAATAGAGAATAAACATCAATGTATTAATCATATTTTTATAGCTAATACATTTAATAATAATAAATATACAAAAAATAAAATAATTATTTAAAATAAGGGTTAATTTTAGTCTTGTCACTCAATATTTTGTATAATTATATAAAATAAATATTTTACCCTTAATATATTTAGAAGATATATTTATTTATTATTTTAACTTTATTATTTCAAAATAATAACTGATAGAACTTTATAATTTATTTTTATAATCATATTTAATATTTTTATAATTAATATCTAAAAAATTATTATTATTTTAAATAATTTTATTTTAATTAAATTAATTTATAAAAATAATTATGATAGATTATATATAATATTTGGATGATATGAATTACATTATTTATAATTTAAAAAATATTTTTGATAAATTAATATTCAAAATTGAATATCTAGGATTTATATATCAAAAATATTAATAAAATAATTTATGTGATCCAAATTTTCAGGGTACATAATTAATTTTATAATTTATAATTTTGAGAATATTTATATAATTTATATATATTATTAATTTATAAATAAAATAATTTTTTTAATTTATAACTAAAACTTCTAAAAAATTAAATTATTAATATAATAAAAATTAAATTATTTTAATAACAATAATTTGAGATTAATTATCAAAAATATTGAATATAATTAATAAAAAATAAATTATAAAGTTATATTGGTTATTATATAAAAATGATAAATTTATATATCTTGTAAATATATAAGCGTAAAATATTAATTTTGTATAATTGTATAGTACTTTTAAAGGATATATGTAATTGTTTTTAGGGATATTATACCATCTGATTTTTAGAGAAATGTGATATACCTCTTGAGTATTTGAGACATGCAACATATCCTCTCAAATTTTAAAAAAGTTCTAAGATATCCTAAAGTTATTATTTACATTTTAATTTAACTATTTTACCTTTTATTATTAAAAAATCTAAAATAATTCTATTATCTTTATTTTTTTACTTTATAATAATCAATATAATCTTATTGTAATATTTAAATTTAAAAACTATAATATTATTTTAATTCTTAATTATTTCTTTTCCTCAAAATTTACAGTCAAATATTTATAATATTCTAATTATACATAATATCTAAAACATATCATATTATATTTAAAAAATTATGTATAATTAATTATAGAAGTTTTTATTACATAAAATTTGTTATCAAAACTTCTTAAGTTTTTATATAATTATACATAATTTTGACAATAAACTATTTTAATATAATAATTTTAAAAAATATATAATTAAATATTATATAAATATTTGATAATAGATTTGAAAGGAAATAAATAATTATAACTTAAAATATTATTATAATTTTTTTAAATTTAAATATGAGAATAATATTATATTAGTTATTACAAAATAAAGATAATATAATTATTTTAGATATTTTTAATAGTAAAAGAATAAAATAGTCAAATTAAAATTTAAATAGTAATTGTAATGTAATGGGTATCTTAAACTTTATCCAAAATTCATGGGGTATGTTACTTTTCTTAAATACTTAAGGGGATATATCATCTTTTTTCAAAAATCAAAGAGGTAAAACACAATATTCCTTTTTTTATATTTTAAAAGAATACTAGTCATTTCTAAAACTTCAAGGGAATATTTGTTAATATTTTTTAATTAAAATAAAAATAAAATAATCATTTTAATAAATAATTACAGTAAATTAAAGATAAAGCGATCAATTTTAATAAAAAAATTAGACATATCTGATATATGTAAATAAATTGAATGGTAGGATTAAAATTAACCCTAATAATAATAATATTTTTATTATAAATATCTATCAAAATAATTACTATTTGTTATTTCAAGTAAATAACTTTATTATAAAAATAACTTTATATAAAATAAATTTTAAAAAATAAACTATTATAAATAAATATAATAAAATAGGATAAAAATTGGAATTTAAGAAATTAATTGGAGAATATTAAAAATCAAAATTTTTAAAATTTAGTGAGAATACTTTTAAAATCACGACATTTTTACTAAATTTGGAGTACTTACGAAGAAAGAAATTTAAATGCTAATTAGAGGAGACCAAACGGTTAACAATCAGGAACAATATAGCAGTTTCAAATGTGAAATATGCCATGAAATTAAGAACACAGGAGTATAGAGGAGACCAAATTAAATGTTTGCAAAACCTAAAACATAGGTTACAAATTACAGCAAAACACACGATTGCAGGTAGGAGAAGCTAAGCTAAGCAAAAGACCGACCAAAAACCTTGATACAAAAATCCAGAGTTTTACTTCATACTAAAGAAAGGATTTGATACTACCTAAATTTGTCGGACACAGTTGTATTTTACAGGTACTATCGAAGGCGATCATTTGCCAGGCACAGTTGTTGATTCTGTCTCGAGATTGTTAAGATGAACTTGTTGGGGAAGTAGGTTGCACTTGATATTCAGATCTTCAAACATTTTCTTCAACTCAATGACCAGCTCACTTCTCCGTTTGTTTTTCTCTCCAAATTCTTGGAATGTAATTGTGTGAGTAATATATAGAGCAATCTTTATCTTGTTCACATTCTCAATTTCTTGCACCACCACCGAGTGGTTTGGATACCAATACTGTGGATTTTTCTCTAAATAGCTGACCAAGGAAACACAGGCAAAAATCGAAATGTCAGTCTTAAGGGCAAAAGACAAGTCATAACACTTCAAAATTAAAAAAGTTGTCGAAAGGAACTCAAGAGGGCAAAATAAAGATGCAATTACCAGTTTGCATAAAACTTTGCTACATATACGAAGTACGAATGGGGTTACAGTCAACTTACTTCTTTATCTTCTCTTTCAGCAACCCAATCTTCTCAATTGGTGTCATAAAATCAATATGGAATATCACTCCATCGCTCATTTCTGGACTTCTATTATAATTGCTGATGGGTTTTGTAGACAACACTGAATTTGGATAATATATCTTTTCATTAGTAAGCTTCAAGAAGACTGTTGTTAATATGTTCATTTCTTCGACCAGCAACTGCAAGCCAAAACATATTAGTCAGACTTGGTCAAAACTTACATAACATAAAGACAAAAGAAAGTCTTTTGAGTAGTTACCGGAACGCCATCAATGACACAACGGTCACCGACATCAAATGGATGCATTACAAATACAAATATGATAGCTTCAAATATAGTCTTGCAAGTGTTCCCAAACATAAAAGCTGCCACCACAAGTTGTGATGAGAGGACGACAAGAACTTTCGTTGTTGCAATTTCCACCAACAGGAGCCATAAAATAAGGGTCACAACAAACAGGATCCCAGTCACTAGCTTGTTCAATTGCTTTACAGCAGTTTTTGTGTCATTTAAAGCATGTGCTAGAGCTTGTCGATCTTTGTAAACCTTCACCTGCAATAAATTAAAACATGTAAGTTAGTAAAAGAATCTCTGCTGATGGAACAGAGTTCTCTTTCTCTGTAACACAAAAACAGAGCAAGCTACATCAAGTACATTGTAAACTTTTTCACTTCCGTGTGTACTAAAAAACTTGAAGCCAAATAGACTAAATATTGTGGAAAAAAAACAAGTAAATTGTTAAATTCTCTTTCCTTCCCAATCTTATCAGTAGTCAATGGGAGTACTAATAATGCAACAGTTTATTGGTCGCATAGTTTTAACTCAATCTAACACTGAGAAGTAGATTATTAAAATGCATCATATATGCAGATGAAAGAACTGAAAGGATTAATAAAAAGGAGGACTTTCGTAAAGTAAACAAGCGATCTTACCACCCACTCTGTCAGAGCCTTCTTATCAATTTGTCCCTTCTCCCATCCTTCAATTAGTGGAAACACAAGCTCCACCTCCTCCTTAATCATAAATCTCAAGAGGTCATCTTCCTCAATGTACCTATCCACAAAGATAAAATTTTCAGAAAACATACATACATATATATATATATATATATATACAAAGAGAGAGAGAGAGAAGGCAAAAGATTAACAGCATAGTAAGAGCACCAGAAAAAGGGAAAAATGTCTCACTTGCTACCAGGCTGAGCAACATTCCTAAAAATGTGATAGGCAGCAGCTCTTGCTTCCATCTCATTGGTGATTTCCTTATCTGCCTGTTCACCCTCATCATTTACACTTTCATCTAAGGTATTTGAGATTGTGGACAGCCCCGAATTCATGATTGCGTCTACCAACACCTTCATAGTCCAAGTTGAAACTTTCTCTTGCTTCATTTTATGAAGATTTCCCATATCAATAACCTTAGTTGCCTTTTTGTCTTTACCCTTTTTTTTACTCCTGATGCTCAGTTGGCCAAAGCTTGGAGATCTACCAACCCTCTCAGCCACCTCAATCAGTGGAGGCCCTGAAAGGGTCTGAAGAATATACTGATTAAATACTGATTCTTGAATTCTATCAAAGAATCTATTGACATGGAAATTAGAAGCTAAGATCTTTAGCAACAAAGTTTTCAACAGCCACAGAAACGCCCCAATAAGAACTGTAATTAGAGTCCCGGTTATAAATTCCAAAACCCTGGTGGCAACCTTTGAATGCTTGACCCCACGATTAAACAACAAGACCCAAGTAAGAAGAACAAAAGCCAGCCAAATGAAAACCTGAACACTTTTCTTCAGACCATGAACAAAATACAGCACTTTCTTCCTAAGCAGAAAGTTCATCTCAATAAAGAAAACAATAACATGCATAATCCAGTTGGTCACTAACATGCCAGAAAATATTACTAACACAAGCACACACCACTTCCAAATCTCCAACCCCCAAATCATAGACTTTTCCAGTTTATCCACGGTCAAACTAGCCACTAAACACCCCACAATGAGAAAGAAAGCAACCCACTCAATTAACACTACAGTTGTTACGCCCTTACGCTTTTCCTTAATCATTTTAACTTTCCTGCAAACCTCCTCATCATCATCCTCTCCTGGTCCTGCAGGAGACTTCGGGGCAAAAGAGTTTGTCCTAACACTTGAATTAATAGACTTGTTATTAGGAGATGCTCTACTAAACGAATTCTGTGAATTCGCCGCAAACTGTTCTCGCAATGTTAACTCATCATTCTCTGCAATTGTATCATTATAAGATGGTTCTCCAAATCTTGACTTGGGTTTTGAGTACGCTGACCTTGCGAGTGACCTTCTACCAGTCGGGTTATTGTTCGTTGTAGGAATTTTTGGCGGCTTACTACGGCTTGGACTTAATCTTGCACTCTCAGGTGAAGGGCAACTCATTGGCACTGATTTCACCGCAAAACCAGCAGCACTAACTGCTTCTGTTGATTCTTCTGAAAAAGACCCTTTTGAGTTATCGGTATCTACGCTGGCTTTTGGGGATTCATCGCCAGAAATTTTTATTACAACTTCATTTACATTATCCCTTTTCTTCTCCGACATGCCTTTTCCACCACTGTTTTCAGCCTTCGCTTTAGCATCCATCAACAAAACCCTAACATTATAACAAAAAACAAGAAGTTTCCTACAAGTCAATAAATCAGCCGGAAACAGACTTAAATACGAAATAGGAAACTTCTAAATATTCATAGACGAAGTAAATTTCCTTTTGAGCTCAAAAAGGGGAGATAAACTTGGATAATCTCTCTATAAAAATTAGTTTATTCTTTGCCAAGGCCGGTTACATCCGCGCCGCCATATATACTAAAAATACAAATTTCACATGGCAATACTAAAACATAATCTTACTGGGCTTAACGGAATATACTCCGCCACTACAGGCCGGAGAGTTTTGCATTCACAGAGAACCCACAAAGAGAAATACACTGACGAAGTGGCGACCAAATGCAGAGACAACTTCTAACTATTATAGCTCCAAATAAAGTAAACAATGAAAGTACAAGTGGGCAGGATCGGTATGATCACCAGTGTCACAAAGATGCCGAATCAGATGGACATATATTTTAAGCTTGAATCATAGATTAGAGAACATGTTGTAAACAGCATTGGTCATAATTTTCGGGCCGTCATCGAAATACGGGAATAGAAAAGAAAGGAAAGAGAAGAAGAACAGTGATTTTCTAAATCAATATTCGTCGGACAACGAGCTAGTAATGCTTTAGACAGCGAGCACTGAGCAGAGACCACAAAGAGGAGTAGGCTACGCAAGTCAAGCCTCGAAAGTCGAACGGAGAGCGCTAACGTGCGCTTTCATATATTAAGAGGCTAAGCAGACACAGAAGATAACATACAGCTCTGACGCAGAGATCAAGAAAAAGTTACAGGATTAATACTATTATTTTACATGTGAAGATGGTAATCAGTGAAAAAATCAACCTCTAACTTTTATTAATACGATATTATATACAAAATATTCAGAAAAATTTCAACGACCCAACTAGGGTTTGGTACGTTAATCTAAAAATAAATAAATAAAAGGTATTAGGTTTGAAAAATTATAGTTTTGTGCATTGAGATTCAAGCCTTTAATAATTAATTAGATTTATAAATATTAGCATTGAATTTGAATCTCGAATATCCAAGAACGGATTTTATGAAAAAAAAAAGAAAATACGCATGCACACATCATTTTCAATTTCAGTATTATTTTGGGTTGGAACGTGACTGAGCACGTGCTTTTGTTAGTTGCAGATTCAATAATGAATTTATTACTGTCACAGGAATGTATGTTCACACGAAGATGATCACGTGAGGAGCACAAGTCTGTAGTACTGGGAATGTCTATATCTCATGTGTGCACGAATAGATGCATGCTTAAATATTGTTATAAGTACTGCTAACTAACCCACACTATCGTGGGTCCGAAGAAGTACAGATTTTTATTTAATTTATAATTATTGGGTTAGGAAATAAATAATAGGGATTATGACAGATTTCTCCCCTGAGCTTTAGAAAAAAAAAAGTAAATACCCCTCATATATATTAAAAAACAGATGCCCCTTTAAAATTTAAAGAAATAGACGAACACTCTTGATAATTAACTTCATACTCTAAAATAACTTTTTTATCCTTATACATTTAAAAATTATAAAATAATTATTTTAACTCTACTACTAATATGTTTTTGTTAATATAGTCTTATAGTTTTAAAATAATAAAATAATAATTATATTCTTAACTTATTTTTTTAAAATATAATCTTATAATTTTATTATAAATTATTTAATTAAAATATTTTTATTTAGTAATTTATTATCTTTATTTAATTAAAATAATCTTAATTTTATCATAATTTTTTCTCATTATATTAATAGTATATTTTATAAATCTAATATTTTTATCAAAGATAATTTTATTATTTTCTTATAAGATTATATTTAATTTTATTATTTTCTTATATTTGAAAAATAAAATTATCAAATAAAATATAATGAAAAAATGATAAAATTATCAAAATAAAAATATTAGATTTATAAAATATATTATTAATATAATGAGAAGTATTTTTTATATTAATATAGTATTAAAATAATTAGTTTATACTTTTTAAATGTGTGAAGGTAAAAGAGTTATTTTAAAGTATGAAGTTAAGTTGAGGGGGGTATTCGTCTATTTCTTCAAACTTTAAGGGACTTATTTTTTAACAAACATAGGGGGTATCCTCTTGTTTTCCTAAATCTCAGGGGGAAAACTGTCATAATCCCTAAATAATATTTGAAATTAGCAATTATTTAGCTGCAAAACGACAACCATAAAATGTCAAAACTCAAAAAGCGACATAATTAAAGTTGAAGTGACTTGTGAACGACATAGCCTTTGGCCTACGCTAACATGGGTGTGACCAGAAAAAGGAACCTGAAAATTGACCCCCGTATCCCTCATTTAGCATTATAATATTTGTTGGCTGAGTGAGTGGATCTAGTATTAAAATTTTCTTTTAGTGTTATAATATTTAATGATACTCGAGTGTTGATCAATTTATTTAATTTTTTAAAATTATTTATTTTTAATTTATATTTAAAAATTTATTAAAAATATTTTAATATAATTAAAAGTAAAATTTTAATTTAAATATAAATAATTAAATATTTTATTTATAAAAAATAATATTAATTTAATATTTAATATTTACAATATATATATACATATATAACTTAACATAGTAATTTAAATTTTTTAAGATATATATGATAATAATTAATTTTAAATTTTTTATTGAGATAATGTGTTTTACCTTACTCACTTTTAAAAAAAGAAAAATTACCCCTTATATTTTTTGTCAATATTAAATATCCCCTTACTTTTAAAAAATTATTGAGATACTTCTCTAAGATATTATTTTATATACTATTTAGATTTAAATTAATTATTTTACTCTTTAACTATTAAAAAATATATAAAATAATTTAATTATTATTATTTTTACTTTATAATAATTAATATAATTTTATTATAATATTTAAATATTTTTAGTTTATAATAACTAATATAATTTTATTATAATATTTGAATTTAATTTATATTTATTAGATTAAGAAATAAATAATATTTGAAATTAGCAATTATTTAGCTGCAAAACTGACAACCATAAAATGTTAAAACTCAAAAAATTATAAAGATTTAAAGTAAAAAAAATATTAATTCAATTTAAATTTCAATCATATTCAAACTAAAAAAGAAAAATAAATATTATCTTAATATAAATTTATTTTTTAACATTATAATATCAATGTTGATTGAACCTAGTTTGACAACGCTCATAGAAGTACGTATTAAATTCTAATAGAATTTATTAAATGATCACATAAATCTAAAGTCAAATTCTAGTGAAATTTATCTCGACCCTTTTCATAATAAATTGGCTTCTATTTTATGTCTAGAGAAGTTGAATCTCATATCCATGTGTTAGTTGAAGCTAATTACGGTAGCTCCTTTAGAATTTAATATATTTCTTTGACATAGGACGTGTCTAACTCTAATACCTATTACTTTGTTTTCTTTTGTTGATTAATCATAAATTAATTAGCAATATGTGTCACGTTGAACCTTCTTTTTCTCCATTAAATGAATTGAAATGGCCATTTGGATAAGTTTATCATGGTGGAACCTTTCGTCACCTTTGCCACATTTGTGATGACGTTATTAAAGATAAATATGCATACCAAATCACGCACATTGATTAGATAATTATATCATATAGTGTTTCAATATGATTTCTTGACTTTAATATCTTATTAATTAATGGGTTAATCAAAAAATTAAATTGTAAAATAAAGATTTAATACTATTTAAAGACATGTTTAACAGTGAAAATTTTAATAAAAAATATTAATTAAAGTCTATTTGTATTGACAAGGATTCATGCTGTATCTAGATATAGGCAAGAGGAATCCTAAGTTCTAGGATTGGGCATGTCAATATGGGCCTACCCAATCCAATTACAAGATTGGGCCAGGAATAAAATTTCTCTCAAGTTTTAATAGCACTCAACTTATAGTTATTGTCTCTTCTCGCTTTCCTTTTTATTTTTTAATAATAAATTGTTTTTCTTAAATAAAATAGGATATTTAGCAACCTCTTAACTTTACACAATATTTTACACTAATTATAAATTATTAAATGTAAGTAGGTTCAATCGTTGAGACTAAAATATAATATATATAATTAATATATTATATTTAATACATATGTAAGATATAATCTCAATAGTTAAAAATATATAAATTTAATATGTTATAGATGACGTAAAAGAATATATAAAATTAAGGGGTTATTAATTCTTTTCTTAATAAAATAACTTAAATCTCTCCATAGTCTGATGTAAGAGAAGTTGAATTCCAAATCTTTTATACCATTCTAAGAAATTTTACCATATCTTGTTCGATAACAAAATAATGAGCTACTGCCACTAGTTTAATTTTCTTATAAAATCACATTTTATATTTATAGTTTTCTTAGGGTAACGATAGACATTCTAAAATTTAGAAAAGATATAATTTAATTTAGCAATTTTGAGTATTAAGGTGGAATTCTCTTAAACATTGAGAAACTTCTCTTAAAGTTTCTAAAACTAATAAGAAATCTTTATCATAAACAAATTTTTACACTATTTATAAATTATTTGATTTAGACACTTTCAAAAATTAAGATTAAATTTAACATATGTAATTAATACATAATTAATACACATATAAAATATAATTTTAATGGTTAAAGATGTTTAAATCCAACGGTATATCAATGATGTATAAAATTAAGAAGTCACTGATCCTTCCACTACTAAAATAACTCAAATCTCTCTCTATTATAAAATGAGAGAAGTTTAAATTCCAAATCTCTTGTACTATACTTAATATAAATTTATTTATTAAAATTTCTATCATTTAGAGATAGACAATAATAACTCATATTATTATTTTCACGTGAGAAACTAAAAATGTTAAGTATCTTAATGGCATGAAATCATTTAAATAGTTTTTAATTAAAATTAAAATAATTAATAAAAAAAATTAAACATATTTCATTGAATTATTTTACAATATTCACGAGTTCTATGTATCAACTAAGGAGAGTAAGAGAATTACTACGATTTCTTTGTAAACGATTAAAATTTTAAGAAATAAATACAAATTTTATTGAAAATATTAGGGGAAATATTTTTAGTTTTGACTAATTCAAATGAAGGTATATCTTATTTTCTCAAAGTAAAAAGTATATATATCAAGTGGTTGAAACTATTAGATTAAAATATAATTTCTCCAAACTTTAGGGGCTTTACTCATTGTCCATCTTTTTATTAAATAAAATTACATAATAGTTCAAGAACAAACCAATTAAATGCTCACACTGTTTTTCCTTTTTCTTTTAATTTATATCATAGACTCCTTGTTCTGTAGAGTAAAATTATTTTAATAAATTCAAAATAATTCTGAAGTAACCGAGAAAAATTATCATTGACAAGAATTGCTTTCTTGCTTTCTTACTATTTATTTCTAATTACCCATGATTGGGCCAACTGCTTACATTTGCTAAACACTCAATTGTTTGAAAAGAAAATTAAATGAAGAGAAAAGGGATTCAATTTGAAATAAATATAGATTTACAATATTTTTCTAAAATACTTTATTTGCTTTCTTCTTGACAAATTTAAGATGTTACAAATTGGCTAGGTCGGCATGGAAAATAGTTAGTTGGCACAATGTGTAAGTTCACATTTACCAAAATTAGACTCACTTTTTAAAGATGAAAACTCGATGGGAGAATATGGGTCTACACAAATATAGGTATTATTAGAAATAAAATTGAGTAGAATTCAACTTAAAAACTAGCTCAAGAGATGAGAGTGCTCAACTATATATAAAGAGGATAGCTCAATCTATATATAAGGAGGATAGCAGTCTAGTGCAATGACGATGTTGGACTATTAACACCCTCTCTCATACGAAACATAAATCAGATGTATGAGAAGACAAAGAAACAAATATTCCACCATCACCGGAGTGTTCAGCTTTGATATTATATTATAAATGGGTTAGGTAGAATTTAACCCAAAAGTTATCTCAAGAGATGAGGGAGTTCAATCTATATATAAGAAGGATAGTGATTTAGTGCGATGGTAATGTGAGACGATTAACAGATATAATTAATTAACATTTTGTAAAATGAAAAATTAATTATCATATAATAATAGTTGTACAAATATTAAATTTAAGTGATGTTTCGATAACATGTCCAAATACATCAAATCTTTATTTTAACACCTAAAAGTGGAAAATCAAGTAATAACACTTATTTTTTTAGTATGCTTTTTTTTTCCAATTGGTTAGTAAAATTTAAAATATCTATTCGAATTTCAGATAAAAAAACTAAAAGCTATTCACAATTGCTACACCCATATAAACAAATCCATAATTGATCTGATTACAAAGTAAAACGATGAAAACACACGAGTACAAGCCAGATTTGCTTACATACAGAATAATTTTCTACACGTTATTTAAATTGTCGACTGTGGATGCTTCACTGTGGCTCGTCAACATTGAGGCTGATGCTGATGAACTTGCTTTCCATCTCCGCACCGATTTTCTGATGTATTTAACCAACCTAACCAATAACCGAATCGTGTGGCCCAAAAGAAGTGTCAGCATCAAGCCCATCCAAACCAAAAACGCAAAACCTATTACGGAAATAAGTGCTTCTAATTCAGCATCAGGAGCGAAAACACCTAAAGAAATTACATAAGTCCAAGCAATTGCTGTAATTGCAACCCACATTATAACCATTAAAATCCACATGAAGATCCTTCTCCGAAAAGGTAGCCCGCTTACGAGCAGTAATATGATGCTGAGGGACGCAACGAATCCTGTGGTGTTATATATTAGGAAACGACGATATGAATCCGGAAAATTATCAGCGAAAATGGAATACCCCGCCGTGTGTGGCGCGTCGCCGCCTTTCACGGTATCCTGCCATAAACCGCCGGGAGGGTTTACGCCGACTTGGAATGCCATGGTTGCCGTCAGTGATGCTACCACCATTAACGTACTGCGTTTCTTCTTCAACCATTCATCTTGATGAGTTAAGAAATGATGGGATTGGTTAGTAGCCTGGTGTTTTGAATGTTTGGTTTTTCTCCTGCTACGCGCTGTTGAGTGACTATCTTTCGCACTCATTGCTTGAGCACGACGAAGCAACTCTCTAATCTCACAATCTTCCTTGTCTCCTTTGCTTTCAGGTAAAGCATCCAATGCTGCGAGGCCATTTGCATTGAGAGCATTCACTTCAATTCTAGTACTGGTTGTCAAGAACTTGATTGTCTACAGATAAATTAATGAAGTAATTACCGATCGTCATGGATTTACAGAGAGGATTAATGATAAATAAATGAAGTAAACGATGATACCTCTATTTGTTTATCGGCCGCAGCCAGATGCAAGATCGTGTTGCCATCATTATCCTTAGAATTCAGAAACTCGTAATCAGCCAACGTCTGAATTAAAAGCTTCATAGCCCCCAGCTGATTATATCTCACACAAGCATGTAAGATTGTGTCTCCTTGGTCCATCAAGACTCGAGCTGCTTGGGGTCTGACTTGAACCAATTCTCTCAAAACATCAACACGGCCTTTAATGGCAGCAATATGCAGAGGGTTTTTCCCATCACGATCACGAGCAAAACACATTTCAGGGTTAATTCTTACCAGTTTCCTCACTATATCAAGATACCCTTTTGCTGTTGCAAGGTGAAGCGGTGATGACTTTCGAGAATCGAGCTCTCCGGCTAGTTCTGGCTTTCGATTTAAAATTTCCTGCACAAAATCTACATGTCCGAGCATGGAAGCTATGTGTAAAGGAGTCTCGGAGTAACAACTCACCAAAAATCTATCCAGAACTAGAGCATCCTCTTGAATCAAGCTAATCAAAGAATCCACACTGCCCTCCACTGCTGCTTCATAGATCCTCCTTTCCATCTTCCTTGTTTTGTCAGTATGGCGATCAATATGGCGATCACAATTCACAGAGAGAGTAAGTAATACAGTTTCTTATTACCCTTTTCCTCTTTACGAACTCCCCGGAAGAATTCTGAAAAATGTTCGAATTATCTTGAAAGCATATGTGTGATTGAAAATCTCTATAGACTTAGTGGAGTGTGGGCATTCTTATGAATAATATTGTCTCCTAATAGCTCTGTAAATGTGTGAGCAGAAAGAAGAAGAAATCACCTTCAGTGCGCGCGTACTGATATTTGATAAAGACTTCAATGGGACAACTCAAGGTCTCCACTTTCTAATTTCATCCACATCTTCATCTTTGGATGAATCATCATCTGATGTTTTAGCTTTCATTCACTACAAGAAAATTTGTTTTCCAACTAATTTTTTTTAATTGCATCAATTACCAATCCTACTAATACCATTTATGACTATGAAAAATTAAGCCATTGGAAAAGAAACTTCTAGAGATAAAAAAAAATGATATATTTTTTATGGCAGGCCATTGAAATAAGTCAAAATGTGGTTGGTAGTACAATGTTTTTTGTACCAATATCTTTTGTATCATCTGTAATATACCCTCACAAATATGAAACTTTTTTTCGATGTTTCATCGATGTTGTTAAAAAACCATGATATTTTCAACCACTTTACTTTAATGTTAGAAAAATATTAATATTTTTTTTTATAGAATATCACATATGATTGAAATTAAAGTTAGAATGATATAAAAAATTAGGAAAAATAATAGTACCAAAAAGATTTATTTATTTATATATATATATATATATATATATATATTTCGACGGGTACTATATTTGGTCTAAATTAGTATCAACTTCATATAATAAGTTGGGGGAAAGTTTGGTGCCAGTATTATGTTTTACTAAAATTAATTGTTGTCGAAGATAAATTTTATTTTTGATGGGATATCAGTAGTGGTCGAAATTAAAGTTAGAATCATAAAAAAATTCTAGAAAAATTAAAAAGTGACATTAATGTTATTTTCAAATGTGATAAATTATTGTTGTGAATAAAATTTTGTTTTTGAGAGATATCAAATTTGGTTGAAATTGAAATCAAATTAATGTGAGTATATTAGAGTAAAATATTGGTGCAAATGTTATTCTTGACTGTGTTAAACTGCCATCATAATTTGAAAAAATATTGAAACAAATGTTAAAATAATGCAAATGTTAAAAATAATTTAATTTTTTTTGGAAAACATTGATAGCATTATTGAAGTTAAAATAATACAAATATAGATACTAATATTAGTTTAGACTATGTTAACTTACCATCATAATTTTTAAAAATATTTGTTATATGACATACCATAATTGGTTTAAAAAAATATTAAAATTATACAAATATTTAGTCGAAGTTGTTGACACAATAATAATATTGACCATATAGATAACTTCTTGTCATAATTAAGTAAAAAGTAATAACTACTTATATTAATACTAAAAATTTGCTCTTCTTCATATATTTTTAGTGGATAGTAAAAAAGAATTGATGAAAATATTATGAATAATTCTTTTTTGGAGAAAAAGATTAATATTATTATTAACTAGAACTAGGTCTAAGTAATATATTGTCTCTCAATTTTACTAATTCTGAAGTCTAATTTCTAAAAACTATTAATCAAAATTTGATATATATACCTTTTATATATTTATTTTTTAAAAGGAATTCATGAATATTATGAATAAATTTTTTAGGAAAAAAGATTAATATTATTATTGACTAGTATTAGGTGTAAATAATATATTGTCTCTCGATTTTACTAATTCTTAAGCCTAATTTCTTTAAAATATTAATCAAAATTTACTATACTTTTTTTATATATATTTTTTTAAAAATATATATAATTTTGTTACTTTGAAGAAAAAATATTTTATATGATGCATAAAAGTTGAAATTGCTATTTATTGCATGAATCTATTTAAATTACAGCCCATTGTTGTTTATATTGTATTGATACATTTTTACTATAAGTTGTTTCTTCAATATTATTAAAATGCATGATGCACATTTTTTCTCTTAATATGTGTAAGCTTTTTAAGTTTATAGTTGTTATTATTAATTTGGGACATTAGTATAATTAAATAATTAAAAACAATGTAAATAATTTTAATTATCTATTTAATATTGCTAATACTTAAGCTACAAAAAATACTTTATATATTAATTAAAATAATTTAAACAATACAAACTAACAAGAATGATATTGTGTGCACTATCTCTAAAATTAGGTCATTATATTGAAATGTGGCATAATTGTTTTAGCACTTAAATATTAGTAACTATTTATGGACCGAAGAAATAGTAACACCCACTATTTGTTAAGATTATACAATCCAAATTCAGGATTTTTTCTTCCTATTTAGCCGTTGAATAAATATTACCTACGACTAGCACCTAATATTTGTTGAAATTGTTCAATTCAAATTTTGAAATTTTTTCTCCCATTTAGTTGTCGTATCAAATGTTACCCACGACTAGCGGCTTAAGGAAATGAATTTTAATATAAGAAAATTTCCCCAAATATGAAATCTCTAAATTTTAATTTTTCCAACTCAATTAGGAATCATTTTTTAATAAAGATTAAATATATTTGGGCTATAAATTGTCCTATTTTGTCTTCATATCTTTGTAGATAAAGAATTCAGCCAACTCAATTAAACAATTGAAGAAGTTTATCGACTACCTACGAAAATTACTTGATTTATTTTCTTATGCTTTTTTCTTTTAAGGAATAGACACTCGAGTTTCATATATCTCACGGTTTTGCAGTCATAGGAAATTACTTCATTTCCTTTTGTTTTTTGCAATCTTGCACTCTCTTGCTTAGTATTTTTTGAGTCCCCTAGAAATTTCAAGATCTTTTTTCTTTCTATTTGAGCAATTTCTTCTTCTTCTGTCTTTGTCACTTTCACTCTCCCTTTCTTCATTATTATAATCTTTGTTGATTTAAAATCATTTCGTTTGATTCTTTTGGACCTCATCTATATCATTATACATCTTATCTTCATAGTCTACTAGTGGTCCTATTAGGCCATCAAGAGGTAAAGTGTTGAGATTCTTAGCCTCCTATGTTGTTGTCACTTTTTCTCTCCATGCTTTAGGTAAGATCTAAGAATTTCCTTTACTTACTCATTATTAGCAAAAGATTTAACAAAAAATTTAAAAGAATTTACAATATGGTTAAATCTAGTATACATGCTATGAATCGTCTCATAAGGTTTTATTTTAAACAGTTCATATTGTCTAGTGAATCTATTAATTTTGGACTCCTTAACTTGGTTAATTCCCTTGTAAACAATTTTTTAAGCATGCCATAGATCATATGCGATAACTCTAAATTATATAGTTATTTAGGATGCTTTTGAGTTTAAAAAATCATTTTATTGGAGTGATTTGTGTTTGTGAGTACTCACTTTGATTAATTTTACTTTTATGTTATGTAGGAGTCCAAGTTTATTTTATTTTATTTCATTTTATCCATGTTAATATTGAAACATTGAAATAGGGCTTGAAAAAACAAGGAACTTCTCAGAATGTTGCAGTATTATTGTCGCAGTAAAAGAAATTAGCAGGTGGAATGAATTGGATGACGAGGAGAGCAATTGAACCATTTAAGGAGCTGGACAAAATAGAATGACATGGAGGGAGAAAAAAGGAAAATTTCCTTTTTAGGGCACTGTCCTAACTCAAGATAAGAAGAACCTAGCCGTCAAGGGAAAAGATATTCACATTTTTAGCAAAGTTTTGAAAAAGAGAGTTTTGGGGGAAAAAGGGCTACTGTTTTGGAAGAAAAGAAGAAGGAGAAGAAGGACCAACTTGAGACATCAACCTTGGGCTTGATTTTTCTTACTTTCCTCTTTAGCATTTTAATCCTCTTTTCCATTATACTCTTGTGGATCAATGGTTAAGTTGTATATGGATATTTTTAAGCTTTTGAATATGAACTAAATTCTTGGTAGCTAGAGTTGTTGATGAACCCTTTAATGTGAATTGGAACATTTTGCTGCAAGGAATGTTAAAGTAGTTTAACTTTGTTCAATCTTGTGAAAATATTGATTAATGTTTGCTTATATTTGGCCATCATTAGTGAGTTGAATTAAAATTAATACTGGAGGGGTTAATTTTAATGGACTAAAACTTGATTGATGCAAGTTCATTTTTCTATTTGAAATTGATTTGTGATAATATAGGAATATATTGTTACCTTGCATGACTAAAGGGAGTTGGAGCTTATCAATGTATTCTTGAAATTAAATTGGCATAGGAATATGTTAGTTTAATGAAGGAATTAAAAATGATAAACACTTTGAAAAAAGATTATGAATATATATAGAATTCCCAGTTAACAAAGCCCAGATGGCTATAGCATTTCTTTGTAGCATTTTTTACCAACCTCGCATTTTAGGGGAATTCACGACTCTAGCTTATTGTTCTCATATCATATACTGATATTTGGGTAGTTATAATTTGAGTTCTTTATTCTTTGTTATTTTATTCATAAGTTGATTTAATTTTCATTAGATTTTAATTGGCTCATTGGTTACTTTCGAATTGTTTAGAGTTAATTTTGACAATTTATTACTTGAACAATCCCTGTGGAGACGATAACTCACTTACCATTATATTATTTATATGACTGTGTACACTTGCACATTATACATAAAATCTCACGAACAATATGCACTATCACAAGTGGAGATTCTATGAAATTTCTTTTTATCAATGGCATAATATAATGCATTTATAGCTTTAGCGATTAAAGCTAGAGACCTTTATCTTATCCATATCATTCCACTCACTTTTGAGTTTAGGAATGAATTAATCATTTGCATCTTTTTTGGTGGGAATAAAAGGACTTCAATAAGAATATCCAAAATATTAAAGTCTATACTTGCAAGTGTTAGAAATAATTATCTACAGTGAAAATCATCACCCAAAACATAGAATCATTCATGTCAGATCATTAAGAATAAATCAATATAAAAGCGGAAGTATACCTGAATCCATAGTTTGAAATTGCTCTCTAGAATCTTGCGGTTGGCCTTCCAAATTAACACGTTTTGTTTGAGAGCCTTTTGTTTCTCTCTGAGTATTTTCTGATGATGGGATATCAAGAAAATAACATTGCATGTAATATGGGGACCATGACCAATATATATATAAGATAACTACCCTGTTATCTTATTAGTATTTTTATTTTAGCTTATCATAAAAATAGAAATTACCCTTTAGTCTCTACACATTAAAGGCCCGCATCCTATTAGATACATTCAAACCCAATTACCCAAAACCTTAGTAGATCACTTTTAATTTGGGCTTGACTTTATTTGACAGTTCACAAAGCATAATTATTCACATATAAGCCCAATGTTGGATTAAGGATCTAACAATCTCCCACTTGGGCTATATGTATAACCTTATAACAATGCTTTTTAAAAATAACCAAAATGAGCTCAACTTTACTATCATAACTGAAATGTATGTATAACCAATTCGGTCCATCAATTATATCAACATAGGATCAAAACGGTCTTCGTCACAGTTATCGTAACTCAACTCATTAATGGTCACATATACTGATACAACTGAATGACATGGATTATGATGTGGATGTGTAGCATGAGATTTTCATGCAATGTGATCTTAACATGCCTATTTTCAATTGGTCATCTTTAAACCTTAGTGAGATCAAACCATACTAGAATCAGAGTGTAAATAAGCCAAAATTTTATTTCTGTAGAATATAACCTCAAAATATCCATAAACTGTAATAACTGAAAATATGTTTATTATCATAAGAGTATCTAAAATTACAAACTCCCAATAAAACTGAATATCATCAAATGACATAACACCCATACGAGCAATGTGCTCATGAAACACTTTGGGTGACAATCCCTTAGTGAACAGATCCGCAACCATGAAGTTTGTTCTGATGTGCTCTATAGACAACTCCGTACTCTGAACTCTTTCTTTAACAACTAGGAATTTGATGTCTATATGTTTTGACTTCGTCATGCTCCTATTGTTGTTAGAATATAGAACTGCTGACTTATTGTCATAAAATAACTTGAGTGGTCTCTCAATACCATCTACTATGCACAATCCTATGACAAAATTTCGCAGCCATACTCCGTGATTAGACGTCTCAAAATATGCTATGAACTCTGCTGCTATAGTAGAAGAGGCTATAAGAGACTGTTTAGCACTTTTTCAAGAGATAGCATCTCCAGTTAGCAGAAAGACATTGCTCGACGTAGATTTCATACTATCTTGGCATCTAGCAAAATCAGAGTCGGTATACCCAATGATCTCAAGCTTATCTAACCTCCGATATATGAGCACGTAGTTTTTTGTTCTATGTAAGTACCGCAAGACCTGTTTAGCTGTTTTCCAATGGTCTACTAATGGATTGCTTAAATATCTCCCCAACATCCCAGTAACGTATGCAATATTTGAGCACGTACAAACCTGAGCATACATCAGACTCCCTACTGCCGAGGCATAGGGAATCTTTTGCAAATCTATTTTCTCAATGTCATTCTTATGGCACTGTTTGAGACTAAATTTGTCTCCCTTAGCCATAGGGGTATCACCTGATTTACAATCCTCTATGCCATATCTCTTGAGAACTTTTTCGATATAGCTCTTTTGTGACAATCTAAGAATACCTCGAGAGCGGTCCCGGTGTATCTGGATATTTAATATAAAAGAGGCATCACTAGGACCTTTCATCTCAAAATTCTTAGCTAAAAATCTCTTGGTTTCGTGCAATAACCTTATATTGTTACTAGTAAGCAACATTTTATCGACATATAAAACTAGAAAAATATAATTGCTCCTACAAAACTTATGGTATATACAATCATCGACCAAATTCATCTCAAAATCGAACGAGATGATCGCTTGATGAAACTTGAAATACCATTATTGAGATGCTTGTTTGAATCTATAGATGAATTTCTTAAGTTTGCAAACCATATTCTTTAGCTCTTCCGACACAAAGTTTTATGGCTGTAGCATGTAAATCCTCTCATCAATGTCATCATTGAGAAACGTCGTCTTTACATCCATTTGATGTAATCAAGATTAAAATGCGCCACTAATGCCATTATAATCCTAAAAGAGTCTTTTGAAGAAATCGGAAAGAAAGTCTCTTTATAGTCAATGCCTTCTTTCTGTGTAAACCCTTTTGCTACAAGATGTTCCTTGTATCTCTCAACATCACCTTTTGAATCTCTCTTGATCTTAAATATCCATTTGCAACCAATGGGTTTCGCACTTTCTAGCAATGGGTCAACATCCCACACGTCATTGTCCTTCATGGACTTAATCTCCTCATTCATGGCATTAATCCACTTTTGAGAGTTAGAACTTTCAATGGCTTGACGGAAGTTGATAGGATCATCTTCCATCACTCCAATATCTACCTTATGTTCTTGGAGAAATACAATGTAATTATTTGACAATGCACTTCACCTTTCTCTAGTGGATCATCTTAATGGCATAGGTTCTTGAGGTACTAAAGCTTGTTCTTTTGGAACAATTTCTTGAATGGGAGGTTCTCCGATATTGTCTTGATTTGTGTCTTGAATAAGGCCAGGAATTGAATCCTGATCAATGCCAATAACACATGTAGGAATATCAACATATTTCTTTTCAAAGATAAAGTCCCTAACATTATCTCCCCCTGCAAGCTCGACATTGTCTTGATTTGTGTCTTGAATAAGGCCAGGAATTGAATCCTGATCAATGCCAATAACACATGTAGGAATATCAACATATTTCTCTTCAAAGATAAAGTCCCTAACATTATCTCCCCCTGCAAGCTCGACATCCTCAAAGAACAGGACATTTCTCGACTAAAAAATCGACTTAGTTCTAGAATCATAAAACTTATATCCCCTAGATCTTTCAAAGTATCTAATGAAATAATAACTCACAATCCTTGAGTCTAGTTTCTTTTTATTGGGCCTATAAGGCCTCGCCTCAGCTGGACTGAGACACCTAAGCTACTTAGGTGTCAAAAGAAAAAAATAATAATAATATACATATATATGGAAACGGTGAGGCGGTGTATATATATATGTACGTTTTATTTTCATTTTAAGAAGCCAAATTCAAAAGGAAGCATAACATAAGCAAATTAAGGTGAGGACAGTAACAAAACAGAGAAGAAAAAAGGGAAAAACAAGAGAGAAAAAGAGGGAAAAGGAAAAATTAGATAGAATCCCTAGCAAAAAATAGGAAAGGTGTAGGAAAAGGTATTGGGAAGTTGAATTGATATTCAGGAACTCTGTGAACATTGTATGTATGGAATTAAAGTAGTTTTATTGTTGTATTTGTGATACATATCAAGTTTTGGATTAGTTTTAACGGTAAATTATTGAATTATGTGTTTTAGGGAGCAGCGCATTGATACGGATCCTAGAGAACTTCGAATTTTCCAAGGATTGAGCGATTGAGCTGTGCGTGGATATATTTTTAAAATATTATGAATTTATATTATGTTTAAATATTTACTATAACATAATCAATCTGTTTATTAATGAGTTAGATTGCGTTGTATGTTACGTAGTATTTAAATTATACGTGATGTCTAGTAATTACATGAAAGTGTTTGTTTTTTGTTTGAATATTGGTTGTGTTTGTTTGAAGCATCCCACATGTACGTATCCCCCAATATTATATAGTAAGGTCCTTAGGACCCATAGAAATATATGTATATGAATGTGAGCTCAACGGACGATGATACGAGGCTGTCGGGTTGAGTATGGTTTTTCCCCGCTTGGGCATTGGGATCCCGCCAAGCATGATATCCCCAGGTACTAGTTGGGTGCTATATGAACTATTTGCAATGATATATATTCTTAGTGTGTAAGTGATGCTTAATCTATGTATGATTTTAGGATGCTGTATAGTGGTTGTACTTTCTTTAAAACTATGTCCACTCACTGAGCCGCAAGCTCATTCTTTTTCCTATTTTTCCTATTTCTCCCTAGGTCACGCAGAATTTCGTGCAGGATACAGTTTTGTAAATGAGGTTGAGACCACTCTACGGATACTGCATGAAACACTTTGTGTGTGATGAGAAATAAAGACATAAAGTCTTAATATATGATAATGATGGAGGCCTGAGGCCATTTTCTTTATCTATGAGTTTTATTATACGATGTTTATGAGAATAACAGGTGCATAATATAAATATTTAGCATGATTTGTTCAGGGCTGCCGAGAGGGGTCGGGGCGGGTCCTGTCATGGACAATCTTAAACGTGCAAGTGCCTTAGATTCGGTTTTTTTCCTGTCCAAAGTTCATAAAGAGTTTTGGCAGTTGCTTTAGTTGGAACTCTGTTAAAGATATATATTACAGTCTTAAGTGCTTCGCCTTATAGAGATTCTGGTAAGGTAGAATGACTGATCATACTCTTCACCATGTCCTTAAGCATTATGTTTCATCTTTCAGCAACACCATTTATGGTGGGCGAACTCAGCATGGTGTACTGTGGGATGATACCGCATTCTTATAGGAACTTAGCAAATAGCCCTGAATGTTGTTCACCTGAGTCGTCATATCTGCTATAGTACACATCACCATGGTCAGATCTGACGGTTTTAATCCTTTTGCTGAGTTGGTTCTCAATTTCAGCCTTGTAATTTTTGAATACATCTAAAGCCTGCGACTTTTCATGAAGGAGATATATATAGTCATATATGAAAAAATCGTCAATGAACGTTATAAAGCATTGTTGACCATTCCAAGCAATCGTAGGGAATGACCCACAAATGTCAGTATATATAAGTTCTAAGACGTCCAGTGTTATTTTAGCTTCAAATCTCCTTTTATTGGTTTGTTTTCCCTTGATGTAGTTAACACAAATATCAAAATCTGTGAAATCTAAGAGATTAAAAATTTCATCTGACATAAGTCACTATATTCTCCGTTTGGAGATATGACTTAGTCGCTTGTGCCATAATGCAGCCAAATTCTCATTTGTTAATTTTCTCTTAGTGCCACGTGAATTTAAATGCAAGGATTCATTAAATGAAGTAATTGTATCAAGCGAATAAAGATTATCGTAACCTAATAAAGAACTGAAGCCAACTAGTTTTGAATCATGAAACAAACTAAATTTTCCATTCCCAAATGAACAAGAATAACCAAATTTGTCCAAAATAGAAATAGAAATCAAATTCTGTTTAAAAGACAGTACAATAAATGTCTCATCAAGATTTAAATAAAATCCAGTCTTTAACAATAATCTAAACTTTCTAATCACCTCAACTTGTATTGTCTTGCCATCACTCGCATAGATGTATCTTTCAGCATCATTTGAATTTTGGCAACTGAGGCAACCCTGCATAGACACACTGATGTGAGTTGTTGCACCAGAATCTATCCACCACTATGTGTGTCTAGGCGCCGAAGATAAATTAGCCTCAGAACAAATTAAGTTAAGAAGCATACCTTTCTTAACACGCTATGAGTGATAGTTGGTGTTTTTCTTCTTCTTATGCCATTAAGCTCCACAGAAGAAACAACCATTTCCTTCAAAATCATTCGATTTCTTTTGAGGTGTCGTATTTGCAACATCTTTATCCTTCTTTTTTCTCTTGCCTTTGTCCTTAGGGTGTGAGGTCAGGTGAGCACTTTCTGTCTTTTCTTGCTTTAGCCTTTCCTCTTCCTGAACACAGTGTGAGATGAGCTCATTCAAAGATCAAGTCTCTTTCTGACAGTTGTGGCTCACTTTAAACTGACTAAACTGTGATGGTAAAGATATCAGAACTAAACACCAACAAGTTATCAAAGATGTTAAGTTTAAGTACCTTTAGTTTTGAAGCAAGATAAAACATCTCTGGAATGTACTCCCTGATATTACATTTACCCTTATACCTAATTGAAATTAGGTTTGTCAAAAGTGTACACATTTCAGCCTTTTCATTCTTGACAAACCTCTTTTCAATATCAGCAAGAAAGTCCTTAGCAGTAATAATCTTTTCAGACATATATAGTGCCCTTAACTGGAATGGCTCTCTTCATAATTATCATGCACCTGCGATTTTATTTCTCCCACATTTCTTTCTCCCTCTTATCGTCAAAGGTACTTTTATCTTTAAAAGGTGGGGGACAATCTTCCCTTGATGCAAGATCTAGATCCATGACCCCGAGAACTATCTCAAGGTTTTCCTTTTATGACTTGAAGTTTGAGCCATTTAACAAAGGAATGAAGTTGATGTTGGCAGTAATATTAGCAGGAGTCAAAATTAAATAAGAGAACAACGAACAATAAAAAAACATGCTTATATAAGTCTTAAAACAAAATGAAATGCAAATAAGATAAATTCCATCTCAAGATATCGAGCACTCTATTAATATTTTATCTTTGGACAAAATAGTAACTTGTAAGTGATATCTTGGTGTAGTAATCAAACGTTGATAATAAGAATATATCGAAAATTAAATCTTCCTTTGGGCTGATTTATTATTCACATGTAAAATTGAATAATCATCACACATTTATTTCCACTAAATGTACATATAATTCTGTTAAATATAATATTCACATAAGTCACATATACAAAACTATTTATATTCAAAATAAAATTAATTTCCACAAGAGAGGTCACTTTGGCGACGTGTTGCTTCAATTAATTCATGTCAAAATATATATATACCATAATAAATGAATATTTGAATTTTAAAAAATGCACCAAATTAATCCTTAAAAAAATAATAAATTTTTTTTTTAAAATTCGGGTCAACTGTCAACGGTCAACTATTAACCGTTGACCGTTAATCGAGTCTGACCTTGACTGGATCAGGAGCCTACCAAGTTTGGGGCTGGATCGGGTCGGGTTAACTCAACCTGGATCCTGCCCCAGCCTATCGAGTTGACCGTTGACTGGTCTACTTTGATTGAGTTAGGGCTGGACCGGGTTGGGTCCCAAAACCCAGTTCTCAGCAAGGAAACCTTAGGGTTTCCCCTGGGGTTTTTTGCGGCCAAACGGCCGCCCCTGCTTAAAAGAAAACAGGCGGCCTTTTGGCCACCATCACCAAATGCCGCGGTCAGATGGCTGTGGCTTCAACTTTCCGGCGCGATGAAGGGCTCGCACCGGTCTCTCATCACCTGCGGTGGGAAATCGTCGGTCTCTCCTTTTTTTTTTTTATATGCGGTGGCCATGGCCGTCGCCTTCTTCCTCTATTGAGGCCATCAAGCCGCGGCTATCCTGTCGACTCGGCCTTCTGGCTACGCCTGAAATCTTGATCACCGCCAGCCAAAATAAATAAATAAAAAATATATATATCTATATATAACCGAAAAATATATATATGTTTATATTCATAACCCAAAAAATTATAAATACAAAAACTCAATTTGATAACCCAAAATCATACAAAAAAATTTTGAATTTATTCTCAATTATTGATCCTAATTCATTCTACATTTATTCTCAATGATTTAATATGAAGAGGCTCTGATACCACTTGTTAAAAATAATTATCTACGGTAAAAACTATCACTCAAAATATAGAATAATTCATGTCAGATCATCAAGAATAAATCAACATAAAAGCGGAAGTGTACCTGAATCCATAGTCTGAAATTGCTCTCTAGAATCCTGTGGTTAGCCTTCCAGATTAACACGTTTTGCTTGAGAGCTATTTGTTTCTCTCTAAGTATTTTCTGATGATAGGATATCAAGAAAATAACATTGCATATAATCTGAAGACCATAACCACTATATATAAGACAACTACCTTGTTATCTTATTGATATTTTTATTTTAGCCCATCATAAAAATAGAAATTACCTTTTAGTCTCTACACATTAAAGACTCACATTCTATTAGATATATTAAAACCCAATTACCCAAAACCTTAATAGATCACTTTTAATTTGGGCTCGACTTCATTTGACAGTCCACAAAACATAATTATTCACATATAAGCCAAATGTTGGATTAAGGATCCAACAACAAAAAGATTCTCACCCTAGCTTTCCAATAAGCATAATTAGGGGTGACAATTTTAGACCCAACCCGCGAGCATGACATAAACCCAACACAAAACGTTTGGTTTGAGTTAAGGTAAGTCGGCATTGATTAATAATCGTATTGGGTTCGTGTCACCCATTTATTAATAGGGTTGTGTTTGAGTTTGACCCTCTCAATCTGTCAACTAAATTTAATGACATGATTATTATTAGGAAAATCAAGTCGTGTTAATGCCACAATGTGGCTTTCTTACCACTAAACTCCTACCACTTTGTTATTTAAGTTATGGGTGCACAACATACTTATATATTACAATATTTTAGGTCATTTGTATTATAATGCTAAATTATTTTTAATAATTTTAAACGTATTTATTTTTAACTTAATATTAAAATTAATAGTTACTTGTAAATATGACAATATTAAAATATTTTTAACTTAATATTTGATAATCATAATAAATAATAAATAATTTCCATTTTGATAAATTTTGATATAATCTTAATTAGTTTTGTATATATAATTTATATTATTAAAAATTTATTGTAAATTAAGCAATTGTAGCACAATTTGGATATTTGTACATCTATCATTATTTGAGTTTATTGTGAAACAATTTATCTTTCATCATTTATGATTTAATACAGGCATGTAATTTTCTTAAAACTTTTGAAATTTAATTATCTAATACTTATTTAATTTTCAAGCTAAAATGTATCAACACAAATAGTTAAGGCATATTGCTCTATATAATATAGTTACTCTTTATTATAATTGGAGGCTAATTATTTTAAGAAAAAGGTGAAGATAAATGAACCAAATTAATACTATCATTTTGATAAAATTTTGACATGATCTTAATTAATTTATGATAAAAAAAACTTATTGTAAATTAATCTTATTGTAAAACAATTCGAATATTTGCATATCTATCGTAATTTGAGTCTATTGGTGAATAATTTATACTTTGTGAATTGATAAATGATAATAGAGGTGATGTACTAGTTAATTAGCATGCTATTTTTCTAAAATCCAAAAATACAATTTAATAACTATTTAAAATGTTATAAAAATTAATAATTGTGTCCAAATGGTTATATTAAATATTTTAATAAAATAGAAAATAATATAATATAAGTTTATTCATATCAAACAGCTCCTAATATAATGATCAAATTGTCACATACATATAAAATATAATAAAATAGGTTATTTTCAATATTTTAAAGATGTAAATGTAATAATACAAGTTAAAAGTTATAACCCTAAAGTAAAGTGTATACTAAAAGTCCAAGCCACGTACAATTTTATTTCAGAATTTAAGCCGTGCAAGGTCCAAAGACCGCCCACTGATAGCGAACCCATGATGTCTCAATTGAATCCAAATCTTCAATTTACAGCAGCCATATATTGTTGTCACTTTTCGGTAGCCATTCTTTCTCGATTATATTCATACAATTTATGATCTATTGGTAAAATAATATGACTACAAATAATGATTTATATTTTTTGTTTTTATGATTTATTGGCTTATTGTTTCCTTACTTGTAGTTTTAGGGTTCTGACAGTGTTGAATTGCTAAGTTGGCTCTTCTCTTGTCATAATTTTTTTCAAATTAGAAGGAGAAAATTAGATCCATTTTAACAATATCTAAAATTTTGCATTTTGACTATGCTACTAAGTTATAGGATTTTTTTATTTGCTCCAATATTTCAACAGCCATATAATTCTAATTTTTTCTTTTCTACACAAAATGTATAAGCAATTAAAAATTACTCTTTTAATTTAGTTGGTTAATATTTTCCTTCATTGTGCATAAAGCCTTAGTTATTTACATTTGGCATTCTCCATATTTTCTTAAGCATTCTAAATCTTGATCTATTTATGACCAAACAAATCTATAAGTACACACATATTTGACCATAAATACATGTTGATATTGTAGCTTTTGAATTTTTTTGAACTTGTTCATATTATTAACTACTTTTTTTTTTATACAAATGGATTCAAATTTTGTGGAGACTAATTTAACATCAATTCCTAATATTAAAGCTGTTTTAGGGGAATAAGAAATGAATTTAAATGAGTTAGAAGAAGATCATGGCATAGATGATGATTCATCGCGAAAGGGTAGAGAACGCAAAAGGAAAGTAACATGTAAAGTTTGGAGCATATTTATCAAGTTGTTAATTAACACATATGAAGATAGAAAATTAAGATCCAAGTGTAGGCTATGTGGAAAACATATATATGTGATAGCACCTATTGGATGGGTAACATGATTAAGCATATGAGCAAATGCCCTAAGTTCTCAAGTCCACATGATCCTCATCAAATGCTCCTAGCTTATAGTGAAGGCATGGTTTCTCAACGTATTCCAAGGTTGTTATCTTTGGCACTTGTTATGCATGATTTACCTCTCAAATTTATTGAATATGTTGGCATAAGAAGAGTGCTTGGGTATTTACAGCCTGAAATGCAAAGTATATCTAGGAATACTACAAAAGTTGATGTGTTGAAAAATATAATAGAGAAAAAAATAGGATAAATAATATGTTGGAGGAAGTTGTAGGTATATGTCTCTCACTGATTTATAGACTTCAATAACCATTGATGGCTATATGTCTCTCACTGCACATTATGTTGATAAAAATTAGATTTTACAAAAAATGTTGTTGAATTTTAGCTTGATATCACCTCCATATAATGGGATTTCTTTGACTGAAAAGTTGCTATCTTTGTCGAGTGAATAGGATATTGAAAAAATAATATTCTCAATAACATTGGATAATGCTTCTACTAATGATTCTTCTGTTGATTTGTTGAAATCCCAATTAAGACTTAGGAAGATTTTTTTCATATTTGTTGTTGTGCTCATATCATCAATTTAATAGTTCAAGATAGGTTGAAAGCAATAGAGGGAGAACTATATAAAATTCGTGAAAGTGTGAAATATGTGAAAGGATCATAAGGAAGAAAACAAGTTTCTTTAGATAGTAAAAAATGTTTAAGACAAGATGTTCCTACAAGATGGAATTCCACCAACCTTATGATTGAGAATGTACTTTATTAAAAAAGTGCATGTCACTTATAATTGATCACAAGTGATTCCAATTATAAGTTTTGTCCTTCAGAAAAAGAGTGGAATATTTTGGAAAATATTTGTAATTTTCTAGTGTTGTTTTATGAAATTACTTGCATAATTTTTGGGTCAAAATATCTTACTTCTAATTTGTATTTTCTTAAGGTGTTTATAGCCTATGTGACATTGAAAAAATACTTAGTAAGTGAAGATGTATACTTGAAAGAAAGATGTTGATTAAAATTTTGAAGTATTAGTCTAACTTTTGTACAATATTGGCATTATCAGTAATCTTGGATTCTCATTATAAGATGTCGTTCATTGAGTGGGCATATAAAAAAATTTATGATCATGATTCGAAGGAATTCAATAATGTTTTAGACAAATTATTTTCGTTGTTTAATGAATATATGTTTAATTTGGGATCATGTTCTTCTATGACTACAACAAGCCGATGCAAGTTGGTGGTAGATGTTCAAGTTGAAAATCTGATGTCAAAGGCAAAGGAAAACTGGAATCATGCCTTACGGTAAATTTTATATTTTTTTAGTTCTCAAGTTGTAATATGCTTTACTATTTTTACGTTTAATATATATTAATATAATTGATGTGTTATGTATTAATATATAATGCAATTTTATATTTGATGTATTCCTACTCTACATAATCTACTTTATATATATTTATGTATATATATATGCATGTATGTATGGACATGGATGCTTCTACCCAAAGTAAACAATTGGAGTTATATTTAGATGAATCACATGTTGAACAAACTGTTGAGTTAAATATTTTGTCATTTTAGAAAGACAATCAATTTTGTTATTTTTAACTCTCTTCAATGGCTAGGGACATATTAACTATTCCTATATCAATAGTTGCATTTGAATAAGCATTTAGTGTTGGTGGTTGAGTTCTTGATCAATTTCGGAGTGCCCTTAAGTTGAAGACAGTGGAAGCGGTAATTTGCTCAAGAGTTTGGCTTTATGGAGATGATGGTAATCTTTGTGATATTTTATTTTTACTTTTTAATGTTTTTAATTTAACAAATTCTTCATTATTTTATTCTTAATATTTATATTTTGTAGTTGATGCAACAATTTCAATTGTCAAATTGGAAGATCTTACTGAAAATATAATTAATTTGTCAATTCATAGCTCTCCTACTGCTCCATCAGAAGAAAGTGTTACTTTGAATAACAACTGACAGGTTTGATCATGATCATTTAATATTTTTCACTACTTTAAATTTATATCTTTATCAAACTTATTGTTTTCAAATTATTTTCAAGTATTTTGGCTATTATTAATAGCGCTCTCCATGTTCTTCTTCAAATTATTTGAAAGGATGACAAAGTGTAATGTTGTAGTATATTAAATTTTAATAGTTTTGTTTGACTTTGATGTAATAAATAATGAATTATTGTATTTTGATGTTTTTAGGACAATTATTGTATTTTGATGGCTTTTGGGCTTGTTGGTGAATTGCTTGAAATGTGTTTTATTGATTTATATATTATTTTATTTTTTTGATAAGTAGTATATTATTTTTTAATAATTTTAATGGATAAAATTACAATTAAAAGAGTAATTTTTATAACTTATTTGTGTAAATAGATTAACAATTCGTGTAAACAGGTAAATAGGTCAATAGGTCACGTAAACAAGAAAACGAGGTAAACGAGTTGTGTTGATTTGACAACCCGATTAACCGATTAGGAAACTCATAAATGGGTCATGTCATGTCACTTGACTCGATGACATAATTAATATACTAGTAAATAAGTCATGTCGTGTCACCCGTTTATTAAATGAATCGTGTTCGTGTTGTGAACTCTTGACACATTTAATAAATGGGTTGTGTTTGGGTTGAATATTTTTTACATGATTAACTATTTAACACGACACAAACACAACCCAGTTACACGAATTGCCACCTCTAAGCATAACCATTATAGTCATGAATTTATAATGTGTGTGTATTAATTCTTCAAGTTGTCCCTTCAATTTACTTTTTAGGCTTCAAATTTTATTCTTGATGAATATCTTGATTTTGGATATCTTTTTTATGTTTAATTTGTATTTCAAATTTCTATGCCAAAAATTAATATCATAAAGAATAATATAAGAAGAATTTGGTTAACTAAAGATATCAATGTTTATTATCATAAAAACAATGGCTTATGAACCTTTGAATAATTCATATTATATATAATTATAATATGCTTAACTGTCTCATGCAACATGTATAAAGTGATCCCAACATCATATATAAAAAATAAACCATACATGAAATCCTACGTGATTTAGAGAAAAATAAAGATAATAGGGAAAAGAATGAGCTTGTAATTCAATACATTTTCATACATTATTACAAAATACCTTTAAACTATGTAAAAACGAGTCATCATTCACATATTGGGAATACACATTATTGATATAAAAAAATTGACATTAGGCTTGAGCCTAAGCTTGAGCCAATACTATGTCATTTTTTTAGGTATGTGTAAAAAATTACAAGTGAACTGAAGCCACTTTTTGCGGCTCAAATTATGGACAATAGTGTGCAATGTAAAAGTAGGCCTAGATTGGCCGAGATCAACATAATGACTTTGGTCTAGCCCACTTTGAGGAAAAGAATTTATTATGTAATCATGCTAATATATAAGGAGCCTAAAAATCTTAATATACATTTATAGTCTTAAACCCTTATTTTAATTAATTTAGGATTAATTAAAATAATTATTTAATTATAAATATAAGTATTTAAATATCTCTTTTTTTTTTGGAAGGGGGGTGTGGGGGGAATGAATCTAAATATAATTTTACTTGCATTAAACTAAGATAACATGACCTAGTTAGATTTCACTACATTTACACATCACACACTGTATAAAGCGACATTATTCTATATACAAGATATCCTAAAAGGGTAAAATCTAAACATTCGATAATTACATTCAAGAGAGAGATTAATGATTTGAGATCGCAAGATTGAACAAGCTAAACTAGTATTCTCTCTCTTTGACATATGACTAAGAAAACCCTAGTAGTTCTTATTTTTGCCATCTTTTCTCGTGGAAATCGACCTTAGCCACAACCCTAACACATTTTCACTTTTTCCAGCATCCATAGGCGTCAGCCTAGTTGTCTTTAAGCCCTAAAACATCTTTCTCATAGCCTTAAACTTATTAATTCGCAAGCAAATATGTCATATACCACCAACAATGATTTTATACGATATTATTCAAGCCTTAAAATTATTGTAACCTACTTATCACTAGTGTTTCTTTGCATTAGTATAAGAACTATCTCGCTCTAAATGAAAAAATAATGCGCATATCCAGTAGTCTTAATTATCTCATCACTCAAGTATAACATAATTCACATTTATACTATATACATGTATTTTCACGAAAGTCCCAAGGACCTTAACCTCAATTGTTGAGATAAAATATAATATATATAATTAATGTACTATATTTAATGCGTATGTGAGATATAATTACAATAGTTCAAAATATATAAATTTAATTGGTTATTAGTGATGTAAAAGAATATATAAAATTAAGTCATTACTCTAATAAAATGACATAAAACTCTCCCTAATATGATATAAGAGAAGTTTGCATTCCAAACTTTTATACCATCTAAGAAATTTTACAATCTCTTATTTGGTAACAAAATAATGAGCTACTGCCACTAGTTTAATATTCTTATAAAATCCAATTTTATATTTGTAGTTTTCTTACGTGTAATGGTAGATGCTCTAAAATTTGGAAAAGATATAATCTAATATAGCAGTTTTGAGTATTAAGGTAGATATTCTCTTAAGCATTAAGAAACTAATTGACACTCTAAGTTTCTAATACCAATAAAAATTCTTAACATACACAATTTTTATACCATTTATAAATAATTATTGAAATTTGAAAACTTATGTGGCTAATACATAATTAATGTATATAAAATTAAGAAGTTATTGATTCTTCTATAATAAAATAACTTAAATTTCTTCCTAATTCAACGAGAGAAGTTTGAATTCCAAACCTCTTGTACCATTTCAAGAAATTTTATCAATTAAACTAATTAACATCTTCATATATAATCTCTTGTTTGGTAGCAAAATAATGAACATAAATAAGCAATGAAACTATTGCCACCGGTTTAATTTTTTTTATAAAACCTCATTTTGTATTTATAGTTTCTTATTAATAACGACACATTTTCTAAAGTTTGGAAAAGGTCTAGTTTTAATTTAGCAGATTTTAGTATGAGACAGATATCATTTTAAACTTTGGAGTATTTATTTTAAAAAGAATTCATCAAGTGATTGAAACTATTAGATTGAAATATAATTTCTTCAAGATTATGGGCTTTGCTTATTACTGAGTTTTTTACGAAATAAAATTACATAATAGTTAAAGTACGAAACCAATTAAATGCTCACACTTTTTTTCTCTTTTTATTTAATAATCTCTTTAAACTCACATATCTTAAACTCTTTGTTCTTAAGAGCAAAATGATTTTAATAAATTCAAAATAATTATGAAGTAACAGAGAATAATTATCATTGATAAGAAAGCCAGTTATGAAAAAAATTGCATTTACATTTGCTTTCTTACTATATATTCCTAATCCCCCATTATTGACAAACTACTTACATCAGCTAACCACTCAACTATTTCTTGATATATAACAAATTATAAATAGATTTTTTTTCTCTTAAATATAACTTATATCTACTAGTATTACGACTAAAAGTCTAATAATATTACAACTTGTTGAAGAAATGGCTCATTTTCAAAGAAAGTTGCAAACATTGAATTTGGTTGAATCTAGAAGTCGGTGGCAGCTGGTGGAGAAAATTTGTGGCTTTCATACGTAAGTGCTTACCTCAAATTGGATGAATTTTGTTGATAATTTTGGCCCTCAATTGCTTATAAATAGATGAAGTTCTTTCATTTATAAAATATGAATTGAGAGAAAGCTCAAAATAAAGGAGACAAAAAACGTTGCTGGGTTGTTTTGAGGTTAAAGACGATGTTTTTTGTATAAGTCCTCAACTTTATAAGATTTATAATTCTACTTAAATTCCTGTAAGTTTTACATTTGAATCCATCTAAATTTATGGGTATTTGCATGTTATACATAAATTTTATATTATCTTTCAATTTAATCCTAATGGAGTATTTGAAGTGCTCGAGGACATAAGTAATATTTATCAAACCTCGTTAAATTTTGGTGTTCTTTATTGCCATTACTTAGATTTTACAATTATTATATTTTATAAGCTTTATATTTTTGGAAAATTATTGGACTATCAAATTTCCAACAAGTGGTATCAAAGCCGAATATTCACCTAGGTGGATAAGTGCATGAGAAAAATTCTGTCAAAAGGGCTATTACTACCTAAGGAGTCTGAATTTTAAGTTAGACCATCGTGACTCCTCAAGTTTTTCCTGTGAATTTTTCAAAGTGTATTATTCACGTCAAGGTTTGCTGTAAGTTTTGAAATATAATAATTAATTATATAGTTATGGCTAGTCTGAAGTTTGAGTTAATACCTTTCGATGGTAAAACTAACTTTAGTATTTGGTAAAGTGCTGTAAATGATGTATTAGTGCAACAAGATTTTCTTAAACCCTTGCTAGATAAAAGACCTTGGGATATAGAAGATGGTGATTGGGAGGAATTAAAAGCAAAAACTATAAGCACGATTCAACTCATCCTGGCTCCAGAAATCAAGTATATCTTGTTAAATGAAACTTCTCCGATAAGGTTATGGGAGAAATTAGAAAAGCTCTATATGTCAAAATCTTTGACAAATAGACTTTATCTAAAGAAAGAGCTGTATGAGTTGAAGATACAGGAAGGTACAAATGCATCAATGTATATCAACAAGTTCAATAAATGTATTATTCAACTTCAAAGTGTAGAGGTCAAGCTTAATGAAGAAGATCAAGCAATTATTTTGTTGGCTTCTTTACCAAAATTGTACGAGACTTTGGTGACTACATTACTAGTTGGAAAGCAAACTTTAACAGTGGATAAGGTCTCAACTGCTCTTTTCGAGACCGATAAAATCAAGCAACCAAGCAGTTCTTCTCAAGCTGAAGGTCTTGTTGCAAGAGAAGATAACAAGGTAGAATGGAGACGTGGTAGAAATAAATCTCGAGGAAGAAATTCTGGCCACAATGATTGTTTTAAGTCACGCCTAAAGAAGGATGTGGAGTGCCATTACTGCCATAAAAAGGGACATATTAGAAGATTTTGCAACAAATTAAAGAAAGAGTTGGAAATAAGAAAGAATCAAAATCCAACTAAAGCAAATGTCGTCGACAACAAATCCAATAACAATGAAGGAGAAATGTTGTTGTCATCTGTAAGTGGAAGATCTCTTTCAGAATCCTAGATACTTAACTCTAGATGCACATACCATATGTGTCCTTACAAAGAATAGTTTAATACTTATCAATCTTGTGATGCTGGTTCTGTTTTGATGGGTAATGATGCTTCTTGCAAGGTTACTAGAATTGGCACAATGAAAATAAGGATGCGTGATGGAATTGTTAGAACACTAGGTAATGTTCGGCATATTCCTGAGTTGAAGAAAAATCTAATTTCCTTGGGAACATTGGATTCTCTAGGTTATAGTTTCTCTGCCAAAGATGGATTACTTAAAGTCTACAAATGAGCTCTTATAGTAATAAAAGGAGAGAAAATTGGGAACTTGTACAAGCGGCTAAGAGATATTGTTTTAGGAGGAGCTGCTACTGCCACACAAACTGAATTGAGCACCAACAATATAAATTATGGTATATGTGGTTAGGTCATCTCAGCGAACGTAGGCTATATGAGTTATACAAGAGGAATCTTCTAAGTAGTGTAAAGGGAGGCAAATTGAAATTCTGCAAATTTTCTGTCATGGGAAAGCAGAACAGGGTTAGCTTCAACACTTCGTCTCACATTAGCAAAGGTATTTTTTATTATATTTATACTGATGTATAGAGACCATCACCAATTGCATCATATGGAGTTTCCATATATTTTGTCAGTTTCATTGATGATTATTACAGAAAGGTTTGGATGCACTTCATGAAGCACAAATATAAGGTGTTTAATGTTTTTAAGCAATGGAAAGCTGAGGTGGAAAATCATATTGGCAAAAAGTTAAAATACATCAAATTTGACAATGAGACAGAGTATAAAGAAAGTTCTTTTCTATAATTATGTAAGAATGAAGGTATTACTCGGCATTTCACAGTAAAGAAGACTCTGCAGCAAAATGGATGGCTAAAAGAATGAATAGAACGTTGATAGAAAGAGCTTGATATATGATGCTGAACGTAGGATTGCCGAAAAGTTTTTAGACAGAAGCTATTAATACTACTACTTACTTAATTAATTGGGCCTCATGCTTGGCTATAAATTTCAAAATCCCTGAGAAAGTTTGGTCAAACAGGCAAGTCAACTATACCAACTTACGCATATTTGGATGTCCAGCATACATACATGTACGGCATGATGAACGTACAAAGTTAGATGCAAAGTCAAAGAAGTGCATCTTTCTTGATTAATCAAAAGGTGTAAAGGGGTACATGCTTTGGGACTTGGAATCAAAGAAGAAAGTCATCAACAAGGATGTTATCTTTGATGAAGCCAGCATGTTGAAGAAAGAATATTTGAAGCAAACTTCCATTGAAAAGCAAGATAAGAGATCAATAATTAAGGTGGAGTTGAGACAACAACTCAACTACAGAAAAATCAAGACCCAATTGATGATCAAGAAAAGTCATATTTACTTGCTAGAGACAAAGAAAGACATAATACCAGTGCACTTGTAAGGTATGGATTTGAAGACATGGTGTCATTTGCATTATTCTTTGACAGCGATAACCCATATGATTTCAAAAAAGCAATTCAAGTAAAAGATGGAGATAAAATGATCAACAACTATGGAAGAAGAAATGGAGTCACTTAAAATGAGTCATACTTGGGAATTAATAGAATTACCCAAGGGAAAGAAGGTTACTGGATGCAATTGGGTTTTCAGAAAGAAAAAAGTAGTCACAGAAAATGGAAGAGAAAAGTATAAAGCTCGACTAGTTGCCAAAGAATACTCACAAAAGGAAGGTATAAACTATAATGAAACTTTTTCTCCGATGGTGAAGCATACGTCTATTGAATTATCTTATCAATTGTGGCAATGTACAATTTAGAGTTGTAGCAACTAGATATAAAAACTATTTTCTTACATGGGGAGCTAAAGGAGTAGACTTATATGCAGCAACCTGAAGGTTTTAAAGAATCAAGCAAGGAAGGGCTCGTGTGTAGATTGAAGAAGTTCTTATATGGATTAAAATAATCACCCAAACAATGGTACAAACGATTTGATACTTTTATGGTATCACATGGGTATACTCATTGTGAGTATGATTATTTTGTCTATTTTAAGAAATTAAATGATGGTTCTTTTATCTATCTAACACTATAAGTCGATGATATGTTAATTGCTGCTAAAAATAAATCTCATATCTCTGAGCTCAAGAACATGTTGAGTACTGAATTTGAAATTAAGGATCTTGGGGCTGCTAAGGAGATTTAAAAGCTGGAAAGATGTGGCTCACTCAGAAAACCTATGTGAAGAAAGTTCTAAAAAAGTTTAGCATGCTTAATGCTAAACTAGTGAAAGTTCCATTAACAGCACACTTTCGATTGTCTTCAGAACTTTGTCTGAAGACAAAGGATGAGGTGGAGTACATGGCTCGAGTACCTTATGTAAAAGTTGTAGGGTGTCTGATGTACACAATGGTATGCATTAGACTAGACATTTCACAAGCAGTCAGTGTGGTTAGCAGGTACATGGTAAATTCAGGAAAAGAGCACTGGAATGCAGTAAAGTGGATTTTCAAATATCTTGTTGGAACGATCAATTATGAACTATTGTACAATTAAGACTCAACTTTTAGTAAAGTAGTTGAATACATCAATTCATATTATATAGGACATTTGGATAATAAAATACAAGTTTAGAGGAGGATTGATTTCATGGAAATCAATCCTACAGTCTATAATTGCTCTTTTTACTACTCAAACAAAGTATATGGCGACTGTTGAAACAGAAAAGGAAGCTTTATAGTTGAAAGGTCTAGTTGAGGGACTTGGTTTCAAGCAAGATGCTACTCGATTGCAAAGTGATAGTCAAAGTGCTATATTTTTTGCTAAGAATCAAGTATTTTATATGAGGTCAAAATATATAGATGTTTGATGTCACAAGATTAGAGATTGGATTACCTCGAAAGAAATCTGTTTGTCGAAGGTCCACACAAAAGATAATGCAACTAATATATTGACCAAGCCAGTTCCTATAGAAAAGTTCAAGCATTCATTGGACTTATTACAAGTCACCTCATATTGAAATAGCACCAATGTTAGTGCATTTAGAGGCATTATCAAATTGAAAGAGATATGAAAGTTGAAAAATCGCCAAGGTGGAAATTTGTTGAAGAAATTACTCATTTTCAAAAAAAGCTGCAAACATTGAATTTGGTTGAATTTAGAAGTCAGTTGCAGCCGGTAGAGAAAATTGGTGGCTTCTATACGTAAGTGCTTACCTGAAATTGGATATCTTTTGTTGATAATTTCGGCCGTCAATTACCTATAAATAGATGAAGTTCTTTTATTTGTAAAATATGAATTGAGAGAGAGCTCAAAGTAGAGGAGATAGAAAATGTTGCTGGATTGTTTTGAGGTTGAAGATGGTATTTTTTTATTCGGGTCTTCAACTTTATAAGATTTACAATTCTACTTAAAGTCCTGAAAGTTTTACATTTGAGTCTATCAAAATTTATGAGTATTTACAAGTTATTCTCAAATTCTGTATTATCTTTTAATTTGATCCTAATGGTTTATATGAAGTGTTTGATGATGTAAGTAATATTTATCGAACCTCATTAAATTTTGGTGTCCTTTACTTTATGTTGTTTATGTTTGTCAATATTGTAATTACTTAGATTTTATAATTATTATATTTTATAAATTTTGTAATTTTGAGAAATTATTAGACTATCAAATTTTTAACACAACAAAAAATTTACTGGAAGTTTATATACAACTTATTATAGCACACCCCAAAATTCGTTGGGCACTTGACAGGAGATAAACCTATATATTTTTGTGGAAAAATTCCCATCATAGTGAGGAGGAACCCTACTTGTCACAGGGCTCGAATGCATGCCACCAAAGGGCGTGGGTTCTTACTACCTAGGTAAAGCTTGGGTGGCTAACTTATAAGTCATTGTACTACCAAAATATCACTAGAAATAAATAGAGTACAATATTTTTCTAAAATACTTTATTTGCTTTCTTCTTGTCAAAATTTAAGTTATTAGAAATTGGCTAGATCGACACTGAAAATAGTTAGTTGGCACAATGTATAAGTTCACATTGACCCAAATCACAATAATATTTTAAAGATAAAAAATCAATTAGACAACACGCTAGTCTACACAAAAGTACATATAATTAATAATTAAAATATTTTATAATAAAAAATTAATTATCATATAATAATAGTTATAAAAAAATTAAAATATCTATATTTTGGTAATTTTAATGAATTAAAACTATTTGAAAATTTAAAATAAGAAAGTTTTGAGTCTAGCAGTATAGCAAGGTATGACACAAGACAAGATCCATTGGATTTATGAGTTTTATTATACAGTCAAGTTGGCCCGACAAATTGGTCACTTCTATCAAAATTAAGCAAAATTTACTTAAATATTGAGAGTTGTTGTTAATAATATCAGTACTCGACCTTAATCTAAGAAAAAACAAAACATGTCCAAATACATCAAATCTTTATTTTAACACCTAAAAGTAAAAACCAAGTAACAACATTCATCTTTTATAGTATACTCTTTTTATGATTGGTTAGTAAAATTAAAGATAAAAAAACCAAGAGCTATTCACAATGTACTACACCCATAAAAACAAGCCCATAATATAAATATTTGGTCTGGTTACAAAGTAAGACGATGAAACCGCACAAATACAATCCGGATTTGCTTACACGTTATTTAAATTGTCGACTGTAGATACTTCACTGTGGCTCATCAACATTGAGGCCGAAGCTGATGAACTTGCTCTCCATCTCTTCACTGATTTTCTGATATATTTAATCAACCTAACCAATAACCGAATCGTGTGGCCCAAAAGAAGAGTCAACATCAAGCCCATCCAAACCAAAATCACAGTTTCTAGTATGGAAATAAGTGCTCCTGATTCAGCATTTGGAGTGAAAACCTGTATAGATATTAAGTAAGTCCAAGCAATTGCTGTAATTGCAACCCACATTATCACCATTAAAATCCACATGAAGATCCTTCTCCGAAAAGGTAGCCCGCTTACGAGCAGTAATATGATGCTGAGAGACGCAACGAATCCTGTGGTGTTATATATTAGGAAACGACAATATGAATCCGGAAAATTATCAGCGAAAATGGAATACCCCGCCGTGTGTGGCGAGTCGCCGCCTTTCACGGTATCCTGCCATAAACCTCCGGGAGGGTTTACGCCGACTTGGAATGCCATGGTTGCCGTCAGTGATGCTACCACCATTAACGTACTGCGTTTCTTCTTCAACCATTCATCTTGATGAGTCAAGAAATGATGCGACTGGTTAGTAGCCTGGTGTTTTGAATGTTTGGTTTTTCTGCCGCTACGCGTTGTTGAGTGAATATGTTTCGCACTCATTGCTTGAGCATGACGAAGCAACTCTCTCATCTCACAATCTTGCTTGTCTCCTTTGCCTTCAGGTAAAGCATCCAATGCTGCGAGGCCATTTGCATTGAGAGCATTTACTTCAATTCTAGTACTGGTTGTCAAGAACTTGATTGTCTGCAGATAAATTAATGAAGTAATTACCGATAGACATGGATTTACAGAGAGGATTAATGATAAATAAATGAAGTAAACGATGATACCTCTATTTGTTTATCGGCCGCAGCCAGATGCAAGATCGTGTTGCCATCATTATCCTTAGAATTCAGAAACTCGTAATCAGCCAACGTCTGAATTAAAAGCTTCATAGCCCCCAGCTGATTATATCTCACACAAGCATGTAAGATTGTGTCGCCTTGGTCCATCAAGACTCGAGCTGCTTGGGGTCTTACTTGAACGAACTCTCTCAAAATATCAACACGGCCTTTTATGGCAGCAATATGCAGAGGGTTTTTCCCATCACGATCACGAGCAAAACACATCTCAGGGTTAATTCTTACCAGTTTACTCACTATATCAAGATACCCTTTTGCTGTTGCAAGGTGAAGTGGTGATGACCTTCGAGAATCGAGCTCTCCGGCTAGTTCTGGCTTTCGATTTAAAATTTCCTGCACAAAATCTACCTGTCCAAGCATGGAAGCTATGTGTAAAGGAGTCTCGGAGTAACAACTCACCATAAATCTATCCAGAACTAGAGCATCCTCTTGAATCAAGCTAATCAAAGATTCTACACTGCCCTCCACTGCTGCTTCATAGATCCTCCTTTCCATATCTTCTTCGTTTTGTTAGTATGGCGATCACAAGTCACAGAGCAAGTAATGCAGTTTCTTATTACCCTTTCCTTTTTATGAAATCTCCAGAAGGATTCGGAAAATATTCGCATTATCTTGAAATTATATATGTGATTGAAAACATCTATAGAGTTAGTGGAGTGTGGGCCTCATTCTTATGAATAATATTGTCTCCTACTAGCTCCACATATGTGTGAACATTGAGTAGCATGAAGAAGAAATCATCTCGAGTCCGTACTCATATTTGATAAAGACTTGAATATGGAACAACTCAAGGCCTCCACTTTCTAAAAGCAAAAATTCACTACAACGAAACATTATGATTTCCCAACTCTTGATCAATCCATCGTTTTGTTTGTTTGTTAAAGAAATAATATTAAATTATTTTTTTAGAAATTTTGAATGTTGTTGAAAACTTTTACCCATATCTTTATTCCTACTCGAATTTAAGATGGTTATCTAGGATGGTTTGAGAACATCTCTTTAACTACTATATATATCTATGTATTATTTATATTTTTATTCTAATTGATTTTAATGCTTATGTTTCAAGTTAGGTTATTATCAATATTAAAATTTCAAGTTAGGTGATTATCATATTAAAGTTGTAATTTTAAGTTTGCAATATAAGAAATAGAAAAAACTTCTAAATATCAAATAAATTAATTTTTATTTGGAAATTGAACATGCAAACTCGTAAAAATCAATTCAATCTCATATGTAAATATGAATGAAAATGTTATAAATATCTCTACAATTCTATTATATAGAATTTAATTTTTTTTCAAACTAATTAAAGTTGTTATTTATTTTAGGAACGGATCAATATCCCTTAATTTTATATAATTTTTTTTATATTATTCGTAAATTTTCAATTTATACATCTCTTATTTGAGAGTGTATCTCAAGAGTGCTTAATTATCTTATATTATATTACACATTAATTATATAGAAGTCTATAAATTTAATTAATAATATAAAAAATTCTGTAAAGTTAAGGTAATCTTGATTCATTCTTGTTTATTTTTCACATAACTGGTAACTAAAAATCTTAATTTGTTTTAAAAAAATTGAGGTCGCAGTTTTGACAAAAGTAAAGTATAAATATTATGTTGTCGCTAGCTATGAATTTCAGGTACATAATTAAAGAATGAGATAAAGCGAAGTAGTCAGTGGGGAAGAATTTAATAAAAAATAATAATACCATGAAGGTAAGGAAGAATTTAATAAAAAAAAAAGCTCTTATCTATAACTATTTTGGGAAAAATTATTCGTTATAGCCAGTTACAAACATTAATCATATTCCTTCTCCAATTATTGCCAATAAATCATTTACAATGCGCCTATGTTTATTTTATTTTGACTTCAATAATGATATCAATGCTTTCCAAAAAAATTAAATTCTTCCCATCATTTTGATAAATTATTTTTAACATTTATATTATTTTAATATTTGTTTCACCATACTTTTTAAAATTAGGGTGGCAAATTAACACAATCAAGAATAACATTTGCATCAATATTTTTTCTTAATATATGCATATCAACCAAATTTGAGATCTCTCAAAGTAAAATTTTATTTATAACAATAATTTATCGTAGTTAAAAATAACATTGATGTCACTTTTAAATTTTTCTAGAAATTTTATATGATTCTATTTTAATTTCGAACTACAACGGTATTCCATAAAAAATAATAGTTTATTTCTCATAACAATTAATTTTATAAAAATAACGAAATTGATACTGATTTTGACCATATATTGTATCCCGTCAAAAAAAAAATTTTCAATGATAATTTAGCATACTCAAAAAAAGTTTTTGGCAATATTATTTTCTCCAACTTTATATCATTCTAACTTCAATTTCAACCATATGTGATATTCCGTCAAAAATACTAATATTTTTCTAAATGTAATTAAAGTAAAGTCGTCGAAAATATCATAGTTTTTCAACAACATCAATAAAACAATCAAAAAAAGTTTCATATTTTTACTACAATACATTTAATTGTTTTAAAAGATATTGGTCTTAATATTTTTTATATAAAAAATTTGTATTACTACCATATTTTTTACTAATTTCAACTGTAAAAAAGTATATAAAACTTTTTCATCTCTAGACCTTTCTTTTCCAATGGTTTAATTTTTTTCGTAATTACAAATGATATTAGTAGGAAAAACCAACTTTTTGTCACGAATTAGTTTAGACCCATTATAATTTTTAAAAATATTTGTTATGACATAACATAATTGGTTTAAACAAATATTAAAATTAAACAAACATTTAGTTGAAGTTGTTGACACAATAGTAATTTTGACTATATGGATAACTTGTTATGATAAGTAAGTAAAAAGTAATAAATACTTATAATAATATTAAAAATATATTCTTCTTCGTATATTTTTAGTGGATAGTAAAAAGGTATTCATGAAAATATTATGAATAATTTTTTTGGGAAAAAGATTAATATTATTATTGATTAATATTAGGTATAAAAATATATTGTCTCTCTCCCTTATTGATTCTTAAGTAAGCCTGATTTCTAAAAAATATTAATCAAAATTTAATATACTTTTTTATATATTTACTTTTTAAAACATGTGCAAATTTGTTATTTTGAAGAAAAATAATTTATAAAATATATAAAAGTTGAAATTGTTATTTATTGTGAGCATCTATTTAAATTACAGTCCACTGTTAGTTGTTTACTTTATGTTGATACATTTATTGATAAGTTATCTCTTCAATATTGTTAAAATGCGTATTTTTTTCTCTTAATATTTGTAAGCTATTTAAGTTTATAGTTGTTAATATTAACTTGTGATATAAGTATAATTAAATAATTAAATATGATGTGAATAAATTGATTGCAATCTATTTAATCTTACTAATAATTAAAATAAAAAATACTTAATATTAATAATCTTATTATTTCCTATTTACACGTTGATTGTTAATTAAAATAATTTAAACAATACAAACTATAACAAGAATGATATTATGTGCATTATCTCTAAAATTAAGTGATTATATCTTGAAATATGGCATAATTTTTTTATCACTTAAATATTAGCAACTATTTATTAGACAGAAGAAATAATTATACCCTATATTTGTTGAAAGTATACAATCCAAATTTTTTTTCTTCCCATTTATTTACCGTATAAATATTACCTACAACTAGCAGCTTCAGAAAATGAATTGCAATAGGAAAATTGTCCCATATATGAAATCTCTAAATTTTAGTTTTTCTAGTTCAATTAGGAATTCTTTTCTAGTAAACATTAAGGGTTATTTTTTGCTTTATTCTATAATTTATTGACATATATCAAATATAAATCAGTTTATTGAAAATCATTAATCTACTTCTCATTAGTAATAATAGTTCATTCAATTAAAAATAAAAAAGATAACAACATTTAGCCCCTGAACTTTGGCCAAAATAGATTAAGATATATTTGGTTAATTTTATTGTTACATCAATCTATTAAATAATGATAAGTACAAATTTACTTGTATTGATTGGATTTAAATGAATATGTTATACTATTAATGTTTAATATAAAATATTATCCTAAAACCTTAATGTACCACCTCCATTTTCATCTTTTATTTTTATTATTTTTTATTTTTGTCTCTCTATCACTTTCTCTACCATGATTACTGCTTACTTTTTTCTCATTTTTTTAAACACAATTTTTTTTCAAATTATATTTAAAAAATTATCGATGAAAGCTGCAATAACTATTAAAGAAAATTCCTACAATCTTTATTATTGTTCATTTTTAAAAATGACAAATTAAAGTCATATATTGTGAGTTTAGATTCGTGTTTTCAGTGATTTATCTCTTGGGTGGCATCCGTTGGTGATTATACGAAAGAATATTAACTAACATACTACAAATTAACAATAGAGTAAGAAAGCCTTTGAAACTAGAATAAGGGATCTGGTAGACAACAAGAAAATGGTAGAAGAAGTTGATGCATTTTTTCAAAAAAATAGGATAGGAAAAATTAATGCATTTTTTTTCTAACAAAAAATGGTAAGAAAAGTGTGCTTTCTTTGAAATTTTTTATTAAGTGCAGTGAAACTATGTTTTTTTAATATTAGGGAGAAAAAAGGGAATTATACTCTAAAAGATTTTAACACATGATGATAAATATAATAGTAGTGACTAAAATATTATAATTAGTCAAAGTATGTTATGATTTATTATTTCATCGAAGTTTAGAGATTAAAATGGTGATTTTACTATTGTTAAGGAGAATTATGACTTTCAATAAATTGATAGCATATTTGATATATGTTAATAAATTATAGGGCAAAACTAAAAATAACCCAAAGATTAAATATATTTGAGTTATAATTGCATTATCCTATCTTCATGTCTTCATGGGTGAAGAATTAAGCCAACTCAATTACATACTTTGGAAGTTTGTAAACTACCTATGAAGACTACTTGATTCTTTTTTTTAAATTTTCTTCTTTCAAGGAATAGACACTCCAGTTTTACATGTCCCCCAATATTTTGCACTCATAGCAATTATTTTGACTTCTTTTTATCTTTTCCATTCTTCCGCTTTCTTGGTACTTTTTGAATTCCTTAGAAACTTCAAGAATTTTTTTCTTGCCATTTGAGAAATTTTTATTCTTCATCACTTTCATTCTCACCTTCTTCATTATCATAATACTTTTTTTATTTAAAAGCACTAAGTTTCTTCTTTTAGACCTCGTCCATATCGTCATCTTATCTTTCTTGCTCATTAGTGGTCTTATTAGGTCATTGAGAGGTAATGTGTTGAGATTCTTGGCCTTCTTTATTGCTGTTACTTTTGCTCTCTATTCTTTGGACATAGATCTAAGAGTTTCCTTTACTTGTTCACTTTTAGCAAAAAAAATTATCAAAAGACTTAAGAGAATTTACAATATCGGTAAATCTAATATGCATGCTATTAATGGCTCATTAGGTTTTATATTGAATAATTCATATTATCTAGTAAATATACTAATTTTGGACTTCTCAACTGGTCAATTCCCTCATAAACAACTTCCTAAGTATATCGTATATCATATGCACTATCATGAGAGGAGATTTCATGAACTTCTTTTTATCAATAGCATAATATCATGCATCTATATTTTTAGCGTTTAAAGAGACCTTTCTCTTATCCACATCACTTCATGCACTATTGAGTTTGTGCATCATTTTTTTGTGGGAATAAAAGGACCTTCAATAACAATATCAAAATACCAAAGTCTAGCTTTCCAAGAAAATTCTCATCCTAACTTTCTAATAAGCATAATCGTCATAACCATGAATTTATAATGTGTGTCTTAATTCTTCAAGTTTTCTTTTCGATTTGCTTTTAAGGCTTCCAATTTTGCTCTTCATGAAAGTCTTTATTTTGGATATCATTTTTAATGCTTAATTTGTATTCTAAATATTTATGTCAAAAATATCACAAAGAATACTATAAAAAGAATTTGGTTAATCAAGGATATCAATATTTATTATCATCAAAATAATAGCTTATAAATTTTTTGAACAATTCATGTTACATATAATCATGATATGCTCAAATGTCTCATGCAACATGTGTAAAGTATCTCAATCTCATATATCAAAACTAAACCTTACATGAAATCCTATATGATCTGGAGAAAAATAAGGAAAATATAGAATAGCATAAGCTTGCAGTTCAATACATTTTTATACATTATTATGAAATACCTCAATACATTTTCATACATTATTATGAAATATAATTAGACTATATAAAAATCAGTCATGATTCATATATTGGCAATGCATATTGTTAATACCTAAAAATTGACATTAGGCCCGAGTTTGAACCCAAAATAAAATTATGTAGTTTGTCGAAGTAATATATAAAAGGTATAAGTGGAACTAAGTCACTTTTCGGGGCTCAAATTATGAATTGTGGTGTGGAATGTAAAAGCACCCCCAAGATTGGCCCATATCAATATAATGACTTAGGTCTAGCTCACTATGGGACTTAGGTCCAAATGATCCATTATGTGATTATGCTAATTTATAAGGAGCACAAAAACCTAAAACCCTTAATGTCTATTTTTAGGCCTAAACCTTTATTAAATAACTTAGGATTAATTAAAATAATTATTTTTATTACACATAAGTCTTTGAACATTATTTTAGCAAGGATTTATCTACACATAATTTTATTTGTTAATAAAAACTCATCTTAGGAAGATAATTTACATTAAACTAGGATAACATGATCTAGTTATATCTCATTACACTTACACATCACACACTATATAAGAAAACATTATTCCATATATAAGATCGATGACTTGAGGTCAAGATAGAACTAGCTAAACAGCATTCTCTCTCTTTGACTTCTAACTATGCAAACCCTAGTAGTTCTTATTTTTCGGCCATTTTTTGTCTTGAAAACCAACCTTAGACATTACCCTAACATATTTTCACTTTTTCTGCATCTATAAGCGTAAGATTTGTAAATTAGCAAGCAAATATGTCATATATCACCAATAATGATTTTATATGATATTGTTCTAGCCTTAAAATAATTGCAACCTACCTTGGTCATTGGTATTCCTTTATGTTGGTATATGGACTATCTCACTCCTATAGACCATAGACTTATATTTGAGTCTCATACCTTATTGAATATCATGGAAATAGAAATAACAACAGTAGTAGAATTCTTCCAATTAGCCCAATCTGTTAAGATCGCAACATCATAATTCTTGGGCCATTAAGTGAGATCCAAGGGGTATGAAAGTTTTATCCAAATTCAAAGGTCTATCAATATCAAAACCATTGAGCACACTTCAAGCCTATTCAAGCATATGACCAACTAGAATCCAACACGTGCTTAAATAAATTTCCTTACAGCATGCATCATCATAAGTAATTCAAATTGCACGTATTTAGTATCGAGAATATTTTCATGCTTGGCAAAAAATTCTAACACATAAATAGGAAAATCATACTCATACACAACAACCTCGTCTCGTCATCCAAATATAACATAATTCACATTCATATTATATACATCTATTTCTATGGGATCAAGGGTTTTAACTTCATCACTGGGAGAATAGGTACATGTAGGATGCTTTAACATTCATTGTCTAATAGCTCAATCATAGGAAGAAGTTTCTTGCTTCTTTGAATTTTTTACAACTATATCGCTTTCTAAAACACATAATTCAAGAGTTTACTGTTAAAATTATTCAAAACTTAATATATATCATAAATAAAAAAGGAAATTACTCTAATTTCACGAATATATCATCCACTGAATTTCTGAATACTAATTTAATTTCTCAATACCTTTTCTTGCATTTTTTTACCTACTAAATTTTCTTCCTATTTTTCTTTTCCCCTCTCTTTTTCCTTTTTTTTTTCCTCTATTCTTCCCCTTGAATTTTCTTCTTCTCTTTCTCTTTTATTTATTTCTCTCCCTTGCTCTTTTTTTTGCTTCTATTTTGTTTCCATGCTCTCAAGGTTTTTTTTTTTTTGGTTTCATTTAAATGGAACAAGTGTATATGTGTATGTGTGTGAAATAGTTGAAAGCTGCCTCCCAAATCTAAATAAAATTAGTACTTATAGTAATTTTTAATTAAAACCTAGTCATGTACTTTTATAAAATTAATATTTAAAGTGCTTAAACGAGCAGCACTTTGATTTTTATAAAAATATTGTGTCCCTAAGATAAGTTCAAAAATTTTTAAAAATACCAACTAAATTTAATGAAAATTTTATGATTCCCAACTAATTTTAAAAATTTCAATCCCTATCCTATTCGGTTATATTTCTTTATTAGGTAATTATTTTTGCTAAAATTTACAATTATTTTTTTTTCAAAATAAATTCTAATACATAGATATTAATTTTATATATTATTTAGTGTAAAAAAAAGTTATATTGTCTATTTTAGTAACATGCTAGTACCAAAGCGATTTTTTAGATATAAATATAGACACCTATTTAACATTAAAAATATAACATAAATATTTTTTATAACTATTAGCTAGACAATAACTGTTTTTCTGTAAACAGCTAGTGCTAAGAGTATAGGTGCTAAGCACATTAGCCCTTTGTTTTTAAGACTCCCAAATGGACCCTTAATGGGTAATCCTTCAATGTCACATAAACAAGTAATTTCGTTAAAAAAGCATTATAAATTACTAATATTTTCCATGCATTGTGACCAAAGGTATTTTAAATTTTGAAAAATGAAAATTGTAAATGTAAATAGGGACAGTTGTGCATCCTGCTTAGTTGATTGAACCAATTCACTTTGTAAGACCATTACAAATTCGACAACAATTAATATTTGTAGGGTGATATGAATGTAATTTTAAAATTTTGAAAAATAAAATTGTGATTTTAATTAACCAATAATACAAACTATGGCAAAGCCTAAAGTAGAGCTTGATTCAATTTTAAAGATGATTGAGTAGTCATATACAAATTGTAATCTAAGCACAAATAATTAGTACTAAGTCTTTAACAACTAAATTTGAAAGCAATCTGGTTAAAGAAAGTGAAAGATATAATCGAGTCATTAGTTGATAGAGAAATAAATCGAGTCATTTTATACGAATCATAAAAAAAATTATGAATAATTACTCGAATAATTAATAATATTATAAACGGGTTGACTGGTATAAGAGTCCAAATTCCAACAAGACCCGAATTATTAATTATGTTATTAATGTCACTATAGTAAAATCAAGTCACAATATTCTATATTAATGGCATTGATTCCTTACCTTGATTTTAGCCTTGATTTTTATTTTGATACTCAACATAAATACATTGAACATAATTGTGTTGTATTTACTTTCCTTTGTTAATAGTCCGATAAACCGTACATAAAGGACACCTTTTCATTCACAAAATATTTAGAAATATACATTTTTCTAACAGTATTGATTATGATATCTTGTATTAATTATGCAAGTTATCTTTAACTTCAATCATTAAAAATTCTTATAATTTAACAACAATGACTTAAAAATTACGTAAGAATAAATATAAAAAAATATGTTAAAACTCCCATACATATACCTACATATAAGGAAAGATCCAATTAATTGGTTTACTGATTACATGGATTAAAATTTTTTCATATCTCTAAGTAGTTTCTTGAAGTTCCTTCTGTGTTAGGTTTCTGAGGCAATCGGTTATGGATGAAAAGGAAGGCCTAACAGAAGCATCTTCATCCCATGAAAGGCAAATCAGTTCAATCAGCTCTCTGACTATTATTACTTCCCCATCATCCACCGGTAACGCGGGCCTTAGCTTTCCCTCTCCGACTTCCATAGCAATCTACACATATAACAGCAATTCAGACACACTACAGAAGAGAACTGAATAAAGGGGAGAGCTTGCAATGTATACCTTGGTTGGACCGTAATCTGTTTCAATATAAGGATGATTTCCAGTGATGAGCTCATTCAATATAATACCAAAACTATAAACGTCGCATTTTTCATTGTAAGGCTCACATCGGATAACCTCCGGTGCCATGTATACATAAGTTCCTGAAAAGAACACAGCATAGTGTTTAATATGTTAGACATTTGAGACAGAAAATATTAATTTCTTTCAGCGACAGTCTTTAAGAATTAATTATTGCCTGTTTCGCCGGTGAGAGCCCTCTCTTCATCTGTCAAAAATCGAGCATGGCCGAAATCCGCCACTCTAACATGTTTGTTGTCGTCAAGAAAAATGTTGCTAGGCTTCAAGTCTCGATGAATGACCTTCGGCTTCTGCTCATGGAGATACTGCATTGCTTGAGTGATTTCCAACGCCTTAGCTAACCTCTCTTCAAGTGGAGGAAGCGGCACCGTTCTCTCTTTTCGTCTGTTACGGCCTGGTCCATGCAGCCACTCCTTCAGCGTCATGCTTAAAAACTCTGTCACCACCCACCCATGATTAGGAGGATCAAGGCATGCACCCATTAGTTGCAGGACAAAACGATGTCGCTGCCTGGATAATGTGTCCACTTCTTGAGCGAAGAAACTTACACCATTCTCATTAGATTCGAAAAAATCAGGGTATATGCACTTCACTGCAACGTCAAATCCTCGCCAAATCGCTCTGTGGATGTCTGCAGTGCTTCCTTGGCCTATTTTTTCTTGCAATTCTATCTGTTAATTCCAATTACGTACATGCATGCATCATGATAGGATCAATTAGCATTGATAATAGGATCATCTTACATAAACTTTATGTGTGCTGATTACATAATTACCTCGCTTGGATCAATGAGCCATCCATTCAATTTGGCTTGATTGAAGGTAACTGCTAAATCAGACTGAAGGTTCATAGTAGTTTGACATGGATATTGGTGCAAAGGAGTTTGATGAACATAATGTTGATGCAAAGGAGTTTGATCAGAATGCCGATACAAAGGAGTTTGCAGAAGAGGACTAGCTTCGACGCTGAAATTATTAGCAGAGGAAAGAAGGCATTGATGCTGATGTTGATGTTCTTTGGTGCTAGTCATAAGCTCCAATAATCCATTCTCTTGTGCTATTTGAAGACAGTAACGTAGATAGTCTTGTGATCTCTCCATTCTCTTCCTGTATATGATCCGTAATTCTTTTTGCTTTTGGACTTCCCCTTTAAGCTCTTCCACCTTTACAAGCCCAAAGCATCAGACTTGATTTGCATAAAATACATTATGAGACCAAATCATCTTTCTCAACTATACATGGGCCTATAATAAAAGTAAGGATACATAATCCAAACTAAAATCTGATAGTCCGAAGAGAATATATGCTTTCTCTCATCTTTTCTATATATGTGTATATAAATATTTTCTTCATGCAGATACATATTTATTGCCAAATTGATGTTTGACTGTCTGATACATGTACTATTTGGGACCAAAACTACAAAACTAGTCATGTGATCGGGACAAATATGTAGTAGCAAGTTGTGACCATCCTATTTATACAAATTAATTGAATGACTGATTACGTGTGTGTGTGTGTGTAGCAGTGGTCCAAACTACCTGCTGCTCCAATTTGGATGTTGACTGATGATGGTGGTCTTGGTGTTGGTGCTGGTGCTGGTGTTGTTGGCTTGTTGAGACTATTGACCCCATGCTCATGCAATCATTAAATCCACGACAACATCTCCGAGACCGGCCGCTGCTGCAGGTGGGCTTTCCTTGCTGCGTCGGAGAGCTCAACACCGGCGATTGTCGAGTACCGAACAGACTACTCTTTTTCTGAGGACTGCCTCCAACGATCATGTTAATTAATTATAACTATGTTTATTATTATTACTTGCTGTAAGCTATATGCAGGCTGCAAGCAAGCGAAGAAAAAGAGGGCAACTTAGAGAGAAGCCAGTGGTTCTTATAATGCTAAAGCTATATGATTAATGTTGTCAATAATGACATTTTGGACGGATTTTACCATGAAACCAACTGCTTGAATAAGCAATCATATGTATTTAACATTAGCTAATTAGATTGAAATCTTATTTAGGTTTCTCTCTTAGTAAACATAAACTTTGAATTGATAGGAGAATGGATTGAGACATGTAAAATTGTAATTTACCAAAACGTTAGCTGCTATCTGTAGTTATCTAAGTGATGGGTGATAATGTCAATGTAAAATCTTAAACGTTCGTGGAGGGATCCAAGAAAGGGCCAGAAAATGATGAAACTGATAATTGGGGCGTGATTTACTAAAACACAGTGGTGAATGGCTACAAAATTTGGACCACAAATTGAATTGAAATATAAATGTAAATGAATGTGGTCCTCTGAGCAAGCAGTCCCTCTGAAACTGTAAGTTTAATTTTACATAGCCACATTACAAAAAGAGAGGTAGATGAATCAAAGATGCATGTATGAATCATGCTTTGGCTTTAAACTTGGACCTCTTTTTCTAAGGGTAGTAGAAAGGAAAAGCTGTTAGATATTTAGTGATGTGAATGGAAACTGAAAGACAAGAGACCTAGGGATCGCAGATGAATGAATACCTTTGTCTTTTACTAGAATACCAAAGGCAAAGCAAAGCGAGAAGCAAAGCAAAAGCATATAATTTAATTAGTGGACCAAGCAAGCATATAAATATTGAACATATTTTGATTTCTTTCTCTCGTTGCCAACTTTCACGTGGTTTTAATTTTGTTTAAATTGGAACGGCTAACTGGTATACCAAACGTACTAACAGCAATTATACAAATTAATTATTATTATTTCATATAACTACATGAGCATATTCTTATATATTAATTGTTGTATAAATTAAATAACAAGTTTAAGAGGAAGGAAATGTTGTTGGCATACTAATTGTATGGTGTATTAATTGTTGTTTGGTGGTGACTATAATTTGGTAACATTATTTTTCTAGTAATAAAGTAAATATTGATAGGGCAATAATAATAGAGCAATGGTATGGTACAATCGTTGTATCTAGACTGTTGAATTATTTAAAGTATAATCTAACGATTAATTTAAAGTAGAGATATCCCATAAATTGTGTGAGGGAGTCTTTATTTTCATAAATATATACCATACAACGATAACATAATAATATAACTACTAAATAATAAATACAATCAACAAACACCTACATCATCATATGATCACTAATATGTCATCTAAAATTCTAGCTAGATTACATTAGCAAACTTATAATAAATAGATAACTAGCTCTAATTAATTGGGTGCTCTTTATACAATCTTGTTTTATTTTTCATTGATTATATTTATTCCTATTATTATCAATACTAAAAAGGGTACAATGTATAGTTAATGAGAATGTCAATTTAGATTTTAGTTAATATTGAAATTTTATTTGATAGTGAAGTACCACAATTTTAATATAATTGGTATAGTGCGAAATTATTAATTTCAAATATAAATAAAAAATCTAAATAATTCTTATTAATTTAATCAATATTTATTTGATTTACTTTAAAATATAATAAAAACACCATATTTTATAAATAAAATTTAAATCCAACTAAATGTAAGTTGTACATAAACAACACAATACAACAAAAGAATATTTTGAAAACATATATATATATATATATATATATATATATATATATATATATATATATATATAAGAGAAGGATGTATATATATATACTATGATTAAGATTAAAGGGTTACGATTATACGATACAATCGCAGCAAAAGATTCGTTAAATTGTTCAAAATACAATTTAACAGTCAACATAAAATATGAACGATCTATAAATTAGATTGATCAAACTCTTATTTTTTTTGTTTGTTATGATTGTATATAGTCGTTGTTATAACAATGATTAAGTGTATGAATAAATTAGAGATTAAAGGTCAACTGCCTAAGCTATAGGCAGTTATTAGGTTTTATGCTTTAGAAACTCTATATCAAGTTCTTCACCACCCATTATATATAAAATAAACTTCACTATTCTTCTCATCATCGTAGTTGGCAACTTCCCCACTCACCAACTGTACGGAATCTTTAATATTTATTTTATATAAATAATAACAACACATATGAAGTAATTAAATTAATTAAAAGGAACGAATGATCAATCCATCTAGCTAATTATTATTAATTAAATATAGTAACATTAATTAATTGTTTAATTTTGATTTCACATTACAACACTTGAAACTCTATAAAGTAAACTCATTAAAAGAATTTTTAAAAGGTATAATTAATTAATTAATTAATTAATTGAGTAGAAACACTGTTTTGAATTAGTTACGAATCCACCAACACTTAAAATATATAACATAATATATTATATATAGTTTGAGCTTTGTTTTCTTTAGGTTCTAATGATATGATCATGTTAGATTTTTAACTCGAAATACTCTCAATTAATTCTTATTTTAATTTAGATTAGTGGGACTCGTGCATGCTTGTCACGTACAAATTAAATATTAAGTAACATTAATTAATATATATATTAAAGTAAAAGATATTAATTAATTAAAGAATATATACCCTCTTAAATTTTAGAGAGTACTATATCTTTTTGGGCTGAATTATTTTTTTACTTGAAATTTGAATAGATTTAAAATATAAATAAATTTGAATGATTTTGAGTAATATATTTATTTTTAATTTAAATATAAATATTCAAAAACTAATAATTTTATTTATGATATTTTTATAAATAATTAAGATAAATTATATATATAACGAAATAACTAAATTTTACAAGGTTGTTTTATTACAATTAAAAAATTTATTCAATTTGAAATTTTAACATTAAGTAAAAAATTTAACTTATTTTATTTATATATAATTATCAAGTTTCTAATGTTAAATTAAAAAGCAAACAACCTTAAGAAACTGTCAAACAAGCTCTGTTGATTAAAAAAATTTGTTATTAGTTTGAATGATTTGTTTATTTATTTATTTTTGTTATAATTACTAATACTATTTTAATCATATTTATTTTAAAAATTAAATATACTAAACTATTCTTGTTTTTGTCAAAATTTCCTCATTAAACTTTATACATTAAACTAATAAAAAAATATACTAATAGAATTAAAGTATACATTTGACAAAACTTTAAAAGAGTATATATTATTGAAACAATATGATTTATAGGTCATTATTACATTTAATTAATCGAACTAGGTGTATTATACACATTCACATTTGACAATAATTAATTTTTAAATAATTTACATATATAATAAACTAGATTTGTGATTCACAACTCTTCTTTCTTTATAGGTCAAAGAAGAGAAGACTCGACGTGGTCATTGTCATAATTACAAACTATATGTATCTTAATGATGATGATTCTTAATTAATTAAGATTTATTAAGATTATGTTAGGCGCAGAACAAATATTATATATATATTTTTTTATATATTAGTACATAAATTAATTACCAAGTAATAGTTGATAGCATATGCTTAATGTTATTTATACAATTGATTATATTTATAAGATTCCTCTATAGGGGACCCTTATATAATATTATACCAACAGCAATTATTTTTTGTCAAAAAAGTGGAAGATATATAATAAGGTAATCTCATTTGGTATCTATACATATATTCAATTACATTATGTATAATAACTAGCATAATTAGCAACCAAGTTCAAGTTAATAATTAATACTATGATCATATGATATAGAAGGGAGATATTATTATTGTTACTATTGTTATGAAGTACTATATTTATGTATTATTACATAATATATTTGATGGGAAATTGATGGATTCATAAATTTGCATTTATTTTCATGCAATAACTTGGTGTAAGTTTTTGGTCCTAGGTAGGTCCATTAATAAAGGAACTCATTGTGCCGGGTAGAAACTTTATAGTACTACAATTATTCAAGTTAATAAAGAAGACTATGATTGTTTGTTATGGTATATACAAGGTGAGTTAAATTTTAGGTTTCTTTTTTGAGTAAATTTTTTCGAGATTTTTTATAAGGTTAAATTATTTAAAATACTTTTGTTTTATTTTAAAATTTTATGTTATTTTTTTATAATATAATATTAAAAATATGTTTATTAAAAAAATTATATACTTTTTTTTAAAAATTATTTATAACAACTGAATAATTAATAATTTTATCAAAAAATTTACTTATAAAAATTTTATTTGTAAATCGTCTATTATAAAAAAATTCTATTTGAAAAGTTATATCAAGCGGATTTTATTGTTATAACTTTAAAATTTGCTTGAGTATATTTAATCTATTTAATTTTTTTGTTTGAGAGTTTTAAGAAATTTTTTGTTTAATATATTCTTTTAATAAATTATTATCACTTGTCTATTTTATAAATTTATAATCTATTTATTTCGTAGAGACAAAACATTATCTCTGTAAATTATTTTCTTCTTTAGAAGAATGCTAAATGCTATTGACATTTCCTTAAATTTTGTTTTATTGTTATTTTATTGATTCTCTTAAATTTTTATTTTAATTAAGTCCCAAACTTTAACTATTAGATCAATACAATTTAATGATTAAAATTTAAAATCAGAAAAAATATTTATTCAGTAAATACTAATTTATCCTTAGATTATTAGAGATAAAATGATGAAAATTTATATCAATATTTGAAAATAAAAAATTGAATAATAAATATAACTTAAAATGAAAGTTGGGATATAACTGGAAAAACCCATTATTAATCTTGAATTATCTCTTTAAATAATTTTAGGTGTGAGTTGTGAAGTTGTAACTCCAATCATAATGTTACAATAAAAATAAAGTAAAGAAACATGTTCATCTTTTTTATTGGGATGTAGTACACAAACAACACATAGTATAGAGAGGAGACTTGCTTGAGAGGGTTAGGCACCCAGCAACAGCAAGCAGAGCAAATTGTCCTTTCTTCTCTTTTCTTTGGGTATTGGTATTTGGGACAGAGAGAAGCAGAGTACTAATAAAATTATTATACCATTTCATTCAATTCTATGCTATGCCAACACAATTCAATTCCAGAGAAAGAAAAGCAAAAGGAAAGAAAAGAAAAGAAAGCAAAAGCTTTCAACTTTCTCTATTCCCATGGGGGGAAGATGAAGATCTGCCTTTCCCTTTACCATCACTCTCTCATTTTGCTTGTCATTACCATTCTCGAATCTTTCTTTCTCTCTTTCTTTTTCTTCTGTTTTCTATCAAACAAACTGTCAGTATCTCCTTCACTTCAGACCGGGATCATCATCCATCCCCATTTCTTACTTTTTCCAAAAATTAATTAAATCAAATCAAATCAAATTCAATTCCATCTTCTTTAATTGTCCCCATTGCAACATTGATTGATTCCCATTTAACAATATTACTAAACAAAAATGTTGAAATGAAAATCTCAAAATTTTACTCATTATGAAACAAAATTTAATTACAATCATATTAATTATATGATTCTATATATCATATAATTGAATTAAAACTACATTAGCAAGCCATTAGCAATGGCACGATTGGTGTCCACATGCGTAGTTTCATACACTGGAAGCTCTTCACAGTATCTGTTATTTCCAATCACAGCTAAATGATCAAGCTCGAACAAATCCGAACTAGAGTAGCTGGCTGCATCATCATCTTCATCGTCGTCGTCCTCATAGTTAATGCGAATATCTCTCGAGACCGCATCACTTTTCTTTTGATTTTGGTGAAAAGTTTTCAAGAACTCTCTGGCAATTTCACCTACGCGTTCACCCCTCTCCATAACTTGAACTTTAAGCTCTTCTTCGTTCTTCCTTGATGGTGATTTCCCGATTTTCCATGCTGTTGGTACTGAGACAGACATTAAACTTGCTTCTTCTTCTTCGTATAAGGATTTTTGTCCGCATGGTCTGCAATCTTCATCTACAATTATGCTCACTGGGTAAAATCGGACGCTTCTTTTAACCCCATTGCGCAATCTTTCTCTTGTAGAAGGTGAATTCTTGCTCAAACATGATCTTGAGAATGAAGAGGCTGATGAACATGTTGACCCTTGTCCTGATTTTGAGTTCAAATCGTCGTAACTTGTATTAAGTGATGATGAATTCTTTGTTTTCTTTGCATTTCCTGCTGTGAAAAGAGAGTTGATGAAATTTGCCAGACGACCACCTGGTGAAATTGGTTGTTTCACCTTCTTCAAATTGTTGTAAATTTTCAAGGCCCTTGATTTTGACTTGATGAGATCGCTTTCTCCAAGCTTCGGAGTATGTTCTGCTGCAGAAGTGTAGTGATAATCATCAAACATATGCAATTCCCTCTGTTCATGAAACAGAGTCCTCTCCTTTTTCTTTGTTTTCTCCGGCTGAACAGAGATGCTAGTTCTCACAGGCTTAGGCCTCTGAGGAACAAAGCAGGAGGACCTCGGTCTTGAACCATAGAAGGAATCTGTATCAGAAGATGAAAATCCCAGAGAACTTGAATCTGATGAGCTTGAAGTGGAGCTAAAGAACAGAACATCTTGATCATGATCGTGATCATATTCAGTCAAAACCTGTCTTCCTTTCACGTTGGCCTTTTCACTACTCTTCTTCTCCATCCATTTGTCAATCAAACAAGCCCGGCGAAGACTTGACATTTGTTCCTCATCAACTTTTTTACCACTCTTGACACCATTTCTGCTCTGCTTCTTCTGCATGGTCTCTCTGTAAAACTTCAAGTCCGGAGACTTGGTGCTACCATCATCAGTCGAACGGTAGATTTCATCAAGCAGACTCGAAGAGAAAGACGGGTTTTTCCTCTCTTGCACATATCTGTCTTCTCTCAACGTCTTCTCCCACCTATACATGACGAACAATGAAGATAAAAAACAGAGGAATAGCTTGAAAGGCTGCAATGGAAAAGAAACAGAAGAAGGAGGTGAATTGATGTGAAAGAAACTGGTAGGCTCTTTTAAACAGAATGAGAGAAACGAAACATGAACATGAACAGAGTGATTGATGGAAGAGGAAAGGAAGAGGAGAGAGTAATGAAAGCAAAAATTGCACGCCGTGAAGAAGATGAAGAGAAGGGAACAGAAGCTAGAGACTTTATAAAGCTAAGCTCTTCATGCGCGTGCATGTCCATCCTAATCGGAGCCAATGCCAGCTTGGCATTTGCTGATGTGGCACTAATTTTTATCCCATCTTTTTCCCAATTTACCCCCGCTCCCCACTTTCAAAATTGAACTTAGAGCCGTTGATCATGTTTTAAGAGATGGGTGATTATAGCGTGTACTGTGATACAGAGTAGTAGTATTCTATGACTGTTTCTGTGCCATACATGTGGGTCCATGTGTTGGTGTTGGATGGTGATTTATGTACATACACACAGAGGATTATATTATTATTAGATTTAATTACAGAGATAACATTCTTTAGCAAAGAAAAGCTGGAGCTTTGAAGGTTGAGCAAATATGGATGTGAACGGATGAACTGAATTTAGTTGAATTATTTATTATTTATTATTTATCAGTATTTTTTTTAAATATTTTAGATAAAAATAAAAATTTTCATCTACGAAACACTAAATTTTTATTAACAAAAAATATTAAGCGAGATTATTTATTAGTGTCTTAATTATTAGGTATTATAAAATTTTATGAGCAATTTACGATTTTTATTAATTTTTTGTAAATTTTAATTGGCTTAAAAGAAGTAGCTAGAAATGGAAAGTAGAACTTTAATCAACTCCTTAAATGGGAAAATAAATAAATTGAGAAGGTAGAAGGGAAGGTTCATTGTTGTTAGGTTATAATAATATCCCATGAGTTGGCATAGTCATAATAAATTATTGAAAGGAGCTATATAACACAAGGACAATCAATGTAGTATATATTTTGAAAAGCATATATTCATGGGAATATTATATATTTTTTTATTTTATATTTTATATTTGTTTCCTTATTTGGTTTGTATTTTGTGGTTGTTAATAAGAGTTTGTTTCAATTTCTCACTAGAATTATTATTTGTAAATATAATAAAATATATAAATAATTCTTTTGGTAGGTGTATCTAGATTAGGATGGAGTTAGCAAAAGTAAAGGGTTTAAAGATGAATTATCAATAATTGGATAGAATAGTGGGAATGGGTGCTAAAACACTTGGATTATTGTGCACTATACATGTAATTAAAAACACCCCACATGTATTTGTTGAAATTATTGACTTAATTAGTCACTTTAAAGGACATCGTGTAATCAATACACCATGAAATATCTTGAACTAAAAATAATTATAAATAGTTTTGCTAGACAAAATTAAGGTAATTACTATTGCATTAAAGAGGACAAAAAAGCTTACATACAAGAATACAGAGATGAAATTTTACAGAATCTCCTTTACTGTGTTAGAGATTTTTGTACTTGAAGTTCAGGGCCCCATTTTGCTTTGTCTAAATCTTTTGAATTTGAAAGCAATAATAAATTGGAAGCTAGCTCTATTACCAAAAATCAGACACATATGACAGTTTAGAAAAGGGCAAAAACTAGTGGACTAAAGATGGTCTTTAATAATCATGAGTAGTAAGGTTTTAACCATGGGTAAATAAATTAATCCCAAGGATTGGAGCCTGTAAAAAATGAGTTTTAATCATGGAAATTTGATCTCCAAGGAGCCTCTTTGTCCCATTTTGAGCTCTGAAATTAATGATGGTCCGCTTGCCCCTCTTTAATTAATTAAGTTAATTTTCGAACACAAATTAACCAAAGGATTTGTCTCCCACGTAGATTATCAAAATCATTTTTATGCCCCATCACATCATTTTATTGCTAAGTATATTGGCACATCATCTTCTATCTCTCCCCCTTTCTCGAACAAATTATATCCGTTTCTTTCATTTTTAACTTATTTTATTTTAGTCATCAAACATAGTTCCAATGATTTAAAATACATTCAAATGTAGAGGAGAATTAGGATGAATTTTGAGTAATATTTTTGATTTGATAGACAAGAATTTAAATTATAATTTTTAATATATTCTCAGATCTTATAATTTTATAGTACACTGTCTTGCTAAAAAAATCTTGTCTATTTCGAAACCTCTTGCTTGATAGAAAGAGATTCCGAAAGATTGTGAAATTTGATTATAATATTTTTCAATAATTGAATTTCTATTTCTCAAAAAAAAAAATACATTTAAAACTCTTAAGTCATTCTAAATTTGAATAATAGTAAAAGAAATGAGTTTGATATTTTATGTGTAATTTAGGACATATTTAATACTCTCAAATTATCTTAAATTCAAATAATAATAAAGATAATAATTGGTATTTTTTAGATAAATTTTCATAATCCCACCTAAAACCTTCATAAAAGAAAGAATTATTTTATCACAAAAGATTTAAGCTCATTACTTTAGTGTAATAGGAGGGAAATTTTAACATGTCGGATTCAAAATTTATGTAAACGAAGTGCAATAAATTTAATGATCGATATGCTCTTAATTTGTAACATAAGTGCATTAACTTGATGAACTGGCAACGTGTACATATACACATGCATGGAATTAAGGGATGGACCTTGTTGATGTCCATGTGCACGTGAAATGAAGATGGAGGAATTACTAGCTAACTAAGCAACCAACACATAGATCACATGCAACACCATTTCTATCTGCAAATAAACCCTAGTTTTTGTTGCAACATATATGCACACCCATGTTGTTTCCCTGCAACACTGATTTAGAAAACAAGGAAAACAACATCATTAACACTAAAGAAAAAGAAAGCAAAATGGCCCCGATATCGGATATAATATACTACAGATTCATGTGCATATAAATAGTAAAGGATGTGGTAAGCAGAATTGTTATAAAGATATATCACATGATATTTCCAAATTTGGTTTGGTAATGTTTATGAATTCAAAGACAGAAGCTATTATGCAGGCAACATCTTAAGCCCTTTATGTGCCCTTTTCTTGTAGATGACGCAGAAAGGTCATTGATCTGGTCGTTGAATTGGTTTCAACAGTATCTCAGATTATTGGATTTAGGGTTAAAATAAGGTGGCTTCCACCAGCAAATAGACAATGTATTTGCGTAATATCAGCGTCTGATGCTATCAGATCTGAAGCACAAATTTAATATCATTTGGTAGGTCCCAAATCACATTATATACACGATATTATATATGAAAATGGAAGGAGTAGTCGTACTGGTTTGTTTTGCTTTGTTGCAATCAAAATTCAATGGAGAAAATGGGTGTGGGATTCAAGTGAGACCCACATGTGTTTTCAATGATCTTGATGCTTGCTGTTATCTGAAAATCCTCCTTCATTTGGTCATTATATCGACAGTATCTCAAGGTTTTCGGAAATAAAGCTCTCCATTCTCCAAAACCCCATCATAGATCTCATTTCACGTTATACATATATACTCAAATATGTTACATATCCAACAACTTCGCTTGACTGTAATATTTTGTTCTGTTAACTACTAATATATCTCTGTCTCTATTTAATCAGACAACAATTTAGATTAACACATAATAAGAGTTTTGATCTCTTTTATAAACAGTTTTTAATAAAAAAGAAAACATTTGTGAGTAGAGAATCAAGTCTATTCTTGATCTAATTAGTCAATATATCAATTTAAACATTCAAAATTGGTAACACTTTGACACCTATGAAAGTAATTATATCACTCAAATGTGTTATGAAATTAATTTTAAAGTTACACTTAGTATGCTCAATTAATACTATTATGAGTTGAATGAAAATAAATCATTTTTAATATAATTATATGTTTTTTCATAGGATTATAAGTAATCAATAATTAGTTCAAACTCCACTAGCATAAATCTTTCATAATAAAAAATAAAGCGCAAATTATTGGGAAATTAATAAATGAATCTCTCATTTTTTTAGAAAATAACAAATGAGAATACACTTCAATTGTTTGTGACAATATAGCCCTAACAGTATTAAAAATTACTAATTGTAAAACTTTTAAATGCATAATTGAAACGAAAGTATTTTTTATCGGTATTTAACTAAACCTACATAATTCTTTTGGTCAAAACTCATAACGCTATTCTTATAAAATATTTACCGTGTAAGATAAAATAAACAGTATGAACTCAAAAAATTTGAATTAACTTGTTGATTGATTGTCGTATTCATTTTGTGTTAAATAAAAATATAATATTTTAAATTAATCTAATTTCAAACGCGATTTATTTAATAAATTATGATAAAAATTTAAACTCTAACCCAATTATTAAACGGATTATAATCATATCATCCATTTAATATTATATATATTTGATATGAATTATCAAATATTTATAATACTATGTATTTTAATATTCTAAATATAATTAAATATTTTTTAAAATGTAAAAAAAATATGTAACTAATTTAAATATAAAAATATAAAATAAATATATTAAATTATAATGAATTAGTATTATATAGTTACTCTGAGTTCATATGTCAAAAATTTGAAATTTAAAATTGATTTAATTATTAATTGTATCATATTTTTATATTTTTTTATTTATTATATCATTTTAAGTCAATCAAAATCGGCTAACTTTATATTGCATGTGTGGAGTCATGGCTCGAGTAAAAAGTTGTCACGTTGACCCCAATAATATATAATATACAATATGCTTTGGAGTTGGGGGATTACTCGATATTGTTTATAGTATTTATTGCAAGGTAAATTACTTGGAAGTACGACCGGGTTGGCCTTTGCCTTGTGCGTGCGAGGGCCAATGTGAAACAGCTCACGAATAATCCTGCACGGGCGTCAACAATGAACGGCTGATTCTGATCACGCGCATCTCGTGGGGACCACTGACTGGCACGTGAATTATTTAATACTGCTCTCTCTCTCTCTCTCTCTCTCTCCAATTACATTCGACTCTGACACGTGCGGTTAAGGGGCTAGCACAGTAGCACCAGTACTCTTTGGCTCTTTGCTTTTTTCACACGCATACGTCATGCTCATTTATTTAGTTCCCCGGTCGGGAACATCTAATCCAATCGTTGCTTTACACGTGTGTCTGAGTCTCTGTCACTGCTGCCAGCTGAATACCCTTTGCGCCTGTTTGATATCCGGGATAGTTTAGTCTATACCCTGGTTTAGATAACCCTGTACCGCTATTAGGATATAGTGGTCATGATTGTCACTCTCTTCAAGCGAATTATTTTCATCCCATAATACAGTGAGAGACAAGTATTTTATTTTGTCTTGTCTTGTCTTATCTTATATAATCCAATTAGGAAACATTTAATTGCTTCAAAACGCCCCAATGAATACTCGTTCTGGTATCTTCTTCTGCTGATTTGTCATGTAATTAAAATTAATAATTAATAATTGTCTGGATCGGCTGATTAGGAGTCCAATCACAGGGGAACACGACTGATGTGGAACCCAACCGTTGCCTCCTCAGCACCGTACCACGTGACGTGACATGGTCGACATGTAGGAAAAGAACGCAGTCTTCTCCTCAAGGCCCTTTCCCCGGTACGTAGCCATTCCAACGCAGCGTTTTGTGGTCCATCAATCAGAGGAAAATTTGACGGTGGAGATTACTTGTACATATTGAAAGAGATGTTTCGTGAATGTATGTGGAGAGATCCCGAGGAGGTTTTGGGATTTGGGGGTTGTGAATGTGATGAAGAACAGAATGGAAAGTAACAGTGCTCTTGTCTTTTCCCGACAAAGCAAAACCATTAGTTTTGGGTCTCAGTTTCAGGATTCCTCTGCTTTGAATTGAATTACTTTGTACGTAGGGCTCTACGAGGGCTGATGCGGTCTCCATCTGTATTATGTATTTGTATTTGTATTTGTATTTGTATTTGTAGGTGAGCATGTGCACGGGACAACCACGTGCAGTTGATGACTTGGCTGCTTTCTTGGGGTCTCTGTCGTCACGTGCACTGCATGCCTTTCTTCCTTTTCTTACCCTCCCTCTCAAGAAACACTACTACTATTGATAATGATTGATAAAAGCTTCATTAAATAATTTCAATTAGGGAATTTGGCATCGTTGTAAAAATGAGGTGTCATATTTTTGAAATAATAATTATTTTGGAATAAATTAAAAGATTTTCAAATTAATAAAAAAATAAATGGATTCGGCACAACTTATTAATTCTATAATATTCATGGTTTATCCAACTCTTTTTTAAAATAAAATATAAATTGTAAGAGGGTTCTTAAATTTTTGTGTAAGTTTATACTGTGTTCCACTATTTATTGGATTTAGGTAGAAATGTAGCAGCCACCCATATGCTGTGTCACAAGAGAACCCAATCTAGACCTTTCTTTTGTGTTTATCCTCTTGCATTTGATCATCTTTGCATATTGGCTAAGAGAGAAAATACAACATGCCTTTAAATGAATTAAAGTTTTAACCAACATTCAATGAATCAATTGAAGTGGGAAGAGTTTCTGAAAGTGCTGAGAGCAAATAGAGATCTAATCTAGAACCTTTTAGTTCAAATTTATGTTCGATTTTTATCTAAGTCTGAATATAATTCAATTTCAATCATCCTGTACTTTCTTTTGCTTGAATCCAAGCAAATCAAGTCAGAAGGCTAATGATGGTCTCATCATTTTCTACCAGAAGTTTTGGTAATTATTTCAATGGTCAAATTCACATCATCAAATCCAGAGTTTCTTCAATAGTGTTTTAAGGACTAAATGTTCTCATCATTTTTTCTCAAATCGAACTTACTTTGTGTACCATGACCAGTCTGATACAATTCCTTGCTCAAATTACTGAGAGTTAAGCCTTTGGATGTCAACCAACTGGTAGAGATCACCTCGCCTTTGCTTCAATAATGGAAGGCTTGTCCTGGATTTTGTATAAACACTATGTCAGATTAAGGGTTAATATAAAATAATATTGGATTGGCAGCCCTGAAAGCTAAAGACTTTTTTATGACAAGAACTATTCGGTAGGTTGGAAAGCACATAACCTTCTGAGTTCAATTACAGAATAATCAATCTCAGCTATGATTATGTCCTCGGCATGTTCAGTAGTAGCCAGAACTTCTCCAAACTGTCAGTCATATCTTTCAATTAGCACTTTTGCTCATGGAACATACAAGATAATACCACAGAAGCTTCACCAATTTTCATGGTAACATTCCTTTATGTAAATTATAAATAGCAGGAAAGATATTGTAAGGAAGCTGAAAGTAAAAAATATGCATCCACTTACTGGTCCTACAAGAGTGGAGTGGCCCCAGGCGACATAACCAGCTCCCTCATCCCGAGCAGGTGAACAAGTTGCTACATACAACTGCCATTTTCATTTTACCAGGAAAGGGAAGTTTCCCATGAGAAACCCTAGAATGTATTGCACAGATGAACCCAACGTATGAACTACAATATGAGATTGACTTAACAGACAAGTTTCAAATCTATGATTTCTTGTTGTAGATTACTGGTATTTTAATTAGGAAGTCCCACTGTGAGATGCCTTAAAAGTATATTAAAGATCGTGAATCACTGTGTATATTGATTACCTAGGTTTTCATTTTCAGAAGGAAGGTAATTACACATTCAAAATTCAGGAGCCATCAAAGTCCTTCAGTTTCTTCATAAATTTTCGCTCCAAACCATACTGTCAGATTTATTTTCATTTGTATTTACCAGATACTCCTGTCCCACTGACAATGTCTCCGCTCCCCTTCTCTTGGTCCTGTAATTTCTCTTAGTCCCATAATTTATCTTGATAAATTAGAAGTCAAAACATTAACTAGTGGATTTCCAGAATCGTTGACAACATACTCTCACTTATCAATTGTCTAAGGTAGGAAATTGGAATTATAATTTTCCAATGTCAAATAAATAAATAAATAATACTTCTTAAATCTTAAGTATTGTGATTAAAGAATCAAGACACTCAATCCGAAATAGAGATACTACTAATTGCTTAAGATGTTAAAGGCCATATGCAAATCATAAAAAAGAAAAGAAAAGAGGGAAGTACCTGATTATCTGCAGCCCTGCATATGAAAGAGCAAAGAACAAATCAGAATGAAAATTACAGCCATCATATACAGTGGTAATAACATAAACTACACCAGTTTGCATAAAGATATAAGAGATTACTGAATCATCAACTGAAGGAGCATGTTGTGGAAGTGGAAAGATAGAAAGTTAAGTAAAAGGTACATGTCAGAGTATAAATAATATTCATATAGACAATTATCTGCATCATAGCAATGATACTTATCCATTTTTCTTGTAGGACAGGAAAGTCAAGTCCAGATTATACTGAATCATGCATAATAAATCGACTGCATCAAATAATATTGCTGGTGTTTCTGACAAGCACTATACCTGGCATTAATCTTGTTGTCTGTGTAATATGAAAAGAGGTGGTATGCACAATTCAAATTTCAAATAACATTTTTCTGTCAATGAACAGTGCTTGGAGTAGAGACAGTACCAACCATTTCATACCCAGCTGTAACTGATCTAAGTACATTTCAGGTTATGCAAGAGCAGCATCTTAAATTTATAAATACTTTTTGAAGAGCCCTGTAAGATATATGTGGAAAGGACCTATAATAATGGTTCACGAGAGTATTGACAGTTAATTTGTACGATATTTCTAGCCAACCCCTGCTCAACTTATTATTAAGCAAAATATGTACAGCAACAACTGAAATTCATTAGTACCTTGCCCTCTGCAGTAACTCCCAATGCAATGGTCCAGTTGTCATGTTAAATGCTCCAGGATAGCATATCAAGTGAGCACCTGACATCAAAATCCTAATACTGTCATCGGTCAGAAAATTATGAACATGACATTTAATATGAACAATGTCAATTTGGTGTTAATTGATCAGTAGAAAAGCCAATCACTTCTAAAATTGCCAGAAACATGGACCTCAAATCACAGAAGGGAAGGACATTCATGGCCTTAGTCCAAGTACCACCGAAGTAAGATACTGGGAGGGATATTTGGGTGTATTCCTTACTTCATGGCAATGGTTCCACCATCAAAGTTTTTTTTGGCATCTTTTTATATAATGGATAAGTTCTATTAGCGACCTCTCCTTAAAAGAAATTGTAATAGATCCCTTTAAACACAGAAGAGATTAAAGATCCTCCACTTCACAACCTTAGCATCAGATATTACCTCACCATGGTCAGGATGTTGTTCTCTTTGCACCAAACTTCACTAACATCTTATTCATGCCATGATGAAGAAATAAGTCTATATGGCTTGAGAGAAGATCCCAAATTAAAATTCATCCTAAAATATTAAGGTTGTTGCATGTGTTTTACTCATGAAAGAAACTAAAACTAAACTAAAAAAATTATTAAAATTGTTGCACTTGCTTTACTCATAAAAAGTAACTAAAACTAAATTAAAAAATAGTTAAAATTTTGGCATGAAGCCAATTAAATTCTACAATGAATTTGGACACGATTTGTACACTATTAGTGTTATCAAATTTTTTAATTGCTTTAGCCTACTTATGTTTAGTCTTTTTGAACATGATTCTTGTTTATTTGGTGTACACTAGCAATCATAACCATACTAACCATATGCTATCAATATGCCTTATGCTTCATCTTGGATGACTTATAGTGGATCCCAATACCCAAACTTTCAACAATTACTTCAGCAACATAAGGAAGATAGTTACCATATTGGACTTGGCATCAATGGAGCAGACATAACCAAGTAGACTTGATGAATTGAAGTTGAATTATGTTTTTGATTTTTTTTTTTCTTTTTGCTATTGTTTAAATTTAAACAGTTAATACCAACTCTTGATAATCTGTTGATGCTATTGAAATATTAATCAATTTTATCTATGGAATGACTTTAAATATTTATTTCTATCTTATATGTTAGTGCAGTGTTTAGATGGCTTGCATGCAACAATTTTAATTCTTTTTAGCTTAGTTTATGCTTATTATTTTTAAAAGAATTTGCAACAATCTTAACTATTTTAAACTAAAATGTGCCATGCCCGTTCTTTCCATTATGAGCTGAATTCAGCATCTTTTCCTCAGGCTATATAGAATTATTTATGAAAAAATCTTGAGAAAATCTTCAAGAAACTTTATTTCATTCCTAGCAGAAAATAGTATACCAAGATTGATAAGAATTCAAATTAAGATAATCTTCAAGAAATGTTATTTCATTGTCTGCAGGTAATGGCATATAAAGAGTAATAAGGGTTTGAATGAAGATAACACTTCTGATAAAGTTGACTAGTGAAGAAGGATTCCAGTGGCTGAACTAGTATAGCAGTAATTATGGCTTTCCAATTTAAACCAAGTATACTAACAAAAAATCTCATGCTTCTGATTATAGTTTAGGCTTCTGATTATAGTTTTAGAGATCTGTAATTTGATACTATTGACACGTGTGCATTGCTACTAGCCACTAATATTTAATCAAAACAGGGAATATTCACAGACAGAATGCGGAGGTAAATTATTTCATTGGGCCAAAGAATTAATACAAACCTCTTGCTCCATATATCATTGCCAGTTCCTGAAACCGGATATCATAACAGATACCTATACCAATACGCCCAACATCTGCATAAACAAGTCAATGGTTATCTTTCTGATTGGTATAAAAAAACTGAGAAGTTTTATCAAATGATAAAAGAAGGTTCGAGGAAAAGACAGAACTAAGTGGATGGTCTAATGCTCTAAGGTGAACAAAATACTAAGCAGAATTGATGCTGGGGACTGAAAAAGGAAAAGGGGGGAAAATAAAACTTCTTGACAGCTATTAACAATTTAGCATTTGCCTCTTTCTTCCACTTTTATGAGTAGAAAAAGTTCAAAACAACTAGAAATCTGGTAGATATAGTAGGTAGCGCTTCCATAGTTTGAAACCAACGACAACCCATCATGTACTTAAAAATTGGGTTGTTGAGCTAAACAGCCCATCTGGAAAGGGGATATTATTATGCAAAAGATAAATCAAATCAACATTGTCCCACAAGTGGCAGCAGAACCAGCACAAGGAGAGAAAGTATTTTAAGCAAGAAGTTCTCGAGGATAATCCAGAAAAATTTACCATCAGCTCCTTCTGATGTTCTAAAAATGTCATGGGCATTCACAAAAGAGCTTGTGTAGTTGTCACAATAATTTTAATCAAGAAATAGAAGCACTGTACAGGAGCTCAGAATAGAAGTTTTTATAAAGCAAGGAAATACATATGAATGCAGTATACAAAACTCTGCTTTTAAGCCTAGAGATGGATGATTTTGGGAAAGGAAATACTTAGATAAATGAAAAGCGAATATCAAACCTGTATCCACTATGGTTGGCGTTTCCCCTGCTGTAAGGGTCTTCGATTCTATAAAGGTGATCTTCCCAGGAATATCAATATCAAAAAGGTGTATCTGCGATTAAACAAGAATGTTTGTGAATAAGCAACAAAGTGATATCATCTGAATTGATATTGCTTAATAGGTATTTTTTACTAAAAGGTTAGAGCTAGTATTCAAGACATGACACGCCTCAAACATGAAGCTATCATTCTTAAAACCAAGTGTCTGGCAGAAGAACAGAGTTAAGGACTTCCTAAGAGATAAAACCAGCATAAGAGATTATCCATACAATATCATATAATAAAGTAGCAGAGAGAAAAAGATGGCTTGCTATTCACTATCAAGTGTCAATTAACATGTGAAATCAATTACATCGGATTTCTTGCATAAGTCTCTGCAGGCATTTCAATTGGTAAATCCAGGTATATGGTAATCTGCCCTATCTTTCCAAATGACAAGGTGATACTGGAACTTTTCCCGAAAACACTATAGTTAATCGAATTACAGCAATATTACAATAGAATAATAAGTATCCAGACAATTATAGATGAAATTGACTCTTCAATAAGATATTATTACTTACATAAAATCATTTTGCAAATCAGAGTGAGCAAAGCACTCTGGATGGAAAGCTTACTCTTTAAATCAAATTTTGCAATTCCTTTTCTGAACAACTAGAATGCAGACCTTCATATAGAGGAAGGCTTTGACTTACATACCACATACTAGATATACCATTTGTCCCATTACTAACAAAAGTAACATTACATTACAACAGACAGGAAACTTTATTCACGTTAGGGGAATAATTGTGTCCTCGATAATGATGGAGGCATCCTGATCCCCAAAAGCATGTTCCTTGACTTAAGGAATGTGAATGGCTAATTATGATGGGACCTGCAGTTGAGTTGGAGCTTTTGTCTTCTTCTTCAGAAGAAGCTTCAATATTATCTTTCAATTGTTTCACGCTCTTATGTTTGACAACTTGTCTACTGACAAAGACTAACAATTGTCGAGATGTGGGCTCCTCCACATATTCATATTAGAAAAATAGCATTACTATTCCTGCGTAAGCATTTCAAAATTCTTCCACCATTGTACTGAAACTAAACTGATCAAGTCAGGCAATATCTCAGAAATTGAACTGGGAGACATGTTAATTGTATATTTCCACTTTGCCATCCAAGGAATAGAATAGCATACCGGGAAATATAATAACCAAAAGAGGTCCTTTAACCTATTAACTTCATAAAAAATTTTAAAAAACTCTAGCAACCTTTAGGTAGAATTCCTTTGCTTGGTTTCCAATAACAAACCCCCTGTTTAAACCAATTAAGGAACTCAGCTTTGAGTCATTCTTCTATTTTAAAGAGAACCATAAAAGAAATTGTGTACTTATTATTTTGATAATACAACACCAAATCACAAGCTTTAATGTAGTGAAAATACTTATATGTTCTTGGCTTGATTATTCCTTAAAAATACTCTTCTTCCAAGAGGATTGATGGTTTCTAGCAATTTTAAAAACCAGAAATTTTTCCATAACTCCTAAACAAAATAGCAAGTACCTAATTTGTAGTCCACCTACAACCAAGAGTGTTCCAATAGAGTGCTTTACAGCTTCTCAGCAGACAAAAAATTTTCCATAATTTCTCATAAAACTAGAAGATATTACAAATAACATTCTCCAGAATAAGAATCTCCGGATTCTATGCAGGCCGACTGAGGCTTCAATTTCTCAAAGAAACAACATTTTATTAAACAAGAAGAGAAAAACTCTTAACCCAATTTTGGGTCCTATCCTTAAGAGTTATTCACAAGCTCCTTAAAAGATGGAACCCAACTTTTACACCCCAATGTAACATTACAGCCACACACTTGAAACCTTTACAGCAATGTTGAAATCCTCACTTAAAACATAAAAGCTAAAACTATAACTTGAAAATTCTAATACAAAATTTGAAATGTCTAACAAAAGACTTGAAATCATTGATGTACAGTAGTGAATCCATGTTGTAATAATCCATTGTTATGTTAGTAGTGATGGGCCAATGTTATACTTAGTGTGTGGTTTGTGAGACGGAGCATTCTTCAATATTAAAGAAAGCTCTGTACTCCAGTTAGTGCATGAAATTATTACTGTAAAAATATTGAAGAAGAGTTAACTTTCAATCTACTCAGGTCGTAAAACAAATTATGTAAGTAATATTATTTACCTGTCGTTTTCATCTATACATCCAACATTAAGTATTTTGTTATAATATTGCTCTAATTTAATTTTGGAAAATGATCTTGTACCCTTCTGGTTTTTAAATAAATGACCACTCATATTCATGCTTCCAATCATAGGATAACCATCATTTATATAATAATAAGCAACATTCAAGCTGAGCTTCAAATACTACCTTCCGGTGCTTAGCTTTCAGTTTTCCATCAGTACCAAAGATGCAGCAAGTGTTATACAATCGATCCCCACACCGTTCCGGTATGGAGCCACCAACTATTGTGATCTTCAGAAGACGAGAAACTTCAGAAAGCATGGCTGTGGAAGGAGATGCATCACCACCTGCATCAATATCTTCAGCATAAACAGGGAAGCTGTCATTCGAGTAGGGACTGTTCCAGATTTCCTGAAATAGATAAAAGACAACCTTAATTTAAAGCCTAATGGCAGCACTTTATCTGAGCTGAGAGCTACTAGTCCCCATAAATCTCAATGTGCCAGCTTCTCTGCTATGTGTAAATGTGACCGAATTGGACAATAACACTAAATTCATAAATTGAAAAATATATAACAAAAGAAAGCAACAAAGTTTTCAACTCAAATATTTAATGTAACATTGGTAACTGTTGTGCTTCTAATTAATTTTGGGAGCAAAGCGCTCAAAGCATTTGGTAAACAACTGCTTTTACCCAGCAGCTAATGATTACAAAATAGCTAGCAGTCAATTAACTAGCAGCACCTTAATTACAAGTCCTCACAGTCATTCAGCTTGGTAGAATTATTAATTTTGTCAAACAAAAGACATATAACAAAAGATTTACAGAACATTCTTACAGCATAAGATTAAACTAACAATATATATTAAGAAAATAAAGAAACAAGAACAAGTTGAAATAGGGATTAGAAAACTGACAGGCAAGACAACGAGCTTGGCTCCTTTCTCAGCAGCCTCCTCAATAGCTTTACGAGCATGTGCAATGTTCCTGTCTTTATCAGCAGTTACCGATAATTGGCAAAGCCCAATCTTAAACTGAAGATAGTCAAATAAACCATAATTCAAAATTAAGACAAATTTTGTCTTCCTCAAGCAATAAATAAATAAATACGTAGAAGTAAATTTGCCTTGGTAACAGGAGGAGTGGGCAAGGGAAGGGCGGGTGGGGCCCTTGCTTGTTCAGGCTTGAAAGAAGCCGCCATGATTGGAACTGAGTAGTTGTTGCTGTTGCTGGTTTTTGATGTGTAGGTTCGGATGAGAGAAGGAGGTTTAAAGATGGGTTTCGAGAGAAAAATGGAGCGAGAGAGAGGAGAGTGGTTGAATTTGAGATTGAAATGAAGAGGAACCTTTGAGCTCACAAGTGATGAGACTGCTGACTTCATTTCACTTTCTGTAACTCACCCTCACACTTGTCCATAACCATTTTCATTGCCCCCACTCTTTCTACATTCGTGTCAAAACCTGGAAACGACGTCACTCCAATTAACTTTATCTTTTTAAATTAAACCGTGTATATTTTTTTTATTTGAAATTTAAATATAATTAAAATTTAAATATATTTATTTTTTATTTTAAATATTTAAATATAAATATTAAATTATTTATTTTTATAAAAATAAAATATTAAAATTAATATATTAATATATATTTTAAAAAAATCTTATATTAATATATTTATTAAAATATCTAAATATAATTAAGTTAAATTTTTTTACTTAAATTTAAATAAATAAATATCTAAATAATTTAAATATTTTATTTGTCAATAATTCTCTTAAAGAAATATTTCTTATATATCTGTATATTTATATTTATATTTCATTCAAAAAAAAAAAGGTCCTTATACTATCTTATTCATTTGTCACTGCTCCTATAAAATTCAAATCAAAATATTCTCATAATCAACTTTTTAATTCAAAAATATTAAATTTAAAAATTAATTTCGGACATAAATAAAAAAAATCATCACACACACAAGTAATTTTTGAGTTTGAAAAAAGTGTGAAAAAAATATGTTTTGTTAAGTTGATCAATTAAGAATATTTTTGTCTAAATATTATGAGTCCAATCGAAAATAAAATTTTTGAATAATAGTCAAATTTAATAAATAATAGGTGGTCATTTTAAAAATTGTTTCTTATTTTTTAACTTTATAAAGTTCTTAATTTTTTATTCATTGTAAAATTTCTTATAAATTTAAATATCTCAAAAAAAAATTTGTATGCATTTCTTTTAGTAAAAAACATACCTTAATATTTAAATAAAATGATTTTCAGAAACATATTTAAAAATTTATTTACTATTTTAACGAATTTACACATTCTAAACACCATCCCACCTTATACATAGATTTTTTAAAATTTAAAAACTTTACATATATTTCTTTTAAATTTCTAAACATACATCGATATTCTGATAATGAAATTTTTTTTTTGATATATGTGACTACTTTATGATGCGTTAAGACAACTTAACTAACTACTCAAATTTTTTATAATTACATGTTATTATCTTAAAATTTTCTATACTTGCACGTAGTGTTATAAAGAAGATCACCCTTCAACTTTTATTTTTTAACTTGAAATAAGAATACAAATATATAACGACTCTTATGAGCAAATATCCATTCACATGATGTCTTAAGTATTTTACAATGTCCTATTTATAGGTAGGGAAATTTTCACATACCTCCCCTGAGGTTTGCCAAAACCACAGGTACAGAGAAAAAATCTATTATTTCATAGCAACCACCCCTCTGACATAACGGAAATGAACTTTTCCATCTATTAAATAAATTTTTCTGGTAAAAATCTATTTTGCCCTTGCTCCTAGTAAACTATTGTTGTCCAACTTGTAACGTCACTTTCAAATACAATTTTTTAATATTGTCAAGCAGAAGATTTGGTAAAAGTACACCAATTATGAAAAGAAAAAGCATGACATGCTATAATCACATGAAATAAGCATGTTTGGCTGTTATGGTTATGAGCATGCTACGATAGAAAATACAAGATGACATAATTATAAAAAGCATCAAATCCAATATTATATTATAACGCAATCAAGGAACAAGTTCTATGCAACTCAAAAAAGGTTAATGTCATAAGGCTTACCAACCTTGTTGAATAAAAAAACAGAATACATATACAAGTTCCATAATTGAAAGAAACGGTGCTTAAAGTGTTAGAGATCACACAGTTGGACTTGCAAAGATGATGCTTCATCTCATTTATGCTACCCAAAACAAATGTTGGATCACCTAAACTCCCAAAATAAAAAAAAAACTAAAAAAAAAACAGTATGTATATATTTTTGTGTTGGGGAATATGACCATTGCCCCCCTATGTTTTTGGCCAATTAACCAAATCACCCCTTAATTTCAAAAAATTACCCGTTACGTCCTGCCGTTTGGTTGACTAACGGAAAATTTAATATTTTGAGGGCAAATAGATAATTTAATGAATTTAATTAATTTAAACAAAAATATTTTGAGAACTTGATTTTTTTAATTTTTTTAGGGCTATTTATGTCAATTTGTAATAAGTATAATTTAATATTATTAAAATACTATTTTATTTAAAATTCATATTTTATTTTTAAATGGCTACTAGTGGGACCTACATTTTATAAATTAGGACTTATTTTATTTGTAAAATTAAAAGTTGAGGATATTTTAGTAAATTCAATAATGAATTTAATTAATTTAAACAAAAATATTTTGAGAACTTGATTTTTTTAATTTTTTTAGGGCTATTTATGTCAATTTGTAATAAGTATAATTTAATATTATTAAAATACTATTTTATTTAAAATTCATATTTTATTTTTAAATGGCTACTAGTGGGACCTACATTTTATAAATTAGGATTTATTTTATTTGTAAAATTAAAAGTTGAGGATATTTTAGTAAATTCAATAACTTTCCGTTAGTCAACCAAACGGCAAGACGTAACGGGTAATTTTTTGAAACTAAGGGGTGATTTAGTTAATTAGCCAAAAATATAGGGGGGCAATAGTCATATTCCTTTTTGTGTTGAGTTGCAGAATTCCTTCCTACTGAATCTGGTTCACTTCATTAAAAAGGATGGATCTTGGTTTTGGCACACTAATCATTCCTCTAAGTGCACCTACAAAACAACATACGAAATTAAGTTAGAATTACCTATCATGACTTATTTGCATCATTAAGTTAAGCTTTATTACATAAACTATAATCTGCTAAACAACGTATAAGTGCTCAGAATTATGCATAAATTGAGCATATTCCTTATCCTGCAAGATTATAACATATGCAAATTGTCTAAGCCAATATAAGATATATATATATAGAACTAAAATCAATTTATAGCAAAACTAAAAGTATCAACAGCAACAATAAATTGACATTGTAGGCTTCCATAGCATCCAAGCAGAATTTCATGAGTTACATAACAAAAAAAAAAAATACATAAAACCATAAGACCATAAAAATAGTTACAAGCAAGACTAATAAGCACAATACAACATAAATAGTCACAGCAAATGGTAAATTGGATGTGGGCCAAGAGAATGTGTTTTTGTCTTCAGCTTTATACTTTTTCCAATCCATCATTTATTTATTGGGATATGTATATAATAGTCATATTCAATTATGATCCTGAAGAATTGCACAACTTAGTATAATTCTTTAAAAACATTTATGTTTAGTGACCCTTCTTTAGTATGATCTGTATATATGCTTTTTTATTTTTCAATAACCATGATGTGCATGAACTTTTTTATGAAAAAATAAAATTACTAATATTATTATCTTAACAAGGATCCATTGAGATGTTCATAAATAAGATAAATGGCAGATTCCCAGTAAACATCCAAAGCAGAAGATTTTTGTGATTGAAATAAAAAATAGTAAATTGTTTGTTAGAATTGATACTGCTAATGCATAAAACAAAATTTTAGATTTTGCAGCATAAATAGTCATAACAAATGGCAACTGAACGTGCAGTTCTTTTATAGCTAAGCCACATCGTGCTAAAAAAATTCATCAATGACGTAAGTCATAGTCAGAAACGACCAAACAAATGCAAAATCCATGATAAAGGCAAGAACACATGGGGTAGTAGATGTGATTTTGTCATACAAAATGATAACAAGGTAACACAACTTACACAAATACTAGGATGCTGAAAACATATAATACAATCATACCAATACCTCCAACAATTAAACTACCACAATATAAAATATACTATACATGAGAAAAACGTCCAAAATATAACAAAAAAGCCTAAAAAACAAGCTACATCAGCAAAACAAAAAATCCCTAATTTTTAAATTAGGGTTTATGCTCAATTAAGCGAAATGAGTTGTAATTACAAAACCATACGTTTGATTAAGGCCAAATCACAAACAATCAACATTTATTTCACGCTTAAGACAACATAAGACATCAAATCGTACCTAAGTGTTGTCGAATATATTCTTCTTCCTTTTTCGAAAAACCCAGATCCTCACTAGCAACCTTTGTTTTCTTCTTGCTTGTATTTTTGACCTATTATCAGCATTATTGGCTCGAAACTTTGCCCTCACATCATATATATGCCCAACTCTGCAACCCTAGAGCGAAAAACTACCTCCAAATACCTGTTTCTCTACCTCAATACCTCTTTAATGTGTTTAGTCTTCAATTTCGAAGTTCAATGTTGTGTCATTGTTGTCACCGTGAAAGTGACAATGCTACCCTTATAGTGGATGGAAAAGTTTATTTCCGTTATGTTAGAGGGGTGGTAGCTGTGAATTAATGAATTTTTTCTCTCTACCTGTGGTTTTGACAAACCTCAGAGGAGGTATGTAAAAATTTCCCTTTATAAGTATAAGATACAACTAACACTATTAAATATCTAATGACACAGGACACATGCATAATGTTATTTACATGTTTACCAAATCAAAAGAGCAAATTAAGGATATTTTCTTGTCTAAGGAACTATCATACCAGTCAAAATAAAGGATGCTTTCCCTTTAATTGGAGGGTAGGAGTTCAAGTTTTATATTTAATAAAAGTGTAAGACTCTCCCACTCTATGTGGGTCAAACTTCCTTCCTGGCTCTTTTACTTTCTTCTTGAATTGTGACACCTTTGCTTCTAACAAATATCTATTATGCTACCACCTTTTATTTAACCAGTTAATTCATTTGTCTTTTTTTTTTCTTTTTACTTTGCTCCATTATCTATGATCAAGAATATATATATTTTTTATTTTCTTTTTATGATGTATTGTTTTGTTACTAGCTTTCTTCCATATCTATAGAGTCAACTTGAGCAACTTCTTGTTGCCAACATGAACAATAATAAAATGTTAATGTTTAATTTTTTTTACTATGTTATGTATTTACTTTTATCTTCATTATTATTAAGTTGCAAGGTAATGCATTCCCTCTTAACTTTCAAATTTCTAATTTTTAAATAAAATTAGTAACTTTTTATAAGTAAGTGCAAGTACTAAATAATAATATTTTTGTAGTAATTTATTTTTTAAATTCTTAAATAAAATTATAATATTTTAAGATTAAGAAGAATTTGCATATTATTCCAAAATTATAGATATTTGTCAAGTCAATAAAAGTAAATTGACTTTCTTTTCTATATATTCTTTAATAGATTCTTAATTATTTGGCATTGAGAATAAAATGTTAATAGTATATGTCAAATTTTTTGATAGATTTTCAACTATCACTAGAATTAGGAGTACTTATGTATTGTTAAAAATTTAATATATGTATCACGTTTGAAAAATAGTTTCACCAAAATATTTTTATGTCAAGGTAAAGTGTTTACCTTCATTCTCTTTTATAAAAAAAAATGTTTGAATCTCCATAATTGCATAGGATAGATTTTGTCTTACTTAGAGTAAATTTTGCTCAAATTGGGGACAGATTTCTACTAACAATATTAAATTTATACTATCTTCATTCCTGCTGAGATACTATATTATTTTAATGATTTCACATTAGTACACATATAAGTTTTTTAGTCTTAATTTTATTTTTACAAAATTAATAATATGGTGCCTGACAAATGTAAATATATGATGCATATCATTAACTGAATTAGATTGCTGCATTATATAATCGCATATGCTTAGTAACATCATGTTTTAACTTAATTTTAAAAGTATAGTAACTAAAATATTTGGTAATTATGAATATTTTGTGTTTTTAACAATAAGCAAATACACTCAAAAGTCACAAAAATCAAACAAAAATAAAAAGAGCAACTAGTAGTCTGTAGGAAATCTGATAAACTCTCTACACATGGGGCAATATAGCGTCACACATTCGTACTCAACAATGTATGAAGAGTGAAAAATGTGATCACAATGCGTTGTAGATGCTAAAGAAATTTCATGTATAAACTTCGTCACATAACATGCATATATGCTCTTTATAGCATAGCATAGAACAAAAGAGCAATCAAACTATCTCTTATAAATGAAAAAGCAGTCAAAAGCTCAGCAGGTTGCATCTTGATATCTAGGGAAATCAATCTTGTGTGGATATACTATTAATGACTAAAGCAATTGTAGAGTAGAAGGCAACCACCATAACGAGAAAAATAATTACTATCAAGAGTCTTAAAATATATCAAGATCTATCGCATTAGGTAGATCAAAAGATAAGTTGTGAAAGTACTAAAATTTATCCGTCATACGAAGAAATTAGAAGTTTGTTTTTGTTACATCAAAAATAATTTATTTTAATTAGTATGCCTTATCAAATGTATAATAACAAATATATTGTATCCCGTCGAGCCAATTTAACTATGAAATTCAAGTTTACTTACATTTCGTGCTATTCTCGCATCTTGCTCATGATATTCCCGTGCCATGCTCCTGTCGTGCTTAAACTTTGAAATGTTTATCCATTCTAACTTATCTATTTTAACCAATGCACCTATTGAATTTGCATCATGTCGTGTTGAACTTTAGGCTTTTGTTATTTTAATTTTTAAATACTTTTTGAAAATTTTAATTGATTAAAATTATCTAAATATTATTCAATTTAATTCTCATATGCTTATTATGTGTATTGTTATTATCTTTTAATTTTTTTTCAAAATCTTTTTAAATATTTTAATTAATCTCATTTGGCCTTCGCAACTTAGAAAGTAAAAAAGGTGCTTAGTAGATAATGCTTATGCATCAAAAAATTTCAAACCAAAAATAAAGTTTAGTAACAAAGTAAATAAAAAATAATAAAACAAACATTAGGAGAAATAAATGTATTTGTAGGTCCCTTGAAAAAATTCATGATAGTGAGAGAAATTTTAATTGAGAAAATTGAATTTAATCTAAATTTAATAACTATCTAGTGAAACAAATGAGAAGCGCATCATTTTTTTATTCTTACAAAAAGAAAGATTAAAGATGAAGAAGAAAAAAGAAGCAAAACGTAGGAAATATTAATTGTATTTAAGTCATTTACTATAATATAATTATGAAGTGTTACTTTTCCTCTCTCCTATCAGAAAAAGGGTTTGAATTTTCATAGTCGCATTGTGATAGATCTCTTGAATTAGAGAAAATTTGCTAAAATTAGGTGCAAATTTCTAATGACAACACTCAAATTGCACTATCTTGCTGCCTGCAAAGACTTTGCACTAATGATTTCACATTAGTACACATCTAAGTAAGTTTTTAAATTTTAATTTTAATAACAATGTTGCTTAACAAAAAGTAAATATATGAAGCGCAACATTAACTAAATTAGATTGCTACATTACATGATCGCATCGTGTTTCAACTTAATTTTAAAACTATAGTAACTAAAATATTTGGTAATTATGAATATTTAGTGTTTTCAACAATGAATAAGTATACTAAAAAAGTTACAAAAATTATCAAAAAACAAAAAGAGCAACTCTTGATAAACAACTAGTAGTCAGTAAGAAATTTGATAAACTCTCGATAGAAAGGATATCTATCATTATGCAATATATACTTAACAATGCACAAAGAATGGAAAGTGTGATCATAAGGTAGTTTCAGTGCTAAAGAAATTCCATATATAAACTCTGTTTGACATAAAACGCACATAAGCTCCTAGGTTATAATATAGAACTAAAGAAGAATTGAATGGAATGAAGTTATTCTATCTCCCACATATGAAAAAACAACCAAAAGCTCAACAAATTGCATCTTGATATCCATGGAAACCAATCTCGAGTGAATCTACTATTAGCTAAAAATGAAAGAAGCAATATAGCGGGGAAAAATGACCACTGCAATGAGAAACATAGCTACTATCAAGAGTAAAAATATGGTCAAGCTCTATTGTGTTGGATAGATGAAAAGATAAGTCATATAAATATTGAAATTTTTCTGCACTCTTTATAAACCTGAAGTTTGTTTCTGCTACATTCAAAATAGTTTATTTTATTTACAGCATTTTATCAAATTAGAATGACATTTTGTGTTATGCTAGCTCAACCTTTGAAATTATTTCAAATATTTTAAAAAAAATTTAGTTGACTAAGATTATCAAAATATTATTAAATTTTAATTTTCATACATTTATAACTATGTGTATTGTCAGTTTCTTTTAATTTTCTTACAAAAAATTTATATATTTTTATTAGTTATTTGTGTCTTTTTACTGATCCACATGCTATCTCATTTAGTCATTGCATATAACGTAGAAAATAAAAAGGTGGCTAGGAAAAATGCTTATACATAAAAAATTTCAAATAAAAAGATAAAGATTAGTAACAAAGTAAATCAAGAACAATACAAATACATGCTAGGAAAAACAACATGCATTTGTAGGTCTCTAGGAAAAAAAATTTAATTCATGACAATGAGAAAATTTTTAATCAAAAAAATTAAGTTTAATAATTAGCAGTAGAAAGAATGAGAGGCAAATAATTTTTTTTATTCTTATATAAAGAAAGATTAAGGATAAGGAAGAAAACAAGTAAAACTCATTTATAGTTGTTTGGAAACATTGTATCCAAGTCACTACTTAGTAACCTAGTGATAAAGTGTTAACCTTTTTTTTTCTCCTATAAGAAAAATTATTTGAGTCTCTACAGTTGTGTTGGGATAAGTTTATCCTAAATTGAGATAGATTTTTATAAATTGGGTACAGATTTCTACTTACAACACTAAATTTGCACTATCTTGATGCCTTCAAAGACATTGCATTAATAATTTTACATTAGTACACATTTAACTAAAAAATAGAAACTGAGAGTAATAACTAAGGGTGGGAAAAAATGTCCAATCAAACCAAACCGAACTATTCAATTCGGTTTACTTCGGTTTCAAAAATAAGTTCGGTTCTAGTCGGTTCTTAAACAATCAGTTCGGTTCGGTTTCAATTTTAAACCGAACCTGAACCAAAATTGATTGTAAAATTTTTTGTAATCCCCTACTAATTTGATAAATTATAAAATTAATAATTTGATAATAATTTATATAAAAATAAGGATAAATATTAAAAAATTTATAATTTTATTTATTTTTTGTAATTAAGATATAAATTAGAGACATCAATAAAATTTTATAAAACAGAAATTCTAAACCGAAGTACCGTTCAAAAACCAAAGTTAGATCCGAATAAAACTACTAGTACACATCAAAATAATCTTGGCAACAGGCTTTAGCAGGAAAATAATAGCAAAGAACTTGGTAGCAATAGGAAAATAGTAGTAAGAAAGCAACTGTAGCAAAGTTGACAGCAATAGAAAAATCAAACAAATCTAGTAACACCATTGATTCAAATAACAATATATCTAGTTTATTTTATTTAGCATGCTTTATCAAATATAGAATAACAAATATACTGTGTCGTGCCAGTTGAATATATAAAATTCAAGTTTATTTATATATCTTGATATTCTCGTATCATGCTTATGATGTTCTTGTAATATTCTCATGTTGTGCCTATACTTTGAAATGTTGGTCCATTCCAATCCACGAGCCCATTAAATTTCTATCATGTTATGTTGAACATTAGGATTTTATTTTCAATTACTTTAAACACTTTTTTAAAAAATTTAATTGACTAAAATTAACAAAATATTATCAAATTTAATTTTTCACGTATTTATAATTATGTTTATTATTAGTTTCTTTTTGTTTTTAAATTTTTTTATTAATTATTTGTGTTTTCTTATTGACCCACGTGCTGTCTCATTCGATCATTGCATATAACTTAGAAAATGAAAAGGTAGTTACGTGAAAATGCTTATACATCAAAATTCTCAAATAAAAAAATAAGATTAGTAACAAAGTAAATGAAGAATAATAAAACAAATGCTAGGAAAAATAGATGTATTTGTAGCTCTCTAAAAAAGTTTATGACAGTGAGGAAAATTTTAAATTAGAAGATTAAATTTAGTAACTATTAGTGGAAAGAATGAAAAGTACAATTTTTTAATAATTCTTACATAGAGAAAGATTAGAGATAGGGAAGAAAACAAGCTAAACTCAATTATAATTCTTTGAAAATATTGTATCTAAGTTACTTCTTAGTACCTAGTAATAAAGTGTTTATCTTTTCGTTCTTCTATAATAAAAAATAGGGAGAATGCTGGATTTTCCCCCTGTTATTTTTATAATACTCTGAATCTCCACTTTGTTAGTTGTCATGGTTGAGTATAATAACACATGAGTTCTTAAAATTTTGTCTATTAACTTAAATAGTCTTAATAATTTTAAAAAATATTTTTAACACATACCTTTTTTTAGATTTGAGATTTTAACACTTAGATGGAAAGTTTAAGGAAAGACATACTTATCTGCCTTGAACTATTAATTGACTATTGATTTTTATTTAAACGACTATAATACCTTTAATTGCTTTAAAGTTAAAATTTAAAAAAAATTAAAATTATTAAAATAACTAAAAATTTAATTAATAATAATTTTAATTTATATTTATTTAAAATTAGAAATTTAATTAATGATAATTTAATTTGACAATTTTAGTTTATATTTATTTAATATTTATTAAAATTAAGAATTTAATTAATAATTTTAATTTATATTTATTTAATATCTATTCAAATTAGGAATTTAATTAATAACAATTTAATTAATTTTTATTCATGTGTTATATTTATCCAAATCCCAAATTCTAATATGCAAAGTAGTTACATTTTTTACTCAATTTTTTCGTAAATCCTCCGGCATTAACCATATTTCTTTTAATTTTTTTACCAAACAACTCTATAACCTTATCAATATGACTATTTCTACAAAAAAAACTCTTTAATATAAGATTTATGTGATATATAATCACACTAAATTCACGCTTCAACATCAATCCTATAACTCATAAAGTAAATTTAGGTTTTTGGGTTTGCACAAAAATTTCAATAAAACTACTCAACGATAGAAATTTAAAAAAAAAATTAACATGGGTAAATTACTAATTTTAAATATTATTAATTAGATTTTTAATTTTAAATAAATATAAATCAAAATTATCGCTAATTAAAATTTTAATTATTTTAATTTTTTAAACATTAAATAAATTAAAATTAAATTTTTTAAATTTTACTTTACAGTAAATAAGGATATTATAGTCATTTAAGTAAAAATAAATGATCAACTAAAGGTCCAGGGGAGGTAAGTGTATCTTATTTCAAACTTTTCATTTAAGTGTTAAAGTTTCAAATTTTAATGGAGATATGTGTTAAATCTCTTTTTAAAAATACCCACCAAAATTCTAATTTATTAAAAAATAATAATTATACTCTTATATAACAGTAATTAAAAAAATTATTTTCAACTCCTAATTGATAATAAATATTAAAATAATAATATATTTTATTTTATAACACATTAATAATTAATTTATAAATTATCTTTTAAATATAAATTGAATGATAAATTTAGTAATTTTTAAAATAAATAAAACAATAATATTTTCTAATACAATATTTAAAATTCATAAATAAATATTAATTTATAAATAAAATATATTATAATACAATATTTATAATTATATATAATCATAACTATTGTACTATAATATAATTATAAAATTTTATAATACATTAATAATTCAATATTACATTGGTATTAAAAAATAAATAAAATAAATAACACATTTAATATTTTATTTCTTTTTTAATTAACTAATATTAAGTTTTTTAGCTAATAACTATTAAATAAAAATATAATCGTTATTTTTTAATAAATTGAGATTTTTTATGGATATTTTTTACTACTAATTGAAAATAAATATTAAAATAATGATGTATTTTATTTTATAATATATCAACTAAATATTTATTAATATATTATAATTAAAATATAAATTTATTTATTTTATAATATATTAAAATTTTCAATATTAATTAATTAATGGGTCAAATTTTAGAGGATCGTATGTCATTAATTTTTTTCATAGTTTGAAATAATAATGAATATTAAAACTAAAAAAAATAATATTTTAAACTAAAAGAATGAATTTCAAAACTAAAAAAAATCTTAAATTAAAATATTTTATGAAAATATAGAATATGTAGTGATATAATATAACATTATCATATCAATTTATATATTGTTCTTCATATGTGTTAGTCAATATAAAGAATATTTTTATATTAAATATTAAATAAAATATTATAAATTATTCTTTGAATAACAAGTTATCGAAATTTTGAATTATTTTTTATATGATGAATTATCTAAATATTAAATAAAATTGAAAGATTAATTTTGTTATTATTTTATTTATTTTAAATATTATAAAATTTTATCTTACTGTTTATGAATGTATGTTAAAAGGAAATTTAAAATTTAAATAAATTTATATTCAAAAGATAATTTATAAATTGGTTATTAATATGTTATAAAATAAAATATGTTATTATTTTAATATTTATTATCAATTAGGAGTAGAAAATAATTTTTTTAATTAGTATTATACAAGGGCATAATTGTTATTTTTTAATAAATTAAAATTTTTGTGATTATTTTTAAAAATATTAAGACTATTTAAGTTAATAAACAAAATTTTAAGAACTTATGTGTTATTATATTTAACCATATCAGGGGAAATTCGAGATATTATGAAAATAATAAGGGGGTATAGGTCAAATAACAGGGAAGAATCGGATATTCTCCCTAAAAAAGATTCGAGTTTCTATAATTGTACTGGGATAAATTTCCTTTGAATTGGACAGATTTTGCACAAATTATGTGTAAATTTTTACTAATAGCACCAAATTTTCACTATTTTGATTATTGTAGAGACATTGCATTAATGATCTCATATTAATACATGTATGAATAAATTTTTTAATTTGAATTTTTTTAAGAGTTTAACAATGTTTGTCAAAAATTAAATACATGATTTATAACATTAAATATTGAATTAGATTGCTATATTATATAATCAAATTTGTTTAGTAATATTGTGCTTCAAGTACATTTTAAAAGTATAATAACTAAAATATTTGGTAATAATGAATGCTTAGTGTTTTCAAAGATAAAAAAAATACACTCAAAAGTCACAAAAACCAACAAAACACAAAAGGAACCATTAGCACTTGGTAGAAAATCTAATAAACTCGCAACATAAAGGACATCATCGCTACAACACATGTACTTAGCAACACATGAAAAGTGAAAATAGTGATCATAATGCAATAGAAATGCTAAAGAAATTCCATGTATAAACTTCATCCAATATAGCAAGCACATATGCTCTTCATAACATAGAATTGAATGTGAATGAAGTTCAATAGATTGCATCTCAATACCTGCAAAAACTAATCTTGTGTAAATCTATTGTTGGTAGGAATGAGAATGGGGCAAGTTTTGCCATCTTTGAACCCGCCACATTTAGGGCTATTTATCACTGAGCTCACTTTTTCCCTATTTTAAAACAAACGAGGCGGGTCCAGTTTCTAACCCACTTAACCCAGCCCTAACCCACCCCTATTTGACTCTATTTTGATCAAGCTATAATATTGCTACAGTATTCTATAGTGTTTGCTACGATTAAACAAAAAGGTTGCTATAATAGAATGCTACATTATAAGTTGAATTTTTGGCCTAGCTATAGTAATGAGACGTAAGCTACAATATTTATACTGTATCAAAGTTAAATATTTTTGAACAGTAACTGCGTGGGGTGGAGAATTTCTGAACTCAGCCTAATTTTCAAGCAGGTTAAATTTTAAGGTTTAAAACCCGTCCTAATTTTAAAACAAATTGAATTTTTAAGTCTCAAACCCACCCCAAATAGAGTGGGGTGGGATTGCGCAAGTTTGGAAAAAAATTTCATCCCTAATTATTGGCGATGGAAACAATATTAGATTGGAAAATAACCACCACAACAAGGAAAATAATTAATATCAAGAGTTTGGAAATATGGTCGAGCTCTACCGTGTCAGGTAGATAAAAAGATAAACCGTGAAAGTGTTGAAATTTATATGCCATTCAAAGAAACTAGAAGTTTATTTCCTTTACATTCAAAATAGTTTATGTTAGTTTGCATGCTTTATCAAATGTATAATGACAAATATACTATGCTGTACAAATTTAACTTATGAAATTTAAGTTTATTTATGTATCATACTATTCTCGTGTTATACTTGTGATATTTTCGGTCACGCTTGTATTGTGCCCAAACTTTGAAATATTGGTCTATTTCAACCCATGAACCCATTAAATTCACATCGTGTTGTGTTGAGCTTTAGGTTTTTGTTATTCTCAAATTTTAAATACACTTTAAAGTAGATGTACAATACATTATTTAATATCACTTTCAACTTTATGTTTAAAAATAAAAACTTATTGAAACTTTTTGAAATAACTAATTTGGATCTAATTAACGTAAATAGTCACATAAGAAAATTTACCAACCTAACATAATATACATTTTTTGGACAATTTTGCCCTCACTAGGTATCTTCAATTTTCTTTTTGGAAAACTAATTTTTACCTTTGCCTTCTTACTTACTACACTTTGAAAAAAACCCATAATTTTTCCTCCCAAAACCTCGTCTCTAGATTTAATAATTGAAAAACAAAGATTTATGTAATATGAGATTTATATTCATATTGATTAGATTAGAAAATATTGATTTAAGTTTAAATTATGTTGATTGATTGTTATATTTATTTTTGAATGCAAAAATATGAATGATTTGAGATATGAAAAGTTATGTGAAGGTTGAAGACAATTGATATTTTTAAGTGTCCAAGATTTTTTGCCCTAAAATTGAACTTTTGGTAGGAAATTTTGCCTTTCCCAAATCAAATTTCATTTGAATTTAGGATAAGGCAAATTCATTTTAAGATAAAGAGAAAATTTTGCCTTACTTAAAATTTATTTTTAGAATAAGGCAAAAATTTTGTCATACTCTAAGTTTATTTTAAGGTAAAGTAAAATTTACCCAAATTTTAATTTTAGGACAAAAAGTTCAAGTCCTAAAATCGCACAACACCATTTTCAACCTTCACACAATTTTTGATATCCTCAATTCATTCATATTTTTGCATTCAAACATAAATATAATAACTAATCAATAGAATCTATACTTAAATTACTATATTGTACTACCTAATCAACATGAATATAAATTCACATATTAAATAAATTATTATTTTTCAATTATTAAATCTAGAGAGGAGAGGTGTTGGGAGAGGAAAATTTTAGTTTTTATTATATTGTAGTTAGTAAGAAGGGAAAGGTAAAAACTAGTCTTGCAATAAAAATTAAAGGTGGTTAATGAAAGCAAAATTGTTCGAAAAACATATGTCGGATTAGGTTGGTCAAAAAAAAAAATTCATGTAATTATTTACGTCAATTAGATCCAAGTTAGTTTATTTTTAGAAAGGCTTCGTGTTTGATTTTCCAATCGCCGTTTGAATTTAGGGTCTAAGCTCTTTGTGATGGAATTCACATCACCAAATTATAACCCACGAATTATTTCGAAAACTTAACCGTCTACGTCTGACAACGGTCATTAACTGCCTCTCGCGCCTCTTCCTTTGGCACACCCGTTTAAACTCTTCACAACGCTGATTCGCTTTTTCTTTTTTCGAATCTCACTACACACAACACTGAATATTACCACCACTTTAATTCAATCACACTCGTGGCGGCGCATCAGTTCACGCGCCGCCACCGCAACCGAAAAGCGACACACCGTCAGAAGATATTCATCACATTTCAAGTTGCACATAATCTCCAATTCATGGCAGATCCCAGGGCCGTCGTCCCCTATCATGATCCATACGATAGCTCCTATACAGAAGACATTATTAATTTTCTCAATAACCCAAATCCTCCTTTTGCAGATTTATCGTTGTTTGAGGAATCTTCTTTGCCTCCATCTTCGAGTAATGCTCATACTGATGATATAATCACTGATACTAATGACCCATTTGATGATCCATTGTTGTGGGATTTTGGCAATAACATCAATGGTGGGAGTTCTCAGGCCGGTCCTTCAGAAAATCATGAGGAGACGAGTAATGGAGGAAGGACAGAGATCGAAACTTGCGCAGATATGAAGGGATTTCCAGTTTGGCCTTTGCCTCCAGTGCCATATTTATGTAGTTGTTGTCTGGTGCTTAGGGAAATAATCCATACTACTGGTATGTTTTTCTTTGGCTCTTAATTTGAAGTGCAAATAGTTATTCGTTATGGAGTCTTGATTTGGATTATTAGGTGGGATGTGTAATTTGATGTGTTGATGGTGTTACAGGGCATGATACCACAAAACTTGAGATTCATGGAAGACTTGGGATAATCTGTCACGCTGTTCTTGAGATTCGGCAAAGTGGCAGTGATGTTCAGTACCATATGATCGAGTAAGTTAGATTTCAGGACTGGATCCAAATCCAATTTTTGATGTCATTACTTGAAGATCCTCTTATCACTACAGCTTAAGCGGAACTGAGAAATTACTATTTGCTTGTTCTGATTTCATTGGTTTTTGTCTAACTGTTTGTTAAGTGTAGTCTTGTTTAAGTCTAAGTAATCATTCTGCTTTGTTCAGTTTTTGCAAGAAAAGTATAGAGAATGTGAAGGAATACCTGATTCAATATTGTCAAGAGCGGAAACGAGCAGGATTTCTCATGTTGCCCGATCCCCTCTCAGTCTTCTATGAAGCTGTTTGTGTAGGATTGGATATAGATGAAAATCTAAGCACTGATGATTTCTCTCAACCAACAAAGACAACTTCAGGTGGGTTTGTTTCCCTGTCTTGTGAATATGTATAAAGAGCTTTAGAATCCCATTCCTGTAAGATAGCATAGTCTTCCATCATGTTGATTTATCAGTATTAGCAAGTCTTCATTCTTCAATATTACTTGTCATTAGCTTAAAGCTATTGAGTTAATGTTTAATTTCTGCAGGAACAAAGGAAATGCATCAACCAGACATGGAGAATGATTCAGGGAAGACTCAAAAGACCTCTCTTGCAGCACAGGTGGTAGTTATTCTATTCAGTCATATTAAACAAAAAGGCTCTCAATCAGAATGCCATCTACATTATCTTTCTACTCTGATCTCTAACCTGGTAATTTTTTTTGTGCTGGGGAGTAGTGCAGAGGGAGAGAACAGGAAAGCTGACATTGAGAGACTTGGTAAATTATTTTCATCTTCCCATTGAACAGGCAGCCAGGAAAATGCAGTTATGCCCTACTGTTGTGAAGAAGATATGTCGCAGAGATGGATTGCTCAGATGGCCTCATAGAAAGGTTTGATTTACTCTACCTTTTCTCAGATTCTTCCTTCTTCTATGCTAATTATCTTACCTAAAATATGTTGTTTTGGCATAAGAAGATAAAAAGCATAGAGAGGCGGATGTCAATCATGTCAGCAAGACTAAGTTCGAGTGATCCAGAAGAGAGGGCAGTTGCCCAAAAAGAAATCCATAAACTTCGAGAAGAAATGGCAGCTGTATGTGCTGGACTCTCTAAATGACTTTACTACGAGCAGAATTGTAATATTAAGGAGCTAGCAATCTAGTTTTTTCTTCTTTTAGTTTTTCCTACACATTTTCTGATGCTGAGGATCACCAGCAATGATTAGAAAAAGAGTAGGCTGATTATTATTATTATTCTTTTTTGGCGGAAAAAGTGTAAAATATTTGATGAAGCCGTCTCTATATTATATTGATTCTCATGTTTACTGTAGCCTTTCTTGTCAGATATTGGCTTTGTACATGGAATTGTATTAGAAATGACTAGGCAAGTCTAAATAAGAAGTGATATATATATATGGAAGTGTAATCATATTTTGCCTCGTTTACCAAGTCAATGAGACAGGTTTCTAACAGATGGACCAAAATTTGAATAACAACATAGAGAAGATGAGAAGACTGCTATTGTCTGCTTTTATATTTACTTTGAGATGATGTTAGAAATATATACTTAAGACTTGGCAACAAGACCCAAATGCCGGCGGGCTATCTTGTCTGAATCACATTAGAATAAATTTTTTGAAAGCAAATAATTACACACAAATAGCATGGGAAACCCCCTCACAAAAATCTGGACATATAGACCTAGAAATTGACGTCCTAGGATTGTTCGCTCAACGTTTTTCAGCTCTAAGACCTCCCTATACTATGCCTTCAATATAAGCTCATTAGATTCCATGGGAAAGTATCGCTTCATTTTCAAGAAGGATATGAACAGTGTTCAGACACTGCTTTGTGTGAAGAGGGTGAAGCAAGAAGCATCAGAAGAATGGGATGAGAGCATGCCATTACCTGGAGATATAATTGAAGGATTTTCCGAGACTAATGATGCTGATGAATTCTTTGTGCCGGCTAAAGCCAAGTCAGAGCTTCGTACACAGCTTGGCAAGATTAACCAACAGGTGGAGACCATATGGTTGAAGATTAGAAGGGGTGATAGCGTAGTGAAATTACGTGTTCGGGTTGTGCAAGAGAGGGGTTCAATGTTACAGAGAAAGTATACCATTAGAGCAGCTAGAGATGACAGGCATGTGGCAATTTTAGGGGACTTGACCTTTGAACAATGTACTGAGCTTCAAGGTTGGTTTTTCTCCTCATTATTGATCAAACCATAAAATTAATATTAGTAAAAATGATTTATGAAAGATCAATAAAGTAAAAACACTGAATTCATGAGTCCTCAAGATCTAAATGAAGGTTTGCAGCGTATTATATACAAACTGCTTGCTTATACAGGCTAATACAACACTAGTCAGTATGTTTATCATCAAAAGACATAATTAAGATGGATGGTTGTCTCTGATCATGCAGAGATGAGCAGGAAAGTGGTGAACGTAGACTGCAGGGGATTCAGCAAAAAGGGTGTGAAATATGATTGGAAGATGAAAGTAGCTACCTACTTGCCAGACCAACGATCCCCAGTTGTTAGCTCTATTTTGTTCCCACCTCTGCAGGGTGAATACAGTCTTGAGGCCACTACAGGAAGGTGCATGTCCTGGTTTTCTGCAGCAGTTTCTTCGGGGGTTCCTCTCGTCTTTGTTAATATCCAAACAGAGCAGATTCTGATCTCGGTATAATCTTCCCTCTAAACTTAACTTGTGATTAAGATCATTGGTAGAAGGTAAATCATGGAGGCTCTAGAAAGCTGAATCATTTTTCTTAGAAAATGAACCTCATGTTTGGTGCCAGTCAAAGCTGAAAAGGAGATACATATGGGAATTGGAGTGTAGATTTCTATGAATTTATAGTAATCAACAATTCTTTACTAAGATTAATTTCTTTTACACCATTGTATCCTAGCAAATTGTTAGTTACTGAGCTATTTTGTCCAACTGTTGAAGGAGAGAACCAATTTCACAGGAAGAGAACTAACCTGGGGAAGGCAACAAAATCACGCTGCAACTATGCAAATAGTGCAGGGTATAAGACTATGGTTTCTCCCAGGAGTTGCTGAAGTTTTACTTGAAATGACACCAGAACCTGGAGAAGCTCGATTTGGAATGGACATTAAACGAACCGAGGAGGTAACATTGCTGGACATAAAAATTCCTTTCTTTAACTCTGATTTCCATTTTTCATAGTATTTGAAATGTATCTATATATGGTGCTTCAAAGAATCCCGTTACATGTTCAGGGCTTTATCTGTGTCTACTCGGTGGCAAGAGGATCAGCAGCTGACCGTGCTGGAATGAGGCATCTATATGAAGAAGCAAATGCCATAGGATATCTTCTTGTGATCTCTCGATTAGAAGGCAAGAGTGTAATGCCTTCTGGCGGTAGCTGTGAAGGGCTCTTACACTGCTGTGATCACAATGAACTCGGGGAAACTCTCATTTCTGCCATTGATCAGACGGAGGGAATTCAACTCCATATCATGGTCTGGCCCAGCCAAACTCGTCCTGCCATTACCCCAGCAACCGCTGCCACCCTCTTGCCTCCTATCTCAACCCATCCTCAACCACCACTGTAAAAAATTTAACTTGGAGAATTATTTGTTGCGATAAGGAACTTTAGTTTTCAGATTCAAGAGAGAATTATAAAGTAGCTATACATATGTGTTTGGGAGGAATAATTTAGCCTATGTAGGCTTCAAGCATTATAATTCATAGAACTGTCACCTTACACACATTAACTTGAAAATATTTTTGATGGTAAGAATATAGTATTCATTGACTTTAAATACTTGAATTCTAATAGTGTGATTGATCTCATTGTCATTCTACCCATAAAATGCATGATTCTTTGAACTTTCTTTTCTATTAGTTATAATTTTATTTTAAATGTAGCCCCTGGTATCGGTTATGGTTTTGCAAAAGCAAGCTGAAGATAACTGATTCCTCAGCTGCATGTCCAAACTGAAGCAAGGAACTTGTCTCAAACTTTGCAGTTTCTTTTCCCCGAAAAGAATAAGAGGCAATTTTCTATGAACTTAAAAGAACGGGAGTACCCGATGTTTTGATGGCACCAGTATCAGGAAATGGTAATGCACACTGACAAAGCAAGCATGAGAGAATAATTCTCCCTTTACCCAGCTTTTTTCTTCCTTTACACAACTACAAGAACCCACGCGCACTTGAGAATTATCACACTTCTTATGGTCTTTTGTCTTGGCAAAGCCTCTCCCACGCCTATGCTGTTTATGCTATTGATTCATTCAACAGATCTTCCAATTTCTAACTTGGGATTGAGGCTTGAATTTTGGTCTGAGGGCTTGCACTTCAGCATAATGCTGTCTCAGGCTTTTGGCACAGCCTAGGGGCCACTATGTGGTTTCAAGCCGTGAAGGTGAGTCTCCATCGTGGGCCCTGAACTAGAATCATCAACACATTGCATACTCTACATACCTTTATGTGCACACACCCTGAAAAAGAGACCAGAATTCTGCAGAATGAATTAATAGCCCTTTGTCTTATTTTACAACTAGTTATCACTACCAACTTGTAAACTTCCTATATAAAGAGCTGATTTCTCCCCCAAAGCAGCACAATAACAAATTAACAATGAATCTCTTAAACTCTCTCTTTGCTTGCATCTCCATAGCTCTAGCATTCCTCTTTTCTACTTCCCTCGTCACCGGGACATCCTCTAGGTCTGCCTTATGGCTCACCTACATACCTCCTCCTCCTCCTTTCCACCACAAACACAAATCACCACCATCACCAAGGTCTCCTCCTCCTCCTCCGCCATACTACAAGTATTCGCCACCGCCGCCACATCATAAGCATAAGCATAAACCCCCACCACCTCCCTTGTACACATACAAGTCTCCCCCACCTCCACCATTCCCTATATACAAACACAAGTCTCCACCACCACCTACCCCGATTTACAAGTATACATCACCACCGCCGCCTCCTTCACAGCCAAAGCAACACCATTGCCACCACCATCATCACAAGCATAAATGGAGCCCATATCCTTATGTAACGTACAAGTCTCCTCCACCACCACCCCCACCACTCCAGGAGCACCCCATTTATTACTACATCTCTCCTCCACCCCCGGGGTTTTACTAGCGACAACCGCATGGAAAGTATGTAAAAATGCTCGTTCAGGTGTTTTTGAGGTTGATGATCTGTAATTTGTTTGCTTTCTTGCATGGTTAATGTTTACTATTGTAGATGTCTAAGGCATGCTATCATAAGTAGTTGTGGAATAGAATGAACTATGCAAATGGAAGAATCTTGTTGTGTGTGCTATATTTTTATTTAATTTAAAAATATAGGAATTAAAAACAATATTTATCTTTAACAGTTTAAAAACAGTTAAATTAAAAAAATATATCACTTTTTATATTAATAATTTAATTTTAATTTTATAACAAAAATTTATTTAAAATTTGATCGGTTTCAAAATTTTTGGATCAAAATATCCTCGCGACTAAAATTATCTTTTTTTCACTCTTTTAACTTTTCTCATCTTCGAACGCTCAAACCTCGAACATTTGTCTGGCAAAATTTGAAAGTCCTTTAATACTCCGAATTGTTGTGAATTGTGATAGCTCAGAAAAAATATTGTAGCAACTTGAACATGACGTAATAACTCGCAGATAAGACTTTTTATAACCGTTGATCTCAACGAAAGACAAATTCCTTGGCTTCCCTAACCAAATGAAACAGAAATGGCTGCGGCATCTAGATCCCTAGCCAACATTGCTGAAATCTCAGACAGAACTGTTCTTGTTGCCTCCATAACCTCTCTTCTCCAATGCCTAAACCCACAAAACCCTAATCCCAAAGACATCAGTTCAGAACGTCTTAATCAATTTTCCAATTTCTTAGACCCAAATTTGGTCGTCCAAGTAATCAGAGAACAAACCAACCCTTATCACGCGCTTTTCTTCTTCAACTGGGCATCCAATCTTAACCCTAAACCTCCTTACAAACATTACCACCACACTAACTCATGCTATGCAGCCATTACTGACGTGTTGCTTTCACACTCACTCTTGTCCACTGCGGCTTCACTCCTTGAAAAATCCCAGAAGGTCTCCGATTTCTTCATTAGCAAGCTTATTAAAGCTTATGGTGATAGGGGCAATGTTAAAGCTGCTATCTTTTGGTTTAACCAAGCCAAAAGGATTGAAAATGGGAATTGTTTGTTTTCTTATAATTCCCTATTAGATGTTTTGGTTGGAGCGAATCGGATTAAATTAGCTGAGGCATTTTTTGATCAGGTTATGAAGGATAATGCGGTGCAACCTGATGTTTCAACTTATACAATGATGATCAGGGGTTATTGCAAATTGGGTATGATTGAAAGTGCTAAGAAGGTGTTTGATGAAATGGCTGTTAAGCCTAATTTACTTGTTTACAATACTATGATCAATGGGTTCTGTAAAAAGGGTGACATGGAGAGTGCAAGATTGGTTTTTGATCAGATAATGAGTAGGGAAGATTGCTTGCCTGATACTGTGACCTATACTACTTTGGTAGATGGGTATTGTAAAAAAGGTGAGTTGGAAGAAGCAATGAACTGTTTCAATGAAATGGTAAAAAGGGGTTGCCATCCGAATGTGTTAACGTACAATGCAATGATTTACGGCTTGAGTTTGGGGGGCCGTGTTGATGAGGCAAAGAGAATGATTACAAAGATGAGACTAAATGGATTGAAGGATAATGTTGCTACTCATAACAGCATATTAAAGGGGCTTTGCGTTGTGGGAAAGTTTGAGGAAGCTGTTGGATATCTTAGGAACATGATTAAGTCAAACATGAAACCGGATATGAAATCTTATGAAGTTGTTGTCCGTGGGTATTGCAATATGGGGAAAACGGATGAAGCCATATCCCTTCTGAAGGAGATGCAATCAAGAGGTTTTAAGCCAACTGTTTCTATTTTCAATGCACTGTTTAGGATTCTTGTGAAAAATGGGGAGTTAGATAGAGCTATTTTACTTCTAAAGCAGATGGCACAAATGGGTTGCTTACCTAATTTCATATCATTTAGCACAATCATATGTAGTCTTTGTGTGGCTAAGGGTAGGATGCAAGAAGTTGAAAAGCTTGTTGATGGCATGATTAGAAGTGGTCACAACTTTGATTCTACCATGTATAATTGCTTACTTAAAGGATATTGCGAAGATGGCAACGATGAAAAAGCAATGCAAATTGCACACGAAATGGTCACTAAGAAATATGTCATTAGCCTGGAGAGTTTTTCAGTGCTTGCCAAGGAGTTGTGTGCTAAGGGGAAGGCCACCGAGGGTCAAAATCTCTTGGAAATGTGTAGTAAAAACCCTGCTGTGGATGTAGATAACTACAGAAGGGTCTTAGAACATATTTGGAATTGATGTGACTCGGCTTTGAAACCGGTGGTGAAGATTAGTTTCAAGTAAATTATTATTTACTAAACCCTTTAGTTTCTCCTAAAACAAATTCTCTAACCAGATTGTTGGCATTTGATTTTTGTGGTGAGAACACTCGAGCGAGAAAGTTTGGAGTGTTATCTTACTGAAAATTGTGTTGTAATCCAACCTGATTGTTGAAATTTGATTTTTGTTTAGTGCTTTGAATTGAATGGACCTGCAGTTTGCTGCAATTTATAGTGTAAAGTCAGGATGAAATGAAAATGTTTTGAGACTTTCTTCATGTTAGTTCTGATATTTTCATAACAAATCCCGGGCTTTCGCTCCATATAATTGATTTACCAAATCAGAGAAGCCTGATGTGCAATCCATCGTCAGCTTTGATTTATGCACCCAGGCGGCAGGCTGATGCCACCTCAGCAAAACACGGTATTTAGTGAGCCCCACGTGAACATGACGTCCTCCACGCGTCAACATCCAGGTGGGTTAGAATTATAATTTTACTCATGGACCATCAGCCTTCTTTTTCAGTTTAGGGTTTCTTTCCTTTTTATATACAAACAAAAAAACCGAAAAATACCCGGTTCACGGATTCTTCCGCCTTTTATAAAATCCGGTTAATTAATCGTCTTTCATTCCGATTCAAATTACCCACTCACACTCCCGTACACTCCAAACTTCTCCTCTCTCTTTCTCGCTTTGAGAGTCAAAATAGTTTTACATCTTTCCCTCCTTAACTGGTCTGTTCTCTCTTGCTCTCTTTTTCGGTTTGTTCCTGCGCTTTTCGATCTCTCGTCTTTGTAAATCTGATCAAGGAAGAAAGAGAGAACAGTTGGAAAATTTGATTGGCTGATGGACGGAGGTGCAGGGTACAATCCTCGTACGGTAGAAGAGGTGTTTAGGGATTTTAAGGGGAGAAGAGCCGGCATGATTAAAGCCCTTACTACTGGTATTTATTTCATACTACCGTTTCAATTTGCTATTTCGTCGTCGGAGTTTTTTTCTTTTTTTTACGCTTCACTTGGCCTTGGCTTTTTCTGAAGGAAAATTTTCTCTGGTTTTGTAGAGGTTGAAGAGTTTTACCATCAGTGTGACCCTGGTAAGCTTTTTCTTTTTAATTTTTTAGTGGTCAATTGTTTCTTGTAATACAGTTCTTTTCTGTGTTATATTTGAATAGAGCAAATTAATGTTTATTTGCTGGTTATTGACTTGGCTGAATTGAGTTTTGTTTTCTGGGAGAGCTAACAAATAACTGGAGTTCTATTCGTAGCTCCAATGCTTTGGTATACGCCAAAAGAAATATATGTTGTGTTTATTTTGGCTAGGCTAAATTTATGGATACATTGGTTACTGGGTCCTTGTTAAATAATTGATTTTGCTTCTTTTACATTTGCAGTTTTGCTTTGGAGACGAGTATAAATGTTTTTGTGATTTGGTTTTTCTATTTTTTTTCTGAAAGCTTATTTTTTTATGTACAATCAAGAATCAGTAAACTATTTGATTCATTGGCTACAGAGTATAGTGAATATATATGGATTCATTGTTGGTTTTGCTTGTGTCAGAATGTGAATGGTTTTTTACTTCTCTTTTTATGTTTTTTAGCTGATGTCACATCATGTAATTTTTATATCAAACTGTTTTTTCATGATTGATTAATAAGTTCTTTATTATGTTATTTGAAAATTATATTTGCAATTAATTGTTGTTACTGGGAACTCACTGTTTGCCCATGCTTGGATGCATGGGATTATGATCAATCTAAGGCATTGGCATGTATGGAGTGTAGGGTGACCCTTAGGGTTGTTATTAAAAGTTGCAGAGGTGGCTTGAAACATTTAAATGAACATTTGTTGTGCCTAGTTTATAATTTTCTTGGGAGCTAGTAATGGAAAGTATGACAAGTGTTAATAAACATTGCAAAAACATTTCAGAAACTGACATGGCATGATATGGAAGTACATCACACGTATTATTTCATCTTGCCACATGTTTATCAAACCAACTTGCGAATTAGGTCTGTGGAGTAGGATGCCGGAGAGTTCAAAAAATCATCTTTAGTTTTGGCTGATACATTATTATGTAATATGTTCTGTGTGTAGTCTTACTCATTGTAACACTCAGTGTAAAGCCCATGTTTGTTGTCTTTGGTTTAAAAAAGTTACATCTCTTTGTTGGATATTGAAAGCTGTTCGGCGATATCTCCAAGATTTACTGAACATAGATTGTTTGATTGTATTAAAAGATTTTATTATGTATGGAATTGGTAGTTATTTACTAATTTTTAAGAGCTAACTCTATTTAGTGCTTTACTGATTTCGTTGGGTTTAGTTAGTTGGACATAAGTGTTCGTTATTTTATTTTATTTCATGATATGGGGGGTTCTGATATGTTGATGGAGGTAATATATGACTAGTTAAGTTGATTCCTTGCCTCACTTCTTTTTTACACATATTACATGCATGTTAGAAAGTAGATGCATCACTTATATTTAAAGAAACCTCAAAGTGTATGGACATGCTTTAGTATTTTATCATATGGATGTATGTTGACAAAATATTTACAAAATACAATAGCTCTTCTTATTGTTGGTGCTTTGAATCTTAGAAATGGAACAACTTTTGTGTCTTTTATGCATCACTAAGAAAGAAATACATTTTGCAGTTCTGCATCTGTTCAATGAATATGAGTTTCTAAAACATGTTACTTGGAAAGTTTATTGAATATTGCAAATACAATGCCTAATTAATAGCTGATGCTATAGTGTTATTTTGACATGAATTCTTTATGTTTCAATTGCAGAGAAAGAAAACCTTTGCCTTTATGGATTTCCTAGTGAGCAGTGGGAGGTAAATTTACCTGCTGAAGAAGTGCCTCCAGAGCTTCCGGAGCCCGCATTGGGTATTAACTTTGCCAGAGATGGGATGCAAGAAAAGGACTGGTTGTCTTTGGTTGCTGTTCACAGTGATGCCTGGTTACTTTCCGTGGCCTTTTACTTTGGTGCTAGGTTTGGGTTTGATAAAGCTGATAGGTATGCTTTATATCTTTACCAAATTGTTGATGCATGATTTGACTTTGTAAGTGGCCTTCAAGTGTGATTGAGGTCAGACTGGGGCGGCAGTTTGGTGTTGGTTGTCCACTGTCCTATCGTTCAATTTGTCTGTTACCTTTTATGGTGTGTATATTTTGATAGATACCTACTGTCATGGTCCTGTTTTCTTGTTTTTGGCATGTCTATGGTGAAGAAAGTGCTAGACTAGAGAACTTGTAATCTGAGTAGCAGCAGATTTTATCTGGCTTAGCAAACCTTGATGGGCCAAATTTAATGGTAACCAGTCTCTTAAAAAATGAATCTGTAGATAGTCAATTGATGGGGTATTTCTTTTTATCTTGACATTTAATCAAAGTTGGCGCTTAAGTTATAAATTCAATTTCTAGTTAAAGTGAAAATCTGGTTGAAATTATAAATAATTGGATAATTTCTTTCACAATTCTCATCAGGGATATATTTCTCTCTCTTTACCCTTTTTATTTCTAATTTTTTTTTATTTATATGTATTTTTCTTGTTTGTGTGCATATGTATTGAAATAGTCTAAAGTTGACTGGTGATTTCAAACTTCAACCGTACCCATCACTTTCTCTTTTTTCTTTTTCCTCTTTCTTCTGTGGGAATGGGTGGATGCTAATTTATTTTGAGGATTATGAAGGATAGTATTAGTAGTGTAAGGCACTTTTCAAGGCACTGATGCTTTGCAGTTTTACTCTAGTAAGTTGTTAGTAGGAAACTGGTTTTCTTTTTCTCTTTCTTCATTTTATTTGTGCATTCACATTTTGTTTGGGTTTTTAAGTTGATTGAATCTTACCTTTCATGCATCCGATGTCTGCGAATTTCTTTTTGTTCATGACTTGTAATTTGACATCGTAGAGATTTGAAAATTTTCCTTGTGGTTTTCTACTTCCTAGTTGTATCAGCACTAATTTTGCAGACACATATCCTTTTCAAAATAGAATCTGATGAATTTATGGTCTTGTCCATAACTGTAGGCTCCATATGGGTGCTCAAAAGTCTTTCTTAAATTGCTTTTTTTCTGAAGTTCGCTAATTGTGGCCTGGAGTCCTATATTGCATTCACATGTAGCTTTTTTTTTATTTGACTTGTTAACAGGCTTTATTTCTGTTCTTTACTGTTCTTTAATGAGATTTTGTTGGTAATGTGGTGCAGGAAACGCCTTTTCAATATGATAAATGAACTTCCAACAATATTTGAGGTTGTAACTGGGGCAGTCAAGAAACAGACGAAAGAAAAAACTACAGTCTCAAATCACAGTAGCAGCAAATCTAAATCAAACTCAAAGGTATATGGGAACTTTTGCCGACATACTTCATAACTATTATTGAAATTACTGGATGTGTGATACTGGTCATCTTTTTGACTGGATTGATGGAAGTTACCCAATTTTTGCATATTACTTATTTACATATAGAATACATGGTTTTTGCGCTCTAAAACTCTAAAGCCAGAAGTTAGATGTTCTCAATTTGATTTTATAATTAACAAATCATGCCTATTAGTAGTTTGCAAGAATCAAATATTAACCATGTAGTTGGATGTGCATTTTCTAAGTATCATCTATATTATATACATGCCAACATTGGACCTAGAAATAGGGAAGTGGTTCACCAATCATGGTGGTTGCATATTGTACCCGGCAAAATGTCCTCAGAAAATTATCTGTAATTATTGTATTGGCATATGCAGCGAGGATCTGAATCTCAGGTCAAGTATTCAAAGGCAGTTCAATCGAAGGATGAAGATGAAGATGGTCTGGAAGAGGAAGATGAGGAGGAGCATGGCGAGACATTATGCGGAGCTTGTGGAGAGCACTATGCAGCCAATGAATTCTGGATTTGCTGTGATATCTGTGAGAAATGGTTCCATGGAAAGTGTGTGAAGATCACCCCAGCAAGGGCTGAACATATTAAACAGTACAAATGCCCATCTTGCAGCAACAAGAGAGCACGGCCTTGATGATACAGGGCAGATGGCTCTATGTGTATTCTGGCATTCCGGACTTCTAACTGTCTAGTAGTTCTGTTTTTAGGCTTCCTTCTAGGATATCTCTGGGATTTTATGTAGGTTGCAAATTTGCCCTTTATGTAGTCATAAATTAGAGTCTTTTCGCATGGGTAGGGAATTGTTTTCCCGCTGCCACTGGGAAGAAACTAGTTTAATATCTGAATTTCCTTGTGTTTATATCAATCCATGCCAATTCTTGAAGAATATAACAACTTCGACTCCATCTTCAGTCTGCTATTTACATAAATCATTGTCATTCAAAACAGAGGAGTTTAGGGCAAACATAATGAAAGATCTGTAAAGCAGTTTCAAGTACAAAATACTATTGAAACTCAGAGATGACGAAATGATAGGAAGTCCATTGCGCCAGTGTAACGGTCCTGTAGAGTTCTTCCGAATGTCATCAAGCTGCGGCTACACAAAGTGCAGTCGTACTGATTCATGATAGTTTAAAATGACATCATCCAGCCCAGCAATGTCCACTAGTAAATTACCCATTGATTGATTTTGCGGCTTCTTGGGATACTCCAAGCCTCTGATTTGTTTTTACCTAGCACCACGTTTTCCCTTATTCGGCTTTAGAAAGTGAGAAGGGCCGGAGCCAATTTCCCTTTATCTTTCTACAATTTGACTCTTTAACAATTTAATTTTGTGTACGTAATGGGCAGAGCCAATTTGCCTTTTTCTAAAATGATGCTTCAGACAATTCGACCCTTTTTCTAAAATGATGCTTTCTACAATCTGACTCTTCAAAATTCAGGTGTATACGTATAGTGCCTAGAGCCAATTTCCTTTTCTATATAATGGTTCTTACAGCAATCTGAACCTTCTCTCAAATCATGCTTTTTATAACCTGACTCTTTTAAGAATTCAGGTGTGTGTAACACGTAATGGTCAGAGCCAATTTCCCTTTCTGTAAAATGGTGCTTCAGTAAAGAACTCTTCAGGAATTTATGCTTTCCACAGTCCGACTCTTAAGAATTTTAGTGTATAAACACCCCTTGTAAATTATTGACGGAATTTCTGGGATTTAGCAAACAATTAGGGGCTATTTCGTATTTAACCAAGTTTGAAATTTCTCTCAATACTGGCCAAACCACGTGAAAATGAACCATTTTATTCTCCTAGCCAGAAAAACAGAAAACATGCCAATTAATTTTTACCTTCCCCATAAAATTTCAATTAATTTTACGATTATTCCAAATTTCCCCAACGTCCCATCCCACAAAACATTAACCCCAACCCTAATTTCATGCAACGACAATGATTTTTCTACGGTAATACATTATCAAAAAAAAATTTCCAAAAAACTTCTCAATGCAAAGAATGGTAATAGTTGACTGACGTGTGATTTTCATATTTAATTGAACAAGATCTTTTCTGTTGTATGGGTGAGCCAACTTGTTCCAAAACGGTGTTGTTTGGTTGGTATTAAAAAGAAATTTTAAATGTGGTTAAATACAAAAATGACCCCTAAATTTTGAATAAATAACAAAATTTCCCAAGATTTTAACTTTTAGAAAGACAGACGTGGTGCTATCTTCATTCAATTAGATATTAATCGATTTTCAAATAGAAGAGTGTTATTGCAAGGGTGATTCACAATGACATTATCATTACGATTTAAAGAGGTTATTCACTCTCTGATACTATTTCAAGACAATAATCATCTGAGTAACATCTTGAACACAATCAGAACTTTCCATTTCATTCTTCTGAACCAATACATCATACTTGCACAGTATTGATATAGCTGAAAAATACATCATCATAGAGAAAGGATTGAGATATCCTCTACTACTGTACAAGTTTACATTGACCTCCAGAGACCTTCAGCATAACTATCAATACAAAAGGAGGATCAGAAAAGGAAACTGAAAAAAAAAGGGGGGGGCAGTGAATTTACAATCATCAACTTTCTTGGCAAGCAGGGCAAATAAGACAACGAGGGAGAAAAAACAAGGAACTAAAAGGCTATTTAAGTCTGAAAATCTATGATCATTGAAGCTGCTCAAGTCATGATGTCAAACTCTATGGGCTCTTAGTAGAAAGTCGTTTCAGAAACTCATAGGTAGTAATCATGGTTGTTGCAGACATAGACATTGAAGCCCACCTTGGCCCCAATCCTCTATAGCAAGCGGCAAATCCACCTTCCTTCATCAAATTCCTAACTGTCTGCAAAGCAGTCAGTGGCCTTCTTTGCCCGTTCTCTTCTGCATCCAAAACCTGCAAACGCGTCTTAATTGTATCGAGGGGCATGGTGATTAAAGCTGAAATACCACTAGCCATGGCTGCACTTACACTCTGCACTGCCACTACCACCTTCGAGCTTGGTCTGTAAATAGACCCATTACTTGCAGAATTTTCATCTTTCTTACTCATATAGCAACCCAAACCACCCCAAATAAGCCTATTTGCAACAGAATAAGAAGCCCACCAAACTGCATTAGATGGCGCATATGTCAATATTGATATTCCAAAACCCCTATATAATCCTCTTGGACCATCAGCAACCAAAATTTTCCTAAATACATCAAGACCATTACTATATCTAATAGCAACTATGTTTTTGCTATCGTTACTGCTGCATCCTTGAACCATTAGCCTTTGACTCACTACATCAATTGGGGTCCAAACTAGCTGAGCAGCCATAGCTGAACTCAACCCAGCTGCAGCATTAGCAATAGTAGTGGCTGCATTATCTGAAAATCCTAATCTAACAGTTGCAGTCCCAACACTGCTCTTGGTAATCTCAAGTGCTGCCATGTATAGTGCACGAGCTGGGATGGTTCCCATCAAAGAGGTACCAAACCCTCTGTAGAACCCTCTAAAACCTTCATATCGCATGATTGTGAATGACATTTTGAAACAAGAAATCGGAGTAGCCGACACTTGTTGACGGGTTTTCAACACAACAATCGGATAAAGAGCAGCAGAAACCCCAGAAAACAAACCGGCACCCAAAAAGAAAAACTTAGATTTATCAAGCATATGCCAACTGATATCAGCTGGTATATGAATCTCTGACGCCGAATCATCCTCGGCCGTACCTAAACTCATTTTCGCCACTTTTGACAATAAGCTAAAGAACCAGACAAAGCACTTCCTTGCTTAACTAAACCACTATCTTGATTGATTTCTGAAAACAAACTGAAAAAATTTAACCTCTTCGATCAACTCAATTCTGACAAATTGAACCTTAATCGAAAAAACTGAAACCGACTATACAATTAGAAGTTTAATTGATATTGGAAACAAGAAATAAACAACCTAAAGAGGAAAGAACAAGAAAAAGTACTAATTATAGGCTATTTATAGAGCGCAAAATTTGGAAGTAGTATACAAAATAGGAAAATTGGAAACTTGAGGAATGATAAAGGAAGTTAGAAGACAAAAATCAGATATGGGTATCGATGGATTTTAATCTTTTTCTTTTCCGCAACCAGATTTGAGAGCGAACATGTATCAGCATAAATGGGTCGAACATTAATTTATCAGAAATAATAACCTCACTCAAAATATACTATTTTTCTTACCAGAGATTTAACTGTAAACGACATCTTGATCACTCCATGTCTGCAACTTAAAAGAAAAAAAAGAAAACCAAACCCAAGAATTTGTCTAAACAAAGACAGCGAGAGACAGATCTCAAGCGAAAGATTCTCGAGAAAGGGGAGATAAGAAGAGTTAATGGATATCACAGAAAGCGAATTGGATTGTATAATTTAAGAGCAAGCGAGTGAGAGAACTTTAACGGAAAGAGAGGACAACAGTATGGATTTTAGCGAGGGTTTTGTGGATCAAGAGATATGGACACGTGTCGGTTATCACTTCGAGAATATTTCGAGATACTCGCGTGAGCCTGCTGCAGCTGAGCTGAGCTGAGCTGATCTTAACTGCGCCTTCTGTTTTAAAGCAAAGCCTGCCCTCTGCTTTTTGCCTTGTAACTTTCACAACTCTGTGGGTGATCGACATTTAACGTCTATGGGTTGGGCTGCTTGTTTTCTCAGCCCTCCATTCACGGGGAGGGCTCTCTCCTCTTGGATTTTTCCACCCACCACCGTCTTAAATCCATTCACTACAAATAAAAATATTTTCATTTCTTAATTTATATTTAAATTCTTTTTAATATTATATTATTATCATTTATTAATATTTAATGTGTAATATCATTAATTTTTTATAATAAATAATGTTGATGTACGAATTTTTCGAACTCCGTACTTTCACACTAAACGAAAATAAATACTATAAAGTGGTCAAATAGTTAATGTTTAATTAGCAATACTAAGCTAAGAGTCCAAACCATTAAAAGTTTCATTGTCCAAATATTCAAACAATATACACGTTACCATTCCACTAAAATACTCTGCCTTTAACTATCTCTCAACTCTAGACCTCATTTTGGTGATCTTGAAACCTTCTGAAATCCCATAAGCGACTGAAGATGTGTTGCCCACTTCTCAAATAATCGCTCCACTTACTTCTATTCAATTCCGAACATCCATAATCCGAATATTTTCTCCAAGCTAGTTTGTAGCTTCCTATGAGATAGAGAATAGCTCAGACAGGAGTCACCTCTCTGGCGATCCCTCTCTTATGTTTAGCTTCAAGTAAGAGAGAAAATGATGAGACTTAAATATATCTCTCTAAATAAAGAAAAAAATAAAGAAAATGCCAAGGTGGTGAATGAGGAATAAAGGGAGAGGGTCTAAACAAGGTTAAAGGTCAGCGAAAGTATAGCTTCAAAAAGATGAATATAGTGTTCTTTGCTGAGTTTTTTTTGTGTGTTTATGGAGTTTTTAGCTATAAAGATTGTGTGTGTTGGTAGGAGAAAGAAAGAGGATCATTCTTAGAAAAAAAAACCTCTTTTTTCCTAAAAATGTAATAAAAAATGTCTGTCCTTTTCAAAAATGAGAAAAAAGTCTTTTTATATGAAACAAAATAATGTTCAAACCTCATTGAATGTCTTATATTACTCTAGTTTTAGAGTTCTTACCTTTACACGTGTCTTCTCTTTATTGTGTTATAGTGGCTCAAGTCAAATGCCACGTGATGGGCTAAGATAGGTGAGTTTCACCTTATTCAAACTCAATGGCTACATAGCGTATTAAGATAAGTGGGTTTCACCTTATTCAAACTCAATAAACACGTGTCAACCTCTATTGGTCAAAAAGATTGTTTTGTACCTTATGGATAGGTAGCATAACTTTATTTGTCAAGTTGGTATGCAATCTCCCACTTAGGCCCTGAATGATCTTTACTTGTACTCTACACATTGTTTGCACAATATTAGACAGAATTTATATAGTGCCTACCACCTGCTAATCCTGCTAGTAGCCTGGCTATTGCCATGACTAAAAACTATTTGGTACCTTTTGAGTAGTCAGCGCGAGATATTTTGGGGCACTCAAGGAATATTTTAAGGGCACTAGAAGCTGAGCTCTAGCGCACTTGGGTACTAGGGTAGTTGGGTGTTCCACATCCTTACTTAAGAAGGCAGAACTCTTAAACAGTGGGTTTATCTAGAGCAAGTGTCATTGTTTTAAGGCGTAATGGAGAATCAGAGTTATTTTTTTCATCTATTCATGTGTGCTACGGTATATAACTACACTTATTGCACGAGCCATAATATATGGTTGCACTTTTTCACATGTGCCACGGTATATGATTGCATAAGCATTCCTACCCGTGTCACGGTATATAGTCACGTGGGGTTTCATTAACAAATGGTGAATACTTTGGTGATATATAACGGGGAATCCAACTCAAGGTGAGTCTTACTTAACCGCTCAAATGACGAATACTCTGGCGATACTTAGTGGGGAGTCCAGCTCAATATGGGTCATACCTAGTCACTTAAATGACAAAAATTCTAATGATACTTAGCGGGGAGCCCAGCTTAATGTGGGTCTTACTTAGCCAATCAAATAGCGAATACTCTGACGATACATAGTGAGAAACTTAGCTTGAGATGAATCTTATTTAACTGTACATAAGTAAGGCTCGTTTTTCATCCTACTTTAAGATAGGTGCGAGGTGAATCACCTCTTTTTACATTGATCTAAATTTTCGTAAACATTTTTTGTCACGTGTCTAATTATATTTCTTCCCACAATAAGTAACAATTTATCACCATCATGTACTTTTTTTTTTAAATTATATTCAAGAATTTTACAAGAAGTAATTTAAAAATTAATCAATAATCAATGAATATTTTAATTTTTTGATATTAGATTCTTTCGTCCGCTATCTCAAATCTATTCACAAAGTAAATATATTTCTATCTTTTCTAATTTGTAACATAAGATTATTACAACAATTAATAATTTGTCACTATTATCTCACTCTTCTTTCTATTATATTCAATATTTTATAATAAATAATTTTAAAATTGATCGATAATAGCTCAAATTTTAAATTATTGACGTATAAATTTTCATTACCTTGTCAAATGAGGTGATACACTAAGCAATAATAAGTCAATTTTTATTTAAAAACTAAATTTTTTTTTAGCACAAATTAAGAAGCTTATTATTACCTGTTGACCTAATTTATATAATTAAAAAAGAAAAAACAATGAGCTTGTGATTTAGTGTAATGACAAACAAGGTTTAGTACAAATCAATTTTGACACAAACACTCAAAAAGAGGTATTCGTCTAATTCAGAACCCGAAACAATGCCTTTTTCTATTTCTTCCACGACAAAAACAGCACATAGATTATTGTACCAATAAATAAATAACATTTATTATTTTCCATTTTTAAAGATTTGCGTTTTAAATTAGAAACAAATTAATGTGATCAAGTAAATTCATTACTTACCATTTTATCCATCACAATAATTACTTTCCATAATATTATCATATTTATTGGTTACCATTTTACTTTATAATAGTTTAATATGTAATTATGAGATTCTTAGAGACACGAAACAAAAAAGTAAATAAATTAAATGTAATTATTGATCTCTTTTATATCTAAACGGGTTGCCTAAAATAAAAGAATTACCCTAAATGCAGCCCATTTTATCTCCATGAAACCCACTTTAGTATTTATTATTGTGTTCTAAATTTATATATAAATTTTTTGAAGTATCAAACGAAATGGATTGATTTGCTTGATTGATTTTCATACTGAAGTAGGATTCTGCTTTATTATCAATCCATTGGCCAGTCCAATTTTTATGTAATTATAAATCTCCAATCTACATTAATTAGGAAAAGATTTTCAACACATTTGGGCTCAGAATAACACATAGGCCCATTATGATCCATGTGGGCTGCGTTATGACTGAGTCTTGGGCTAAGATATGTCACGCATTAATTCAGATAGGCGGATATTATTTTAATTTTAATGAACATTATATAAAAAACAAGGATGGCTCTAATTAAACTCACATAATTTTTAGTTAATTTTTTCTAATTAGTTTCTTATGATACCTATAGCTTATTATTATTATTATTATTAACATTCTTTTGATATTTAAAAATTCATTATAGGTCTAAGCTTAGGCTCAGTGTATAATACGATACTATTATACTAGTACGAATAATAAGATAAGTTATTTTTAGAGATGAAATTGTGGGGTGTGGTGTTAAAATTATGAATGAGAATAGGTGGGGTTTAATTGTGTTAAAAAAAGTTAGGGATATTGTGATTTACCCTCATAAGTTTAGAGGAAAAATCAACTTACCCCCTAGATTTTTGAAAAGACAACATACCTTTTAGAAAATCAAGAAACTCCCTTAAGCTATTATTTATATTTTAATTTAATTTTTTTACCCCTTAACTATTAAAAGACTTATAAAATAATATTTTATAATTATATTATTTTTATTTTTTATTTTATAATAACACATATAATCTTATTTTAATATTTAAATTTAAAGTTAGAATAATATTTTTACATTTAATTATTTCTTTTCATTCAAATTTTTATTATCAAACTTTATAATATATATAGTTTTTAAAATATATCATATAATTTAAATACTTTATTTAAAAATCATGTAATATTTTAATTATATAAATGATTAATTATACATAATTTTGACAATATTAATTAATCAAAGATAAATATAAGTAAATTATTTTAATGATATAATATATTTTAAAAAATTATATATAATTAAATATTATAAGATTTTGACAATAAAAATTTGAACGAAAAGAAATAACTAAATGTAAAAATATTATTTTAACTTTAAATTAAAATACTAAAATAAGATTATATTGATTATCATAAAATAAAAAATAAAGATAATATAATTATAAAATAATTATTTTGTAAGTCTTTTAATAATTAGGGAGTAAAAAGATCAAATTAAAATATTCATAGTAGCCTAAGGGAGTATTTTGATTTTCTTCAAAATCCAAGGGAGTATGTTATCTTTTTAAAAATTTAGGGGGTAAGTTGATTTTTTCTCTAAACTCAAGACGATAAATCATAGTATTCCAAAAAGTTAACTCAAAGATCACTTGAGGGGACCTCGGCTGAACATGACATTATTGAATAATTACGCTACTGCAAGGGAAATAGAAAAACGTATAAGATAATAATTAAGTTATTATTAAAACCCATTATGTTAATATTTAAATTATTATCAAGATAGAATTTTTTTCAAAAAAAAATTCTCTTCATTAAAATCAATATTTTATAGAAGAATTTTTTTTTATTTTTAGCAAAGTACATAAAGTAGTTTATTCCTCTACAAAAATTTTATTTTAGTTCAATTTCATGAATTTATCTAAAATAAGAGTATTTTAATTCAACTAAAACTAATTTATCTAGGAAATTATTTGATTTTAGGTGGATATCAATATTTTTAGAAAGAAGAGAATGTTAGCTGATAATTACTTTTATTGCGGGTAAATAGATAAAAGAGAACATTGAGGACTTAAACAAAATTTTATATTTATAACTTTTTAGGGTTGCAAGTCTTTTGTAAAGAGAACCATGACCTTTTAAGACAATTTGATCAATCGAGAAAATTCTTTTCAAGTATTCGGCAAAAATAGATATTTTTTACATCTTAGAGTCAAATTCAAAAAATATATATAAGAATTAAAAATATAACATTTTTCAATAAAACGAAATTCATCATAACTCTTAAGATGTATAGTTTTACTTAATTTAATCAGTTACATACATTCTATACAGTAGTTGTTAGATATGGGATATGAGTAGTGTGTTTTTGATAAAAATTAGAAATTTTAGAATGTGTTCAATTGTGTGTTGTGATTGTGGTTTTGTATTGTTGTTGGATTTTCAAGGATGAAACATAAGAAATTAAGTTGAGTTTGTAGCTTTATTCAGTTACATTTAGCTATAATATATGTTGCGGTGATTGTAGAGTGTTAGTTTGTAATACATGCATAAATTATTGGTGGATTGTAATGTACAATCATAAGGAATTGAGCTGAGTTATTTTGAACACAAATGTTTCAGCCAGATAAACTTGCTCTGTGCATTAAGTGCTAATATATATTGCTTTGAATTATGGAGTTTTGGGTTGTAATACATGCATAAATTATTGGTGGATTTTAATGTACAATCATAAGGAATTGAGCTGAGTTATTTTAAGCAAAAATACTTCAGTTTGGTAAACTTGCTCTGTGCATTAGTGCTAATATATATTGCTTTGAAATTTAGAGTGTTGGGTTGTAATACGTGCATAAATTGTTGGTGGATTTTAATGTACAATCATAACTAGAGGGAAAGTATAAAAGTGGTAAAGAGAAAGTTCACGAACTTGGAAAAACTTAAGCAACGCTTTACAATTAAAGTAGGTATTTCATGCTCATATCAAACTTCACCTATGATTTTCGTAAAATCACTAATATATAGTAAGTAAATAAATGTATATTGGTAAAAAAGAAAAAAAAAAACACCATCTTTGGCATAATCCTGTTGTTGAATAAAATATTACCAACTATTTTGTGGTATTAGAATATATTGCCAGTGCTGATAAACATTCGTTCAATCTGGTGAATTGTGAGTAGGGAAAACATAGCTATGCATTGTTATCATATTCTGTTTCGCATATGCTATTTTAGGTTATTGGTTGTTTGATGCATAATGTTGTTAAATTGACCTCCTATCTGTAGACAATACTTTTATATTGATAGGCATGTCAACCAACTTCTCTAAATATTTTGGAGGGCTGTTGTGGGGGTGGGTGCTTTATCTGTTGTGATATCCACTCACATAGTTTATACCTTGTTGTAGGTTCATCCTCATAGACATCCCTTAGTTGGCTGAACCAGCTTATGAAAAATAACAATCTTATTTTGTTTGGTAAATCACGTGCTGTTTTTAGGTTTATAGGTTTTCAAGCTCTAGTTACACCTCGAACAATTGTGAAAGTTTACTCGATAATATCTTTTGGCTACCTTTTGAAGGCCATGTTTCATAATGGTTTCTTGTATGATATTCTCTTTATCTATGTTATGTATCTTATAATCAAGTACAAATAATATGAAATGATTTCTTGTGTTTTAGTCTTGTGGACCTGGCCCCTTGAACTTTCCTATTTATCTGAGTTAAATGGCCACTTAACATATATATATATATACAAGGTTCTCTTTGATTTCTTTGTTAAATAAAAAGTTTGACTTAAAAGATGGATTACCACAAGAGGGGGATGACAACAAGATGAGTGACTAGGAATTTGGCAACGACAGCGATGTGCTAGATTATACGCATGATGATGAGGTTGCTACCGTTAGATATGATAGGAATAATTGAGGCTTTCAACACACCCTTGACAGTGATGGGAATATAAAGCTGAAGTCAGGGCATATATTTTATATAGTGTACGATTTTAGAAATATGTTGAAGGCATTTACAACTAAGAATTGATTCAAACTGAAAATGCTTAAGAATGAGAAATCAAGAGTTACGCATAAGTGTGCAGTAAATGATTGCACTTAGAGGATACATGCAAGCCCAATATGGGACAGATTATGTTTCCAAATCAAGACTTATAATTCAACACATAAATGCGATCGAGCGTTTGACAACTACAAGGCTAATTCAGCATGAATTATAGCAAAGTTTCTGCATTTATTCAAAGCAAACCCAAACTTAGATATAAAGGTGATTGCAAGTAAGTTGCTTAGAAAGTACAGAGCTACATGCCCCTCTCTTAGACTATACAGAGCAAGAACCAAGGCTCTAGGGCTTCTTGAGGCAGATCACAAGGCCTCGTTTGGCAAGTTAAAAGGGTATATGGTAGCCACAATGTAAACCAATCCTAAATCTACAGCTGATTTGCAAACATAATGGAAGTTAGGTAATGACAAACCAACCTTTAAGAGATTTTTCGTTTGCTTTGATGCACAGAGGAGAGGTTACTTTGATGGATGTAGACAGTTCATCGGATTGGATAGTTGTCATTTGAAGGGTTTATATAATGGAGTGTTACTAGCAGCTGTAACAATGAAAAGTAATTATGGAGTATCCCTCTAGCAATGGTTGCTGTAGAGAATGAGAACCAACATTCATGGACTTATTTTTTTGAGCATTTGTATGGTTAGTTTGGTGTTAATGCTTGTAAAGGATTGTGTTTCACGACGGATTGATAGAAAGGAGTATTGATTGTATTAGAGCAAGTTTTCCTTTACGCTAAAACTTGATACTGCTACAGACAAATATATGCTAACTTTAGACAAAAAATTTCGAGTACAATTTTAAAGGACCTATTCTGGGCAGCATCTAGAAGTGAAAGCAATGCTGATTGTTTTGCCTATATGGAAGAAATCAAGAAAATAAGTGACGCGGCACATAAATGGCTAACTGATATCCCAATGGCTCATTGGTGTAAGCACCAGTTCTCACCTTAGGTCAAAATAGTCCATATAACAAACAATATGATAGAAAGCTTCAATAGTTGGATTAACATCTTTAGAGGACTATAAGTTCATCTTATGATTGAGGAGATACGAAGAAGAACAATGAAGCTCATACATGATAGGTTAGATTGCAAATATTAATGAAAATATGTGTATTCTCCTAATTTGTTAACTGACTTAAGTTTCTAGATGCATTTAAAATGTGTTCTCATTTTGTTTGACAAGTTTGAAGCAGCACAGAAATGGGATACCAATCTTCCACCCATAGTTTTCAAGAAGATTTTGAAGCTTATGGAAAAAGCTAGATATATGAGGGTGGTATTTGGTGAACAAGAGTTATATGAGGTATTTATAAACAACTAATCTAGCAATGTAGTGAGTTTGAGGAACAAGTAGTGTGATTCTAGAGATTGGTAGATTTCAGGGTTCCCTTGTGTACATGCTATCTGTTGCATAAACATTATTAAGGCAGATGTAGAGAGTTATGTCTATTACCACCTGACTAAAGATGCATACTTGAGGACTTACAAATATCAAATTACTCTAATCCTATCTGAGAATAGATGGCCAATGATTATCTGTAACGAATTAGAACCACTTGAGGTAAAGAAACAACCTGGCAGACCAAAGAAGTGAAAGCTCCGATCTTTTTTTTTTTTTTTTTTGTGTTTTTTAGTGTGCTAACTTCCCCAATACTCTTTGCATTAGGTATCTAGAGACAAGAGTGCTAAAAGTGAAAGCTCTTTGGTAACAATGCCAATTAGTCAATGCAACCAACTAATAAATTCTTCTGATATAAGGCAAGGTAGTTTTCATTGCTACTATTAATCATTCACCTTGTTGATTTCAAAAGACAACTTTAATGCTTCTGATACAAGTTTAATCATTAACCTATTCATATGGTTGATACGAGTTTGAACCTAAAATCATGTTTTTGTGATACTTGTGATTATTGGCGAAAGTTGGAATGCCATTTTGTATATGTTGTTGTCTTGCAAATTTGTGCTTTTTACTTATTGTTTATTGATTTTCGATGTGTGCTGGATAGTATGAAGTATTATGACATGATGCATTGAGGATTATGTGCTTGATAATTACATTACTGTATTGCATTTGAGTATCTAACTTGCTCAATATGGATAGAAGCATGTGCCATAGTTGCTTCTTGATTAAATGCTATGATTTGCAAGTATAAATAAAGAGTTGAATGCAATTTGTTAAATATCATATTACATGCACACGTCCTTCTTTACGTACAAATCAAAACTAGGAGTTTTGTTCTCATTTGGTTGCATTGATGCATTACATCAAGGATACATATTTGATTATCATATCTAGCTTATAGCATACACTAGCATAAAATACCAACACATGATGAGTGTTACAATTGTTAGAAAAAAGAGCATCTTAGGTCTAGTTCCATGATCTGTTTCATATGTTGTTATTTTCAATCTTGTACTTAGTTTGCTAATAGCTTTTTGGATACACTCAAGCTTCTCCAACACTTCATCCAGTTGATTACCCTCATTCCCTACCATGATCTACCCTAGAAATCTGTGTCACTTGGATACCAAAACCTAAAATAGTTACATGTATCATATCTACAAAATTAATATAATTTGTTAGGATTATATTGTGACTCATTGATTTGCATGTCACACTTTTTATTGCATGTGCAATATTTATTTTCAAATTTTATCAAATCTCCATTCACCTGTTTCTTCCATTGCTTCCTCTTGTAAATACTTGAATTTCTTCCAGTATTTGAACTACTTGAGACCATCGAAAATGATATGTGCTGTGAGTCTGCCACTTTGTTGACTTCTTTTAGGATGGATTGTTTGACTTTAATTGTTGTAGTGGTTATGCTTGTCAATTTGTTTACTGGAAACTGACTGTAGTAGATTGAGATGTGTTGTGTTGGGGCATGAAAATGAGTATATTACTCTCATGGAAACAAAATGAATGTATTTCATATAGTGCTGTCACTTATATACTTGTTTGTACTCATAACGATCATGTGGCAAAAATCATATCGTTATGTAAATTCATACACCTTATAGGACCAAAATGTATTTGCATTATTATGATAAAAATACAATATATTCCCAAGTAACATGACAGGTTCTCTACATGTATTTGATTTTTTTTTTTTGGTATCTGAAAGTCTTTAAACTTATCTTTACAATTAAATTAATGGATTCAAAGGCAATTTCATAACTTCATATGTTAGTGTTAGTCAAGTAACAGTTAAAGGGAGATATATGATAAAAAAATAATTCTTTTCATCTAAGTGATAGTTTCTAAAATTTTAGAGGAGGCATGTGATATTACCCCTACAATTTATCTTAGAACTCAATTATGAATATCATACCAATATTTCAGCTTTAATTACTAGCAGCTGGTGAATGGTTCAAGTGGCAAAATTCCTTACTCAAGCAAAATTTCCCGATGTTATTGCTTTCATATCTGTAATCATTAGAATAAATTCAAAATTTTATATTAATATTAAGAAAAAAAAGAGGCAATCTTAACCCCAAAACTTGCATTCTAGATCTTATGATAAAATTGCCTTCAGTAATACCCTATCCCAGTAGTATGGTAGAATCATTATTCAGTTAATTTTAGATATATAATTAAAATTAACACGTAACTTCAAATAATAATTCAGCTTAGCCATTTTATTATTGATCGCACAATTAACACGTAACTTAATTTAAAAACAGTGATGACCTCAACACGTACGCACACTATATGTATACATTTACATCATTCTCCACCATCACAGACTATAAAATAAAATTATATATAGTCTTGCTTCAGCAAAAATACACATGGTTTTGCCTGCGATAATCCTTAGTAATTTTAAAGGTTTATATGGGTATATTTTGACTTGGGGAAATTACATAGAAACCGTAGAGTTGAAAATTTATTTGTTTCTGTTGTAGACTGGTCAATGATTGAAATTTTCCGAGCATATTATACATATATACTAAAATATTTTCTTAAACAATTAATATCAGCAGCTGAATTACAAGCTCTAAATGAGTTTCTTCTACTTCTATTACCTAACCTTGAATGTGAAAGTTCTCTCTGACTACCTCAAATATATAACAGATAGGAATTAGGGTTAATATAAAACAAAATATAGCCATTATCATGCCTTTCTTATTTCAAAAGAAATAGATATGATAAGCAAGTTTGTTGGACTCATTTAATTAATTACAAAATATTCATATTAGAAAATTCTAACGTTAATTTTTTAACAATATACTTTTCCCCAGTCCAATCCTCAAGTCTTAATAAGCTTCTACCTCTTTCAAAGTTCATACATCTAGATTAAATTAATTAGTGGCTCTTTCACATTGGTCCCAGATGTTCTATCAATGAACTCCAGCAACTATAATTAATATCAAGAGGAAAGTCTTGCAGCTCAAACCAACAGGAAATGGAAAGAATGGAAAACTTGCTTTATGAAGCAGCGGTTGAAGGAAATGTAGCTACCTTGTTAGAACTGCTTCAACAAGATCGACTGATTCTTGATAAAGTTGTCATGAATCGTGTCCGAGAGACCCCTTTACATGTTGCAGCATTTCGTGGGCATCTGGATTTTGCACAGGAGATTCTACGCAGAATGCCTGAACTTGCAGGAGAATTGGATTCTCGGAGACTTTCACCTATTCATGTAGCATCACAGAAGGGTTATATTGACATAGTAAAGATCTTGTTGCAAGTTAATCCTGACATGTGTCTTGCTCGTGATGTAGAAGGAAGGAACCCTCTCCATCTTGCAGCCATGAGAGGCAGGATTGAGGTTTTGGGGGAGTTGGTCAGAGCTAGACCCCTTGCAGCTTATGCCACTACGATTTGGGGCGAGACAGTATTGCATCTGTGCGTGAAGCACAATCAGTTGGAGGCACTGAGGTTCCTGCTGGAAATTACGGATGATCCTCATTTTTTGAATGCTAAGGATGAGTATGGAATGACCATCTTGCACCTTGCAGTTGCTGATAAACAAATTGAGGTATGGATTATTTTTTCTTGACAAACCATGAAAAGGATCCTTAGAGCTGATTCTGTTGATTTAATTGTGCAGACAATAAATTATTTGCTTATGAATACTAGACTGGAAGTGAATGCTTTAAACACAAACGGATACACGGCTTTGGACATCCTTGCACAAAGTAGAAGAGACACGAAAGATTTGGACATTGCAGATTCACTTCGAAGTGCTGGAGCTTTCAAAGCGATAGAGATTCAATCATCTGTGAACAGGAATAATAATATTGGAGGTGTAAGGAGTACAGCTATGGCTTTTGTGCCCCAAGAACAAATCAAAGCACTACCTTCAGGATGCGTTAATTTGCAGCAGACGTTTAAGAAGGAGGACTGGCTGACTAGAAAGCGAGATTCGTTGATGGTAGTGGCATCTCTCATAGCTACAATGGCTTTCCAATCTGGACTAAACCCTCCTGGTGGTCTTTGGCAAGATGATTCCCAAGCTAATAATAACAACAATAATAATACGGGAGGAGAACACCAAGCAGGGACATCAATAATGGCTTACAAATACCCCAGTGAATATTCTCAGTTCCTTTCTTATAACACCGTGGGTTTCATAGCATCGTTGAGTATAATTTTGCTTCTCATAACTGGTTTACCTTTCAAGCGGAGATTTTTCATGTGGGTTTTGATTGTTATCGTTTGGATTGCAATTACTTCAGTGGCTCTTACTTACAGAGTTTCAATTCTTGTATTCACGCCTAAACAAGATGAGAGAGTAGTCACTCGGGTTATGGAATACGGCGTTGCAGGGTGGTGCGGGGTTATGGCTCTTCTTTTAGTGGGACACACAATTCGTCTTACGGCAAATTTTTTCAAGAAAGTTGAAAGTTTATTTGGGAAAAGAAGAAGACCATATATCTATTATTATACTTAAACGACACAAAGTATTATTAGTCCTCATGTATGAATATTATATCGATATTTATTAGTTCTGATGTTATGAGAGACTTTCTGTCTAGTGTATTTCTTTGTTAATTTGTAGTACTTCTACTCATTAGGTTTATGGGTTTGTGGTAATTAATGTGTTTGTTTGTGTGCACAATCATGCACCTTAATGTAATGAGTTTGTGGTAATGTATCATTTTATAACTATCCATTCAAGTTTATGCCATGTATAGTACAGTAAATTTAACTATTTTAAGTTAATCACTTTTTAATTGGGATGTTTACTTTTTATAACTATCCTTACTTTTTAAAGAAGGTAAGAGTTCAATTCTTCAAAAGTTTCTAATAGATTTTCAATGTATATCGGATCTAAGACTCTCCAATAAATTTTTAATATTACATCTGATCAAAATTCTCAAACTCTAGACTCCTAATAAATTTTTTTAATAAATTTATGATAGATTTTTATGTGAATACAATTAAGACTCTTAATTTTTAGTATATTATACATATAATTTGATATATATATTTTAAAAATTCACTTTTTTTTAATGAAATCACTCTATCCTAGTTTTCATGTGAAGTACTTTTGCTATTTATTATTGTTGGATTAGTGGGTTATATCTATTAAATAAAAGAAATGTATTAATGGTGACTATATATGCGTGAGAAAAGACCAACTCATAGGTATAGGCGTGTAGCAAAGCAAGCTCTAAAGAAAATATTTTTCTCTTTTCAATATAAAATTACAATCTTGATCTTACAAAAAAGGAAGCACAATAGAAAAGGTTTTAAAAGTGGTTGAATAAATCAGGACCAGGTCAATATATTATGTAAATACATTTTCTTCTGAAAAAAAGACAAAATAATAGAGAAAAAAAAAACAGTCATAATCAAGGGCACTGTTTAATGACTTTTCAAATTCAATTAGTTTGATCTAATCAATAAAAAGGTATTGAATCAAATTGAATTAAATTTCTTTAGTTTAGTTTGAATTTTCTGTTTTGGGCCTAATTCAAAATTGAAAATTAATTAAGTAATTTATTTTAATTTGATAAATTCTCTGTTATGCATGGAATTTTTACATGAGAAAGTGTATTATATTAATGTGAAGATCTATATAAATAAAAATTGTCATATTTTAAATAATTATTTATCTTGAAGATCAAAATTATACATTTTTATAAAAAGATTTTAATTTGAATATTTTTTAGTTGAGGAACCAATACTTTTAATTTAAAATATTATTATTTTTAATTATAGAAAAAAATTAATAACACGAGTCCTTAAAGTTTGGCTGATTAACTTAATTACATGACTAATAATTTTAAAAATACTCATAAAAATTTCAAATTATTATAAAAATCATGCCCTTATTTAAAGTAGTTAGTTAAAAAAATAAACAAAAATATCAAATGTATAATTAATTTTATTTATTTCTAATATTTATGTAATATTAAATTATTAATATATTGTAAAATTATATTATATTATTGTTTAATAACAAATTTTATTTATCGATTAGTATTTTTTATGATTTATTTTATAATACCTAATTAATATATTGAATTGTTAATCTATCGTAAAATAAATAAAATTATATTTTAGTTATAATATATCAATCAATATTTTGTTATCAATATATTATAAAATAGTATATATTATTATTTTATATTTTATGTTCATACAAGAGTTGAAAATAATTTTTTAATTAATTATTATTATTATATAATTGTAATTTTTTAATAAATTAAATTTTTTATAAATATTTTTAAAATTATTATCACTATTTAAGTAATAGTTTAAATTATAAAGACTCATATGTTATTTATTTTAACAATATTATATAACAGTGGAGAAATAGAGTTATTTATAAAATAACAAAGAAAAAATAGGATATTAGACTAAATAATAGAGAAAAACAAAATTATTTTTTTTATATATTTATAGTACATAGTCAATATGTTATAAAATAAATAAATAGATAAATAGTATTATTATTATATTTATTTATATTAAATTTATTTATTTATAGTACATAGTCAGTACGTTATAAAATAAATAAATAGATAAATAGTATTGTTATTATATTTATTTATATTAAATTTCTGAGGTCTAACAATTTTGTTCTTGAATTATTAGCTTTAAGGCCACGATCAAAGAAGGATCTAGAAGAGGGCTCGGCACTAAGAAAACTATAATTATATATGCATCTTACATCTAAGACCTTCAAAACGTATTAAATTATTTAAGAGAATAAAGTATCCATACCATTACGTATAAATCCAATTACTTTTAACAAAAACTTATTAATTATTTTATCTCAATAATCTATTTAAATTAGTTCATCTTATAAAATCTCTATCTTTTTTCTTCATAAGATAAAATTGTATTTGCATTTTTATAAGAATAAAAAACTATTTTATTTTATTTAATAAAATAACAAAATTAATTTAAAGAGATAGTTTAAAAGCTTGATTGGTGTACTATATTATTAAATAGGGATATTATCACAATTCTCTCATGAAGTTTGAGTTTGTATCACTTAGAGAAAAAGAATAGAGATTGTATCACTTACCTCCCTTATAGTTATATTTGACTGTTAGTTGACCGTTAAATGTAAAGATAAATATGTAAAATATTATTATTTGATATTTTTTATTTTGTCTAAAAAAAAAATTTAACATTATAAATCCTTACTCAATGATAGAGAAGTTGGAAAAAAATTATTTTTTTAGATTTTTTAATCAATTTTATTAACTATATGTATTTCCGTATTTCATTTGAAAAATACTTATTTTATTCTATTCTATAATTACTAAAAAAAATTATATTTCAAATCAAATTTTTAATTTTCGTATCTTTTATTCTATTATATACTTATTTTATTTAGTTTTATATTTGAATTAATTAATACACACAAAAGTCAAAAATATATATTAATAAAAAATAGATAATTAAGGATATTTTAGTAAATTTATTATTTAAAGTTAGTTGACTAACACCATAAAAGAGGTATGTGATGCAATCTCTATTCTTTTTTTCTAAGTGATATAAATCCAAACCTCAAGGAGAAATGTGATAATATTCCTAATTATTTATAAATTGTTAGATTATAATTACCTACTTGAATTTATATATTTTTAATTTTCTTTTTTATTATTTTTTATAAAATAAAATTTTATTGTATCTTTGAACTTGCAAAATAAGATTAATTATTTTTTCTAACTCAAAATAAATTTTTAATTTGGTTTTTTATTTATCATAATAATAATTATGTTAAGTAACTAAACTTTAATAGTTTATTTTTGAAATTACTAGGACAAATTAATTCAACAGGTCCGCTTCTAAGAATTCATACGTTCTTTTTTACATCCACTAGTCACTGGAGCAAAAGAAAGAAAGATTAGAAAATGGAAAAAAAAAACTATTTTATAAAAAGGCAGTTGTCTGTCAGATGTGGAGGTGACAGCCGGCAGTACTAGCATCAAACTAATTTAAAAATAGACAAGATAATAAAAGGGAAAATGACATTTACTTCCTTGTTAGATTTAAGTTTACTCAATTTCACACCTATTGGAATAAAATGACCAAAATCTCCCCTACCGTTTAAACGGTAACGAAAAGAATTAAAATTTTAAGGATATTTTGTTCCAATTAAATATAGAGATTATGCGTCAGCTTGCCATAATTTGATTAAAATTTAAAAAAAGAAAGAAAAAACCCACAACCATATCTCTATCCTTATCCCTATCTCAGTGCATAATGAGAGTTCTCTGTAATTTAAAAAATTGAATTGAGAAGAAGGATTCTGCTATATGAAAACAGTGGCTATTTTTTAATTTTTATTAATTAAAAAATTAATTGATAACAAAGTTTGGCTTGTGTACGGTGGAGTGATGCATATATTTATATAAATAATAAAATTTAATTCGTATTTATATAAAAAAATATATTTTATATATAAATATAAAAATTATACATAAAATTTATATTTATTTTGAAGTACTTAAAAACTAAATAATTTCATTAATAAATTATATAATATATTTATAAATTTAAATATTTATATAAGCTTAATTCATGTTTTATCTAAATTATATTTATATATAAATTATATAATTATTGTGTAAATTATATAAATTAGTTTTTGATAAATATTAAATAAAATATATATTTTGATATATTAAATTATTCATTTAAGTTGTGAAAAAGACATTTAATTTTGTCCCATTACACTTGAGCATTACGAGGGTATAATGGTAAAAGTACATTTTTTCTGTTAAATTGACAGAATATTCTTAACGGTAGGGGGATTTTGGATATTTTATTCTAGGGGTGTAATATAGTAGGATTCAACCTAATAGGGGGGTAAATATCATTTTCCCATAATAAAAAGGGCAAAAAAAAAAAAAAAAAGAAAACGAATGTTGGTGACTTGTGTTAATGGCCGAACTTTCTATCGTCTTCCTCACAATTCTAGACAAAACGAACATGATGGAACTTCTCTCTTTCTCCAAAATTCCAGATCTCTCACGACCTCCTCAGTTCACAGTCCCCTCAACCTCTATAAAATCCTCGTAATTCTGCCTTCATTTTCACTGCTACATAATCAAACTAAAGCGCACTGTATACCTAAAGTTCTGCTCAATATTCTCTAAACGCATCCTAAGCTTATTTATCATCTCTATTTCCTGAATCTGTAAGCTATGGATCTCAGAAGCCTGGCAGGTTTCGATTCCCCTTTCTTCTCAATCCTGGAAGACATGTTAGACTTCCCGGAAGAGCAGGAGAAGTCCCGAAACAACCCATCTCGAGCGTATGTTCGGGACGCGAAAGCGATGGCGGCAACACCAGCAGACGTGGTAGAGTATCCGAACTCTTACGTGTTCATTGTCGACATGCCTGGAATTAAGGCCAGCGAGATCAAGGTTCAAGTAGAGAGCGAGAACGCGCTAGTCGTCAGCGGAGAGCGAAAGCGCGACAAGGAGAAAGATGAAAAAGATGGAGTCAAGTATGTGAGAATGGAGAGGAGAGTCGGAAAGTTTATGAGGAAGTTTACGCTGCCTGAAAACGCCAACATGGATACGATAACGGAGGTGTGCCAGGACGGTGTTTTGAGGGTGACGGTGGAGAAACTGCCGCCACCGGAGCCGAAGACGAAGACCATTCAGGTCCAAGTTGCTTGAGAAATGAGGTTGCGAATTATATGAGTCTTTCTGTTGGGTGAGCGTTGTGTATTTTGCTTTGCATCTGGTTGTATGAGCCATAATGTTTCATGAATAAAATTGGTATGTTTTCTGCGTTCTTCTACCCCATTTTCCTGTTTTGTTTTGGTCTTCACTATATGTTTCTTTTAAGAGCCTAGAGGCTAATAATCCCTCCCTGTGGGGGGAATCAATTGAAGTACGTGGGAATATCTACAGAATTTTTTACATAAATTGAGTGAGTTATTTTGAGGAGTTTTTAAATAGCAGTTCTTTCGTTTTCTAAGATTGGATGTAATATAATTATAAATTATATTTTTAGTAAAATTTTAATAAATTTTTAGTTATAAATATTAATGCATATTTAATTAAATACTAATAAATTTATAATATATATTATTTAAAAAAAAATACGTTGTAGTACATTCGGTAGTCAACAATTGATTGTTGATGACAAAAACAATATTATGGCGTAACTATGCAGATATATTCAAGATTTAAATAACTTTTTCACCCATTTTATTTTATAGAGATCGGATTTAAATATAATAAAATTAATATGATATATACGATTAAAAATAGAGAGAATCAATTTTTCGTATTATCAACGGGTGAGAGAATGGTTTAGTAATTTCTATTTTAGCGATTATATGAATAATATTTAATTAAAAAAATTTATAATTAATAATTTTTTATTCTATTAAATAATTAAATTTATTTTATTATTATATATAAAATAATATTATATTATATTAATGATATTTTTAATTAAAATTTAGTATAAATAAATAAAAAATTTTACGTTGTAATTCTCTGTTATGCTCCATTAAATTTAATAATAATAGAATAGAGAACGCAGATTAAAAAGAAATCTGCCTATAAAAGTTGGGGAAGGCCATTATGATAATTTTATTATAATTATTTTATTCTTTATTTTTAGTAAAATTGTACTATAAATATTTTATATTTTATTTGTGTTTTTATATTGAATTAATTTTTATTTTACGGTAGATGATGGGATAGAGTGACATCTTTTATAGACCAAAAATCAAGGGACAATAGTGTAATTGAGACGTGAAAAAATTTCAATGGTAGCGGTAAAAAAATCATTTTAACTGAACAACTTGATATTATCGAAAGATGAGATTATATCTTCACCTTATCCTCCCTTATCATAAAAGAACTTATAGGATATATATATATATATATATATATATATATATATATATATATAATTACAAAATTAAGTTGATTCCAAGTTCATCATATGTAAAACCCCTGCTGGGAATAAAATCAGAATTAAAAATGTTAGTAAAGCAAAAATCCTGAGAATGTTCGTCTACTTGAATTAAATAAATTTTCATATAGAAAATAAACATATGATAATCCCCAAACTAATTCCTTGAACGAATTAAGAATCATCTTCTTCAGCTAGTTGGGAAAAAGAAAGAGATTTTGTGATCCCTTAACGGAGAGGATTACTCTCCCATGATATTAAGTGCAGTCTTACCCTAGCTCTATAAGAATAAGTAAAAACAAAATAAAGGAGATTCAGCTTCGCTTGATATGATCTCATTAGATTCTAAGCTCAACTTAAGCTTTGGAACTAATTGATCGAACGTGTTCAAATAGCTTTTGGTGCTGGTGCAGCCGTAATGACCTTGGCACAAGTGCCCTTCAACAATGGAGGGAAGAATGGATTATATGGAAACATCTTATTAGGCCAGCACTTATTGTTGATTTCAGTGATAATCTTGCAACAAGCAGAGCCAATGCTACCGACAATATGGCCAGTGGTGAGTGATTTATAAACCTCTAAAGTACACCCTTCTGTGTTTGTAATAGGTTTCCAACATTCTGTAATTTCAGTCACGTTTACGCCCACATGTGGGATTATTAATGGCTTTTGTGAAGAGAACCTTCTGGTTCCAATTGCTTGAAGTGGAGGTGCAGCACAAAAGTTTTTGATCAACGGAGGAAAAAATGGGTTCAATGGGAACATCTTGGGCCAACAATTATCGTTAATTTCATTGATGGCTTCGCAACAAACAGGATCAATCTTGCCAATTTGGCCAAGCAAAAAAGAACCATAAACCTCAGTGAGACAACTTGGTATGCTTGTTAAAGAAGACCAACACTTTATGACGTCGGGTAGAGGCGATAATAAGCCTAGAATTTGTGTGAATGGTGGTATTGGTGTCACTTGTCCTAATCCTGTTGCAATCAGCATTGCTATGCTCACAAGAATCACCATTGGAGCTGCATTATTTAGTGATGATTTTGCCATCTAATTATCAGAAGACTGAAAGAATATTGTTTTGCTTCTTCTGTGATTTGGGAATGGAGGGATGATTGGGCTTCTGTTTTAGGAATTGATTTATAGCCTTATTGAGTTGTTAGTGTGCGTATGTTTATTGTTATTTGATACAACAGTTTTGTAGGTTACAGTAATTAAAACAATTTTATGTTAATTAGTTAGCATAAATAGCATTAATGCTCTTGCAGTGGATTAGTAAATATAAAAACGTAACTGAAAATTATAATAATTTTGGTATTAATACTTGTGAATTGTTGTTTTAAAAAACCATAGACAAGCACAGGATAAATTTCCATTATTAATATTCCACTGTCGTTGTATGTTTTATTAGGTACAATATAATGCTTCTTAGATAATTATAACAATTTCTAATCTCAAAAAATGTATTATTTATTAATTGAGTAGTGAATTAGGGTGATAAGTCATTTAAAAAGTTTTGAAAGTTCTATAATCGATTGATCATAAATAACAATTTTATATTATGATGGTAAAATTTGGGATATCGCATAAGAATTAAGTATTTCTGATTCATAAATAGTGTTAAATTCTTTTTAATTCTTTAATAATTGTAACCTTTTAGAAATGATTTGGTTTAGTATCCTATTGTCTCTTTATATTTTTTAAATTATTCAAATTGACCATACTTTTTTTAATATTTAATTAATTTTCATACTTTTTTTTAATATTTAATTAATTTTTTTAAGTGGCATAATTTGACTTAATGCTCTTTTCTTTTGGAAGTACCAAAAAAAAAAAAAATTTTGTTTTGGCGTTAGAATTGATACTCAAAAGCAATGCAAATACAATTTTAAGAGTAAAATGGTAAAAATCCAAATACAACAACTTCACATATAGTGAATTTTTTTATAACATATATATGTACTATACAAATACGAGATGAATGTTAGTTCTACAAATCCAAAACAAAATAAGTTTATAAATTCTTTTGATCAATACTAAATTCAAATGAAGAAATTAAAAAAATTAAATTTTTATTTTTTTTGTAAAACTGTAATGAATTATTTTCAAATTTTGATTTTTTGTTAACATTTTCCAAACTAATTTTCAAATAAAAATATCAACAATTATAAACTTTGTTTTCATTTTAAAAATAATAGAAAACATATTTCATGCTCTTTTATCATTACAATTTTTAATAATGAAAATGTCACATTTTATTATAAGATTACCTTTAATTTATAATTTATAACTACTAATAAAAAATTATTCTCTTATTTGAATTTAGTAGTAATTTCTCCATACATATTATTGTGAAATATTAGGCCAAACCACTAAGTGAGGTGGTTGGCCAAAATAATGGGTTTCATTGTAAGGAACTAAGAATATATTAAACTGCAGAGCAAGAATAACTATCAAAATCTTCATCAACTGAATTTCTTTATTGTAATTAAAGAATGAAAAATGACAGCCTTAATTTACCTCTGCGATTAAGTAAGTAAGAATCATCTTCTTCAGCTAATCGGTAAAGAAAAAAAAAATTATCTAGTAATTCCTTAACACATTACTACTTAACCAATATCCTAGATAGTTCTATAAGATTAATTCAAGCTCAAGTTAGGGATTGGAACTAATTCAACGTAGCCTAATTAGATTTTGGTGTTGGAGTTGGTGTTGGTGCAGCCGCAATGACCTTGGAACAAGTGCCTTTCAGCAATGGAGGGAAGAATGGATTAAATGGGAACATCTTACGCCATCACTTATCCTTAATTCCAGTAACATGCTTGCAACAAGTAGGGCTGATACTCGTGGTAATATGGCCACTGGTGAGTGACTTATAAACCTCTAAAATACACCCTTCTGTGCTTGTGATCGGTGACCATCATTCTTTGATTTCAGTCACGTTTATGGGAAAACGTGGGAATGGGATTAATGGTTTTTGCCCAAAGAACATTCTGGCTCCAATTGCAAGAAGTTGAGGTGCAGCACAAAAATTCTTTAGCAGTGAAGGGAAAAATGGGTTCAATGGGAACATCTTGGGCCAACAATTGTTGTTGATTTCATTGATGGCTTCGCAACAAACAGGACCAATTTTACCAATTTAGCCGAGCAAAAATGAACCATAGACCTCAGTGAGACAACTTGGAATGCTTGTCAGAGAAGACCAACACTTTATGACATCGGGTATGGGCATTAATAAGCCTGGAATTTGGATGAATTGGTTTGTTGCTATCAGTTCCCCCAATCCTGTTGTGACTAGCATTGCTATGCACACAGCAATCAACGTTGGAACTGTGCTATTTGGGGATGATTTTGCCATCTAATGAGGGGAATGGAAAATTATTTTGTGCTCTGTGATTTGGTATTGCTGAGATTGAGAGGAATTTATAGTTGTGCGGTGTTATTAACATGGAGAGACTACCGTTAAATGTTATTGGAATAGATACAATGAGTACATTTACGCTAAAATCTCTTTTATTATTAATTAGCATAAATGGCACATAACTCTCCTGCAGGGATTAAATAAGTATTTCTACTGCTTCTTTCGTCTCTTTATGAGAAAACCAAATAAATTTAATTGGGAGAAATTTAACTCACTTTGGGTGCAAAATTCTGTATAAAATGGAAAAAGGTTTAATTTCTTGCGTTGACTTTGAGGTAGATTTCTCTTTAATGGGAATAAATTTAGTCCAAAGTCGGTGCAAACTTCCTTAAACAACGTTAGACTAGATCCCAATTAAGACTCTCTAACTCTAATAAATTTATGATAACAAAATTATGGGTATGAAAATATAAAAATTGATTTTGTGAGGATAGATTGATTTCATCTAAATTGGATGCAGACTTCTGTGAACTGTGTCAGACTAAATTCAATTAAGGTTCTTGACTTCTAATAGATTTTTTATGACAAAATTGCAAGTTATGAAAACATAGAAGTTGAGTTTGTTGGGGTTAATCGATTCTGCTCAAATTTGACGAAAACTTTCATGGATGATACTATTGACTCTTAGTAGATTTTTTACGAGAGAACTATATGCTAGAAAAATAATAAATTAGAGTTTGTAGTGATAGATTTTTAAATTAGATACAAATTTTCATGGGTAGTCCTAGACTAAATATGTAATTAAAATATTGAGTTTAAGTACATATTCAATTATGATGTCGGCTTTGGGTTATATTTTGCCAAAATTATGCATAGACTTATACGGACAGTACTACTAGAATAAATCTAATCAAAATTCTCCTAGACTTGGGAAGGGGTTCCATTTCTTAGGTTGGTGTTGGGCATATGAAATTATAAAACTTGAATTTGTGAGGTTAGACTTCGTCAAAATTAGGTGTAGACACCTTAGGTTATGTCAAATTAGATTTAATTAAGACTCCTAACTTCTAATAGATATTAGGTATAGATTTTCGTAGACTTAAGAAAGGATTTGATTCCTTATATTGCTTTTAGGTAGATTTTACCTAAACTAAGTGTAGACTTTTACGAGTGTTACAAGACTAGATCTAATGATAGTTCCCAACACCTAGTACATTTATGATGACAAAATTGTTGGTATGAAAATATTGAGATTGAATTTTTGGAGTAGATTGACTACATCTAAAATTGGGCACAGATGTACTAAAACTCCTAATTTTTTTTTTTAATTTTTAATGACAAAACTTTAAGGTATAGAAATATAAAATTGAATTTGTAAGGGTCAATTGATTTCATCTAAATAGGATACAAAACATTTATTGATAATCTTAGACTAAATAGACAAGGGTCCTCTCTCTTGGTCTTTTGTATCTTTGGTTTCTTAGGAAATGCCAACACGTATCATAAATTACATTGAATAGTTGAGATTTTATTTAGCCCCTATTTGGTTTGACTTTTTCATTAATCAAAAGAGTTTTTTTATTGATAAAAGGGATTTTGAAATTTTTAGTGTCGTCTAGTTGATATTGAAAAAAGAGTTTTTGAGAATTAAAAAAAATTTATTTTTCTACTACTTAAAGAAGCTCAAGTACCCAAAATTTGGGCAAATAGTAATAGAGCTTTTTAAACCTTTTTTAAAAAGAAAAATTATCTAAAAGACCCTTTATTTTAGGTTAAAAAATTTATGTTATTTCCTTAGGATAAAATATTAAACATTTATCTATTAAAGTTATTACTCAAATTTTCTCAAAGTTATTTGTGAGAATTAAACGATTAATAAATTTTAATTAAAAGCTTTTCTTATAAAAGCTCTATAGATAAAATATCTACTATATAAACACTCTATAAAAATGAGCGACTATATACCAACAACAAAAAAAAATCATATATCATTAGTACTCCAAATCAACACTACAAATCATTAATCGATTTCCCATTCTCAACACTCTATTTCATATCACAAGCAGCCAAGTAAACAAGTCCAGCATCCACTAAAATATGATCAATTCAACATTATACACACCATTACAAATCTTTTTTATATTATAAGTACACATACTAGTAAGTTTACACACATAAAAACTTGACTACTCAAATTATCCTATCAATAATAAGCTCAAACTGCAGAGATGAGATTCAATTTAATAGTGGAACAATCAAATTCAGGAATAAATATTGTTCTTGTAATAAATAAGCTGGGGTTAAAATATCTAAAAGTGATAGAAATCCTAATAAGTTGTATTTTTTATTTATTTGCAAGAGCCATCATATAGGTATTTTAAGTCTTGAAAGCCAACAAAAGAAGAATATAATGGTTGTGCATGCAAAATGTAAACAAGCAGTAGTGGCAAGTCAAGAAATATTTCAAAAGAATTCACTCTGGTGTTGGATAACAAGGTTTAATTAGCATCGAAAAGAAGTTGAACAATATTATAATGTTGTTGATTCTTGTATCCATCTATGTATATATAATACTAAACATGTAACACAAAGGTGTAATAGTGAATGTCATATTAAAGGAATAAAGTATATGCACATTTTGAAGTACATATTGACTATATTAAACCAAGTACATAGTTTTGTACTTTGATACAGCCATGAGTTCAACAATTACTTATAAAATAAATCATTGGTTCATGTCATAATTAAACTACCCATTATGTGCATGCATTTTGTCCATCTATTTTCACCAACAATTACAACCCACTTAACAGAATTCCCATGCACAGATGACTACTAAAAAAATAAGCAAGAAGTATAACAAAAGATATAACAAAATATTTGATATCCAAAAAATATCCTTATGTGCCAATTATACTGTTTTATTGTAACCCAATAAATTAATTAATTACTAATAACAAACAAAGGAAAAATGACATTTTTTTGTGGACATCCTCTCTTATTGTGACCCAATTACTTGCAATTGCCACATCTCAAGTTGAATTTAATCACCTCTGGTGGTTGTTTATTTTTCTTTTGCCTTCTATTGATTTTTGTTCTCCCGACTTTAATCACTCGCATAAAAGGATGTAATTGAAGCATATTAGATTTTGGTATGTTTGCTTGACCTAGTAATGACATGATTTTATGCGAGTAAGTTTGTAGGTAGACATCTTTTAACGGGACCTGTTAATATAGATAGCAGGATCAGCACTACAATGCATAATGCAAGCTAATGCGTGCTTGCACAACATAATGCCTCTATGTTTTAATAACATGATCAACCACCTCAAAATTAGTTTGTTGCTTGCTTTAATAACAATTAGCTTCCTAGTAGTCTTAGCAATCTTTGTAATTTTCAAACAGACCCTCGATGGCACAACATCCCAAGTAGTTGCCTTCTTTCTCTTTCTTATTAATCTTTTCATAATCTTAAGGCAATTGAACTCTAGCAAGTAGATGATAGGCTTCTTACGATGTTCATTGAGCAACTCATTCTACGATTCACATGCGTTGTTTGTCAAATGGTTAGCTTTGAATAATAGATCAAATGCATGACAGCTTCAAGTGGTGGGATAATTTTGCACCAACCATCTATATGTCTGCTCATCATCATGCTTGATTGATTCCATTATAATATTAAAGTCGATCTGGCATGTAGCTGTTGCTGCTTTCCAAAATGTTTCCCTCAAATTCTCACCAGAAAATAGCTTCTGAAAGTTGGCAATAACATGCTTGGCATAATATCTAACTTAGGCATCTAGAAACATCTCAGCACAAGCAACAATTATTCCTTTTTGTCTATTAGATATATATATTATGGCCATTTCATCCGTAGTTTGCTTGTGCTCCTTCAACAGTTTAAATACCAACACCAACTGTACTTGTTTTCCGTTTATACACACAAATTGTTAATGGAAAGTTTTATTGCTTGTATCCATACCAACCGCAGACAATAATATCCCCCTAAATCTATTGTTCAAATGACATTCATCAACACCAATAAACCTTCTACATCCAACCATGAATCCATTATGCAATGCATCATAACTAACAAAAATTCACTTGAAATGAGATTTTGCACATTGCTTATCTTGTTGTATCTTCACTGTTGCCCCTCGATTCCTCATAAGAATGACATGAGCATAATTATGTAATCTGTTTGTAGGAATTTATATAGTCACATTTTACCACATTTAGGGCTATCTTCTTTGTCTCGTACAATCTTTTTGTGGTTGTACTAGTCGCAAACTTGACTTAAGCAAATCTACTATTACTAAGGTCTCAATATGTGTATTGCTCTTAATGTTGTCAAAAAGTATATTAGCATACATATTAACAACAGAGTCAATAGCAATAGAATATGAAGCATATCAAGAAAATGATTAATATTTGCAAAACACAAGATAATTGCAGTATTGCAAATAACTACATGTTACATAAACAGCATATGGTAAGTTCCTTCTTGTGTTCCTATCTTTGTTTGTGATTAGTAATACTTAAGTTTGCGCTTTCAATTGAAGCTATTATGTATTGGTCTATAAATTTGTAAGCTTTGTAGATTTAGTATATACAAGTTTAAATTTGCTTAGCACAAAAAATACCAAACTAATTTACCTTTAAATAACACTGACGGATTGTTATGTTTATTTGCTATTTGTTTTAGGAGTGTTAATTAAAGTTGGTTTAGTTTAACTTTTAAGTAGAATATTTCGAAGTAGAATTTTTAAAAGAACTTTTATGAGTAGATCTTTTAATAAAAATTTATTGATTGTTATATCATCATAAATATCTTTTACTAAAATTTGTGTAGTTGCTTTAATCAACAAGTCTTTAAAGTTATACTATAAATTTATATGAGAAATGATTTAAAATTTTTAAAATAAAATAAGAATATTTAAAAAAATTTAACTATATAAAAAATCTCAAGATTCTTATATTGCTGAAAGCTCAAAATGTGAGTTTCTTATAGTAGAAGTAAATCACTTTTTTAATTTTTAAAAATTCTTCTCTATTGACAACTAAACAACACAAAAATTAAAAATCACTTTTAACATTAGAATGAAGCCTTTAACCTATAAAAAAAGCCAGACTAAATGGGTATTATTGTAACTTACATAGCATTTTTAATTTAAAATATGAGTATTTTTAAAATTTAAATATATTCGATTATCTTAATTTTAATGATATATTTATTTTTTTATTCTTAGTATGTGAATATAATTATTAAGTTTCTTTATGGCATTATTATGAATTTTATTATTGATATGTTTTATGATATTTGTATCAAAAGTAATTTATTTAAAAATTTTTAAGACTAAGACGATTCTTAATAAAGCAGTAACTTCAAATCCGACATGTGATTGAGAATTTCTATATTAATTTTATAATAACCCCTTTATGTATAAAACTTGAGTAACAAATAGACATGACAGAGTATTTTTTAAACTTAAAGAAAATATGGAATAATTAGATGAAACCTGAGAAGGTATTAGTCATTTTTTCATACTAATATCACGAAAATCAACAATTATACTGTGACAAAAAAAATGTTTGTTGGCTTGTTTGCTTAATATCTCACTTCAATGCCTTAATTTTTAAAAGTTTACCTTTTAAAGGAAAAACTAGCTTCAATCTTTAACTACAACAAGAAAAATTTCAGTGGCATGTTCGTTAAAAAGTTAAGACAACATATAGATTGATATGACAATATCATACTACTATGTATTAGTATTAAACTATTATTTTGTTTTTATTCATTTTCAATAGAAATTAATTATTTATTATTGTTAAATACTAGGAGAATGACAGTTTGATTTTTTTTTTAAAAATAAATGTTAAATAGACCTTCGAGTTAAAAATATTTGTCAGTGATACTCCTTCTGTTATAAAGACTTTGACCAACTTTTGATTATCAAAATGACCAAAAAATCCTTCTGACTCATATTAACCTATATAATTATGTAAATATCCCTAAATTTATGTATTTTTACAATTAATTATTTAAAATATATTTTTTTTTAATTTTTATAAATTGTAACCTAACTCTAAAAATAAACCATTTAGTTTCCATATTTAGTGCCATTGCCTACTTCTATTATGCCACCCACCTTTCGGCCCTACAAGGTTTCTTGCCCATGGATCTTGGCTGTCAAAGCTGCTTGCTTGCGATTTTGACTCACACCTCTCACTCACGACCAAGCCCACTTGTGCCAAACCCATTGGAGACAAAAGCCAATCGCCTCTTGTTCATGCCTCTCAATCACAACCAAATGTGTTTGTTTTGTTTTTAATTTCATTTTTGTCTTGTTTTTAATTTTATTTTTGTTTCATTTAAGAGTGTATTTGATTTGTAAGAAGAAGAAAATGAAGAAGAAGAAGAAAAAGAAGATGAAGATAAAGAAGAAGAAGAAGAAGAAGGAAAAGAAGATGATGAAAAAGAAGAAAAGAAAGAAAAAAGAATATGAAAAAAGAAGAAGAGGAAGAGGAAGAAGAAGAAAGAAGACAGAAAAAAGAATCTCAAAAAGAAGAAGATGATGATGAAGATGAGGAAGATACGGTGGCTAGGAGAAAAAGATGGGAAGGATTAAGGTTTTTTTTTTTTAATTATATAATTATTTTTATTAATATAACTTATTTTTTATATTTATTTAAAATAGAATAACTATCTTATCTTTAAATATAAAAAAATAATTATATTTTTTAATTTTTAATTTTAATTATAAGTTACAATGAGGATTATACTCTTTTTTGCTATAATGAAAACGAAAAAATGTAACCAATGAAGTATCACTAAAAAATATTTTTAATTCAAAGCTCTACTTGACATTTATTTAAAAAAAAGAATCCAATTGTAATTTTAAATATTTTTCCTAATAGATCAATTTTTTTGTAGTTAATTTGATACTTGTGAATGTCTTAAAAAAAAGCGAAATTCAAACCCTCAAAAACAAATAATCCCTTAATTTTATTATGCTAATTTAATTAATGAGTCACTCTCATTACAGGCTAGCATAAACAATAATTAAAAAGGGTCCCTAGATATTACATGTATCAATTAATTGTAAAAGTTTGTAAGACACGTTAAACAGCATCATTTGCTTCACCATGACCATTTGAGTCTGCAGGTTCTCTTTTTCCTCTCTTCACTAATTTTGTAAAATATTTTATCATCTTCCATATAAGTCGCACGATGTGCCCGAGAAGCAGAATCCCCGTCAAACCAATCGATACCAGCAATATAATAACGGCACCATACTCTAGGACCGCGTTGTCAGTACTTGTAAGAGCAATTACAGAGCACGTATAAGCCAATGCCATTGCAGTAATTGCAATCCACATTATCACCATCAAAATCCATGTGAAAAACTTACGCTTAAACCAAGGTAAGCCGCTTACCAGCAGTAGTATGATGCTAAGAGAAGCCACAAAACCAATGGAGTTCAACGTAAAGAAGATATTGTAGAAAATTCGGTTATTATCAGCCAGTATCGGCGATCCTGCGTTGTGTCCATTATCGTCTTGCCATACACCGCCAGGAGGGCTCACACCAGCTTGAAATGCCACGGTACCGATCAGCGATGCTACCACCATTAAAGCGCTGCGCTTTTCTTTCAGCCAATCATCATGTTTACCTAGATTTTTCTGACGAGGTTTACCTCGATTCTTTCCTTGCGAGGATAAATTTGATTGGGGTTGTGCTGTGGTGGTACCTTCTGCCGTCGATAACTGAATGTCCTTGGCACTAATTGCTCTAGCTAGTCGAAGCGATTCTGCTATCTCCCAATGTTTGATATCCCTTTTGCTCTGTGTTGAAATATCCAAAGCTGAGAAGCCCTTTGCATTAACAGCATTCACATCTATTGTAGTACTAGTGGTCAGAAACTTTATTGCCTGCATATTTGAATTTACATTAATATATACTTAAAATGAGAGAGAGATATTAAGGGAAGCTAGGTTCATTACTTTAAATATCGTTGTAAGGATGACTGAGCTTGTATAAGACACGTAATGAGACCAATATTGGGGATCCTATATCTATACTGCTACACTCATAATTTTAGTATGTATTGATATGAAAGAGGGATAGTACAAGAGAGGACCTCAACAAGTCGGACAAAGCAAAAATACATTAAGCATATCGAAAAGAATTGACAAGAAGATCCCGTTATATCACCGTAACAGGGGAATCCCAATATTTGCTACGTATCAAATCGATGCGTGTGATTTGTACAATTAACAAATGAGTCTACGAATTTATCACTTGTTTTAAATTTGTTCCTACTATTCAACTACTCTTTTTTAAGAATTAAACCAGTTAACTAAGAATTCTGTCCTGTCCAGAAATTATTATTTCTCATTAAAAGAACAACACACACCCCACACACGCACGCACGCACGCACAACCCTTCGGAAGTTTAATTAATTAAGACCCATTTTTAACTAATACTAAATAACATACCTTCACTTGTTTATCAATCACTGCAACATGCAAGATAGTGTTGCCATCCTCATCTTTAGAGTTCACAAGCTCCTGATCACTTACTGTCTTAACCAAGAACTTCAGTGCCTCCAACTGGCTATAATTCACACACAGATGCAAAATTGTCTCACCTCGGTCCAGCAAGATTCGAGCTGCTTGGGGTCTTACTTGGACCAGTTCTCTTAAGACATGAACGTGGTCCTTGATGACTGCAATATGTAGAGGATTCTTTCCATCTCGATCACAAACAAAACACATTTCGGGGTTGACTGACACCAATTTTTTTACTATATCAAGGTAGCCTTTCGCGGTTGCCAAGTGAAGCGGCGACGATTTTCGGGAATCAAGCTCTCCAGCTAGCTCAGGCTTTCTACGTAAAACCTCCTGCACAAAATCTATATGTCCAAGCATGGAAGCTATGTGCAAAGGTGTCTCGGCGTAGCAACCTGCCATAAATCTATCGAGAACTAAAGCATCCTCTTGAAGCAAGTTATGCAAGCGGATTACACTCCCCTCTGCTGCTGCTTCATTGATTCTCCTCTCCATTCTATTACTAGAGTAATGATCACAGCAACAAATAATGTACCTTTATATTTGAAGTGTATTTATTCATAAGATTTGTATAGATCTAACTCCTTTTACATAAATCTCCTTTTTGTTGAGTTCCAGAAGTCAATGACAAAGTCTTCTTAGGGGACGGCTAACAATGGAATTCAGCACGTGCGCGGAAGAAATTATTGGTAAACATGGAAAGGACTCGGCAGCAGTTTAAAGGAGGGTATGTTTGATGCACCTTACGTAACTTGATAGTACTGTATACTATCCCAAGTACAAATACAAATTGAACTAATTTTTGCCATTGCACCCACTCTAGTGAAAGGCAGAACCAAAAATATTTAAAACTCAAAGGATAATGATGGGGTATTTCTCAAATATTAAGAATACACTAGAGTATTGGACAAAAAAATAATTTTTTTTTAAGAAAGAAAAGAGGAAAATGTGTATTTTCTCATACTTTTCTCTTCTACATATTTTTAAAGTTATATTTGTGCATAAAATATATTTAAACAAAATTCATAAGTCGGAAATTTTGGCTTGTGAAAACGATAGTTTTTAAAATTATTCAACAAATTAGTTGTTCATTCTATGGAGTTGTATAATCATTGCATTGGAATGATTTTTTTTTTCTTTCAGCAATATTTCTAAGAAAACGCTTATGATTGAAATTTCAACAAAATTAGGATAATTGTATATTCATAAACTATTGATATTGGCAACTCTTTGTACACTTAAATATCGTTGATTCATATCGAAAGTGGTGACTTGCAATTACTTACGTGGTTTAACAGTCATTGCCAAAACTTAATGTAGAGCAAACTGTGGGGTATATATGAAAACGTAGAAATTGAATACATGGGGCATACGATATTACAGCAATTGAATTTTCAATCACAGCAAGTCAAGTCAATGATGCTTAAAACCAAGTAAATGCAAATACATTGTTGCACACAAAATATATATATATTTTTATAAATATTGAAAAATAAATTGATATTAATAAGAAGCATTTAATGAGTACTTAACAGAACTTCGGAAAATAAACATTTAGGAGTTGAATTTGTGGCGTACGATTCTAAAGGAATTGAAGTTTCAATCATGCTAAGTCAATAAGTCAACTAACAAAACATAAAAGAAAACGCGTTATGATATGTACGTGGAGCTAGCTCCACCACTTGACCCGGAATTGATCCATCCTTCTCGATCATCATCTTGAGGTGGTAAGAGCTATTATAAAGTGATTATCACAATAAGTAAAATGCATTTGCCAGTCACATGATCAAGAAAAATGCTCGTTACTTTGACCAATAAATGTTGATAAATATTTGCAAACAAAAAAAATTATGAAAGTAGATTATTTTCCGAAAAAAGAATGATAATTAATTAAAATTTTTTTTTTGCAAATAATATACTTGAGATTTTTTTAATGCTGGCATTCCTTTTCACAAAATATTTATATAAGTTTATCCAAACTTATTTAGATATATTTATATATTCTCTTGATTTTTGAAAAAATAATGGATTTTTTATTCAAATTTAAATACTAACGATAGGTAAATAAAATGTAAATAATTATTTAAGTGTTATCATTTCTTCGAGTTTGGTATATGTAATATGTCATTGTTATTTTCAACTATGTTGATGTTGTTTTTAAGATTCGAGCTGCTTGGGGTCTTACGTGAACAATTCTCTTAAGGCTGAATGTGGCCCTCGATGACTACAATACATAGAGGATTCTTCCGTCTACGATTGTGTCATGCACAAAAGTCTATGAATAGTCTTCTTACGGTGGGTGAGGAAGAAATTCACATATAGAAAAGGACTTGATTGGGAGTTATATGGACATCATATTCTGAAATAATTATTAATAATTTTTTAAAATCCTCTGTCATAACTTGTAAATTTTATTGTTAATCATTATTAATCAGTTTGTAATCCAAATTTAGTCTAAAGCGGGTGCAAACTGTTAGTCTTAATTATTTATAATGAAAACCATCACCCAATAACACAGGATCATTCATGTCAAATCATCAAGAATAAAGTAATATAAAAGCTGAAGCGTACCTGAATCCATAGTCTGAAATTACTCTCTAGAAGCCTGTGGTTGGCCTTCCAGATTATCATGTTCTGTTTAAGAGCCCTTTGTTTCTCTCTAAATATTTTCTGATGATGGGATATCAGGAAAATAACATTACGTGTAATCTGGGGACCATGACCCCTTTATATATAAGATAACTTTCCTATTATCATAAGGTATTTCTATTTTAGCCCATCATAAAAATAGAATTACCTTTTAGTCTATACACATTAAAGGCCCATATCCTATTAGATACATCAAAGCCCAATTACTTAAAACTTTAATATATCACTTTAATTTAGGCTTGACTTTATTTGACAGTCTACAAAACATAATCATTCACATATAAGCCCAATGTTGGATTAAGGATCCAACAATCTCCCACTTGGGCTATATCTTTAACCTTATAATAATGTTTTGCAAAAATAACCATAACGAGCTCAACTTTGCTGTCATAACCAAAATGTATCTTTAACCAATTCGGTCCATCAATTATACCAACATAGGATCAAAACAGTCTTTGTTACAACTATCGTAACTCAACCCATCAATGGTAACATATATCAATACAACCGAACGACATGGATTATGATGTGGATGTGTAGCATGAAAATTACATGCAATGTGATCTTAACATGCCTATTTCCAACTGGTCCTCTTTAAACCTTAGTGAGATCAAACCATACCAGAATCAGAGTGTAAATAATCCAAAATTTTATTTCTGCAGAAAATAATCTCAAAATATCCATAAACTATAATAACTGAAAAAATGTTTGTTATCATAAGAGTATCTAAAATTACAAACTCCCACTAAAACTGAATATCATCAAATGACATAACACCCATACGAGCAGTGTGCTCATGAAACACTTTGGGTGGTAATCCCTTAGTGAATGGATCTGCAACCATGGAGTTTGTTCCGATGTGCTCTATAGACAACTCTCCACTCTGAACTCTTTCTTTAACAACTAGGAACTTGATGTCTATATGCTTTGACTTCGTCGAGCTCCTTTTATTGTTGGAATATAGAACTGCTGACTTATTGTCACAAAATAACTTAAGTGGTCTTTCAATACCATCTACTATGCGTAGCCCCGTGACAAAATTCCGCAGCCATACTCTATGATTGGACGCTTCAAAACATGCTACGAACTCTGCTGCCATGGTAGAAGAGGCTATAAGAGATTGTTTAGCACTCTTCCAAGAAATACCACCTCCAACAAGCAGAAAAACATAGCCTGACGTAGATTTCATACTATCCTGGCATCCAACAAAATCAGAGTCGGTATACCCTATGATCTCAAGCTTATCCAACCTTCGATATGTGAGCATGTAGTCTTTTGTCCTGTGTAAGTACCACAAGACCCGTTTAGCTGCTTTCCAATGGTCTACTCCTGGATTGCTTAAATATCTCCCCAACATCCCAGTAACGTACGCAATATCCGGATGCGTACAAACCTGAGCATACATCAAACTTCCTACTGCTGAGGCATAAGGAATCTTCTGCATTTCCATTTTCTCAATGTCATTCTTAGGGCACTGCTTGAGACTAAACTTGTCTCCCTTAGCCATAAGGGTATCACCTGGTTTACAATCCTGCATGCCATATCTCTTAAGAACCTTTTCGATATAGCTCTTTTGTGACAATCCTAGAATATCTCGAGAGTGGTCCCGGTGTATCTGGATACCTAATACAAAAGAGGCGTCACCAAGATCTTTCATCTCAAAATTCTTAGCTAGAAATCTCTTGGTTTTGTGCAATAAGCCTATATCGTTGCTGGCAAGCAATATGTCATCGACATATAAAACCAGGAAAATATATTTACTCCCACAGAACGTATGGTATATACAATCATCGACCAAATTCATCTCAAAACTGAACGAGATGATCATTTGATGAAACTTGAAATACCATTGTCGAAATGCTTGTTTGAGCCCATAGATGGATTTCTTAAGTTTGCAAATCATATTCTTTGAGTCTCCCGACACAAAGTTTTCTGGTTGCACCATGTAAATCGTTTCATCAATGTCACCATTGAGAAACGCTGTCTTTACATCCATCTGATGTAACTCAAGATTGAAATGCGCCATTAATGCCATTATAATCCTAAAAGAGTCTTTCGAAGAAACAGGAGAGAAAGTCTCTTTATAGTCGATGCCTTCTTTCTGTGTAAAGCCCTTTGCGACAAGGCGTGCTTTGTACCTCTCCACATCACCTTTTAAATCCCTCTTGGTCTTAAATATCCATTTGTAACCAATGGGTTTCGCACCTTCTGGCAATGAGACAAGATCCCACACGCCATTGTCCTTCATGGACTTAATCTCCTCATTCATGGCATCAATCCACTTTTGAGAGTTAGAACTTTCAATGGCTTGACGGAAGTTGATAGGATCATCTTCCATCACTCCAATATCTACCTCATGTTCTTGGAGAAATACAATGTAATCATCTGACAAGGCACTTCTCCTCTCTCTAGTGGATCTCCTTAATGGCATAGGTTCTTGAGGTGTTGGAGCTTGTTCTTCTGGAACAATTTCTTGAATGAGAGGTTCTCCAACATTGTCTTGATTTGTGTTTTAAACAAGGTCAGGAATCGAATCCTGATTGATGTCAATAACATCTGTGGGAATATCAACATAACTTGTAAATTTTATTGTTAATCATTATTAATCAGTTTGTAATCCAAATTTAGTCCAAAGTGGGTGCAAACTTCCCTAAACGACATTGGACTGATCCCAATTTAAACTCTCCATCTCTAATAAATATATGATAACAAAATTATGGGCATGAAAATATCAAAATTTATTTTGTGAGGATAGATTGAATTCATCTAAATTGGATGCAGACTTCTGTGAACTGTGTCAGACTAAGTTTTATTATTAATCATTATTAATCCAAATTTTTAGAATTATTATTAATAAGAATTTCGAAATAATTTTATTTTACAATAGTTTATATCTATTTTTTTAACAATTATTTAAAAATATTTTTTATTATTAATTTTAAATTCGAAGTATTTTAAAATTTTGATGATTATAAAAATATTTTTATATTATATTTTTTTATATTAGTAATTTTTTTATTTTTAATAAAATTTATTATATATATTATGAAATATTTATTAACTAAAAATTGAGTAATCTCTCATTAAAATACGTTTGAATCTATTTTTTAAATTTGAATTCAGTCAATGTAAATTATTTTTATAATTTAAAAAAAAATTCATAGGTCGGAAACTTTGTCTTGTGCAAACGTTGGTTTTTAAAATTATTCGAAAAATATTTGTTCATTATATGGAGTTGTATAATCATTGCATTGGAATCATTTTCTTTCTTTTTATAATTTTTTTAACAACACACTTATGATTGAAATTTCAACAAAATTACGATATTTGCAACTCTTTGTACACTTAAAATATCGATGATTCATGTCGTATTAATATTTTATACAGTGGTGACTTGCAACTGTTTACGTGGTTTAAGAGTCGTTGCCAAAGCTTAATGTAGAGCAATTTATGAGATATTTTTGTGACTTCACAGGACTGTGGGGTATATATGAAAACATAGAAATTGAATACATGGTGGGGCATACGATATTACAGCAATTGAATTTTCAATCACAGCAAGTCAAGTCAATGACGCTTAAAAACCAAGTAAATACAAATACATTGTTGCATACAAAAAATATATAATTTTTTATAAATATTGAAAAATAAATTGATATTAATAAGAAACATTTAATGAGTACTTAGCAGAACTTTGGAAAATAAACATTTAGGAGTTGAATTTGTGGCATACGATATTATAGGAATTGAAGTTTCAATCATATCAAGGGGTTATTTATTTTTTTGGTGAAGTCATGAATATAATTATTTAGATATTTAAGAGTCGTTTTTTTTTTAACTTATATATAAATATTTGTTAAAAATATTTGAATATAATTTATTTAAATAATTCAATATTTTTTTTAAAATATCTTTATTTTATTAATTTATTTACTAACAAAATTAAAACTCTAGTAAATTATTTTTTACGTATCTCTTTTTTAAGCCCTCTACTTGTTTTCTCATTCCTACTTATTTTATACTTTAATTATTATAATAAATTGGCATATTTATATAATTATAATTATGTTACAATATGACTTATTGTTTTATTTTATTTAATTTTAATTGATCTTTGTATCGTCTATTAGAAATTATTTTTTTAAAATATATTAATCAAATGTCTAATGCACATACTAATATAATTTATCAATTTTTAGACTTTTTAATTTGTTAAAACAAACAACTTAATATTTATTTTTAAATATTTTAAAATAGAAAACAAATATATCACTCAAATTATAATTTCAGGTAAATTCAGATTCAGTTATGTTCAGAGTTTAAATAAAAAAAGTAAACAACACCTAAGTCAATAAGTCAACTAATAACACTTAAAAGAAAATGTGTTATGATATATACGTGTAGGGATGGCAAAGGGGCAGTATGGGGGTAGGGAGGTTTTTTCCGTTCCCCACCCCATTTTAACTTCAATCCCCATTCTTCACCTTATTCCTAAATAAGATTTTATAAGGCGGGGATAGAGAATCACTATGTGGGGAATCAATTCTCCATTCCCATTTATTTTTTCTATTGTCGTATTTATTTATATAGAATACTAACTAAAAATTTCATGAATATATTACGGTGTTATTCATAAATAATAATTATAATAAAAATATAAATTTTACTATTTGATAGGATAAAAAAAATTATAAATTATAAAATTTTTTAATTAAATATTGTCCGTATATATATATTTTTATTTAAAAAGTAACATATTATAATATGTTATTGTATAGGTTTGGGGAAAGGAGAAGGATGGAGTAGAGAATACTAAATCGTTTCTCACCCCATTAACAATATAGGGAATAATCTCACATCATTCTCCGCTCTATTCCCCATTATATCATCCCACTTTTACCCTATTTAGGGTGAATCCTTATAGAGCCCTAAGAGCTAAAGCATTACTTAGCTAATGCCTTGCATCTAGTTAGCTCGCAAAATGAAGATGTACTCTATTTATATTGAGCAATTTTTTACCATGCAGCACCTAAAAGAATGACTATGTCTAGCATCTGAAAGAAACCTTTGGAGTAGTGTGCCTTTGGAGTGAGTTCGTGTAAATTCATAGGGTTCATAAACAGTGAAAGAGGGATAGAGACCAAACCCTAAAAGATCAAGGCGATCTTGGAGATAAAATCGCCTTTAACACTTAGAGAGTTACAAAGCCTAACAAGGACACTAGTGACCCTGAGCAAGTTCATCTCGAAAGTCATTGACTAGTGTTTTTAGCTCTTTTCGATCATGAGCAAAGGGAAACATGTGCGCTGGATAGAAGAGTGCGAGATAAGCTTCCAAGAGCTAAAGCATTACTTGGCTAATGCCTCGCATCTCGTTAGCCCACAAGATGAAGATGTTCTCTAGTTAAATTTGGCAGTTTCTGACCATGCAGTGAGCCTGGTGCTGGTTAAAGAAGATCACGATAGAACCCACATACTGATTTATTACACCAGTAAATTATTGTTAAATGTTGAGATCAGGTATACGCCTTCTGAGAAGCTGGCTTTAGCGCTTGTGGTGGTTGCCAGAAAATTACGATCGTACTTCCAGACACACCAGATCGTGATATTAACAAACCAACCGCCGAGACAAATTCTCCACCAACCAGACCTTTCTGGGTAATAAGTAAAGTGGATTGTGGAGCTCAGTGAGTTTGATATTGAGTTCAAAACATAAAAAAGCAATAAAAGCTCAAGCCTTAGCAGATTTTATCGCGAAAAGATCGCTGACGGAGGGCTTGATGGTGTATCAAATTATAGATGCCGTGACTGCCTAAGAGCAAGAGACAACTCGACTATGGCTATTGTATATTAATGGCGCTTTGAACACACAAAAGGGAGAAGTAGGCATCTTTGTAGGACCGGATAGTGTGAAGTTGGCTTTTGCCTTAAGATTCGACTTTCGAGTGACGAATAGCGAAGTTGAATATGAGGCATTATTGGCTGGCCTAGGTTTTATTGCAAGCAGTCGAGGTGGAATATTTGGAAATCAAAGGTGATTCAGAGCTAGTGGTAAATTAAGTGAATGGGAAATTCCAAGTTTGAGAGGAAAACATGCATGTCTACCTTAACAAAGTTTGGTAGCCAATTAGCAAGATGGAAAAGGTTAATATAGGGCAAGTTCCCAGAGTAGAAAACGTTCAAGCTGATACTATTGTAAAATTAACAACATCGTTGCAAGGGAAGATTCCTAAAATGATTTTAGTTGAACTCTTACATTCAAAGATTATTGATCAAAAGCATTTCCCGACAGTGCTTACATTAATAAAATACTGATCCGCTGAAGTTAGCAATGATTCTGGATCAATAAAATATCAATCTAGAAAGGTCAGGAGATAATACAAAATCAGGTAAAAAAAATACTGACTTAAAGCAATTAGCATGAGAAACACCGGATCGATAAAATACTGATCCGATAAAGCCATCAATAATCCATAGTCAACAAAATACTGATCTAGGGAAGATGGCCACGTGACACTGATCAAGAAAATATCGATTAGATGCCATCCAAACTTGATCAAGAATGCGAAAGAATTCCGTAACTAGAGCTACTTAGAAAACTTTTAATGCGATAAAATATTGTTTGAAATTTATTTTCTGATCTTAAATTGGATTCTATGTAATTAGAGTGATAGAATTGATTTCTTTCTGTTTGTGTTAAACGATACCTAAGGTATAATCACTTAGAATATTTTAAGTAGTAAAATAAAGCTTAAGTCATTTGAGATCCTGGTATTGGGCACTAGTATTTGAGTGCAAAAATTGCATACACATGAAATAAAGTAATATCTAAATTAAACAAAAAATTTATATAACCAAAATATGAGTTCAAGTCTAGGAACGAAAAATACAAGTATTGCAGTAAAACAAAACTAAAGCAAATGGAGGGCAATTCATTTGCTCGAAGGCGTGAACTGATTGTCCCAAAGCTAGGCTGAGAAGAAGCATTGGTTTCGGCAGGATCATGGACGGCCTTGGCAACTTTTGATTGTCAGCAACTGGATTCATTGCCTGATCATCACCTTTAAAAACCTCAGCCTTAGGGCTATCCACCTCAGGAGGACTGTGATCCAGAGCCTTATAAATGCAATCGATACTATAGTCTGAGTCATTGATGCAAAGGATCTTATAGACAATATCAACACCTTCATCGACTCCATTGTCTTTGGCCTTCTAAATGCGCTCATCCACAGTGGACAAGTCTTTCTCTAACTCTACTTTTTGAGTCGCTAAGTCCAAAGCCGTGGATTTCAATTTGAAATGCTCCTCACTCCATTTTTTTTCCTTTCCTACAAAGATTGAGCCTCATTGCGCTCTCAGCCTTTTTCAGTTTCCTCAACCTTTTTACAAATTTTTTTATTCTCTATTTGAGTCGGTAGATGGTTTCTTGAGGTAGAGCAACTACAGAGGAGTTTCCTTTGGCCCAATCCTTGTGAGCTAAAAGGTCACATTAGAGAAGACAAAAACAAGCTTTAAAATTTTAGAGAAAATAGATTAATGGAAATCAATCCTAACAAGCCTATTTATAGAAAAGCTCAATTGCTTCCTTTGTGGGTTTGTTCCTGATAGTTTCATCAATGGCAAGGGAAATGAATGCCCCGAGGTTGCTAATGATCGGGGTCAGTTGTGCAAAGTTCTTTAGTGGGTTAGATTCAGTTGAATACCTATCTTTCTCAATCCAATTAACATACCTCTTCAATAGAGTCTCAGACTTGTACTTTGAGTTGCCACTATGATTTTGCCTTTGTCCTTTGAATGTAGGAGATTGTTTGAGCCACTAAACTTTGAGGGCAATTTCTTGGTAGGAAAATTAACACATTTCTCTCTTGAGGTTTGTGAAACCCACACTTAAATGTTAGGTTTGGAGAAATCCACATATATCTCCCTTGGACTGTTAGTTGATCATTCAAATTTTATGAAAAGACCAAAATGTCTTAAGTATTTCCTTAATTCTTTAACCAAAACATAAGTTTTCTATTATCTCACATACTTATATATGTGTAATACGAGTTTCATATTATTCGAATTTTACTAATTTATAGAATATACTATTTATCTATTGTATAATAAAATAACATAATAATTTTTTAAAAAATAATAAAAAATTTATTATCTAATTAATAATATAATATCACGTTATGAGATATAAAAATTAAAAAAAATTAATATTACAAATTTTTTTAATTTTAAGAAATTATAATAGGAATATAATTACTAATTTTAAAATATAAAAAAATGAAAAAATAATTGGTCACTTTTTCATAAATAAATTATGTTTATAACACTAAAAAATATATGTTAATATAATTTATGAAAGTAAGTTTTAGAATTTTAAATTAAATATCGTTAAAAGTGTGGATAAATTGATAATATTGAATATTATTATTTTATTTTAAATTTTAATTATTTACTTGTACAAAATTAAATTGTTAAATTAGTAAAATGTCTAAAAATACCCTTGATACTAACTGTCTTCTAACCGTCAACTAATAGTCCAGGTGTGATATATGTAGATTTCTCAAAACCTAACATCTAAGTGTAGGTTTTTCAAACCTTAAAAGAAGTATGTGTTAATCCCACTTTCTTGGTATGGTTCGAATGAGGGTACTTGCAAGTTTGGCCCAAGCTTGATTTCCCTTGTATTTTTTTATCTTGATTTATCCAGCCGAGATTAGAGTTTACCTTAACAGCCTCTTCCAATAATGGAACCCTTTTCAACTTGTTTTAAAGTCATATTCTCTGTAAGAAGAAATAAATGGTTAAGAGATCAAGTCATTTAGAATTAAAGATAAGCTCAAAATTAAACTCGGAAAGTGATTACTTTTTTCAGTCTTAGCTCTGCATTTTGCAGCAAGTAATTCACCTTAGGGAGGAGCAGAAGCCACTAGCCCATAACTAATCAAATACTCAAAAGAAAGCAAGTTCCTTTGATCAATGGTTGCAGCTCTTGCAGTAGCAATCCGCTATAAAGAAATATTGGCAAGGAAAGGAACTTTTTCCCATAATTTAATTTAAAAGAAAACAAATTGAAGGTATATCAAGAAAAATGAAAATAGAGAAAGATTGCGAACAAAAAATATACTTACCCTCTTTATTAAAGACAGTGGTTACCTTATCACCAGTGCCCAATTGCTCAAGCAACTAACCCCAGTTCCTACCTACAAAAAACCACTTATGGTCCAATTCTTATTGTAGGTCGAGGCCCTAGTCACAATCTTCTTAGTCTTCTGTCGAAACTGAAGATAACACCATCTATGGTCATTTTTCGGGTTATTCTTCAGTATATTAGTATATCGAATTTTTTTGACGCTTAGAAGAGGGTTCCCAGCAATGACCCTGACTATGAAAAGCCCAATAATCACTTGCTGCCTATTCAAGTTCAATTATTATGAAGGGATGTCAAACAAATAAAATAGACGAGCCAAATACTTCTGAATTGGTAGTCTAAGCCTAGAGTGGAATAATTCTTCATAGAAAGCAATCTTACCCTTTTTCGATTCACTAGAAATTCATCCACCTTGAGTATCCTAAGGATAACGTCATTAGCTGATACTTTTTTCTCTGGGCTTTAAGGTCAGAAAGAGTCACAGATGACACGAACTAGTCTATCTCATATGATCTAGATGTTCTGATAAGGTTAAAGATGCTCTCATTATCGTTCTCAGTCTCAATCCTTTCATCATCATTATAAAAAATGTCGTCCTCAAAGTCATTATTCCTACTTCCTACTCTAGAGGACAACACCTCAAGCACGTCACTAGATGATTCCACCACTTTAGGAGCCTTTATGTGGCTAAAGACAGCCTCATCCGCAAAGCGGGTAGTGAGTCTATCTATTAAACTGTCTAGCTCTCAGATAACATCATAATCTCCAACTTCAGTTCTCTAAGAGTCCATATTATTTTGCACGACATTAGAAGGGCTATTAGAATTAACTATAGTCTCAGGTATCCCAGGCCCAAAAATTCCAGCCCTAGGAATGTTGTACTCTAGCAATTTCACTATGGGAGTACTAGCCTCAATATATGGGGAACCTACTTTTAAAGGGGTGGCTATTTTAAAGGGATTTCATTGTAAATCAACAAGTAATCACATTTAATAGAAGGATCCAATCTATTCCAAGCCTTATAATTAACATTAGACTTACTAAATGAAGAAAATGATGATATATTCATGGAATCCATAAAGCCTAAGACATGCAAACATATCTGTCACTAAAGGGATAAAACCTAAAATTGTCAAACTTGAGACCAAATCAGGCCCGAAGAAGTTTACTCATGTCAGTGCCTCTACAAGGTTTAGGTTTATGTTTACAGTCATTAGGTCAATCACTTTCTATGCCCTAACATGTGAATCAAATGTAAATTCTAGAACCCACAGCATATCATACAAAAAAGCAATATTTCCAAACTAAACGAAAGCAATGAAAAAACGGCCCATAATCCCTAAAATTAGCAACCCATAAAATTCGCAAAACAAACACATGCAAACAACTTATCGACAATTACACCGGCAAGATAGATGCGATAGCAACATTTTTTATTTCTCTTAGCATATAACTACACTATTTCGCACAATAAAACCTAGACACACAAGGACGTATACAGAAGGTATGTGATAAACCCAGAAATTTTATTAATTCGAAATGAAGAGCAAAGAAATCACTTGTTGAGAAGTTGGCAAAAGTTGAAAATCTGCAAAGCAAATGGCGATTCGACAAAAAATGAGATAGTGAAAACAACAGAGGCAGCGGTAATTTGCAAGTTTCAATGAGAGATTTCGGCAAAAATGGATAAGTGAAGAAGAAAGCACAAGTATATACACGAATCATAGTTGATTTGAACTGTTCAAAATAAAGGGCTAAGATATGTTCCAACACAGACTTTAATTGAAGGTCACAACTACTGTAAAATAATCCAATGTGGTTTAATAGCCGTGGACACGTGGCAAAACTTTTGAAAGTATAAAAAGGAAGTCATAATGAGAGGGACTGTTTGTAGCTATTGCATGCGTAACGAGGCAATGCTTCCCCACAAAGCTAAAACGTCGCCAATTTTTTGAATATGAAAGGGCGTCATCCGGGTTAAACAGGAGAAAATCCGAGATGAAGAATAGTAACAATAATATTTGCATGGTTAGTATAGAATCACACTAGGGGTGAAAACAACTCAGGTTCTAGTTGATAAGTGTTTAAAAGTATATCATTTATATATATTTTTCAAGACATTATTACATCATTATTAAATTTAATGTCCTTATTTGTACACAAATTGTAAAATTTTATTATCATAACTTTAATTTGCATGTTTTCATAGTCTAAAACTCAAATACGTGCAAATATATATAATTGTATAAGATGACACGAGTATAATACTTTTATGGGTTATTGTATTTTACCTCCCTTACTTTTGAGAAAAAGTGATATATCCCATTGAGTATTTGAGAAAAACAACAAACTCCCTTAAGTTTTAGAGAAAGTCTAAGATATCTCCTTAGAGTTATTATTTATATCTTAATTTAATTATTTTACCTTTTTACTATTAAAAATATCTAAAATAATTATATTATCTTTATTTTTTTATTTTATAATAATCAATATAATCTTATTGTAATATTTAAATTTAAAAATTATAATAATATTTTAATCCTTAATTATTTATTTTCTTCAAATTTTATAATTAAATATTTATAATATATAATTATACATAATTTTTAAAATATATCATATTATATTTGAAAATTATGTATAATTAATATATAGATTTTTTTATAACACAAAATTTATTGTCAAAACTTTTTAATTTTTTACATAATTATAATAATTTAGACAATATTAATTATACATAATGTTTAAATAAATTATTTTAATAATATAATAATTTTTCAAAAATACGTAATTAAATATTATATAAATTAGATAATAAATTTAAAAGAAAAAAATAATTAAAAGTTAAAATATTATTATAGCTTTTAAATTTAAATGTGAGAATAATGTTATATTAGTTATTACAAAATAAATATAATATAATTATTTAGATATTTTTAATAGTAGAGGGGTAAAATAGTCAAATTAAGATATAAATAATAACCCATGGGGGTATCTTAGACTTTCACTAAAATCTAGGGGAATATGTTGCTTTTCTCAAATACTTAAGGGGGTATATCACATTTCTTCAAAAGTGATAAGTGCGTAGAATACGCATTTATCGGGTATTTCGAGACTTGAATTATTTTGTAAATCCTCAAGTTTAGTTAATATTTGATGAATTTTAGTGTTTTGCATAGAAAAGATTACAAACGGGCATTGAAGATGAAATTGGCTCGAGGAAGCAACGTCGGAAAAATTGCAAAGGAAACAGGGACTAAAATGCAAAGCTGAATGGACCAAATTGCAAGGAAATCAAAGCTGAAAGGGATGGCGCGACTGCGCCATGGTATGGCGCGCCAACGCCATGCCCATGTTCCATTCTTATTTTGGCCACGAGGATGGCGCGGCAGCACCACGGAGGTGCGCGGCTGTGACACCCATTCTGTCCCATAGCACCCCAATGCGAATTTTGGGCGCTCTAATGCCCCTTGGACGTGCTTGGATGATTTTTGGCCATGAGATCATCACCCAATGACCTGATTTGAGTATCTTTTAGGTTTATTTATTTTGAGGATGATAGCCATCAAGAGGAGGAACCTAAAATAGAAAATTGAGAGGTTTTTGAGTGAGAGAGAGGAATAACAAGTGAAGATCCTAGAGAGAGAAGTGATGTGATTCAAGTTGGAGCCCTTAGAAGAGGACTTGAAGGAGGATCATTAAAGCTTGGATCTCTAGTCTAGTTTTCCTAAACTCTCAAACTCTCTTTTTGTATTTCATTTGAACTTTAATTGTTGAACTTATGATTATGGAATACATGTTGATTGTTATGTTGTCATTTGTGATGGTTGGCTAGTTTTCCTAATCTAGGGTCTTGATGGATCTTGTCTAAACTATGTTTTAATTAATGGGCATGTTATTAATGTTGTTATGGTTTGATTAACTTGTGTTTATCTTGCTTAATATTATGATTTTTTAATTAATTAATGAATCGGTTAAATTGGAGATGGATGAATTAAGTCTTGAGAAAGATTAATTTGTTTGTCGGATTAAGTGAACACAATCTAGATTGTTGTGAGACCTGGAGATAATCGATATCTAGATAATTAAGTTAATGACTAGGATTTTAATAAATTGGGAGGTGAATTGGGTCTAAGCGTTAAATAACAAGTAATGCTTAATGAGCGTATAATTATTCGGGTTAGATAGGGATATCAATTTGAATTATTGTGTGTAAAACCTTAACTTACGCTCGGGAGAGGTATTAAGGTTGACTTAAATATTGTGATTAGGGATTTAGACCAAAACGCATTAATAATAGCCAATTAGGAGAAACACGTGTTTGATAAGTAAAATTAAGATCCTAGGTAATTCATCCTTGCATACTTCATCTTTTATCAAATTCTTAAACTTAATTTTTATTTCACATTTATTAATATTTGTGTTTGAGTTTATTTCCCATTACAATTAATCGATTTAGCTTACTTAGTTAAAATTGGTCTTTCAAACTATAGTACTTAGTAATTAATTTGAATATCAATCCTCGTGGGACGATATCTTTTCTTATCACTTTATTACTTGATACGACCCATGCACTTGCGGTTAGCATAGTCGCGATCAAAAAGTGAGGAGGGTAAAGCACAATATCCCTACTTTTATTTAAGTGTTTATATGGTATAATTATGTATATAATTATAAAAAGAGTTCAAGTTGCAATTAAAGATATAAAATATTCACTTGCATACAACTCACTTGAGCACGAATTAATATCATAACCATAACTTTGTGTAGATGTCTTTAAATAAAATGATTCTTATTACAAATGAAAGTTTACTCAATGGTGCATAATTCATCTTTAGAAAATGTTTGCCAATTCATAATGGATCTATATAGAATGTGTGAAGAATTATACTTAAAGCATGGTTTGCCTATGTGTATCCTGGACATATGAACACCTTTCTGCCTTTTGACCATAATTTTCTTACTACTACAGCAATTACAATGATTCTTGAAGCAGTGAAAATGTGAGAAAGATAGCTAAAAGCGAATCCTATGTATAGCCTAACAAAACAAACCCAACACCTATATATTACTAGAAAAGGAAAATCAAGAGTGCTTGGTCCCAAATAGTAGCTCCTGATGAATTGCCTGGCTAGGCATGATTGTAGACAAACACAAATAGGGCGCTTGAGGAAGCTACTTGCGTTAGTATGCCTGAAAAACAAGAAGGGGAGGATGTTTCATGTTATTCATAATTTCTAGTTCGTGCATCTAGATTGTTTAAATTAGTCATTATTTTGACAATAGATGTCAAAATTGCAACTTGAGTATGCTTTACTATTTGGATCATATCTCATGTTACACACATCTAAAGGACACAATTCTTGAATCATGAAAAAGATTATTTAATTATACATAATTTATATAAAGGTTACTTTCTCTAATTTGGCTTGAGAGATAATCAAATGTGAACTATAATCTGGTAGACAGAGATATTGATGAATTCTGTAACTTACATGTGTTCATACATGTAAAGCCTCCTTGATCTTGCCTATATAAACTATGATTTTGATCAACTTTTGGAGGATCCTTTTTGGGCACCCTCTTTATGGTTCTCTTTGTTTTACTTCCCTTAGGGGGAGTCCTCTCTTTGTTTCACTTCTCTTGATGGAGTAGTCCTTTCTTTGCTTTGTTTTTTTTTTAAATTAGTGTAATAAATGTGTTAGTTTCATCCTTCATATCAAGTAATTTTCAACAATGGTTTGAAGAAGATGATCAATCAATTCAAAACCTTAGGATAAATCTTTGATGAAGGTAAGTTTTTCTTGTGTTTTGAAATATGTTTAGAATTTCATTTTGGTTTCATTAATTTGAGCTAGATAATGAAAAGACAAACTTATTGTGGGAGTTTGGCTTAGCAACTACAATTGTATTGGATATTTTATGAATAATTTTTAATTATTGTTTGAGATTATTTCTTATTCATTAATCTTCATACCTTTGCTTATGAATTATGGATTGGTCACCTATAATTTGTAATTAAAGTTAACAAATGAGAGTTAAGGTGCTAGACACCCTATCTTACCTTAATTAAGCTCCCTTGAACAAGTGTTTAGATTAATTTATTAATTTTGTTTGATTTAAATGGTCATGTGATTTTCTTTTGAATATGTCAATTAATTAAGTATGGGCCTTACACCAATGATATATTTAATTGATTGGAAGTGAGAATTGTCACGATCATTGGAATTTTTTAAGCTCAGTGGAAATACCAATAATTTAAACACTGACATATTTAATAATTCACCTAATATTTCAATACTTGAGTAAAGAGCTAGCCAGCTCTCATCTTATTTCATAGTTTTCCTTAATTTCATTTTCTTTATGATCTTTCCAATTTATTTGTTAATTATTTAATTTGAAATCGCATCAAACTCCACTTAATTAAATTATTGGTTGCTTAATTTAGTAACTAAAAGAGATTAATAAAGAATTTAAACCAATGTAATTCCTTGAGAGATCAATCTCAGGGTGAACTTGTCATTATCTATTAGTGATTCATGCACTTACGAGCATTCAAAATTTTCACATCACTAGTAAAACAACATTTAACTAGAATCACGAGGGCTTGATGTTTGGGAAAACACCTGAGTGTAACACACTCGACACCAAGAGTGGATAAGCCGTATGGTCAGAGAATATTTTCCTTCAAGGTCAAGTTGGGTAATATTATTGACCAAACGAGATCCCAACATGTAGGGCAGTGGGCAAAGAATACGGTCCAGGTTAGGAAACAAAATACCACTCAACCACATGCAATGTGGGTAACAGAATTCAACTCCATACTCCACCTAGTAACCACCCATCATCCTAACTTCCATTATGGGTGAATGTGGTTGGAAAAACTGGAAAAACGATTTATCCATGAACCTATAAAATTTTAGCTTTCTGAAGAACAAGGTACGCACTTTTGAATTAAGGCAAAACTTTGCTGAAGTTTCATCTTACATAAACTTTCTTATCTTAAGCAATTCAACTGACTTAAGCATCAGAGATCGCATCTAAGGAAGCTGGCTATTCTCTCATTTCTTTTGTTTTGTAGATGAAATAGATTACCCATAAAATTTGAAGATAAAGATTTCTTGTTTGAGGTCGAAGTAAGCAGATTTTCGACATCAACATGGTTTGGGTGAGGTTATGCTTTTATCTTCAAGCATGAATATTCCTTATATGTGAATTTTGTGTCTACTTGTGCTTAAATCGTGTATGGAAAAGTTACCAACGGGGTGACATATGATAACTGATATGTGAAATCCTAGTAAATAATAATTGAATAAAAGTATTTCAACAAAATGTGAATGAAAATTTGAAAGTAAATTTAAGATATACAAAAGTTTGAAGTAATTTTCTAATACGTGCCAGATTGAAAGTGAATTTGTAATATGTGCACTCTTTAAGGATGAACATAGTTTTATCATATTGCATATCTTGCTCATGTATTATATAGTATGTATGTATTTTTATATATGAAAAGCTAGTATACTCACTGAGTTTAACCTTTACTATAACTTATATATTGTGTTTCTCATATGAGTAATGGTGTGCATGTTGCAGATTTAGTGAAGCTTTTGCTATCCTTCGGTTTCCTAAAAGTAAGATGTTGACATTTATTTTGTTATACCTATCGAGTTTCTATTGTTTCTAATTATTTGGGACTAAAATGTTAACTTAAAAAAATTTGTTTTATTTTATCATTTTTAAAAAAAATTAAAAAAAATTATTTATTTAAATTAAATTATTAATAATAAATTAGGATAAAATTACATACTAAAGGGCTACTAATTAACTTAATTTTTCACTTTCTTGTTAATAATTTAGTATGTATTGATTGTAACACTTTTTAAAGAAAATATGTATAATATTTTATTTAAAAACTTATATTATTTTTATTTATACAATAATAAATTTAATTCACATGTTATAATTTATTATTTTTTATCACAAAATAATTACATGCATTTACTCAAACTTATTTAGATATTTCTATACAAAAACCTGACTTTTGAAAAAATTCTAGATTTTTTATTCGAAATAAAACATAGCAGTAAGTAGAAAAAAAAGTAAATAATTATATTGTGAAAAAAATAGGTTAAGAGCAATTAAAGAATATTAGAAAGAAAAAGAAAAAAATTTAAATAAAATAAAAATAATAAATTATAATAGATGAATTAAATTTAATGTTATGTAAATAGAATGGATAATGTATATATTTTTATACTCTTTTTAATAGTTTAACATAATTTTGATAAAAAATTTCAAAAGAAAATTTTAATTATCTTAATTTGTAATAAATATAGTGTGTATTTATTATTTTTTTATTTATGTTAGTTATGTGCTTGATAATCTTTTAATGAAAATATAATGAAACTAATATATATATATAACAAAATATTATACATATTTTATCTAAATATTCTTATGAAAAAATAAAATTAACCTTTTATGTTTAAATTTTAGCTGCAAATATACTAGAAATAATGGTAAGGATGGCAATAGAGAGGATGGGACAAGGATCCCAATCTCCACCTCCGTCCCCGTAAGGCCCAACCAATCCCCAATCTTCGGCCATTCCCTTTTTAGTCGAAATGGGGATGTGATGGAGATATCCCCGTTTTGGGCCGAAGATCCCCACGAGCCCTGACCCTTATGGGCCATTCCCTTTTTAGTCGCAATGGGAATGAGATGGAGATATCTCCATTTTGGGCCGAAGATCCCCACGAGCCCTGACCATTTTTTTACCTTGTTTGACCTGATCCAAGAAAAAAAAATTATAAATTTTAGGACTTGAACCCAAGACTTTAAATAAATATATGACTACGTTACCACTATGTTACACTTAATTATTCAATAAATTATATAAATATGATATATTTAAGCAAAAATAAGTATTTTACTAATGTTATTAAAAATGTTATTTTTCAATTGGTAATTTGTATAAAAAATACTAAAATCTAACAATAATTTTATCTTAATAGTTATTTGATATAATTTCACATTATTATTTTCTTTATAATGTTTTGAAAAAAAATTTGTTTTAATATAATCGTTTTAAAATTCTAATAAAATAAATTTGATATGAATATAATTATTTTATTTAAAATTTAATTTTAAAAAGTTTAAAAAAAATTTATTTAATTTTTTACACATAATTGTTATTATTTAACATTAATTCAATAATTTAAATTATATAACAAAAATAAATATTTAAATTTTTTTAAATTAATTGTTAAAATAAGATAAAAAATTTATCTTAAAATTATTTTAATATATTTTATTATTATAAATAATAAAGGTTGTATGTAATCTTTAATCATAATATTAAATAATATTTATATAAATTACTAATATAATTAACATGTTATTGCATGATTACTCAAACACATTTGTACAAATTAGCTTAATTAGTTATATTTGTTAATATATTTATTTTTATATTATATTAATTATAAGTGCGTATAATTAATTACTATATTATATATTCATAATTATAGATTGACGATATATTTACAAAGTTTAGTTATGCTATGATTAAAATATAATAAGTTATTATATCTTATTATAAATTTTAATTACTTAGTCTATAAATATTTTATTTGATAAATATGAAAATAAAATATGAATAAAAAAATCTTTAAGAATTTATTTTTTTGTTAATGTTATATTACTATTTAAAGTATTAAATTTATGTCTTAATTACATATTTGAAAGTATTTAACAAAAATAGTTCCTACAATTATCAATTTTAAATCTAATATTAAAAAATATATAATTAATTTCTAATCTTTTATCGAATATCATAAAGATTTTTATATCTTTTTAATAATAATAAATTGTTTATTTATATATAAAATCATCATTTCACATATTATCAAAATTATATGATAAAAGAAATATTTGATTTTTTCATAAATTAATAAGTGAGACAACTTGGGATGCTTGTTAAAGAAGACCAACACTTTATGACGTCGGGTAGAGGTGATAATAAGCCTCTAATTTGTGTGAAGGTGGTATTGGTGTCACTTGTCCTAATCCTGTTGCAATCAACATTGCTATGCTCACAAAAAGCACCATTGGAGCTGCATTACTTAGCGATGATTTTGCCATCTAATTATCAGAAGGCTGAAAGAATATTGTTTTGCTTCTTCTGTGATTTGGGAATGGAGGGAAGATTGGGCTTCTGTTGTAGGAATTGATTTATAGCCTTATTGAGTTGTTAGTGTGGGTATGTTTATTGTTATTTGATACAACAGTTTTGTAGGTTATAGTAATTAAAACAATTTTGTGTTAATTATTAGCATAAATAGCATTAGTACTCCTGCAGTGGATTAGTAAATATAAAAACGTAACTGAAAATTATAATAATTTTGGTCTTAATACTTGTGAATTGTTGTTTTAAACAAACCATAGACAAGCACAGGATAAATTTTGTAGAAATTCAAATAATTAATTACTACTTGATTAATGGTTAATCTATTTTGCGAATTCAAAGAAAATAAGTGTGAAGCCTTGAATCCAAATCTTAAGAGTAAAATGGTAAAAGTCTAAATACACCAACTTCACATATAGTGAATTTTTATAACATATATATGTACTATACAAATATGAGATGAATGTTAGTTCCACAAATCCAAAACAAAGTAAGTTTATAAATTCTTTTGATCAATACTAAATTCAAATAAAGAAATTAAAAAAATTAAATTTTTAATAATGAAAATGTCACATTTTACTATAAGATTACCTTTAATTTACAATTTATAATTACTAATTAAAAAATATTCTCTTATTTAAATTTAGTAGTAATTTCTCCATACATATTATTGTGAAATATTAGGCCAAACCACTAAGTGAGGTGGTTAGCCAAAATAATGGGTTTCATTGTAAGGAACTAAGAATATATTAAACTGTAGAAAAAGAAAGATTATCATAATCTTCATAAACTTTAATTGAATTTCTTTATTGTAATTAGAGAATGAAAAATGACAACCTTAATTTTCCTCTGCGATGAAGTAAGAATCATCTTCTTCAGCTAATCGGTAAAGAAACAAAAAAAAAAAAATCTAGTAATTCTTTAACACATTAGTACTTAGCCAATATCCTAAATAGTTCTATAAGATTAATTCAAGCTCAAGTGAGGGATTGGAACTAATTCAACGTAGTTCAATCAGATTTTGGTGTTGGTGTTGGTGTTGGTGCAGCCGCAATGACCTTGGAACAAGTGCCCTTCAACAATGGAGGGAAGAATGGATTAAATGGGAACATCTTATGCCAACACTTATCCTTGATTCCAGGAACATGCTTGCAACAAGCAGGGTTGATACTCGTGGTAATATGGCCACTGGTGAGTGACTTATAAACCTCTAAAATACACCCTTCTGTGCTTGTGATCGGTGACCAACATTCTTTGATTTCAGTCACGTTTACGGGAAAACGTGGGAATGGGATTAATGGTTTTTGCCCAGAGAACATTCTGGCTCCAATTGCAAGAGGTAGAGGTGCAGCACAAAAATTCTTGAGCAGTGAAGGGAAAAATGGGTTCAACGGGAACATCTTAGGCCAACAATTGTCGTTGATTTCATTGATAGCTTCACAACAAATAGGACCAATTTTGCCAATTTGGCCGAGCAAAAATGAACCATAGACCTCGGTGAGACAACTTAGAATGCTTGTCAAAGAAGACCAGCACTTTATGACATCGGGTATGGGCGTCAATAAGCCTGGAATTTGGATGAATTGGTTTGTTGTTGTCAGTTCCCCCAATCCTGTTGTGACTAGCATTGCTATGCACATAGCAATCAACATTTGAACCGTGTTATTTGGGGATGATTTTTCCATATCTAATCAAGTAAGTGGAAAATTGTTTTGTATTTTGTGAGTTAGTATTGCTGGGATTAAGAGGAATTTATAGTTGTGTGGTGTTATTAACATGGAGAGATTATCGTTAAATGTTGTTGGAACAGTTACGATACATTTACCCACCCTAAAATATCTTTTTTTATTAATTATCATAAATAGCATAACTCTTCTGCAGGGATTAAATAAGCATTACTACATCTTTTTCCTCTTTCATGGGAAACCAAATTTGACTGAATGTTATCTGTGCAATGTGAATCTTTTTGAATATTTTTTATTTTGTTCATAATAATATGAACATGAATGAGATTGAATTGTCCATAACTGTTGATTTCAACCTCTTTTTTTAGATTTCGAAATAATTAAAAGCTTCTTTAAAATACAAGAACTTGTTGAATAACGGCCAAATGTCTAAAAATTGTGACATACATATATATATAGTAGACAACCACGCAATTAAGTTGTATTAATCAATGAAAGAGTTACACATTTTGGAAAAAGTAAAATTATTTTGACCGAGAATATCCCAAAGTCTCTTAGCTTAATATCTCATCATCCCTTTAAATGTTTATAAATATCACATGAGCCTTAAGTTAATTTTGTTAGAGGATATTATTAGTTTTCTCCCCTAAGACATTTCATATTATCAAGTATATGCCTGAGAATGGAGAAATAAGTAAAGTTCTCCCCTCTCAAACGGTTCCAGTTACTGTATTTAACAAACATAACTCAAGTTACTTAAATGACCTTGCAAAGCATGTGCAAAGTTGACAATGGCATAGTGTAGCTTGAAGTGCGTAGATGCATGAATAGCGAGCTATATGTGAAAGAGCATAAATGAAATTGGCAAACACATCCCCTGAATTTGACAATGCTTTGGTGACAATTGTATCTAACCGTTGGAGGAGGATATTTACCACCAATGGTCAAAAAATAAACTCAAAAGTTGCCTTATAAAATCCCATGCCTAACAGCTTCAATACATAAGCTTATCCTTTATTTCTCTACTCTAACACTTGAAAAGAAAATAATTTCATGTTCATCAAATGTAGGAAACAACATCAATGAAGGTGTGATTTAAATGCATAATAGACAATGCATGTGTAAGGAGAAAGCAGCAATCAAGGTCTCTGAAAGTAGTAAAAACTCTAACAAAATTTACTTTGTTTGCCAAACTAGGAAATGTTCTTACTTTGAGTGGTGGAGACCAAGTGAAGATGAGTATATAGCAAGCAACACTCAAAGGTACAATAATGATAGCTTAGAAACATTGGTGGAAAGTTTGAAGCAAATTTTCGAAGAATTGATGTTGGTAACAAGCAATATGCATATGCATGAAATGTGCATAATACAATGAAGATGGTGGTGTTAATGAATATCATTTTTTTCATTGGCTCTATGTGTAATCTTATAGCAGCTACAATAATTAGGAGGTAAATGCATGCTTAGTGTTGAATATGGTATCCTATAGCAAGTTCAACAATTAGGAAGTGAATGCATGTAAACATGAAATGGGAATGGTTATGAGTATATAATATTTATGCAATTTACAATGGCAGTTGGTAATGTAGAGTAATCAAATGGGATGATGGTAATGCTAGAAATGCTTACAACAATAATGCAGTGCAAATTATGAAATCAACACTCATAAATTAACAAACATTCAATAAGAAAATTATTAAAATGCAAGACTATTGTCGAGTATTGAAGGCCACATTAGAAAATTAACACTTGAAAATAAATACTGCAAAGCAACATTTCAATGCCAACACTTGAAAACATCTACTTCAAATGTATATTCTGACAATAAGCAACACTTTTAAAGCAATAATTATTCTTAACACTTCTGAAGCAACAGTTATAGTCCCGACACCTCAAAAGCAACACAATGGAAAATCCATACTTCAAAACCAACACAAACTTAGTTGTCATTACAATAGTCTTCATTATAGTACTTGAAAATGCAACACTCCCATATTGATTCCACAATAGCAAACTCAACTACCAAAAGCTTTCCAGAAACATGAATAACACCATCACAATATTCATTTCATTAAATCCAAAGTCAGCTATCAACAATAGATTCAAAAAGTATTGACTTGCATATACAAAATAAGCTATTATGTCTTTCAAAATATAGCTATTCCATAAATACCCTAAACAAAAAAAATGCATCTAACTAATGCTAATAAACTGCAGAAAGTCAGTCAAGACAATGTATATGTTTTTGATTTACTTTTTTTAATTTTTACAATGTGGAACCTATAAAATAAAAACCAAAAAAACACAGTTGCAGTAATATATGGACAATTATCTTGCACATGCAATGACTTGTAGTAGCACAAAAAATATTCCTTTAAAAACTTGAAACAAAAAGTAACATATATAACTTCAATTCTGCTATGTTTCCTGAGTTATAAAACCTGCCAAAGTAAGCGTTTATTAGAAACAACACAATGACTTAAGCAAAATTAGTTAATAATGCATTTGAATAATTTATATTTATTACCTAAATCAAGCTGTGAGCCACCAGCAGCGTCTTCATTCCCTCTATTAGCTTGTAAGGTAATATGCAAGTGTTAAAATAATACCATTTGATCAAATATCCAAGAAGATGCTATAAACTCATGAAAACAAGATTGAGGATAACCTGTTCCTTATGCCTGAAAGCTTTTTTCCCTTTGACAAAACCTGAACTGCTTGCTAATCTACAAGTTCTTCTATTATGGCCTAGCTCTTTACACACACCACATCTAACTACCACACTTTTATTGGTACAAGCATCAGATTCACCAACCTCTCTTTTTCTCCTCAGCCTTGGTCTGCCAACCTTTTTTTATATTAATGGTGGATGTAACTCCTCATCTAGAATAGGTGTTATTCTCTGAGCATACGTCCTCAAATAATACTTTTGGGTAAAAAAATAATGGACATAATCAGTTATTGGCATCCTCATATAAGCCAGCACTTTCATAGCATGTTTATAGGATACCCAAATAATTGCCAAGCACCACACTTACAAATTTTGTTTTATAGATAAACAACATAATAAGTTGTCCCTTTCTAGCACTTCAAACACTAGTGAAGGACCATCAATGATATCCAAGAACCTACTGTTATTATTTGCATCATCTATCTTCTTCAACATTGATGTGGGATAGGTAAAGACCACATCATAGCTTTTTGAAACATTTTCTTTATTTTTTTAATCAACTTCCTACAAATCTCTTCAATAATTGTGAGATTAGACATTTTCCTATGCCTGTTAATCCAACCATTGAACGACTCTGTTATATTGTTAGTGTTATGATCACACTTGATATTAGGGTTAAACGTATGTCTCGACCAATACAGGGTACCAATCTTTTATAACCAATTATGAGCTTCATTTTTGTGTACTTCGATCTCATGCATAGCATTGTTTAAATCTCCCATATTCGTACTATTTGCTGCTCTTTAGAACAATATATTTAATAGCATACCAGATCCTTTTTTCTTGAAATTAGCATATATATGGCGTGCACTAAATCTATTTGTTGTTAATGGAAAGTGTTCCAATACTACTTCTAGCACCCTTTTTTGTCTATCTAACATAATGTATATTCCTATTCCATTTGCCCCATAAATTTGGTCATACAAATGATGCATAAACCATGACCAGCTTCTATTGTTCTCTCTTTTATATACCCCAAATGTCATAGGGTAAATTCCAGCATTTGCATCCATCCATATTGCTATGAACAACATCCCACCATATAGTCCTTTCAAGTGAGTACCATCTACCCTAATAAAGGGCTTGTAACCAGCCAAGAACTTAAACCTTTGAGGTTCAAAACAAATGAAAATCCTCTTGAAGCGTAGTGTTCTTGTTATAGGACAATTGCTGAACTTAATAATAGCTACTGCACTAGGTTGCTTCTCTCTATTATGTTGCCATACTTATACAGCTTTCTATATGAGGCTATATAATCATTTCCCACGTTATTCAGTGTAATCTTTTTTGCCTTATACAACTTCAAATCAAAACACTTAACCCCATATTTTCTTCTTAGTTCATCTACCACAACTCGAATAGGGATTTGAGGTGTTGCCCTAAGCATTGCTCTGAATTTGTTAGCAATCTATATAGATGTTGCCTCTCCTACTTTTGTTGTTCTTTCACATGAATGTTCATCATTTAATATTTTTATCTTGTAATTCAGCCCATCAAATGTTAGAGAGGCATGAACTCTCTACGGGTAATCTTCTTTGGAGCATATTGCTATGACCTTGGATTTCTCATTTTTCACTCTCTTTAAGCTGAATCCTTGTTGAATTGCATACTTCTTTAACACTGATATGAACTGATTAACATTGTTGAACAACCACCCTTTTCACAATATTGTGTTCCCATCAAAATTTTTTGTCTTGATTTATGCCTTGATTGACTGCCAATACCTACTAAAAGCATCATCATCATCAGACTCTAAAGATGTTGACTTCTCTATGCTCTCAGTTTGGTCACCAACATCAGATCACAATGCTTCACTTCTATGATCTAAATCTCCATTATTGTCAACACCAATACTTTCTTCAAATCATATTAGTTGATTTGGTAGTTCAGAAGAAAACAAGTATTATCAGGTTCATCACTAGCTTTATCATCTGCCTTATTACCAACATCATAGGCAGTAGCTTCTGCCCTACCTTTACTATTGTTGTTATCTCCATCATCAACCCCCACAATCTATATACAAGTATTACTAGCATATGTATCTTCTTCATGATCACCTAAATCAACAAAACCGAACTCCTCTATATTGTTACAATCACCTCCATATTCACCCCCAACTTGGACATTAGCAACTTGGTTATCACCAGCACCATTATCTTTACCAACAACATCTTGGAGTATGTCATCACAACCCTTTTTAGACCCCACAAGTTCAGCACCCTTATTTTTAGTATAATCAGCATAGTCACTAAACTTTTCATCATCACTCTCTTGTATGTTGATAGCATACTCAACCCTTAAAAATAGTGTTGCTTCACCTAATTCTTCAAATAATCTTATAATCCCACCTAATTCAACACAATTACTAATTTCACTTACTTCATTACCTCAAGAAAACCTAACATATACCTTGATTTCATCTATACACCTTATTTTTATCCCACAGACTTCCCTTAATTTTTTACCCAATTCATTCAAACTGAAACTATTTGCATCTACTTCACCAAGATCAAATTCTTTTCCTAACACTGAAACAAGTACCTTAATAGACATTGTTGTAATCTACTGTACCAATTGAAACAAATATCAGTATTAGCAGCACATAATAGTAAACAAATATGAAATTTGGTATGATAATTTACCTATATGTTTGATTTAATTTTGGAAAGTTTCATAATTACATGAAGTAAAGATGATTTGTTATTAATTTTTTAGTTTAGTATGCTGGAATTTTTTCTAGCTCAACAGCACATGGATTATAAAACTATTTTGACATATTTATATTTATCCAAAAATTATGAAATTTAGTGTGATACTATACCTCTATGTTTAGTTTAGTCCTAAAAAGTTTCATCATTATATGAAGTAAAGATGATTTGTTATTAATTTTTGAATTTAGTATGCTGGAATGTTTTTCTGGCTCAGCATCACATGGATTGTAAACTTATTTTGACACATTTATATTTATCCAAAAATTATGAAATTTCATATGATACTATCTCTATATGTTTAGTTTAATTCTACAAAGTTGTATTATTATATGAAGTAAAGATAATTTGTTATTAATTTTTGAAGTTAGTAAGCTCAATGATAAAAACAATTTTTACAATATTTGGTGTACCACTTTAGCAATATGTGTACTTTAATTCTAAAACGTTTCATCACTATATAAACTTATCCTCAAGCTTTGAAATTTTTATAGTTAATAGCTTTATATGAGTGACATAACAATTGTTTTTGTTTAGAATGATAAAAAAGTTAATGTTGTCAATCACATAACAACAAATCAAAACCATATTTTATCAATGACTATATAATTTGAATTGTAGAAAATATCAACACAGCTCATCAATTTCTTAACCTGAAAATGACCAAAACAATAATAATTTCAACCATATCACAGCAAAAACAAAACAAAATCACTATTTTATCAATAACTATGTAATCTAAATCTTAGAAAAAATTAACATTCTCACCAATAACTACATCAGCAACATGTTATATACAAACTGAGAAAAAAATCCAATTTACATATCACACATATAACTCAGTGTATACAACTTAGGGTAATATCACATGTACAAACCTTCATTCATAAAACAAATGAAATATAAACCTCCTCAATACAAGTAATAACAAATTGAAAAAACAAATGAAATAAATCTCGTTAGTATAATTAATAACAACAAAATATAAAATCGAATCATTCCCTATCAACAATACATGTTTGTATGCTTCCATTAATAACAACATATTAGATGAATAAAAACACACCTTGATAGAAACCTATCCCCGAAATCATAACAACAACAGTACATTACAAAACATAACCATGTATCAAGAAAATCCAAATATATTCTCATTCAAAGCCACAAATTGAAAACATTTAGAATTTTTCTAACAAAAACTAACCTAAGTAACACATGCACAAAAAGAAATCAAAATCAATTTAAGTATTCAGCTACAAAACCCCACTTGAAAGCCATGTGCAGAGCACTAAATTGAAAAAATTCCATCATTCGATTAATCATCAATTAACAAAGATTCAAACCCAGGCAATCGCATTTAACTAATACATACTTATTAGCAAATCGAAAAACTAAATAAGATCAAACATTTGTAGTACATCGATTAACCATAGCATGCACTCAACTCAAAAATATACAAAAATAATTGATAAATAATAGCAAGTTTGGCATTTACTTGGTCATAAGATACACTTTCTGCGAAACTACTTTTGAACACCAGTAGGTTCTCATCTATTTTATGCCCATATACCCACCACCAAATAGATTTTACGCCAAACTCAGCCTGCAAATCCAACGATTTAGCCCCTTGGATCTAGCTATAGCGTCTCTCAACACAACATCTGAAAGATGGATTTGACATATTTTTATCTCTATTATCATTCTTCTCTCCCAATCGAAGCTGTAGCTAACTCAAACTGAAACATGGCTCTGTTTCCATCTCGCGAAAGCTTCGTACAAAACACAATGTATGATGCTTTATCAAATATTCTGAGTTCATATTTTTTTTATTGTCATTTTATGTTTTTGCCCTTACGGATGTTAAATGCAGCAACTGGAACCGTTTGAAAGGGGAGGACTGTGCCTATTTCTCCATTATCAAGTATATACTTGATAATATAGAATACCTCAGGGGAGAAAACTAATGTTATCCCATCTGCTAGTGTTATCCGCTGAATTTGCATATACATTCATTTTTTAAAATTAAAAACTTTTGATTGACTAACATCTTACAATCATAAAATTTTCACATAATTAGATTGAACCAAAGATTCTTTTTTTTTTTAAATTATACTGCTTGGTAGAATCCTTTTTGTTTTTAAATTATAAAATTTTAAAAACAACATGGTATATGCTTACTATTACACCACTTGTACTTTTACAAATCTTCATGCATACAATTAACTCATAACCAATATATTAGTGCATATTTACTATTTATTTTTAAAAAATATATAAATTTTTTACTTCAAAAATGGTTCATAATCATTAATAATTTAATAATAAAAATTCAATAACTATAATAAACACACATGAAAATTATAACTACCAATATAGCACAAAAGTTAGACTTATTATCTATCACTAAAAGTTACAAGATAGCGTTCCCTGCCATCTGTTATATACCCACGCAACCCATAAGTATACATGATTATACAAATAGTAAAGTGGTAAAAAGGGGTGGTCGTACCTACGAGGACTATGTTTTTTGGGTTTTAGATTAATTATTACAATTATGGTACATGGACTTTATCTAAACAATATGGGTTTGAGTAATGGAATTAATAAAATAATAACTAAATTTGTTAATGTTAAAATAGAAAAAATAAACAAGAAACACAATTAATAGTGGGATTGTGTTACTATGGTATGAAAATAATCTTAAGGTCTTGGTTTCACCTAGTTGTCAGTATAGTTAGCCTAATCAGAAATTGCTAATACTTTTGTTTTAATTCACTAATCACTAGTTCTAATTTTATCTAGTTACCTCTCCCGAATGTAAAACCAGGTCTCATGTCTAATCAATCTAGTTAACATCCATATCTGACTAAGTTAATTAAAAGTTCATTTAGTTTTATTAGCTATTAACAACCAAAGAATTAACATCTCCTAGTCTATCAATTTCCTTAATGTTAAATTGATTGCTTAGATATTGATATCTTCCCAAACTCTTAATGTTAATAAACTATGTTTTTTTTTCTTAATGAACAAATTAGTCTTTTCCAAGCATTCATTCATTCATAACAATTCAATTAATTTATTTTTTCCAACAAATTAAAAGCATTAAGTATAAGAAAACATAAATGAAGAAACATACATATATTAACAATCCAAAATCACTCAAAACATAAATCAACTTGGTTACATCAAAACCCTAAATAAATAGTTTAACCTGACATATTAATACCAAACATTAATCTCATCTTAAAATTCATCATTCAATAAAATAAAACAAATTATAACAATCCAAACAAAGTTTAAGATAAGTTAAGAATTAAAGAGATAGAAATTGGATGATCTAGGCTTCAATTCTTTAATTTTCCAAGTGATTTTTCAATCTCCTCTAAGAAACTTGAAGATTCTTCCTTTCTCTCACTAAAACTATCTCCTTTTTCTCTCTATCTCTCTCTAAAAATTACCATTTCTATTTTTGGATAAATGGTGGCTCTCCTAAAAAATGATGTAAACCTAGGATTAGCTGAATTTGGCCATCCAAATTTGATCGAAGGGCTCAAAATGAGCTTGAAAAGTCATTGCTTGATTAGGGGGCACGAATGTGTTGGGCGCGTCCTTGCCTCTGCCATGAAAAGCATGGGACATGGGCATGCCATGCACAAAATTGCCTTAATTTTAATTAAGTCTCTTAAATCTATTTACAATTAAATTCCTCAAGTTTTTATGTCTTTCGTGCCTTAATTTTAGTCCTTCAATTATTTATTTATTGCAATTAAGTCCTTAATTTTCTTGCATTTTAGTCCTTATTGGTGATTTGCCTTAATTTTCTATATTTCTGCACAAGAACATACAATTTCATCAAACAACACGAAGCTTGAGGATTTGCACATATATCTAAATGGTTGAAATGCTCATTTATCACCATCATCATCCTTAGAATTCATAAATTCATCGTCACAGATAATTTCCACCAAGTACTTCATCGCCTTCTACTAGTTATAATACACATGCATAAACTTTGAATGCATAAGTTCTCCAACTAGCTCTGGCTTTTGGTAGAAAATGTGCTGATTTTCGAGAATTAAGTTCTTCAATTGGCAATGATTTTCAAGAATCAAGTTCTCCAGCTAGTTCCAGCTTTTGACAAAACATTTGCTGCACAAACTTTGAATGCCCGAGCATATACATGAGATATGTACAAACTAGATTTTCTTATATTTACTTCGAGGTAGATTTTACTTTAATGGAGAAAATTTCATATAATTTAGGTGCAAACTTCCACGGATATGAGAAGAGATTCAATTTCTTACATTGGCTTTAGAGTAGATAGATTTTCTCTTAATGGCAATAAATTTAGTTCAAAGTGGGCATAAACTTTGTAGGATAGCGCTAAACTAGATCTTGGTCCAAACTGCTAAATTGTAATATATTTTTTTAGCAAAACTATTGTTGTGAAAATATAGAAATAAAATTTGTGGGGATAAATTGATTTGTTCAAATTGGATACAGACTTCAGTGGATTGTGGCAAATTAAATTCAATCACAATTCCAAAATCCTAATAAGTTTTTTATGATAAAATTGTAAGGTATGAAAAAAAAGAAATTTAATTTATGGGAGTCGATCGATTTCGTCAACATTGGACCTAAACTTGCATGGATGAAGCTAGATTAAACACAATTAAGATTTTTGACTCTTGGAAGATTTTTAATGAATGAATTGTACATCGACTTTGTGTGGTTAGATTTTCCTAAATAGGTGCTATATTAGGTGTAATTAAGCATACTAATTCCTAGTAAATATTAAGCAAAGACTTCTTGAACTTGGGAAAGCATTCAATTTCCCACATTGGCCTTTGGTTAGATTTCTCCAAAATTGTATGCAGACATAAATAGACGGTGCCAGACTATATAAAAAAAAAATTCCCATAGACTTGGGAGAGGGTTCCATTTTTTACATTAGTATTAGGGTAGATTTCGCCCAAATTAGTGCAGACTTTTGTGAGCAATGCCAAACTAAAACTAATTAAGGATCCTACTTCTTAGTAGAATTTTGATGACATCACTGTTAAGGTATGAAAATATAGAACTCAAATTTGTAGGGATAGGCTTCAGAAAAATTGGATGCAAACATATGTGGCTACATTAGACTAGATTTAATTAAGACTCATAACTTTTAATAGATGTTAAGAAGAGACTTCTACAGAGTTAGAAAAGGGCTCGATTTCTATGTTGAATTTGTGGTAGATTTCCCCTAAACTAAGCACAATCGTTTTTAGTGGTGCCAAACTATATTTAATAATGACTAGGGGTGGCAATTTAGATAAACGAATCGAATTTGGGTAGATACGAATACGATTTGTTTAATATTCGTTTGATACAAATATGATTCGTTTATTATTCGTATCAACTCTTTTAAATCCGTATATGATCCGTTTATTTAGATACGATTTGTTTAGACACGATTATTCGTTTAAGATACAATTATTCATTTAAGATCCTATTATTTGTTTAAAATACGATTCATTTAAGACACGAACATAATTTGTTTAATTTAGTAATTATCATTGAAGTCCTTAAGATATTAAAAATAACATATTTTGTCAAATATAATATATATTTAATAATTAGATGCTTATATTAAGAGTTGTTTATAATAAATAAATTTATATTACATATTTTTTTAAAATTTATTAAAATATATTTGTTAAGGATACGATTATTCGTTTAGGACACGATTATTTGTTTAAAACACGATTATTCGTTTATTCGTTTAAAACACGGTTATTCAATTATTCATTTAATTCATCATGTCTTAAACGAATAATCGTGTCTTGCATGTTAAACATGGATATGACACGAATAATAATCGTGTCGACACGAATACGACATGATTATTATTCGTATCAAGATTTTAAATCCAAATCCGTTTAATGGCACCGAATTCTTATCAAATAATCGTGTCGTGTCCTAAATTGCCACCCCTAATAATGACTCCTGACACCTAGTAGATTTTGTTAGCCTTAAAGTTCATAACCTATTTTTTGATAATAACAAATAATGATATTTTTAATGAACCACATTCTTCTTGTAGCATTTATTGTTATATTTATGGCATGAAGAATTTGGAAAGCAATTGTGAAGATTCAAAGAAAATCCAAAATGATGACATTCAAGAAAAGGATAATGAAACCCTTTGAACTACCTTAAAGAATGAAGACACAACCTTAGACATGGTATTTTATCTTGTATTATTTTTATATGTTTTTGTTTGTAAGTATGCATGATGTTTATGTCAAGCTTAAGAGTTTTCTAAAACAAATGTTTTAAAGTTCTAAAAGTCATACCAAAATATAAGTTTTTGAAACCTGAAAACTGAATCTAAATGCAAAGTTTCTAAAATATTCAGAAAATCGGATACTATTGTTGAACTGGCAATGAACCAAAATTTTGGGGCTGAACTGAGATTTCTGCAAGAACTGAAAAATGTTCATCCGGTCTACTGAAAATGCAATTAGGTAGATCGAACTTGTGGTAGACTAGATGTATACTTTGGTTAGACATCCAGTTGACCGAATTTACCACTCGATTGACCAAATATGTCATACGGTCAACTGAATCGTGCGAAATTCAAGTATTTTAAGCTTGTAACGGCTAGTTTTTTAATGTACTATATATTGGGGACTTCATACATGTTTTTAAGACTCTTTGAACATATTTTTTAGAAACGTAAAGTCCTTACAAAGTTCCAAAACACATTCTTGAGCTTGAAATCACCATACACACATTTGGATCTCTAAGAACATTCATTTGCACTACTTTTATTATGGAAGATCAATTTGTAAGTTTTTCCTTTCTTTCAATTCAATTTTTTATTGTAAAAAAAGTAAAAGAAGTCTTCCACTTGGTTGAGATTATATTTAGTGTTTGGGGTGAGCAAACAATTGTAAGGGTTGTAGGATATCATAAATCCTAGGTTGGGTGAATGTTTAGGGTGAGCAAACTCTTGTAAGGTTTAAGAGGTACCCAAAAATCCTCTTTATTGTAATTTGAAGTCTTGGGGATTTAAGACTTGGTTGTTTAGTGAAATTCTCAAGCGGATTAGCTTAAAGGCATAGACGTAGGTCGGAGATTTGCTGAACCACGTAAAAATCTGGTGTTATCTTTCTTAACCCTTTTGCTCATTTAATTTATATGCTTACATTGTTATACACATTACTTACACACACTTGAATTTATTTTGTGATAATTTATGAATTGATTATTGGTGGTATGTTGAATTTTGTGTATTGAACTTGAGAAGAATTTAAATTATTTGGTGTTTCTTGTTGGGGAGTTTTAAATTTGTTAAAATCGTTGAAAACCTTATTCAACCCCCCCACCCGGGTTGCCCTAGTGTTATTTTAGATTTCTAATGACAAAACTATAGTGTGAAAATATATAAATTGAATTTATGAAGGTATATTAATTTTGCCTAAATTATTACATGGGTTATATTAAACTAAATTCAATTAAGACTCCTGATTTTCAATTGATTTTTATGAGAAAACTATAAGGTATCAAAAAATAAAAATTAAATTTGTACAAGTCAATTAATTTCATCCAAATAAGACACGAACTTCTATCAATTTTGCTAGATAAAATTCAATAAAGACTTTTAACTCTTAATAAATTCTAAAGACAGAACTATGGGATATGAAAACACAAAAATTAAATTTCAAGGGCTAGACTCTCGAAATTGAGCGTAGACTTCTGTGGGTGGTGTTAGCCTAGATTTATTTGACATTCCTGACTCATAAAATATATTAATAAGTGAAGATTTCCATGAACTTGGGAAGGAATTCAATTCCACGTATTGGTTTTGGGGTAGATCTCATGAAAGTTGAGCATAAACTTTCTTAGACATTGTTAAATTAGATCTAATTAAGACTCTCGCAAACTTAGGAAAGGGCTTGATTCTTTATGTTGGCGTTGGTGTAAATTTTCCTAAATTAGGTGGACTTTTGAGGATGATGCTAGACTAGATCCATTCCTGACTCCTAATAGAATTTTGATGATATAACCATTGAGATATGAAAATATAGAACTTGAACTTGTTAGGGTTGACTTTACCAAAATTGTACACAAACTTCTATGGGTGATATTATACGAGATATAATTAAGACTCTTAACTACTAATAAATATTTGGGGAAGACCTATACAAACTTAGGAAGAGGTTTGATTCCTTATTTTTATTATAGGGTAGATTTTGTTAAAACTGAGCATAAACATTCATGGGTGGTGCCAAACTAGATTTAATAATGAGTTCTTAAACCCAGTAGATTTCTTATGATAGATTTGTAAGTATAAAAGTGTAGAAATTGAATTTATGGTGATAGATTATATGCAAACATTTTTGGGTCACGACAAATTAAATCTAAGTAAAACTCTCGATTACTTAAATTAATGATGACAAAGTATAGGGTATGAAAATATAGAAATTTGAGTTGATGGATGTCGACTGATTCCACTTAAAATAGGCACAGACTTATATAGATGACGCTACACTAATCTAATTAAAACACATATAACTCCTAATAGATTTATAATGACAGAATTATGGGGTATAAAACTATAAAAATTGAGTTTCTGGGGGTAGATGTTAAATTAAGTGCAAACTTTCATGGTTGGTGCTAAACTAGAGTAATTTGTGGAGTCACAAGACTTTTTCTTGAGGATAATAATTATATGTACGATCTACTGATATTTACATTGTCTGTGGAAGCTTGCACCCAATTTTGGCGAAATTTGTCATTCATTCGAGGAAAATACTAACATTTTACAAAACATAGTAGTGGTGGCTTAATTATAAAACTTAGTTCTTTACCCATATGATTTCCAATTAAATACTAACACTAGGTATTGGGACGAAATAACCTAAGACGAGATGTGAAGAATAATTGAGGTCGAATGATGGTAAGACATGAAGTTGGAGATCGTCATTATTCACCTCAGGGTAAAAAGTACTTGTTCTTAAAGGTGGCAAGAGGCGACTTAGCCCTCGCCATTGTTTAGAGACTTCGATCTCACAATCCATATCTTATTAAAATCACATAGCTCTCCTTTATCACCCAGTGCACTGCCGAGCTACCTTACTAGTTGCTGCCTACATATGTCCATTTTCCTATGAAACTTAGACTCATTGGATGATTTACGATATTGCTGACTATTGACATTGTGTTCTCCAAACACCAATTTATCTCCAAATACTTTGTGCAGCCTTACACGTTTCTACTATGTACCCTCATTTCTATAAGTTGAGAGCACAAATATTGCCTAGCTTGAGTCTCCTACAATATCTAAACTTGGTATGAGGCCTTAAAATCTAAGCTTATGCATTCCAGGGTGTAACAGTTATCCACTACCTAGATATCATGAAAGCTAATCTTCGTCTCTACTTATAAAATGTAAAAGTTCAAAAGCAATAGGTATGAGACTTATACTAAAACTCTGTCAAAATTCTATCTTACTAATTTTTTTTCCAAAAAACTTTCTTTAACTTAAGTATTGGAAAGTTTTTGATGGGCAATTGGCATTTTCCTGATCACGTTTTCTTTTGCAGGCGATACTACAACAGCGGAGGGAGACTGTTTTTTTATATTGGCCTCCCAAAAATATGGCATCAACATTAAGGTTTATAAATTCTTATCACAAGCTAGCTACCCTAACAAGTTGTTATCACAAGCTTCCTCTTTTTGTTTTTCTTTTTTCAGATGGATTGATTTATTTGAAAAAAAAGATATAAAGAGACTTCTTTGATGTTTCATTAGCAGGGTATACACATAAAAAAATATTTATTAACAGTTATAACGTTAGGGACTAATTTGTTAATGTTAGCATAACAGTATCATAATGTATTATTTTTTATAAAAATTTGGTGTCGGAAATATTATTATCCCGCATGATATTACAAGAATTGAATTTTTCAAGGATCATAAAGTTAAGTCAATAACGCTACAAAACAAAAAATAAAGGCCTAGTCAATACAAATATACATGTTGCATACAAAAGTTTTTTTTTTCTTTTTCATTTTTCAAACCTCTTCTTTTCTTAAAATATTTTAAAAAAATTAAATAAGATAAAAATAATAAATTATAATACTTGAATTAAGTTTGGTATTATATATTAATAAAATTAATAAATAGATATATTTTGTCTTCTTATATATATTTTTTTTTGATATTTTTTTAGATTCATAATTTCTTAAAAAATATAATGAATATAATAAAATTTTTAAATATTTTTATTAAATGTAAAAATAAAATACTAAAATATTTCATCTAAAGTTTTTTAGGATTTACAATATTTTAGCATATAACTTTTGTCCAACTCATTGTTAGAATTCTTTTAATAGTAGTATTTTTTCTAAGTTTTTATTAAATAATAAATTAAAATTAAATTTTTAATTTCAATATTTTAGTCCTTCATAGTATGTTATGAATAATAAGGACTTAATCTTTAGTAGTATGCTAAGAATAATATTAATAGGGATTAATTTATTATAATTAAAAGACTTATATCTTACTTTATTATTGTGCTAAATTTTAGAAATGAAAATAATAACAATAATCTAACTTGTCAACTAATTGATGTTAAAGTCAAGGGGTATCAGTGTATTTGCCCAGACTCCAAGAGTATTTTGTTTATCCCCAAAGTTCAGGATATGTGTCTTCTCCCCAAATTTCATAGGAGTATACGTCAATTTTCCAAAATATATTTATGCAGTTATGCTTATTATTTAAGTTTGGTGACTTTACTAAATATATTATTATGTCACATAAATTTATTCTTTTGAATATATTATAACCAGTCAACATATCTACTTATACTATTAAAAGTGTTATAATTCACAAAATAGTTATTTATATTATTAAAAATATTAGAATATTGAATCCATTAAAATTATTTTTACGACAAAATTATTATCTTTATTTCATGAAAGTAAGATTAGTTATTATATTCAACGACATATCATAAATATATTGGTATACTATATATGCCATCTGTTATCTTTTTTTAACCAAAATTAATTGCTTGTTGCTATTGAATCTTTGCGTAGGTAGGTCATTTTTTTTTTCTTGTAGCTAAGTTGATGTTCGTGAATGTCTAGATCAAGTGAATGTCTCATAATAAGTTAAATTCAAACTCTCAAACACAAACAATCCCTTAATTTTACAAGCATAAAGAACAATAAAAAAGGTTCCTAGATACTAAATGTAATTCTAAAAGTTGGTATGACACGTTAAACAACACCATTTGCTTCATCATGATGACCATTTGAGCCTGAAGATCCAGTTCTTCTCTTGACTAATTTTATAAAACATTTTATCATCTTCCTTATAAGCCGTATAATGTGCCCGAAGAGAAGAATCAACATCAACCCGATCCATACCAAAAGTACAACTCCAGCTCCATACAGTGCTGGAATGTTTCCTGTAGCTATGAGATGAGCTAGACCTACACAGAACATATAAGCCAATGCCATTGCAGTAATTGCAATCCACATTACCACCATTAAAATCCATGTGAAAAACTTACGCTTAAACCAAGGTAAGCCGCTTATGATCAGTAGTATAATGCTAAGAGAAGCCACAAAACCAATAGAGTTCAACACAAAGAAGGTATTGTAGAAATATGGGCTATTTTGAGCCATTATCGCCGATCCTGCGTTGTGCCCATTATCGTCTTGCCATACACCACCAGGAGGGTTCACACCAGCTTGAAATGCCATGGTGGCAATCAGCGATGCTGCCACCATTAAAGCGCTGCGCTTTTCTTCCATCCAATCACCATGTTTGTGTCCATTTTTCTGATGACGTTTTCCACGATTCTTTCCTTGCGACTATAAACTTGATTGGGGTTGTGTTGTGTTAACACCTTCTGCCGTCGGTAATGCAATGTGCTTGGCACTAATTGCTCCAGCTAGTCGAAGCGATTCCGCTATCTCCCAATCTTTGATATCCCTTTTGCTTTGTGCTGAAATATCGAAACCTGTGAAGCCATTTGCATTAACAGCATTCACATCTATTGTTGTACTAGCGGTCAGAAACTTTATTGCCTGCATATTTGAATTTACTTTAATTTATACTTAAAATGAGATCGAAATATTAAGGGATGGTTCATTACTTAAAATATTATTGTAAGGATAATTAAGTTTATATAAGACATGTAAGCATATCAGCGTCCCCTGGAAACGAAATTTGAAAAATGACTATTTTACTCTAATTGATTAAAGATAAAAAAACCTTAGATCCTGTTGTGGTGGCCGGTGAGCAACAAAAGATAGGCTAGTTGCGTGACAGTGGGGTGTCTAAGCCTACCCTATGTGCGACCAAGACAGGCATGCAGTCTAGAGAGGGCCCGATAGGCTAGTTGTGTGACAGTGGGGTGTCTAAGCCTACCCTATGTGCGACCAAGACAGGCATGCAGTCTAGAGAGGGCCCGGCACGGCCCATGAAGTTTTAGCCTATGTGAATTCACGAGTCGGATTGGCACGGCCCCTATAATAAAATCTATAAATTCAGTATGATTATTTTGTGTATCATGTTAGTCCGTCAAATCAGAAGACAAATCTAATACGACCCATAAGTTCATTTGGGTCATTCATAAAGAGTGATAAATATAAATAGTGACATAAATAATGACCTAATATTAATAATAAATTATTATTAATATATTCTATATTATAAAAATTAAAAATGAATTTAAATTAATTCAAATTTATTGACTAATCAATAATTTGCTAAAATTAAAAATAATAATAAATTAAACAAGTTTAAAATAATAATATGTATGATAAATAACAAGTTTACGATATTTATTATTTATTATTAAATTAAAATTTTAAGTGAATAATTGTAATTTATAATAAAATACGATACTTAATTATACTTTTTTAGTAATATAATTAAATATTTCAGATATTCATACATATACTATAAATACATAATATAATTATCATTTATGTTTAGTTATAATTAACATCATATAAAGACATTAACAATCATCAATTTATTATACTTTTACTTTTTCAAACAAAATGTTATATATAAAATTATAAATTAATTTTAAAACAATTGTTATCCGTAAAAAACTTATACAAATTCTATATAATTATAATTATAATAATAAAATTAAAATTTTATGTTTTATTTATTTAGAATTCACATTTTTTATTTTTTGATTAAATTTGAGCAATTTAAAATTTATGTGCATTGAATTAATTCTTTAATTTATTTTGTAACTAAATAACTAATTAATGGAAGTAGTATAAATATTTTTTATTTTTTATTTTTTAATATTAAAAATTACAAGATGCAAATTTTTTACATTTAATCATTTTTATTTTATTTCTTTTTATATCTAAATAACAAATTATATTTAACAATACAAATAAATATTACAAATTATAAATTTACAAAACAAAATTCTTTCTAATTTAGGTATGTTAAAATTAAAATTAAAAAAATATAATATAATTGCTATATAAATTCAATATAATTATAAAATTAAAATTTTATATTTCATCTATATAAAATTTTATATATTTAGTTTTAAAATTTTATGTAATTTTTATTAATTAAATTTACATGAGTAATTAAATTTTTATGTTAATAATTTTATAAGCTAAGTTTTGTTATTTAAAATTAATTTTTTATTAATTACGAATAATAAATACTATTTAATTGGGCTAAAAGTAATATTCATGCGCTGAATAGTAACCCAAATAATAGAGCAATTCAACACGGCCCAACTCATAAATAGTACTTGGATTGGTACGGCATAACACGGTTACTGTTGATGGCACGGCACGTGGATTGTTTTTCTCGGCCCAACTCGTGAATAGTGTCGAGCTGTGGTGACACTATTCACGGGTTAGGTCGTGCCAGACTCAGGCTAGCCTACCTATTTTGCTATCTCCAGCATATACCTTCTTTGTTAAAAAAAAAAATTCATTAAATACAAAAACGAAGAAAATACATATTTTACTTTCAAAGGGGTAACCGTTAGTTACTATTTAGAAGTAAAATGATGATTTTCATTAAAAAGTAGGCATATTTAATATATATCAATAAATTTGGAATAAAAACAAATAAACTGAAAATTGGTACACTTAAGAGGGTATTTGTTGTTTTTTAATATTTTGGGGGTATATGCTATTTCTCAAACTTTTAGAAATATCTACCATTTTTTCATACATAAGAGAGTTTCTTTTAATATCTTAACTACTACTAAATAAGGATATATTGATTAATAAATTAAGACTTTTATAACTACTTTTAAAACTATTAGACTAATCAGATTAATGGGTCAAACTTTAAGAATCTAAATGTAATTAAATCAATAATTTATTACATGTTTTATATTATTTTATGACTTAAACCAGTTAATTAAGAATTTAGTCTCTTTAATTAAGCAACACTCACACACACACACATCCTTCTAAAAATTAGTGAATAAAAATGGATCTAACTTAAGTAATACCACGTAGTAAGGTTGGTTTCAAAACATACCTCTACTTGTTTGTCAATCACTGCCAGATGCAAAATAGTGTTGCCATCCTCATCTTTAGAGTCCACATCCAGATCACTTACTGTCTCAACCAAGAACTTCAGTGCCTCCAACTGGCTATAATTCACACACACATGTAAAATTGTCTCACCTCGGTCCGTCAACTTTCGAGCGGCTTCGGGCTTTACTTGAACCAATTCTCTTAAGACATGAACGTGGTCCTTGTAGACTGCAATATGTAGAGGATTCTTCCCATCTCGGTCACAAACAGAACACATTTCGGGGTTGACTGACACCAATTTTTTTACTATATCAAGGCACCCTTTCGCGGTTGCCAAGTGAAGGGCCGACGATTTTCGGGAATCAAGCTCTCCAGCAAGCTCAGGCTTTCTATGTAAAATCTCCTGCACAAAATCTAGATGTCCAAGCATGGAAGCTATGTGCAAAGGTGTCTCGGCGTAGCAACCTGCCATAAATCTATCGAGAATTAAAGGATCCTCTTGAAGCAAGTTAAGCAAGCAAATCACACTACCCTCTACTGCTGCTTCATAGATTCTCCTCTCCATTTATTCCTACAGCGATGATCACAAGAAGTAATGTCCCTTTATTTCCAAGTGTTTTTGCTCATAAGAATTGTATAGATCTAACTCCTTCTACATAGATCCCCATTTTGTTAAGCTCCAGTTTAAAGATAAGGCATCTCAATCTATGAATTATTTTGTGTGTTCTATAGAAGGCAATGACCAAGTCTTCTGAAAGTGGGGCTGACACTGAAATTCAGCACGTGGAAGAAATGATTAATTAGTAAACTTGGAAAGGACTTGGCAGCAGTATTGTCGGACGTGATACTGTAAACTGCTATTAAGTTTTCATTCATAAAAGTACAAAGAGCAATTTAAAGGAGGGCATGTTTGATGCACCGTGTGTAACTTGATAGTATATTTATATACTAGGGATAAGTACTACAAATACAATTAAATTGAACTAATTTTTGCCATGAAACCCATTATATCCTATCCCAAGCACAAATACAAATTGATCAACTAATTGAAAATTTTCAAACAGAGAGAATATTTTTATAATACCACTATTTTCTAATAAAAACTAAATACTAAAAGAAAATAAATAATGTCATAAGATTTGGCATATTTCTGTAAAATATGGTTGATTATGATAAATTAAGAAAAATTTTGATTGTCACTTTTGGCATATTTTTATACCGTAATTAAGCCTATAAATTAATCTTGAGAAGAACTTAAAGTATATATATATTTGAGATAATATGTGAGAATAGTTAAAATAAGAATATGTGTTTGATTAGCTATTTTAAAAATAACTTTCTGTTAAAATTTTGATAATGATGAAGAATATTGTAAAAAATAGTTAAGACAAATTAAGTTTTATTACCATAACGAAACATATTTATTATGAAGAATGAAATGAGCTCCCAAATTACTAATGAAGGTACCTTTTCAAGATTAACTGATACCAATATTTTAATTATACCAACATACCCTTTTTGAGCTACCAAGTGAAGTGGTGACGATATATTTTAAGCAAAATTCATAAGCCTAAGAATTTTTTTCTTTCGGTCGTTCCTTTTCCAACAAAATTAGGAGATTTGCATTTTTACAAGCTACGGATTGGAAACTCTTTGCTCACTTAAATAAGGTTGAATCATATCGAATTAATATTTTATATAATGGAGAAGTACAATTATTACGTGGCTTGTTTAGTATATAGTCCATGCAAAAGCTTAATGTAGAGCAATATTTAAACTAATTTGCACCCACATAAATTTATCATGACTTCACAGAAATGCGGGGTATGAAATTACAGCAATTGAATTTTCAATCATGTTAAGTCAACAACGCTTGAAATCCAGTCAATACGAATACATTGTTGCATAAAAAAGACTTTTTTAATAAATTGGAGCTAGATTTAATGTTATGAGGGTCAAAATGTAAGGAGATCACTTAACAGATACATTTAAAAATATAGGAATTAAATTTGCAATCATAATAAAAAAATTTCTACGCTCATAGTTTTATAAATATTATAAAACAATACCCGAGTCCATACTTTTATAAATATTATAAGAAATTAATGTAAACTCTTCCTAACTCAATATGAATGGAGTTTAAATTTTAGACCTTTTAAATTAATATAAAAAGATGTCACGAATTAAATCAATTAATACCTATAAAAAGTTAAATAAATACAAATATATTGTTGCATATAAAGGTGTTTTCCTTTTTCCTTTTTAAAAACCTGAGAAAGAGACATAAGATTGAATTTGTGGGGCATGATATATATTACAAAAATTAAAGTTAGTCATCCTAAGTCAAGTCAATAACTCAACTAATAACACTTAAAAGAAAACATGTTATGATATAAATGGAGCTCCACTACCTGACCCGACATTGATCCATCCTTACCTTCTTGAGGTGGTTGAGCTATTAAATAACTCATTTACATGCAATCTCCCATCTATTTTCATATATGTCTTAGATGTCATTTCACAATTTTGTTGGTCCGCAAGGTCCATATTGATTGTCGGTTGAGTATAATTAATGACAAACAATATTTTCACATTTTCTATACCGCTCAATTTTAATTTATTTATATATTAAATTAATAATTATAACATATTATCAACATGAACATGACATGTTAAATTACATCAGTATTTTTATAGATAAAATAAAATTACCTATGTAGCATTAATGTGTGAGTATTTTACTCACAAATTAACTACTTTTGAGCTGAAATATTTGTGAAAAAGAACCTTAAACTTAAGAGTTAATTTATAAATTTGTGTACTTGTGTGTAAGGAAGAAGGAAAAGTGGATTTGAGGAGATTTTGGCATAAATTTGGATAAAAGAGCAGCAAAGATATCATGAGCAACAGAAATCGACATGTTGAGTACAAGTTACTAAAACAATGATAACATTATCTACACAACTCAAAATCGTGTTCGGTTTATTGCTTGGAAACTAATATTTAGAGTTTTTCAATGATATACAATGGGTAGCAAGTATGGCACGTGGCTACGCCACCGAGATTTCTTCTAAAGGCGGCAAGCATGGCACAATTACATTACATTAACTACCCTTTCTCAGCAAACCAGCATTAGTAATGCCCCAATGCCACTCCTTTGCTCCCCTGCGCTCCTTTACGAGTTTAAGTGCTTTCAAAGGCCGTTTTTAGCTCTTGAATCAAGTTTGGATGGCCAAATTTGAAAAATATTTTAGGGTTTTATATTTTTCTACTTGTGCAACCATTTTCAAATACAAAGGGGAGAAAACACACACAATAGCAAAAAAAATGAGAGAGGAGCTCAACTTTCTAGAAAGAGAAACACTTGAAGATCAACACTTTCTTGAAGATTGTTGGAGGATTCTTAAACAATTGGAGTCTTGGAATATCTCTCAATCTTAGTTTTCTATCTTCCTTTATTTATCTCTTGTAATTTATATTTGTAATATTGTTTCAAAATATGATCAACAGGAGTACCAACAACTATAATCTTTTAAGCTATCTTTGAGAAATGTAATAGATGCCATTTTGATGATTTTTTGTTTTTAAGTAGGATGTGATTTCCTTTCCATTTCTCTTGCTAGTTCTCTATGGTCCTGCTCATATATTAGTAGTATATATAGAGATGTGATTAACTATATGTTGATGCAATGATAAGAAGTTCGCATTTTACAAAATACAAAATTATTTATGATTCATACATATGGCTAATAATTTATAAAGTACCTTGCAATCAAGCTTGCCAACAAAACTGTAATCAGCGAACAGATCTTCATGGCATCATAAGTGGCATTAACTCTTTCAATCTTGACCATTTGTCCAATTTTCCTGGTAATAGTCATTATGTTCAGTAAGTCCTTAATCCTCGCTTCCACTGGTTCTTTAGGATCTTGTTCTTTCGAGTTTGCTATAGTCTTCTTCACAATAATAGCGACAATTAGTGAGACAAAGCAACACAAATATAGAATTCCCACCAAGGGAATCAATTTTCTTGTACTAATCTTCATATTCTAATATTCCAACCTAAACGATCAAACATGCATAGGACAAAAAGCCCTTTGCCTTATGGGATGTGAAAATAGTGTATAAATAACAAAATCCACTACCTACTATTAGCATAAAAAAATAGATTATAAATGAATGTTAATAATTTGCTTATTTAGTAATGAAGGGTTCATTCTAAATATTTGGTCTCACATTATTTACATTCCAATTAATATTTCAAACTTTAGAGACTAGAGTTTTTCAACGACAATAATGTTCGAACAAAGTAATCAACACATCCTATTTTTTGGTTATTTTCCAACTTGTAATCAAGTATACAGCCAATAGTTTGCAGTTAAACACATTAGCAATTGCTCAAACAAGCCTATCAAGCTTAGATACGACTTACAAAAGTCTTATTAAAGTCAAAGAAAATATGAAATCGATGGCACCAACACGGATAACAAGAAATTTGGGGATTATGAATATGAAAAGGAATCCTGACATGGAAATTTTTGCCAAGTATTTCAATCGAATGTTACCAACTGATTAGATTGTTTCGTATGCATTAAATGTCAAAATGAATTATATCAAATAGTGCACTAGAAATAGAGTCATTATTATAAAAAGAAAGAGTAGTATGCTTTGCTAAACGACATGATACACAATCAACTTGGTCATATGATACATCACCTAAATACTAGTAGAAACTAATGAATGGAGACGACTAGGTGACATATAACCTAGACGAAAAAGAAGGAACTGAAGTTGTAAAGGCAAAAAATTGAGGAATTAAATGATGACTAGATGGAAGATAAAGAATGATAAGCTCGAACAAAGTCCAATTTTGCGGTCTATCCTAAGCATCTGACCTATCTTTAGGACCTATATATGACAACTAGAAGCAACGAAAGTAATATAAAGACCAAGATCACACAGTTGGCCAATAGAAAAAAGATTAAAAGTGAGGTTAAGAATAAGAAAAGTATCAGTCAACTAGAGATTATATGAAGTGACATGGCCTAGATGACTAACATGCATTGTAGATTCATATGTAGTCTAAATAACAGCTACATTAGTTAGAGTCGATTTAGAAAAAAATATAGTAAAATATGCAGTCATATGGTGACAACATATAAAATCCAAATACCAAGAAGATGTACTTGAAGGAACTGATGAATCAAAAATGGAAGGATTACCAGATTTTTGTAAAATGTAATGAAGTAGAGAAGCTAGATCATGTGTGGTAAGAAATGTGAAGTAGGTTTTGGTTTCCCTTTGCTTGGACATTTTTGTCAAAATGCATAGGACCAATTTTTTGAAAAATCTTACATCTCTTGGTAGGATCATTAAGAGCCACGTGTCCAGCTTCATAGAAGTACTTATAGGTATGAGTACCTTGAGAGGCTGATGGAGTGGCTAGAGTAATATCAGTGCAAGGGAAATGTAGCGGCACAAGGTAAGTTTCTTCTAGGATTGGGATGTCTATAGCCTCATCAAGGGGTAGGTAATGGTTTTTGGTAAATAAGTAAGGCCCGAAAAGGCTAAAATGTATCTCGTAAAGCCATGAGAAACATCGTTAACCTTTATTGGTTCCTATAAGTTGCAAATTTCTCTACATCCTCAGAGTTTTTCCATTTAGGGTCCTAAAGTTATAACTGATCCCAAAAAAATTGCATATGAGAATAAAAGTCAAAGATAGTTTGGCCGGATTTCTGACGCATATGATAAAGTTTGTATATAGTCTGGTATTGATGTGACTGGTCAATGGTAGTATATCAATAGGCAAGGAAATCCAACAACTCTTTGACTATTTCAAATATTCCAAATTAAACATAGATAGACGGAACATAATCTAGAACCATGCAATGATTTAATGATTTTTTTTATCTCATTCTTTTAATTGATCAACAAACTTCTCATCGGTCTCAACCTCTATTTTAATAGGTTTAATAATATGGCCAGTGATATATTGCCATAACCAATGTCCCTTGAGAGAACTAGACATAATTATGCCCATTGACTTGAATGTGAATAAGGTGAGAGGCATCTAACTTATTCATAATAATAAAAAAGAAAAAACATAAGAATAATGGCTGAAAAGAAACAAATTACTAGAATATTGAAACAAAGCCCAAATCAAAATTAATTTTTTTCGGAATAACCGGTGGCTAGAAAACAAGAACGGTGACCACAAAAACACTAAATAGATGTTGGTGAATCAAATAAGATCGGTGGTGATGACTCACTCGCCAAAACAGTATTAGATCGAAGAAGCATGAGACTATGTTGACTTCGCTTTGACTAGAATGAAAGATGGCTAGAAACTAGAAACAGAGGTTGTAATGATGGTCATTGGTTAGTTATGAGTTGATTGGTGGCAGTTGTGACACAGCACTTACTAGAGATTTGGTGGATTGGCAAAAAACAGAATCAACAAACGAGTTTTTTTGCGATGATAATCGATGGTGCCTGAACGAAAACAAAGACCATCGATAGGATGATTGGCACATTCTGATGTTTAGTGTTGGTCGGTGTGGAAAATGAACAACAATCGTGGCGGCAAATAAGATGCACGCACACCTGCAGAAGGTGGCATTTGAGATGAGCTGATGTAGGACAAAATTAGTCTTTTATTTTTATTTAATATGTTATTTTTAATTTCTTAGTTTCCTTAGTTTGGTAGGAGTTTGTTTTCCTTATTAGGGTTGGCTTAGGTTGTTTTCCTTATTAGGGTTAGATTAAGTTGTTTACCTTATTAGGATAGGTTTAGGTTTTCTCTATTATAAATAGGGAGCCTATAATATTGTTTATTTATCTTTTATTCAAGAAAATTTTATTAAAAAACTTATGAAATTTTTGTTTCGTTTTATCTTCGCGTTTCTGCTTCATCATGTGCGTGCAACTATAGATGACGAACTATGAGGAGGCAGTGGATAATAGAGAGCTAAAATTGAAAACTTATCCAAGAAAACCAAAATTAAGGCTCAAAAAAAGAGGACCGCATAAACTAAAGAAATAAAAATCTAGTTCTAAAAAATTTAGTTATGGTACCATGTGAACAAATTTGTTCAGTGAATAGTAAAGAGCCGAAAATTGAAAATTTATCCAAGAAAACTAATATTAGGGCTCAAAAAACGAGGACCGAATAAACTAAAGAAAAAAAATCTAGAACCAAAAAATTTAGCTCTAGTACCATGTGAAGAAATATGTTCAGTATTTCTTCACATGGTATTAGAGCGAAATTTCAACGAAGTAAAATGTGCCAAAATCAAACTCAATATGATCTACCATCTATACTGCCTCAATTTTAACCACAGATGCTGCGCACCATTTCGTTAATGACTCTATCCACCTCGGTTAGCTAATATAGATGATAGTAAGAAAGCCACTCTGATGTCCTATATAACTAACCAAGGTCCATACCTTTTTTTTCCCGTATCTATCGCTTAAACATGGGTAAAATAGCTAGTGCAAATGGTATAGAAGCCAATACTTAAAGAGGACCAGGGAAGGAATCTCGTATGGGAACTCCGACCTGTATTTAACAACGAAAAGAATAATTATCAAAGGGTATCTCTTATCCCGAAAGCATCCAAATTGGCTCAGTGACTTGCGTCTAGACAAGAATCTAGTTTTCAGTCAACGTCTGATGGCCAGAAGAGAACTTCGCCGCAATTTTAATAACCTCCACACAAACTATTCAAGCAAGTGACTAAAGAGTGATACGTGGAATCATGACTTTTTTCAATATTCTCATAGCTAAGAGATAAGGTGAGAAAGTTTGGACTAATTGCCACCGGAAATGAATTTGACATGTCTTTGAAGAATGAAGACAATAAGAATCAAAATAGATTCCTTATACAATGAACCAAAATTGATCTGTGGAAAAATCAATTTCTTGGGCTCTTGTTTTCTGGAAAAAAGTTAAATTAACTTTTCTAAATCTACTTAACTTTAAAAAAGAAAACATATTTTTCTAAATCTACTTAACTTTAAAACATTCGAATTAAAATTCTTTTCATACAAAAAATGCATCTCAAAATCATGACATAATTAATTTTTCCTTTCAATAGAAGTTAGTAGTAGATCTTGAATTACTTAATAGAATATATTTTTCATTTTCATTTAAGAATTTTCTCAATTGCCATGTAAATGAGTTAGCCAATAAATCGACCTCCTCTAAAGTATCGAAATTGTTACAATGAATTTGGCTTATCTTTTAAAAAGAATCTATTGTAATTATAATATACGTATGTGTGCACATATGATAATTTATTAAAGTTACAACCTAAAAGAAACTTTAGTCGTTCCACTAAAACAATGGGTGGTGATTCTAAAGTCAATATAATTTCAACTTGTATTGTTTTTGTCAAATTTACATAAAAGCCATGAGCATATAAAATCTAATTGGTTTTTTCTTTTTTCTTGCGCAGATGACATCTATAGGCATAATCTTTGGTAATCATTTTGTTATTTATTTAATATTCTTTTCCATTAATTATTTTAAACTCGATTTTTCTGACAACTTAGATTTACCTACAAAAGCCATTTATAAAATAATGAAAAATGGCCAACTTTAGCAAAGTGTATATAAAATAATGATAAGAAAAACCGTAACTGTGAGAGTTATATAGAAACATCTTAACGAAGGCAGAGTTAAAATTGAGATAAAAATGTTTCAAAAATAAAAAATTGCAATTCTAAAAAGAAGCATTAATTGGTGGTACTAAAGAATCAAGTGAATAAATGATAAGAAGTTAAATTCATACTCCAGTAAAAAGCAAACAAAATCTTTTACAAAATAATGATATATTATTCATTCTTATTATCAGCATATATAATAATAAAAAAAGGCTCCCAGTTATTATATTTAACTCTACAAATTTATACACGTCAGACAGTATTATTATTTGGTTCGTCATGGCCATTTAAATCTGAAGGTTCCCTTCTTCCCCTCTTCACTAATTTAATAAAATATGTTATCATCTTCACTAGAAGTCGCATAATGTGCGCGAGAAGAAGAATCCCCATTAAACCAATCCATACACACTCTATAAAATTAGCGCCAGACACTGGAAAAATGTTGTCAGTACCTGTAAGACTAGCTACAGTGAACATATAAGCCAATGCCATTGCAGTAATTGCAATCCACATTATCACCATCAAAATCCATGTGAAAAACTTACGCTTAAACCAAGGTAAGCCGCTTATCAGCAGTAGTATGATGCTAAGAGAAGCCACAAAACCAATGGAGTTCAACGTAAAGAAGATATTGTAGAAATATCGGTTATTATCAGCCAGTATCGGCGATCCTGCCTTGTGTCCATTATCGTCTTGCCATACACCGCCAGGAGGGCTCACACCAGCTTGAAATGCCACGGTACCGATCAGCGATGCTACCACCATTAAAGCGCTGCGCTTTTCTTTCAACCAATCATCATGTTTACCTAGATTTTTCTGACGACGTTTACCTTTTGCCGTCGATAATTGAATGTCCTTGGCACTAATTGCTCCAGCTAGCCGAAGCGATTCTGCTATCTCCCAATGTTTGATATCCCTTTTGCTCTGTTTTGAAATATCCAAAGCTGTGAAGCCATTTGAATTAACAGCATTCACATCTATTGTAGAACTAGTAGTCAGAAACTTTGTTGCCTGCATGTTTGAATTTACCTAAAATGAGATAGAAACATTAAGGGCAACCTAAAATATCATTTTAAGGATGATTTGGCTTATATAAGACATGTAAGGATATCAGGGTCCCCTGAAACCAATATTTTGGGGATTCTATGTGTATGTAAGTTGCTACATAATTTTATGTAGTGAAACTCAGAAAATCGGACAAAGAAGCTTATATGACCGTAGGAGGAAATCCCACAAAGTGAAAAAAATGGCATTCAAGCCCAATATTTGCTATTATAAAATCGGTGGATGTGATTTGTAAACAATCAACGAATTTATCGCTATTTTAATAATTAAACCAGTTAGGTCCTGTTAAAAGAAACAACACTCATACACATGCAACCGTTCAAAAGTTAATTAATTAATAAAAATGGATCTTTAATTAATACTATATAATAAGGTGGGTTTCAAAACATACCTCCACTTGTTTATCAATCACTGCAAGATGCAAGATAGTGTTGCCATCCTCATCTTTAGAGTTCACAAAATCCTGATCACTTACTGTCTCAACCAAGAACTTCAGTGCCTCCAACTGGCTATAATTCATACACACATGTAAAATTGTCTCACCTCGGTCCAGCAGGATTCGAGCTGCTTGGGGTCTTCCTTGGACCAATTCTCTTAAGACATGAACGTGGTCCTTGATGACAGCAATATATAGAGGATTCTTCCCATCTCGATCACAAACAAAACACATTTCCGGGTTGACTGACACCAATTTTTTGACTATATCAAGGTACCCTTTCGCGGTTGCCAAGTGAAGGGGCGACGATTTTCGGGAATCAAGCTCTCCAGCTAGCTCAGGCTTTCGACTTAGAATTTCCTGCACGAAATCCGCATGTCCAAGCATGGAAGCGATGTGCAAAGGTGTCTCGGCGTAGCAACCTGCCATAAATCTATCGAGAATTAAAGGATCCTCTTGAAGCAAATTAACCAAGCAATTTACACTGCCCTCTACTGCTGCTTCATAGATTCTCCTCTCCATTTCTCAAGTGCAGCTGTTCTTAAGATTTGTGTAGATCTAAGTCCTTTTATATGGATCCTCATTTTGTTAAGTCACAGTTGTTTAAGGAATCTCAATCTATACGAATTATTTTGTGTGTTCTAGAGAAGTCTTCTGAGGGTCGGCTAACACTGATATTCAGCACGTGGAATAAATTATTAGTAAACACGGAAATGACTTGCAGCGGTATTTTGAGACATGATAATATTGTAAACTACTATTAAGTTTTCAATCCTATATAAGAGTACAAGTATCAATTTGAAGGAGGGCATGTTTGATGCACCCAGGGTCCGGAGCTAGAATCTTAAATAGGGTCAGAATTATAATATAAATTTTTAAATCTAAAAAAACTAATAAATAAATATTAAAAAATAAAATTATCATTTCACATCAATAATATATATAAAAAAAAAACCTTATTAACATACTATCTTACACAAAATTAAAAAAAAAATTGCATTTCTTAAAATCTCGAAAGTCATAGATAATTGATTTTATAATAAATGTTTTTATAATTTCTCTTTCAATGTGCATTATTAATAAGTCCATGAGAAAGTCATCTTCGATTTTCTTGTAAAGTGTTGTCTTGATAATACGTATAGCCACAAATAATCGTTTCGTAGTTGCAATAGACATCAAAATTGTAATCACAAGACCAATTATGCTATAAACAAGAGAAAATATTGTTGTTTTTCTAGTACTTATCAACTATTGGTTGATAAATTTTTGAACCCCAAATATTGAACTACGTTCTACTCATAATGCTCAAGTTCAACTTTCAAACCTATTTTCAAATTTACATAAATATCTACCGTTATTTCGTAGATGTCCACGATATAGTAGTCATGGAATTTTTTTTATATATGCAAAATATTTTAGTGTACAATTTTCCTACAAAGAAAAAGTTTCTAAAATTATATAATTTTTTTATGAAAAGATTTCCAATTATATGGAGGACAAAATTATATAAATAATTCCTTATAAAATTACTTTATAAGTATAATAAGAATAAGTAGGTGAGATTGGTACTTTGAAACTTAACAAAAAAATATATGTTTGACTAGTTTATCATTATATAATTATAAAATAAATAAGTAAAAAATAAAAAAGAAGGCATTTTAATCTAAAAATACAAAACCTTTAAAAAAAGGTTTTGAGGGGCCAAAATGGGTATTCAACGTCTAAATTACAATCAACCAAAAAATTAATATTTATTAAAATATATCCCCCTAGACTGTATGCACCGTAGATCAATTGGCCGTAATAATGAATAATATTTTAGGAAAATAATGATAAATTAAGTTTTAGTACCATAGCATAACATATTTATTATGAAGAATGAAATCATGCTCTTAAAGTAATAATTCAAGTATCCTTTCAAGGTTAACCAATACAATTGTTTTCACTATATCAAGATATATATTTTTATAGTTGTCAATCGAAGTGTCCGATAAGTGTGTATTTTGCATACTTATCATATTTATTAAAAGGCGTATTAATACATATCTCTTAGGGTTACAAACTTTCACACCTAAAAAGTCTGGCAAAAGGTACAAACACTTTTCTTGGATGGTTAGTTGTTTGAAATTATTTGTTGAAATTACAAAAGGTGAGAATGCCCAATACCCTCCTACTGTTTGTCCTAGTACCAGATTTTTTTCCCTATTATTTAACAAATACTTCATCACCCATCTCAATTAGTTTCCTTGCTTAAGGCTATTTTTCTTAGAGGATAATTAAGCAATTTGCAATTGGCACAGTGACATGTTATTATTAAATATCTGTCAAAAATATTTTTAAAATAGACCTAATATACTTTTTATTTTTGAAATAATTTATTCTGAAAAATTAAAAAAACATAAAAAAAATTAAACACTTTTTAATTTATAAATATTTTGAGAAAAATAGAGCACAATATTTTAAAATTTTAATTTATAAATATGATTTATTTTATTTATATGTTATTGTTTTATCTTTCCTATAACCAAACACTTTTCTAAGGGTGGGCATAGTACGGTTCGATTCGGACTTTTTCATAACCAAATCGGATCCAAAAATTTCTTGAGTATTTCATTTTTCAAGATTGAATCATATCAAAATATAAAAAAGGACCAAACCGAAATCTAACCTACAAATTCTAGTCTAGTGCTGTCTAGTTTTTCATTTTAAAAATATTTTTTATCCTCTTTGCCAACTTGCGAGCTCACTACATCCTATTTAGGTTGTTTGGCCGACATATAAAAAGTGTAAATATTATTTTGAAGGAGGTGAGGTTGTTGTGCTCGGTATAATGGCTTGCTAGTTATAAACCAAAGAAAGACTAGAGGCTTGTTTTGTATCATGAATAGGGAGGGAGGCTTTAGCATGTAGACTTAGAGGATGAAGTTGTTGTCTACATGAGAAAAAGGAGGAAACATGATGTATCTCATTTTTTACTTTAGCTGATGTTACGGAAAACAAATCGAAGAAACGGTATTCTAATACTGATAAGATTAAATCAAGATTGCAATCTCATAAAAACACCAGGTCTGACTAGATGATGAACAAAAAATGTAGAAATAATAATAAAGATTATAAGCAAACAAGAATTATGTAGTTCAATAAAATTACTTACGTCTACGGAGTAAACATATATAAAGTCTTTTATTAGACGTAGCAAATGATATCTGTACAAGATGAGACTCTTCTCTAAAATCACATGTCTTTACTTTCTCCCTCACTTCCCTCTCGCTTCAAATTACAGAGAATACAAAGATTTTATAATACCCCTAAAAATTCCTAATTCAAATAGGTGTAGTATCCTAATTCAAGTAGGTTCAGTATGCTCTTCAAGTTAGGATGACAACACCTCCTTTGTGTTCTCAAGTCCTTGAGTCCTCGAATACTAGATCAGGTCCTCTTCAAGTTAAGATGACTAATTCACCTTGACTCCTCGGGTCCTCGGGTCCTGAGGAACTCGAATACTAGATCAGGTTCTCTTCAAGTCAGGATGAACACTCCGCCTTGACTCTTTGGGTTCTTAGGTGTTCGAGTTCTCAGATACTAGATCAGGTCATCTTCAAGTTAGGATGAATACTCTATCTTGACTCCTTGGGTCCTTAAGTCCTCAGGTACTCGAGTTCTCAAATTCTCAAGAATTTAAAGCACCTTTTCTTCATATCTGATAGAATTAATTTGGCTTTGTCTATTAATGGTGTTAGAGATTGAAGGACTTGCGAAAGATTGAGCAATATGAGTTATAAATTCAAACTCAATCATCAAAATCTGAAAATTTGTTGTAGATTTTATTAGAGATGCAAAATAGATTGAAAAAGTTGTCTCTTTAGAATTCTTTTACGTGATTTATCTAAAAATAATTGATAAATTTTTTAATTGTATTTAATTTATCAAATTAAGATAGAAAAATATAAAAGATTAGGATAAAGACAAACAAAAATCAAAATTATACAAATTATAAATAAAATAGATTTTTTCTTTTTAGCTAGGTTATTTGTTAATTTCAATCAGCTTTTTATTCCAACATGGTTGATAAATTACACAGGAAAGGACATATGTGTAATTATCCCTAAAAAGTAACTTTTTCTTCTAATAGAGATAATGTCTGGGGAAAGGGGTAATGGTATATTTGTCAAATAACAAGGTGATATTTGGGTATTAAACCAAGTAGTAAGATGGTATTGTGTTTTCTCCCTTAGAGAAAAATCCTTAAAATCTTAATATCATAAATGAAAATAAAAATTGAAAATACATTAATTTATTATAATTGAAAAACCCTAATTGCGTTTATTATAAGAATCTTCTTGTCTCTCATAGTTCTACCCATGCATTACCACCACCATCTCTCACAACTTAACTATTACCCAGTAGCATCAACCATAACCTATGCTACCTCTACTACTACCTTCTCTCAAACATCATAGCCTCATTTCTAGTTCTCCCTTAAATTATTTTCACCTCATAATCTAACGCCTTCTTTGTCTTTCTCCCCTAATTTGCTACCTCCCTCTTCCCTTGCCAAAATGAAACAATTGATTTAATTAAAAAGCGAGAAATAATATTATGGTAATTTGCTTTATGAATTAAAGTGTGGAAGCAAGGAAGATCCTTGAAGATCACGAATTCAAAGAGAAAGGTCTCTAGAGATTAGTTTCCTGACAATCTATGTTTCTGTTCGTTGAATGAATGTTGAGATTTTGTCTTAGATCTCCTATTTTCTATTTGACAAATTCATTAGTACCACATTATTTACCTCGTATATGAAGAATACATGCTTTGAATTTAGGAATTAAAGTTGGTTAAACTTAAAATTATCTTACTTGAGGTGGACAACTATATATGACTTAGGGTAGAGTTGTCACCTTGACTTAAAAAGGATTAGTTATAGTCTCCAAGAGCTTGAGGACTCAAGGTGGAACTATTATCCTGACTTAAGGAAGATTAACTATAATGTTCAAGAACTCGAGAACCCGACGAGCAACCATTAAGTTGATTTAGGGTTTTAGAGTTTTTCATGTGTATTATTCTAAAAGAATCAGTAATAGTATAAAAACCCTACAATTAGGAGAAATAGAGATGAGATAGTTTGAGAGAAGAGAATCATGTTGTTATGATTTTAGTACTCCACCTCTAAAAAAAAAACCATACACTTGTTTGTGTCATGGACATAAGCAATTTGACTGATAATTAATGTATATTGATTAAGCTTTGTTTTTTAACTGAGTACATTAAATAAATTTAAACAAAATTCATAAATTGAGAATTTTTTCTTGTGTAGACCTTTTTTCTTTTTAACAAAACATATATCTATCATGAACAAAACACATTTCAGGGTTAACTAATAGCAATTACTTTACTATATATTAAGGTACTATTTTCAGTTGCCAATTGAAGTGATAACGATTTTTTAGAATTAAGCTCTCTAACTGGTTTAGCTTTTCGACTAGTGTAGTAACTTACCATAAATCTAAAGAGAACTAAATATCCTCTTATAGCAAATTTAACAAGCAAATTACATTGCTTTCTACTGCTGCTTCATAGGTTCTTCCCTTTTTATTTCTTTTATTACTAGAGTGATCATTACAACAAGTAATATTCCTTTATTTCTCAAGTTCATATTCATATATAATTAAGTACGTATCTCAATGTATGATGTGTGGTGTACACAAAAGTCTATAACCAGTCTTTTGAGGGTAGGGCTAAGAAACTTGATGTTCTGCTTGAGGAAGAAGTAGTTGGTGCACAAAGGACTTGTCAGAAGTTTTCTAGACATGCAAACTAAGTTTTCAAAAATAATAGTAGAAATAGCAATTTAAAGGGCTTTTTTGGGCGCAGCATAATTTACTTACAATATCAAGTTATTCTATGATACTAATTATACTATATATCGTTCATATTATTAATACTAATTATTCAATATAAGAAAATGATCAACAACTCTATATTTTTACACGCATATTTTTATAACCTTTTGATTAAGGCTGGAAGATGAAGATTGAATGTAAAAAAAGGGTAAGAAATATTTATATTTATTAATTAAGGTCTTTTGTATCTTTTAAGTCACGTCTTTAATTCCGATCTAAACTGAAGATAAGAAATAGTGAAGAGAATGAGAGTTGGCATCAAAATGAAATCGGTTCTTTAAAAAAAGCACCAACTAGATATAGAGGAGAGTATTTTCCAATAGAGACCAAAGAGAGCATATTCCTTCACAACGAGGAAGGCAGACATATTGCCAAGGCACAATGCCTAGCTTACAACTGTGGCAGTTGTCTGACCATATAAAGTTCCGACACCAAGTATTAAGCATCTTACGCAAAGAGGCAAGCAATTTATAGATAGAAAAAACATAAATAAGAGTGGATTGAATAATTAAATGAACAAGCTAAGTATGATTAGCCAAAGATAAGAGTTTTCCTTACCAACCTTCCAATCTAGCTCGTACATTAGCGCTAAAACTTGAAGATGAATGCATCTAGGTTATCCTCGAAGAATTGGTACACTCAAATGGATAAACGCTAGAAACCCTTCTTGAAATTTTAGGATATTATAGAAGACCGGTGAGAGACTAATTTACTTTTTTTTGTGCTAATTAATTAACCTAAAGTAGAACCATATTCCTCTAAGTGTTTAAGTTCCTCAATTATCTAGAGTTCTACAAAATATCATGACATCATCAGCATAATGGACATAAGAGACAATAATGCATCCATGATGAGAAGAAATTTGTTTAATAGAGCTGATGGATATTAAATTTGAGATTCCTCTACTAAGTACATCTTCAACTAAGAAAAAAGGAGAGGAGAGAGTAGATCCCCTTGTCTAACACCTTTGTTGTAGGAGAAAAAGCTTTAGGAGTACTATTATTCAAAATTGAGAGGTATTGATATTGTTGTAAATGGTACTTGTCTTGAAAAATTAGAGAACTGTGAAGAATAAATGCTTCAAATTCTTGAGGACCTGAGGTCATGAGGAGGATTAGTCAACCTCACTTGAAGAGGATTTGATTTGGTGCCTGAATACCCGAGGACCTGAGGTCATGAGGTGGAGTAGTCATCCTAACTTGAAGAGGACCTAATTTTGTATCTGAGTACTCGAGAACCTGAGGCTATGAGGTGGTGTTGTCATCCTAACTTGAAGAGGATTTGATCTAGTGTTCGAATACCTAAAAACCTAAAGATCTGAAGAGGTGTTGTCATCCTAATTTAAAAAGGATACCAAACTTTCTTGAATTGAGATACTTAGAGATATTATAAAATCCCTGTACTTTAAAGCTTTTGACAAGGCAGAGAGGATAAGTGAAGGAAACAGTAAAGAAAGGTGATTTGAGAAAATAGAGTCAACTTGTACAGATTCTATCTTTTGATTATAATAAAAGACCTTACATGTGTTTACTACGTGGACAAAAGCAATTTTGCTGAACCATGTAATTCTTGTTTGTCTCTGAACTTTCTTATTATTTATTTTATTTTGTGTTTACTAGTCAGGCCTAATAGCTTTTTATTAGATCGCAATATTAATTAAATCAATTAGTGCTAGAACATCATTACTGAGACTGATTTTCTGCAACAAGAATAAAATTAATCACATCGATTCTAATAATGTCCGAACAAGTTTGATAGAAGCAATCGGGAAAATAGTCTGAACTCGGAGCAGTTGTCGGGTTTATCGAAAAAAAACAGTCTCGGTAATCTCAGTATTAGATGGAGTACAGATTAACAGATTATTCTCCTTAGTTGAAATTAAATTAAGGCTAAGAGATTGTAAAGAGGAGGAAACCTTACCAGAATCTTTATTTAAGTGTGCATCAGAGGTCCCATAAAGATTTTGATAATACTCAACTATGTGATTTGAAAGCAAGGTTGGATCTGACACCATATACTCTTCATATAAGAGGTAATAAAATGTGTAAAAAATAGTATAATTCTAGGGAATTGCTGATCCTTCCACACACAATCTCCCCCCCCCCCAAAATACTATTAGAAATGAAATTATCATACTTTTTGAAATATATTTCTATAAGGTTTGGTCAATTATGATAAATTATAACTAATTTAATAGTGACTTTTATTGTATCTCCTATATCGTGGTCTATAAAGCTTGAGGGGATTTTATCTTAGTTATTTTTAAAAAATGGGAAAAATATGTTTGATATAACATGTGATAATGGTAAAAAATGTAAAAAAAAAATTGTTTGACTAAAATTGCTTTAAAAAATAGGGTTTTATTAAAATTTTAGAATAAATAATGGAAAAAAAAGTAACAACAAAGCAAGTTCTTTTACATAATTGAACATATTTATTTTGAAGAATTAAATCATACTATTAAATTACAGTTTAGATGGTATGAGTTATGTTTAACACTCATAAATAATCCTTAATTTAAACAACAATAAGGAGTAAAATTTTGATGTTTCGCACGGTATGATTCTCACCCATCAATGCGATATACAACTGTAATAAACTGCCTGCAATAGAAACAACAGAGACGTCTGTAATGAGGGAAGAACAAAGCAACCAAAGGTTGGGAAGAAGAAACCAGCCGCATATTAAGTGAAGTCCAGTAGGAATCCGGAATTGTAGAAAGAGAAATCATAGGTTCAGCAATACCTACAAAATTTGGTTTATGAATTTTGCATAAATTAAAAAGTTCCACTTTGGAGCTAGGATTGCCAATGCCCCTAATATTCCAATATAAGACTTTCATCAAGTGGAGGAGGAGATGCCGCCTTCACCACAGTGAAGATCTTGATTCAGTCGAGGAGCCTTTACATGTTTCCTTTGAAGTAGCTTCTGCTAAAACTTTGATAAAACTGGAAAAGAATCTGCATCTATTTCCCGAGAGACCACCTCAATTTCTGCCAAAAATCATCATGGACACCTAGTTGATCATCTTTATCAGATTCATTGCCAGAAGGCGTAGTCGACAATCCAGCACCTGAGTCGCGACCAGGATCATTAAGATTAAAAGATGGAGCACACTCAACAGAATATTCAATTTACTTATCTAGCATAGTTGAAACTTTCAAACATGGGACTTGTTGTATTGCAGTAACAGTTTCAGCCATAGAACTAACATGTGGCTCTATTATGGTAGTCGCTTCAGGGACAAGCGGCTGTTTAACAATAGTACTCGCCTCTGAATTACTAAGAAGTTGTTGAACTGAATCAGATCTAGTATTCCTATCCTTCTTTGGCTTGTAAACAGTTGCTTGTTTTTAGAATCAACAATCGCTGGTTTTTTTTTTCGCATACCTACATTTGTCAATGGAATGACCCAGCGCCCCGCATTCTTTACACTTCATTGGGAGATGCTCATACTGAATGTCCACTGGAAAACAAAAGTTTGGTCGCTCTACCATTAAGGTTGCGGGAAGCTCCATAGAAAGATCAACTTCCACTAAGACCCTGGCATAATACCCATATTTCTTTTCTAGAGTGATTGGATCTATTTTAAGCGGAATTCCTGCACCTCGAGCAATATGCATGAGAATACAAGGATGCCAGTATTCGGAACTCAATCCGTAAATTCTAATCCATACTTGTGCATGAGATTGAATTTGCGGATCATAAGGATTGAAATCTGGAGTCCATTGATATATATAACCTCAAAATTCCAAAAGATAAAGAGCAATACCCATTGCTCCATACTTTCCCCATATCTTCCTCAGAATGAAAGTGTAAATCATAATATCCCTTAGGTAGTGCCATAATGCTCCAATCATTGGATAATCGCCAAATTGCTTGAAGGGAAGATTTTAGATCATCTTGGTTAAAAAGTTTTACTGAAACAACCTTTTAATGAAAGATAAACAAGTGAGTATAAGGGTTTCTTTGGTAAGGGTTAAGCTTTTGGGAAATAATTAATCGTGAATCACAGACTGGAACCTTGGACTTTCCGGCGGACTTCATCTTGATCTTGACGGCGAACTTCATCTTCAACAACCTATGAAATTCCTTTTTAGTCCACCTCTCCTCGATGCCGATTTCCGGTAACATGGCTTCTAGCAATCCTCAATCCGAGACTATTACAACGAAGACTGACACTTCAGCAAAATCATTTGCAGACGCTGTAAGGAAACAACCTCCTTATCATGTAGGGTCTTCTAATAATGTCATTCCACCTCCTTCTTTTAGAGGTGATATGACATTTGTTAAGATACCAGATGATGTTTATTTGCAGTAGATCCAATATAGCAAATCCAATTTGATTGGGCGGTTGTCCTTGCGTAGAGGTTCTCGTCCTTTGAAAACAGATGATATATAATCCGTAATTTAAACAACAATAAGGAGTTAAAATTTGATGTTTCGCACGGTATGATGCTCACCCATCTAAAATTCTTTAACTATTTAATTGGGCAATTCAGTTTTCTAATCATTTAAGTTATGAAAATTGATGATGTGAATACATGTTTAAATAACTCCTAACGTCTAACCTTAATAATTTTTATTGTTTTGAAAGCATTCAAATTCATTTAATGTTCCCAGTACTAGAGAGATTTTCTCAATAGATATAACCTTCCATATTATATTTAAAGAAAACAATTAATATAAGAAATGAACCTTGCTATTTTTTCTTATTTCAATAAAATAATAATATGTTAAAATTTATATACCACTAAAATAATATAATAATTGCCTCTCCAACATAAATTTATTGTGATAAATATCAATTCAACATAGTGTTTGACTAGAATTGCTCTTAAAAATAGTTTTTATTAAGATTGTAGTAATAATAAATAACCTGAAAAAAAATAACAACAAAAAAAGTTCTTTTACATAACCGAACATATTTATTGTGCAGAACCAAATCACACTCCCAAGTTACTCATCCATTCTAATTCTTATCTAATTCTATAAGAATTAATAGTGCCTAAAAATAAAACTAACAAAGACAGAATTAATGTGCTCTAGTTAGGCCTTGGATCGAATTGGAGCTTGTTTAAACTGCCTTGGGTGCTGGTGTAGACTCGAATACCTTAGCACAAGCGCTTTTCAACAATGGAGGGAAGAACGGATTAAATGGGAACATCTTGGGCCAACATTTCTCATCGATTTCAGTGACAATCTTGCAGCAAGCAGGGCCAATACCACCGAAAATTTGGCCACTGATGAGTGTTTTATAAATCTCTAAAGCACACCCTTCGCTGTTTGTAATAGATTTCCAGCATTCAGTAATTTCGGTCTCATTTAAGAGTACTGGCAAAGGTGCCTTACTGGCGGCATTTGTTCCGGTTGCTGCTTGAGGTGAAGGGGTAGCACAGAAATTCTTCAGCAATGGAGGGAAAAATGGATTTAATGGGAACATCTTAGGCCAACAACTGTCATTGACTTGATTAAGGGCGCTGCAACAGAAGGGACCGATCTTTCCAATTTGGCCATGGGAAAGTGAATCTTGAATCTCTTTGAAACAACCTGGAATGCTTTTTAGAGATTCCCAGCATTTATCAGCACCTTCTACGTGAGGTGGTAATAAGCCAGGAATTTCTGGCTTGAACTGCGCTAGTCCTGTCGAGACCCGCAGTGCTATACAAGCCACAACCAGCATCATGAAACCTGCATTTGATGATGATATGTTTGCCATTAGAAAAATATTTTGCTGTAAGTATTGTATGAAGCGGAGGGATGTGTTTAATTTGTGATTCTGAAGATGAAATTTGTTTGGAATTTATAGAACGTTAGAGGAGTTACTCGTGTTGAAATATTTATTATAATAAATTAAGGCCGTAGCAGTTCTAATAACGTTTAATTTATTTTAAAATCCCTTCCATTAAATAGTTAAAATGGCATCTCTTGCAATAAATTAATAAATATTCATGAATAGACTTTGTGAAAGCTGGACCAGTCTTTAAAGATGAATTAATTGATAAATAAACGTTCACCCTTTTTGGCGGCATGCAACCGAAAATTGGATTATTTTGCTTGTTTCAGTATAAGAAAATATACAATTAGATTTCCAAGAGGGTTTGGCGAAACAACCTGAAGTTCATTTCAGCTCAGTTTAATATAATGTATATTAATTTTTAACCAATTCACTATTTCTTTAATATCTATTAAATTTAAAGACGAATAGGTTATGAAATATCTCTGCACATTGGTTTAAAATTAAAATTGATGTGTGTAATTTTGAAGATGTAATTGTTTAAAAAACAACACTGAAGGTCAAATATTAGTAATAAATGTGAGTGAATTGTATTAAAAATTAGTATTAATGAACACCTTTTTCAATTTTATTTTTAAACTTGAATAAAATTCAACAATAAATATATTCTAAGATGAGCAATAAATTGGTATATTTAAATCCAAAATATTATTTTAAGCAAACTATTAAATATTTAAGGCGTGAAATTAAGGAATAACATATAACAGAATATATTACTGGTTTGAGATCATGATAGTGCATATATTTAAACTTTGCCAGTAGCTAGTTTCTCAATATTAACATTTGAATATTTAAATATTCTTCGAATCGTGATTTAGACGATATGAAATATATTTAACACTTAGATCATCTTCAATTTTAGTAACAATAAAGAGTTAAAATTTGATGTTTCCCAAGGTATGTTTCTCCCCCATCTAAACCCATAAAAACTCTTTAAATATTTAATTTGGCAATTCAGTTTTCTAATATTTTAAGTTATGAGAACTGATGATGTGAATACATGTTTGAAGTAACTCCTAAGCTCTAACCTTAATAATTTTTATTGTTTTGAAAACATTCAAATTTATTTAATGTTTCCGGTATTAGAAAGAGTTTTTCTTAACGTATATAACCTTAACATAAAACCTAACTCCATCTTCATTGCTTACTTCTGTATTATATTTAAAGAAAAACAATTAATATAATAAAGGAACGTTTCTAGTTTTTTTTTTATTTTAATAAAATAACAACATATTTTAAATTTTATATACCATTGAAATAATATAATAAATGCCAAATTATCAATTCAACATAGTATGAGAGATTTGACCTCGTACTTATACTTAGCATGTATTACTAAAATCTTTTCATATGTTTATAAAAAAATTAGAGCCCAGAGGAATGTGATTAATTTATTTTCTCCCTACGAATATAATTAACACAAACATATACACAATGCAACCTAAGGTCTTTCTTTAGCTGTTGCGATAGAAAAGCCAATGAGCAGCTTATTTTAGAGCGCTTTTGCTTATTGCTTCTCAATTGCAATTCTAGAATGAAGCATTGGTTAGTGGTACTAAAGAATCAAGTGAATATCTGATAAGAAGTCAAATTCATACTCCAGTAAAAAGCAAATAAAATCTTTTACAAAATAATGATATATTATTCACTTTTATTATCAGCATAAATAATAATAAAAAAGGCACCTATTTATTACGTGTAATTCTACAAATTTATACGCGTTAAACAGTGTTTGGGGAGATAGCCTGAGGCCTGTGAGATTGATGGGCTTTGTGCTAATTAGCCCAATATCTAGTTTGTCCTCGAACGTTCTGGACGGATGAAATTAAGAGGGTTTTTGGTCGGATAATGTAGAGGACAGTTTGTTCAGACTAGAAAAGCTATTGTTCAACGGAGTCCTTGCGAGAAGATGGATTTGAAGCTGGCAATTCCTATTTCAAGGCGATTTGAAACATCGTTAGATTCCCTCTAGATTTTATGGGGAATCTGAATCCCACTAAGATAAAGAGATTAACACTCCTCTATACATATGCTACTTTTTCTTCATGACACGATATTCATAGTTTACACAATTTTCCTTAAATCAAGCAGTAAGAGGGTTACTTGTTCTCTAACAAAAATTGATTGAAGGGATTTTTTATTGTGTGATATGAAAGTCACAAATTTTAGTATCAACAGTTGACGCCGTCTGTGGAAAACTTACAGAAAGCTATGACAGTAATAAAAAAACTTCAAAACGTGAGAAGGCACTTGGTCGGGAGCATAACTGAAGAAGGAATATCAGATTCTAATTACCCACCACCTTCGACGCAACACCTTCAAGGGTAAGCGGCGGCACGCATAGGAGGCAGAGATGGTACCAAAATTGTGCAAAGGCTATAGGAAAGCAAATGCAAATACAAGGACAGGGACGAATAGGTAAAGGCACTTGAAAATAAGAATGAATTGTTGATTAAAGAAATCGACGGTCTTAAAAAGATATTCCAAGAGGCAGTAATGGGATAACAAACTTCGAATAGAGTACCCCCACCAGAGAAAGAGGAAAGCGTAACTATACCCGAACCACCATGCTATCAATTTTCCTAATCAGACCATAGAATCAAATTCGGAGGTAGACGATAACCATAGGAGTAATCCAATGTCAACCTCAAAGGGAAACGCTTACAATAGAGAACGGGTCCAGAACAATTAGGAGGAAATCGTACCCCTATAAATTGTTGAAGAGGCTAATCAAAGGCCAACCCATGCTTGGTGTGCCTTAGAACGGGGTAAAAATGGGGCCAAACGCAGTGTAAACTCAGCGGATATAAGGGCTAATCTCAACTAGAAATAAGGAGAACGTCAGCAAGTACTACATAACGACGTAGCGCATCAAAGTAGATGATAAAGAAAATGCTAAACAATAGAGGATGATGAGCAAACTAACAAGAAAAATAGACCACAGGGAAGCAAGACCAATAGCTAGACCAAAATAAAAAATTAGAATTAATATCGCTCGACCCGCTAAATCTGAGTGGACCACAAAACTTGGCTCCCAGCTACCTAAAGAAGAAAAAGAAAAACTAATCAGATTCCTAAAAAAGCACATAGACGTGTTCGCCTTGGTCGCACGAAGGTATGCTTGGATTAGATCCCCGAGTAATTTCACATCGTTTGGCTGTGAACCCAACGTTCAAACTTATTAAACAAAAAAAGAGAACATTTAACCAGGAGTGATGGGAGGCCATTAAAGAGGGGATAGACAAGTTAATGAAGGCAGGATTCATAAAATAGGTTTTCTATCCTAGGTACTCAATGTGGTAATGGTTAAGAAAACCAATATAAAATGGAATATATGTGTCGACTTCACCGATTTAAACAAAGCCCGTCCCAAAGACAGTTTCCTGCTCTTAGAAATAGATTAATTAGTAGACTCAACAACTGAAACATAAATTATTGACCTTTATAGATGCATTCTCAAGATACAACCAGATCACATTGCACAAATCTAACCAAGAAAAAATGGCATTTGTGACTGACCAGGGATTGTACTGTTATAGGGTGATGCCCTTTAGTTTAAAGAATGCAGGTGCAACCTTCCAAAAACTAATCAACAAAGTGTTCAAGGCTTTGATCGGAAGAACTATGGAAGCATTCGTAGATGATATGATCACCAAGTCACTAAGGCACAATGACCACGTCTAGCATTTGGGTGATGCCCTTTAGTTTAAAGAATGCAGGTGCAACCTTCCAAAGACTAATCAACAAAGTGTTCAAGCCTTTGATCGGAAGAACTATAGAAGTATACGTAGATGATATGATCACCTAGTCAATAAGGCAAAATGACCACGTCCAGCATTCAAAGGAAAAATTTTCCCTACTTAGAAGATACAATATGAAATTGAATCTCGATAAGTACGCATTCAAGGTAAGCTCCGAAAATTTCTTGCGATTCATGGTTAGCGAACGGGGAATAGAGGCCAATCTCTAAAAAATCCAAGCCATATTAAACATGAGATCCCTAACAACTCTAAAGAATGTGCTAGGATTGATTGAAAGGTTAGTTGCACTGAACAGATTTATCTCCGAAGCCACAGATAGATCCTTTCAATTTTTCCAAACCATAAAAAAAGGAAAGAAAATTAAGTGGACAGAAGAATGTGAAACAAGCTCTCAAGAGCTAAAGGTCTACCTTGCGAATTTGCCTCATTTAGTGAGTCCCTAAAAAGTAACTTTTTCTACTGATAGAGATAATGCCTGAAAGAGGGATATGGTGTAAATGTCAAACAACAATGTGATACTTAAGTATTAAGGTAAGTAGTAAGATGGTATTGCACTTTCTCCCTTATAGAAATATCCTTGAAAAACTTAATTTTATAAATAAAAATTGAAAATACATCAATAGATTATAATTGGAAAACCCTAACTGGGTTTATCAAAAGAATTTTCTTGTCTCTCATAGTTCTACCCTTGCATTACCACCATCATCTCTCATAGCTTAACTATCACCCAGTAGGGTCAATCATAACCCATGGTACCTCTACTACTACCTTCTCTCTCACATCATAGCCTTATTTTTAGTTCTCCCCTTAACTATTTTCACCTCATAATCTATGGCCTTCTTTGTCCTTCTTCCTTAATTTGTTACATCCCTCGTCCTTTGCCAGAATCAAATGTTTGATTTAATTAAAAAGGGAGAAATAACCTTATGGTAATTTGCTTCAAAAATTAAAGGGTGGAAGCAAGGATGATCCTTGAAGATAAGGAATTCAAAGAGAAAGATCTCCAGAGTTCAGGTTCACGACAATCTATATTTTTTTTCGTTGAATGAATGTTGAGATTTTGTCTTGGATGTCCTATTATCATTTGATAGATTCATTGGTACCACATTATTTACCTCGTATATGAAGAATGCATGCTTTGAATTTAGGAATTAAAGTTGGTTCAACACAAAATTATGTGACTTGAGGTGGACAACTACATATAGTGTCCTAGAAGCTGGAAACTTAAGGACTCAGGGTAGAGTTGTCACCTTGACTTAAGAAGGATTAGTTATGGTCTCCAAGAACTTGAGCACTCAAGGTGGAGCTGTTATCCTGACTTAAGGAAGATTAACTATAATGTTCAAGAACTCGAGAACCCGACGAGTAACCATTAAGTTGATTTAGGGTTTTAGAGTTTTTCATGTGTATTATTCTAAAAGAATCAGTAATAGTATAAAAACTCTACATTTAGGAGAAATAGAGATGAGATGATTTGAGAGAAGAGAATCATGTTGTTATGATTTTAGTACTCTACCTCTAATAAAAAAACCTTAAACTTGTTTGTGTCATGGACATAAGCAATTTTACTGATAAATTAGGGAAGGTACATCTTAAGACCTCTTTATTAAGTGAGTGTTTGTACAAATAGCATAATTAATGCATATTGATTAAGTTTTGTTTTTTAATTGAGTATGCAAAATAAATTTAAACAAAATTCATAAATTGAGAATTTTGTCTTGTGCAGACCTTTTTTCTTTTTAACAAAACATATATCTATCATGAACAAAACACATTTCAGGGTTAACTAATAGCAATTACTTTACTATATATTAAGGTACTATTTTCATTGCCAATAGAAGTGACGACGATTTTTTAGTATAAAGCTCTCTAATTGGTTTAGGTTTTCGACTAGTGTAGTAACTTACCATAAATCTAAAGAGAAGTAAATATCCTCTTATAGCAAATTTAACAAGCAAATTACATTGCCTTCTACTGCCGCTTCACAGGTTCTTCCCTTTGTTTTTCTTTTATTACTAGAGTGATTAATACAAGTAATATTCCTTATTTCTCAAGTTTATATTCATATATAATTAAGGTACGTATCTCAATGTATAATGTGTGGTGTACAGATAAGTCTATAACCAGTCTTTTAAGGGTGGGGCTAAGAAACTTGATGTTCTGCTTGAGGAAGAAGTAGTTGCTGCACAAAGGACTTGTCAGAAGTTTTCTAGACATGCAAACTAAGTTTTGAAAAATAATAGTAGAAATAGCAATTTAAAGGGCTTTTTTGGGCGCAGCATAATTTACTTACAATATCAAGTTATTCTATGGTACTAATTATACTATATACAGTTCATATTATTAATACTAATTATTCAATATAGGAAAATGATCGACAACTCTATATTTTTATACGCATATTTTTATATTTTTTGTTAACTTTTTGATTAAGGGTGGAAGATGAAGATTGAATGTAAAAAAGGGTAAGAAATATTTATATTTATTAATTAAGGTCTTTTGTATCTTTTAAGTCACATCTTTAATTTCGATCTAAACTGAAGACAAGAAATAGTGAGGAGAATGAGAGTTGGCATCAAAATGAAATCGGTTCTTTAAAAAGAAGCACCATCTAGATATAGAGGAGAGAATTTTCCAATAGAGACCAAAGAGAGCATATTCCTTCAAAACGAGGAAGGCAGACATATTGCCAAGGCACAATGCCTAGCTTACGACTGTGGTAGTTGTCTGACCATATGAAGTTTTGACACCAAGTATTAAGCATCTTACGTAAAGAGGCAAGCCATTTAAGATAGAAAAGACATAAATAAGAGTTGATTGAATAATTGAATGAACAAGCTAAGTATGACCAGCCAAAGATAAGAGTTTTCCTTGCCAACCTTCCAATCTAGCTCGTACAATAGCGCTAAAACTTGAAGATGAATGCATCTAGGTTTTCCCTGAAGAATTGGTACACTCAAATAGATGAACGCTAGAAACCCTTCTTGAAATTTTAGGATATTGTAGAAGACCGGTAAGAGGCTGATTTACTTTTTTTTTTGCTAATCAATTGACCTGAAGTAGAACCATATTCCTCTACGACAGTCTTTAAGCTCCTCAACGATCTAGAGTTACTTCTACAAAATATCATGACATCATCAGCGTAATGGACATAAGAGGCAATAATGCATCCACGAGGGGAAGAAATTTGTTTAATAGAGCTAATGGACATTAAATTTGAGATTCCTCTACTAAGTACATCTTTAACTAAGCAAGAAAGAGATGAGAGAGTGGATCCCCTTGTCTAATACCTTTGTTGTAGGAGAAAACGTTTTTAGGAGTACCATTATTCAAAATTAAGAGCTATTGATATTGTTGTAAATGGTACTTGTCTTGAAAAATTAGAGAACTGTGAAGAATAAATGTTTCAAATTCTTGAGGACCCGAGGTCATGAGGTGAAGTAGTCATCATGACTTGAAGAGGACCTAATTTTGTATCTAAGTACCCGAGAACCTGAGGTCATGAGGTGGTGTTGTCATCCTAACTTGAAGAGGATATGATCTAGTGTCCGAACTTGAAAACCTAAGGACCTAAAGAGTTGTTGTCATCTTGATTTAAAAAGGATATGAAACCTTCTTGAATCAGGACACCAAACCTTCTTGAATTGGGATACTTGGGGACATTATAAAATCCCTGTACTTTAGAGCTTTTGATAAGGCAAAGAGGATAAGTGAGACAGAAACAGAAGAGAGGTGATTTGAGAGAAGAGAGTCATCTTGTACAGATTCTATCTTCTGATTCTAATAAAAGATATTACATGTGTTTGCTCCGTGGACATAAGCAATTTTGCTGAACCACGTAATTCTTGTTTGTTTCTGAACTTCCTTATTATTTATTTTATTTTGTGTTTACTGGTCAGGCCTAATTGTTTTTTATCAAATCTCAATCTTGATTAAATCAATTAGTGCTAGAATATCGTTACTGGGGCTGATTTTTTGCAACAAGAACAAAATTAATCACATCGGATCTAATAATGTCCGAACAAGTTTGATAGAAGTAATCGGGAAAACAGTTTGAACTTGGAGCAGTTGTCGGGCATATGGAAAAAAACAGTCTCGGTAATCTCAGTATTAGATGGAGTAAAGATTAACAGATTATTCTCCTCCATTGAAATTAAACTAAGGATAAGAGATTGTAAAGAGGAGGAAACCTTGCCATAATCTTTATTTAAGTTTGCATCAGAGGTCCCATAACGATTTTGATAATACTCAACTATGTGATTTGAAAGCAAGGTTGGATCTGACACCATATACTCTTCATATAAGAGTTAATAAAATGTGTAAAAATTAGTATAATTCTAGGGAATTGCTGATCCTTCCCCCCTTTAAATACTAACAGAAATGATATTATCATACATTTTGAAATATATTTCTATAACATTTGGTCAATTATGATAAATTATGACTAATTTAATTGTGATTTTTATTGTACCTCCCATATTGTGGTCTAAAAAGCTTGAGGGGATTTTATCTTACTTATTTTAAAAAAAGGGGGAAAATATGTTTGATATAACATACGATAATGGTAAAAAATGTAAAAAAATTTGTTTGACTAAAATTGCTTTTAAAAATAGGCTTTTATTAAAATTTTAGAATAAATAATGGAAAAAAAAAAGTAACAACAAAGCACACCCATATTTATTTGAAAGAATTAAATCATACTGTTAAATTACAGTTTAGATGGTATGAGTTATGTTTGACACTCATAAATAATCCTTAATTTAAACAACTATAAGGAGTTAAAATTTGATGTTTCGCACGGTATGATTCTCACCCATCTGAATCCTTAAAAAACCTTTAAATATTTAATTGGGCAATTCAGTTTTCTAATCATTTAAGTTATGAAAATTGATGATGTGAATACCTGTTTAAATAACTCTTAAGGTCTAACAATAATAATTTTTATTGTTTTGAAAGCATTCAAATTCATTTAATGTTCCCAATACTAGAGAGAGATTTTCTCAATAGATATAACCTTCCATATTATATATAAAGAAAACAATTAATATGAGAAATGAACCTTTCTATTTTTTCTTATTTCAATAAACTAATTATATTTTAAAATTTATATACCCCTAAAATAATATAATAATTGCCTCTCCAACATAAATTTATTGTGATAAATATCAATTCAACATAGTGTTTGACTACATTGCTCTTAAAAATAGTTTTTATTAAGATTGTAGTAATAATAAATAACGGTGAAAAAAAATAACAACAAAAAAATTTCTTTTACATAACCGAACATATTTATTGTGAAGAACCAAATCACACTCCTAAGTTACTAATCCATTCTAATTCTTATCAAATTCTATAAGAATTAATGTGCTCTAGTTAGGCCTTGGATTGAATTGGAGCTTGTTTAAACTGCCTTGGGTGCTGGTGTAGACTGTTTAAACTGCCTTGGGTGCTGGTGTAGACTCGACAACATTAGCACAAGCGCTTTTCAACAATGGAGGGAAGAACGGATTAAATGGGAACATCTTGGGCCAACACTTATCATCGATTTCAGTGACAATCTTGCAGCAAGCAGGGCCAATACCACCGAAAATTTGGCCACTGGTGAGTGCTTTATAAATCTCTAAAGCACACCCTTCGCTGTTTGTAATAGATTTCCAGCATTTAGTAATTTCGGTCTCATTTAAGAGTACTGGCAAAGGTACCTTGCTTGTGGCATTTGTTCCGGTTGCTGCTTGAGGTGAAGGGGTAGCACAGAAATTCTTTAGCAATGGAGGGAAAAATGGATTTAATGGGAACATCTTAGGCCAACAATTGTCATTGACTTGATTAAGGGCGCTGCAACAGAAGGGACCGATCTTTCCAATTTGGCCATGGGAAAGTGAATCTTGAATCTCCTTGAAACAACCTGGAATGCTTTTTAGGGATTCCCAGCATTTATCAGCACCTTCTACGTGAGGTGGTAATAAGCCAGGAATTTCTGGCTTGAACTGCGCTAGTCCTGTCGAGACCCACAGTGCTATACAAGCCACAACCAACATCATGGAACCTGCATTTGATGATGATATGTTTGCCATTATAAAAATATTTTGCTGTAAGTATTGTATGAAGCAGAGGGATGTGTTTAATTTGTGATTCTGAAGATGAAATTTGTTTGGAATTTATAGAACGTTAGAGGAGTTACTCGTGTTGAAATATTTATTATAATAAATTAAGGCCGTAGCAGTTCTAATAACGTTTAATTTGTTTTAAAATCCCTTCCATTAAATAGTTAAAATGGCATCTCTTGCAATAAATTAATAAATATTCATGAATCCCATTAAGATAAGGAGATTAACACTCCTCTATACATATGCTACTTTTTCTTCATGACACGATATTCACAGTTTACACAATTTTCCTTAAATCAAGCAGTAAGAGCGTTACTTGTTCTCTAGCAAAATTGATTAAAGGGATTTTTTATTGTGTGATATGGAAGTCACAAATTTTAGTATCAACAGTTGACGCCGTCTGTGAAAAACTTATAGAAAGCTATGACAGTAATCAAAGAACATCTAAACGTGAGAAGGCACTTGGTCGGGAGCATGAATGAAGAAGGAATATCATATTCTAATTACCCATCACCTTCGACGCAACACCTTCAAGGGTAAGTGGCAGCACGCGTAGGAGGTAGAGATGGTACCAAAATTGTGCAAAGGTGCACATAGACGTGTTCGCCCTGGTCGCATGAAGGTACGCTTGGAATAGACCCCTGAGTAATTTCACACCGTTTGGCTGTGAACCCAACGTTCAAACCTATAAAACAAAAAAAATAAGACATTTAACTAAAAGAAAAAGGAGGCCATTAAAGAGGAGATAGACAAGTTAATGAAGGTAGGATTTATAAAGAGGTTTTTTATCCAGACTGGTTAGTCAACGTGGTAATGGTTAATAAAGCCAATGTAAAATGGAAGATGTGTGTCGACTTCACCGATTTAAACAAAGCTTTTCCTAAAGACAGTTTCCTGCTCACAGAAATAGATTAATTAGTAGACTCAACATCCGGAACACAAATTCTGGGGATTCATGGTTAACAAATGGGGAATAGAGGCCAATCCTTAAAAAATCGAAGCCATATTAGACATGAGATCCCCAACAACTCTAAAAAAAGAGCAAGGATTAATCGAAAGGTTAATTGCACATAACAGATTTATCTCCGAAGCCACGGATCGATCCTTTCAATTTATCCAAGCTATAAAGAAGGGAAAAGAAATTAAGTGGACAGAACAATGTGAAACAAGCTCTCAAGAGCTAAAGGTCTAACTTGCGAATCCGCCTCATCTAGTGAGTCCCTAAAATGTAACTTTTTCTACTTATAGAGAAAATGCCTGGAAGAGGGTGATGGTGTAGATGTCAAACACCAATATGATATTTGGGTATTAAGCTAAGTATTAAGATGGTATTGCATTTTCTCCCTTATAGAAATATCCTTGAAAAACTTAATTTTATAAATAAAAATAAATATTGAAAATAAATCAATATATTATAATTAAAAAACCCTAACTGGGTTTATCAGAATAATTTGCTTGTCTCTCATAGTTCTGCCCTTGCATTACCACCATCATCTCTCATAGCTTAACTATCACCCAGTAGGGTCAATCATAACCCATGGTACCTCTACTACTACCTTCTCTCTCACATCATAGCCTTATTTTTAGTTCTCCCCTTAACTAATTTCACCTCATAATCTATGGCCTTCTTTGTCCTTCTTCCTTAATTTGTTACATCCCTCGTCCTTTGCCAGAATCAAATGTTTGATTTAATTAAAAAGGGAGAAATAACCTTATGGTAATTTGCTTCAAAAATTAAAGGGTGGAAGCAAGGATGATCCTTGAAGATAAGGAATTCAAAGAGAAAGATCTCCAGAGTTCAGGTTCACGACAATCTATGTTTTTTTTCGTTGCTTTCTATTGCTGCTTCATAGGTTCTTCCCTTTTTTTTTCTTTTATTACTAGAGTGATCATTACAACAAGTAATAATCCTTTATTTCTCAAGTTTATATTCATATATAATTAAGTACATATCTCAATGTATGATGTGTGGTGTACACAGAAGTCTATAACCAGTCTTTTGAGGGTGGGGCTAAGAAACTTGATGTTCTGCTTGAGGAAGAACTAGTTGTTGCACAAAGGACTTGTCAGAAGTATTCTAGACATGCAAACTAAGTTTTCAAAAATAATAGTAGAAATAGCAATTTAAAGGGCTTTTTTGGGCGCAACATAATTTACTTACAATATCAAGTTATTCTATGGTACTAATTATACTATATACCGTTCATATTATTAATACTAATTATTCAATATAGGAAAATGATCGACAACTCTATATTTTTACACGCATATTTTTATATTTTTTGTTAACCTTTTGATTAAGGGTGGAAGATGAAGATTGAATGTAAAAAAAGGGTAAGAAATATTTATATTTATTAATTAAGGTCTTTTGTATCTTTTAAGTCACATCTTTAATTCCGATCTAAACTAAAGACAATAAATAGTGAGGAGAATGAGAGTTGGCATCAAAATGAAATCGGTTCTTTAAAAAGAGCACCAACTAGATATAGAGGACAGAATTTTCCAATAGAGACCAAAGAGGAAGGCAGACATATCTCCAAGGCACAATGCCTAGCTTACGACTGTGGCAGTTGTCTGACCATATGAAGTTCCGACACCAAGTATTAAGCATCTTACATAAAGAGGCAAGCAATTTATAGATAGAAAAAACATAAATAAGAGTGGATTGAATAATTGAATGAACAAGCTAAGTATGATCAGCCAAAGATAAGAGTTTTCCTTGCCAACCTTCTAATCTAGCTCGTACATTAGCGCTAAAACTTAAAGATGAATGCATCTAGGTTTTCCCTGAAGAATTGGTACACTCAAATAGATGAACGCTAGAAACCCTTTCTTGAAATTTTAGGATATTATAGAAGACCGGTGAAAGGCTGATTTACTCTTTTTTGGGTGCTAATCAATTGACTTGAAGTAGAACCATATTCCTCTAAGAAAGTCTTTAAGTTCTTCAACGATCTAGAGTTACTTCTACAAAATATCATGACATCATCAGCGTAATGGACATAAGAGGCAATAATGCATCCACGAGGGGAAGAACTTTCTTTAATAGAGCTGATGGAGATTAAATTTGAGATTCCTCTACTAAGTACATCTTTGACTAAGCCAAAAAAGAGAGGAGAGAGTGGATCCCTTTGTCTAACACCTTTGTTGTAGGAGAAAAAGTTTTTAGTAGTACCAATATTCAAAATTGAGAGCTATTGATATTGTTGTAAATGGTACTTGTCTTGCAAAATTAAAAAACTGTGAAGAATAAATGCTTCAAATTCTTGAGGACTAGAGGTCTTGAGAAGGAGTATTCATCCAGACTTGAAAAGGATTTGATCTGGTGCCCGAGTACCCGAGGACCTGAGGTCATAAGGTAGAGTGGTCATCCTGACTTGAAGATGACCTAATTTTGTATCTGAGTACCCGAGAATTTTAGGTCATGAAGTGGTGTTGTCATCCTATCTTGAAGAGGATTTGATCTAGTGTTCGAGTTCCCGAAAACCTAAGGACCTAAAGAAGTGTTGTCATCCTGATTTTAAAAGGATATCAAACCTTCTTGAGTTAGGATACCAAATCTTCTTGAATTGGGATACTTAGGGACATTATAAAATCCCTGTACTTTAGAGCTTTTGACAAGGCAGAGAGGATAAGTGAGGGAGAAACTAAAGAGAAGTGATTTGAGATAAGAGAGTCATCTTGTATAGATTATAACTTCTGATTCTAATAAAAAACCTTATATTTGTTTGCTCCGTAGACATGAGCAATTTTGCTGAACCATATAATTCTTGTTTGTTTCTGAACTTGCTTATTATTTATTTTATTTTGTGTTTACTGGTCAGGCCTAATAGTTTTTTATCAGATCGTAATCTTGATTAAATCAATTAGTGCTAAAATATCGTTACTGAGACTGATTTTCTACAATAAGAACAAAATTAATCACATCGGATCTAATAATGTCCGAACAAGTTTGATAGAAGCAATCGGGAAAACAGTCTGAACTCAGAGCAGTTGTCAGGTTTATGGAAAAAAACAGCGTTGGTAATCTCAGTATTAGAGAGAGTAGAGATTAACAGATTATTCTCGTCCATTGAAATTAAACTAAGGATAAGAGATTGTAAAGAGGAGGAAACCTTACCAGAATCTTTATTTAAGTCTACATTAGAGGTCCCATAATTCTAGGGAATTGTTGATCCTTGCCCCGTAAATACTATCAGAAATGAAATTATCATACTTTTTGAAATATATTTCTATAAGATTTGGTCAATTATGATAAATTATGACTAATTTAATTGACTTTTATTGTACCTTCTATATCATGGTCTATAAAGCTTGAGGGGATTTTATCTTAGTTATTTTAAAAAAAGGGGGAAAATATGTTTGATATAACATATGATAATGGTAAAAAATGTAAAAAAAAATTGTTTGACTAAAATTGTTTTTAAAAATATGTTTTTATTAAAATTTTAGAATAAATAATGGAAAAAAAAGTAACAACAAAGCAAGTTCTTTTACATAATTGAACATATTTATTTCAAAGAATTAAATTATACTCCTAAATTACAGTTTAGATGGTATGAGTTATGTTTAACCCTCATATATAATCCTTAATTTATTTTTTTTTAAGTAAAAGACCTCAATTAAGAGGATTCATTAAAACAAAAGAGAATACCGAGCTAAAATGGTGGGGAGATGAAAACCTAACCCCTGAAAGCAAAAACGATAGAAAAAACAAAAAACTAAAAATAAATATGATTGAAGTAACATAGGTTAATGAAACCTATACTTAGGAAGACCCATATAATCCTGATGCAACAATCCTTTGATCTCTTTTAGAGAATTTGACCACCATTGCAAAGAAATAAAAGCAAGACCCATGTTAGCAAGTTTGTCAGCAACTGCATTGCCCTCCCGAAAAATATGGGAATAGTGAATACGCATGGAATCCATCATTCTTCTACAAGAAAACCAAAGGGAGCGAAGTTTCCAAGGAGGAGAATAAGATGCATTCTGAATACAAGATAGAGTTGAGCTGGAATCACTTTCAATCCACAGATCAACCCAGCCATTAGAGTGAGCAAATTTAATAGCTGTAAGAATTGCTTGTATCTCTGCAAAAAAATTGTTCTGATGACCTGATGAGAGAGAAAAAGCACCACAAAAATTGTAGTTGTGATCTCTGAAAACACTAGTAGCAACAGACAAGCCAGGATTACCTCTAGATAGTCCATATGTATTGACCTTTATCCAGGAAGGTAGAGGAGGTAACCAAAAAACAGCGGAGATTCTAGGAGCTCGACATTGACGTGGTTTAATACCCAAAGATCTAAGAATTGCAAGATCTGATCTAGAAAGAACAAAACCTGGGCACAACAAGAAGCAGTGATAGAATGAAAAGTGATCGAAGCCGATTTAAAAATCAAGCTATTACGAGCTTTCCAAATAGAGTGCAAAATGAATAAAGCGCCCAAAGACCAAATATTAAAACCCATAGGTGAGAAGCATTGAGAGACAATTGTTCCCCAAAGATCAGTAATAGAATCTAAATTCGAATGAGCAACTTGAAAAATTGCAAACCACCAGGACCATATCCTTCTAGCAAAAGTACACTCAACCAAGAGATGAGAAACTGATTCTTCTCGGGATAGGCAAAAGACACAACGAGATACTAAGGAGATTCCACATCGTTTCAAAATAGCATCTATTGGCAAGCGATTGTGAATCAATCTCCGAAAAAAGAATGAAAGTTTTGGAGGGATATGATGCTGCCAAATTAAATTTGACCCAAGCAATAGTGATGAATTTGCGAATTTCATAGTCACCAGACCATATGAAATTGCGAGTAGCACGTGACAAATATTTTACAAGGGAAATCGGCCATTTGTAGATGGGAAAACTATGTAAAAGGACTAATTGAAAGACGGAACTGACTAATTGAACTCTTCCTGCCATTGATAACACTTTGCCTTTCCATCCTGCAAGCTTTGAGATTGCACGATCTGCTAAGACATGCAAATGAATCTTTTTTGGTTTACCACGAAACACTGGGACTCCAAGATATATAAAAGGAGCAGTGCCTTCTCGAAAACCCAAAATACTCTGAATCTCCCTGGCGCAAGAGGAAGAAGATTTTCCCACATAAAATAAACACTTGTCTTTATTGAACCGTTGCCCAAAAACTGCAGAATAATGATCAAGGAAATGAATCAGATTCCTTATCTCCCCTGCAAAATAATATAGCATCATCAGCGTAGAAGACATGAGTTAGCCGAGAGCATCCCTAGGAGTTGAAATAGACTTGATTTCTTTATTATTCAAAAGTCTTGAAATTCCTCTACTCAGATAATCTTCAACAATGCAAAACAAAATAGGTGAAAGAGGGTCTCCCTGCTGAACACCCCGAGAACAAGAAAAGAACCCATGAGGCGATCCATTAATAAGAACAGAAAGCTTGGCTGAACCTAGAAGAATTTTCACCCAATTGACAAAAGTGTTGCCAAACCCAAATTTTTTTAAAATACTGATTAGGAAAGACCATTCCAATGTGTTGAAATCTTTTTCAATATCCAGCTTGATAGCGACATTTCCACCTTGTATAGTACGATCAAGAAGCTGAAAATTGTCAGAGACCAAGCCAATAGCATCAGAAATGCTTCGGTTAGAAATAAACCCATGCTGCTGTGGTGAAATGATTTTTTCGACAATATGCTTTAAGCGAACAGCAAGAATCTTTGGAATGACTTTAAAAATGTAATTGGCCAAAGCAATTGGACGAAAGCGAGATAAAGCATCAGCAACAGGCACCTTAGGAAAGAGAGTGATAAAATTAGAATTGATGTTTGATGGAAGCCAAGAATGCTCAAAAAAATATTGAATAAAATGTACTACATCTTCACCGACAATCTCCCAACAAGATTGGAAAAAAACACCACCAAAACCATCAGGACCAGGGGCGCTATTAGAATTCATGTCAAACACAGCTGCCTTGATTTCCTCTGTATTTGGAATTGCTGAAAGAACCTCATTATCCTCATCTGAAACAGATCTTGGGATAATATATTGTAAATCTTGGTTACTCACATTATCATTAGAAGAGTATAATTCTGCAAAAAAATTGACAACATGGTTAGAAATTTCAGTTGGATCCTCAACTAAATCTTCATTTATCTTCAAATGCATCAATTTTGACCGAGCGGATCTTATTTTTGCATATAAATGAAAAAACTTAGAGCTTCTATCACCATCTTTAAGCCAATTAACACGAGCTTTTGTTTTCCAAAAATCATCATAAACTTTTAAGCAATCCAAAACCCGCTTTTTAGCATCTATTTCTTCTGAAGCCAAGACATCCGAGATCCCATTCACTCCAATGTTATTTTGAATCAAAGCAAGTCTATCCTTGGCCATAGCCAAGTTAAATTCAACATTACCAAAAATTGCAGAATTCCAATCCGGAAGCTTGCTCTTAAGACGCTTTAATTTAAAAATCAAGTTATGCATAGGACAAGAGACTCCTGTAGAAACAACCCAATTGTCTCGAACTAATTTCATAAAGGAAGAATGTTGAATCCAGATAGGCTGAAACCGAAAAGGCTTGGGTCCTGAAGCAATTGAAGTAGAAGCTGAGAAAACTAACGGAGAGTGATCTGAATTTATACGAGGTAAAGTTATACAATTTGTAATTGGCCAACAATGTAACCAGTGAGGATTTCATAAAGAACGATATAATCGAAGCTCAGTTTGACCCCTAGTTCGCCATCCACTCGACCATGTATAGAATGTACCTGTTGTATTAAGATGGATTAAGTTGCTATCATCTGTGGCTTTCTTGAAGTCAGAGCAAGCTATTTTATGAGGAGGACAAACTCCTTTCTTTTCATGAACTCCCAACACTGAATTAAAGTCACCAATAACCATCCAAGCTTCTGAAATAAAGTCCTTTAATCTAACCAAATCTGCCCATAGTTCTCTAAGTAAGACATAATTTGTTTAAGCATACACAAAAGTGAGATAACACTTGTGCCCATCAATGCGATATACAACTGTAATAAATTGCCCTGCAATAGAAACAACAGAGACGTCTGTAATGAGGGAAGAACAAAGCAACCAAAGGTTGGGAAGAAGACCACCTCTATTATTAACCGAAACCAGCCGCATATTAAGTGAAGTCCAGTAGGAATCTGGAATTGTAGAAAGAGAAATCATAGGTTCAGCAATACCTACAAAATTTGGTTTATGAATTTTGCATAAATTAAAAAGTTCCACTTTGGAGCTAGGATTGCCAATGCCCCTAATATTCCAATAAAAGACTTTCATCAAGTGGAGGAGGAGATGCCACCTTCACCACAGTGAAGATCTTGATTCAGTCTAGGAGCCTTTACATGTTTCCTTCGAAGTAGCATCTGCTAAAACTTTGATAAAACTGGAAAAGAATCTGCATCTATTTCCCGAGAGACCGCCTCAATTTCTGCCAAAAAATCATCATGGACACCTAGTTGATCATCTTTATCAGATTCATTGCCAGAAGGCGTAGTCGACAATCCAGCACCTGAGTCGCGAGCAGGATCATTAAGATTAAAAGATGGAGCACACTCCACAGAATTTTCAATTTACTTATCTAGCATAGTTGAAACTTTCAAACATGGGACTTGTTGTATTGCAGTAACAGTTTCAGCCATAGAACTAACATGTGGCTCTATTATGGTAGTCGCTTCAGGGACAAGCGGCTCTTTAACAATAGTACTCGCCTCTGAATTACTAAGAACTTGTTGAACTGAATCAGTTCTAGTATTCCCATCCTTCTTTGGCTTGTAAAAAGTTGCTTGTTTTTAGAATCAACAATCGGTGGTTATTTTTTCGCATACCTACATTTGTCAATGGAATGACCCAGCGCCCCGCATTCTTTACACTTCATTGGGAGATGCTCATACTGAATGTCCACTGGAAAACAAAAGTTTGGTCGCTCTACCATTAAGGTTGCAGGAAGCTCCATAGAAAGATCAACTTCCACTAAGACCCTGGCATAATACCCATATTTCTTTTCTAGAGTGATTGGATCTATTTTAAGCGGAATTCCTGCACCTCGAGCAATATGCATGAGAATACAAGGATGCCAGTATTCGGAACTCAATCCGTAAATTCTAATCCATACTTGTGCATGAGCTTGAATTTGCGGATCATAAGGATTGAAATCTGGAGTCCATTGATATAACCTGAAAATTCCAAAAGATAAAGAGCAATACCCATTGCTCCATACTTTCCCCATATCTTCTTCAGAATGAAAGTGTAAATCATAATATCCCTTAGGTAGTGCCATAATGCTCCAATCATTGGATAATCTCCAAATTGCTTGAAGGGAATATTTTAGATCATCTTGGTTACAATATTTTACTGAAACAACCTTTTAATGAAAGATAAACAAGTGAGTGTAAGGGTTTCTTCGGTAAGGGTTAAGTTTTTGGGAAATAATTAATCGTGAATCACAGACTGGAACCTTGGACTTTCCGGCGGACTTCATCTTGATCTTGACGGCGAACTTCATCTTCAACAACCTATGAAATTCCTTTTTAGTCCACCTCTCCTCGATGCCAATTTCCGGTAACATGGCTTCTAGCAATCCTCAATCCGAGACTATTACAACGAAGACTGACACTTCAGCAAAATCATTTGCAGACGTTGTAAGGAAACAACCTCCTTATCATTTAGGGTCTTCTAATAATGTCATTCCACCTCCTTCTTTTAAAGGTGATATGACATTTGTTAAGATACCACATGATGTTTATTTGCAGTAGATCCAATATAGCAAATCCAATTTGATTGGGCGGTTGTCCTTGCGTAAAGGTTCTCGTCCTTTGAAAACAGATGATATATAATCCTTAATTTAAACAACAATAAGGAGTTAAAATTTGATGTTTCGCACGGTATGATGCTCACCCATCTAAAAATCTTTAACTATTTAATTGGGCAATTCAGTTTTATAATCTTTTAAGTTATGAAAATTGATGATGTGAATACATGTTTAAAAAACTCCTAAGGTCTAACCTTAATAATTTTTATTGTTTTGAAAGCATTCAAATTCATTTAATGTTCCCAGTACTAGAGAGAGATTTTCCCAATAGATATAACATTCCATATTGTATTTAAAGAAAACAATTAATATAAGAAATGAACCTTTGTATTTTTTCTTATTTCAATAAACTAATAATATTTTAAAATTTATATACCACTAAAATAATATAATAATTGCCTCTCCAACATAAATTTATTATGATAAATATCAATTCAACATAGTGTTTGACTAGAATTGCTCTTAAAAATAGTTTTTATTAAGATTGTAGTAATAATAAATAACAGGTGAAAAAAACAACAAAAAAAAAAGTTCTTTTACATAACCGAACATATTTATTGTGAAGAACTAAATCACACTCCTAAGTTACTAATCCATTCTAATTCTTATCTAATTCTATAAGAATTAATAGTGCCTAAAAACAAAACTAACAAAGACAAGAATTAATGTGCTCTAGTTAGGCCTTGGATCGAATTGGAGCTTGTTTAAACTGCCTTGGGTGCTGGTGTAGACTTGACAACCTTAGCACAAGCGCTTTTCAACAATGGAGGGAAGAACGGATTAAATGGGAACATCTTGGGCCAACACTTATCATCGATTTCAGTGACAATCTTGCAGCAAGCAAGGCCAATACCACCGAATATTTGGCCACTGGTGAGTGCTTTATAAATCTCTAAAGCACACCTTTTGCTATTTGTAATAGATTTCCAGCATTCAGTAATTTCAGTCTCATTTAAGAGTACTGGCAAAGGTACCTTGCTGGCGGCATTTGTTCTGATTGCTGCTTGAGGTGAAGGGGTAGCACAGAAATTCTTCAGTAATGGAGGGAAAAATGGATTTAATGGGAACATCTTAGGCCAACAACTGTCATTGACTTGATTAAGGGCGCTGCAACAGAAGGGACCGATCTTTCCAATTTTGCCATGGGAAAGTGAATCGTGAATCTCCTTGAAACAACCTGGAATGCTTTTTAGGGATTCCTAGCATTTATCAACACCTTCTACGTGAGGTGGTAATAAGCCAGGAATTTCTGGCTTGAACTGCGCACTCCTGTCGAGACCCATAGTGCTATACAAGCCACAACCAACATCATGGAACTTGCATTTGATGATGATATGTTTGCCATTAGAAAAATATTTTGCTGTAAGTATTGTATGAAGCGGAGGGATGTGTTTAATTTGTGATTCTGAAGATGAAATTTGTTTGGAATTTATAGAACGTTAGAGGAGTTACTCGTCTTGAAATATTTATTATAATAAATTAAGGCCGTAGCAATTCTAACGTTTAATTTGTTTTAAAATCCCTTCCATTAAATAGTTAAAATGGCATCTCTTGCAATAAATTAATAAATATTCATGAATAGACTTTGTGAAAGGCTGGACCAGTCTTTAAAGATGAATTAATTGATAAATAAACGTTCACCCTTTTTGGCGGCATGCAACCGAAAACTGGATTATTTTGCTTTTTTCAGTATAAACAATTAGATTTCAAATAGGGTTTTGCAAAACAACCTGGGGTTCATTTCATCTCAGTTTAATATAATGTATATTAATTTTTAACGCATTCACTATTTCTTTAATATCTATTAAATTTAAAGAGGAATAGGTGATGAAATATCTCTGCAAATTGGTTTAAAATTGATGTGGGTAGTTTTGAAGTTGTAATTGTTTTAAAATAAAATCTCTAAAGGTCAAATATAAAAAGTGAGTGAATTTTATTAAAAATTAGTATAAACGAACACTTTTTTTAACTTTATTTTTAAACTTGAATAAAATTCAACAATAAATATATCCTAAGATGAGTAATAAATTGATATATTAAAATCCAAAATGTTATTTTAAGTAAACAATTAAATGTTTAAGGCATGAAAGAAATAACATGTATGAATAGGTCTGCAAATTAACATTTGAAATATTTACATATTTTTCGATTTGCGGTTTAGACGGTATGAGATATTTAACACTCTTAGATCATCCTCAATTTTAGTAACAATAAAGAGTCAAAATTTGACGTTTCCCAAGGTATGTTTCTCACCCATCTAAACCTTTAAAAAAATTAAATATTTAATTTGGCAATTAAGTTTTCCAATCTTTTAACTTATGAGAATTGATGGCGTGAATACATGTTTAAATAACTCCTAAGGTCTAACCTTATAATATTTAGTGTTATGAAAGTATTCAAATTCATTTAATGCTTCCAGTATTAGAAAGAGTTTTTCTTAACGTATATAACCTTAACATAAAGCCTAACTCCATGTTCAGTGCTTACTTCTATATTATATTTGAAGAAAACAATTAATATAGTAAAGGAACGTTTATATTTTTTTTATTTATTATCAATTAGGAGTTAAAAATAATTTTTTTAATTACAATTATATAAGGGTGTGATTGTTATTTTTAATAAATTATAATCTTTATGGGTATTTTTAAAAATATTAAGACTATCTAAGTTAAAAGATTAAAATTTAAAGACTCATGTGTTATTATATTTAATTCTGTCAACTAAGAGAACGAGGTATCGGAATATTATGAAAACAATAGAAGATATTGCGATATTAGGTCAAATAATAGGGAGGAATCGGGCATTCTCCCTATGACGATAATAGGGAGGAATCGGTCGAATAATAGGGAGGAATTGCGATATTAGGTCTAACTAGGTAGAATATGAATATAATTAACACAAACATATACACAGTGTAACCTAAGGCCTTTCTTCAACTATGGCGATAGAAAAGCCAATAAGCTGCTTATTTTAGAACTCTTAATTAAAAATTTGTAGTTGGTAAGAAAAATATAAGCTTCGATCTTACGGCAGCTTTTATTAGTAAGGAAGGGCTATTTTAAATAATATTAAAATAATCTAGGATTGCATTCTAAAATTTCTATTAACATCATCATTTAAAAAAAAAAGGACAATTATATCTTATATTTTCATAAATCTTAATTCTATTGTCTACATTCTTATAATTTATAATTTATTTTATTAATTATGTATATAGAGTTTATACTCCTCGTGAACTGATTTATCCTGAGATTATAGCTTGTATTTCATTTTTTATTGTGGCTACTTGCATTTTCATATTAATTGAAGCAAGTGTAAGTGTCGTTTTTGTTGATGAAAATTTTGCTTAATTTGAATAAATGGATACTCTATCTACGTGTTAAATTCTAAGTGGTAGATGATCCCTCTCTTTCCTACAAAATAAATTATAGTCAAGGGATATCAGATTATTTTTCAGCGTTAACCCTCCGATGATCATGTCAGTTACCAAAAAATAAAATTAAAGAGAGAGATTTCAAATTTAGAGAGATAAAGTTTTTTCTAATATTTTTGAGTTTTTCTTTACCTTCAAAATAAAAATTTGAGCTTTTATAATTGTTAATTGATATGACAAGGATTTTATAATTTTGTTTTTTGGATAATCTCGATGTACAGATGTAATATGACATAATCATAACTTCTTATAATTTTACCACTTGTATGTTTTTAATTATCTTTCTATGAATTTGGGCTTTTAAGTTGTTTTATTAAGGGTTTAAACATCTCTTATTACTAATTATCGACCTAAGCCCATTAATCAAGTATTTTAGGCGTAACCATTTTCATTGAAGAAAAAAATATAAAACTTGGTATAAGAGACTTGGGATTTATATAATCAAGACTGAGTATGGAATTAAAGCATATACAATTCTGTGGACATTTATAAACAACCTACTCTTGAGTACCATCCCAAACTGAAAGATGCGACCTAGTTTTGCTGTGAAAAATAGGCCAAGCAATATTTCATTCTCTTCAAAATTAGGTCTAAAGATGAATGTCCAAAAGAAACTATTCCCATCTCTCAGGATATCAAAGGAACGAAAACGGTGAGCTAAATCCAATGCTTGCAAACATGACTTTAAAGCATGCAAGTACTTCTGGTTAATTTAGAATTTGTTAGGAGTATCTTCTACTGTGCAAGACAGAAATAAGACATATCATGGAGCTGGAGGATATGTTAGGGTACACAATTGATCCATTTGTGGTAATTTGATGATTAACTAATATGGTACATGTTATGGAGCCTATACAAAAAGTGTATAGATATATTTTTATGTAAACCCCAGTGGAAGGCTCAAATTTTTATTAAAGACGAAATGAGACAGATATTACAAAACAAGAAGTGCATAGCTAGACCCCAAAGAAAAACAAAAGGCTAAACAAAGAAGGACAATTATGAGAATCTATAATGTGGAAACTCATGAGTATCTTTGTGAAGAATGCCAAGAACAGAATCCAATGGTGAATCCCACAGTTGAAAATCAGCACAGCTTAACCCCAAGTTGGCAAGCTTATCAGCTACAAAATTATTCTTTTGATAAGTATGGGTAACACGATTGCGGACAAACCAAGGTGGCGACAAACAATTGTTAGAAAAGAGGTTAACGACTAGCATTGAATCAAGTTCCAGCGAATTATCTTATATTGTGAAGAATAGATGCATCAAATTTTCGAGAACCCAAGGACTTGAAGTCATGAGATGGAATAGTCATCCTAACCTGAAGAGGATCTGATCTAGTGTCTGAGTACTCGAGTACCCGATAAGTTAAGGACCTGAAGACGTGTTGTCATCCTTATTTGAAAAAGATATCAAATTTTCTTAAATTTGGATACCAAACCTACTAGAATTAAGATACTAAAACTTTTTGAATTGAGATACTTGGGGACATTATAAAAACTATGTACTTTAGAGCTTTACTAAGAGAGAGAGAGGAGAAGAGATGGAGAAGCTGAAGAGAGGTGATTTGAGAGAAGAGAGTTATCTTATACAGATTCTATCTTTTGATATAATAAAAAACCTTACATGTGTTTGCTCTATAGACGTAGGCGATTTTGCTAAACCACGTAATTCTTGTTTGTCTCTGAACTTACTTATTATTTATCTTTTTTATGTGTACTGGTCAAACTTGATAGTTTTTATTCAATCACAATCTTGATTAAAACTATTAGTGCTAGAACATTGTTATTGAGTTTGATACGCTGACAAAATCTGTGAAAAGGGAGATTTTGAGGAAAACTCATTATGAAATTGTATGAAGTTTGAATAATCAGGTTCTAAGGGAAATTTGAAAAGAGAAGACTGCAGCCAGAATTTGGAGCAACTTAGAAGCGATTTGCATGACGAAGTCTTTGGTCAGTAGGATGTACTTGAAGAAAAGATTGTATACCTTTGCTATGGTTGAAGGGACCCTAATTAAGAAACCTAATTTCCTTAGGAATGTTAGATCAGTTAGGGTGGATATTTAAGGCCGAAAATGGGACTTTGAATGTAATTAATGGTTCTATGGTAGTCATGAAGGGGTGAGGAAAAATGGTTTATATGTCTTAGATAGATTTGTTGTCATTAGTTCGGTTAATGCAACAACAGGCTTTAACAATAGTAAGACTAGGTTGTGAAATATAAGGTTAAGCCATATGAGTGAAAAAAGGTTAAAAGAATTAAGTAAACATAGAGTGTTTGGTAATGATAGGATTGAATCATTAGGCTTTTGTGAACAATGTGTCTTAGGGAAATCTATAATGTTATAACGAAAGCAAGAAAGATAATTAAGAACGCAAATAAAGAACACAGAGATTTAACGTGGTTCACTAACGATGTGTTAGCTACGTCCACAGGTAGAGGAGAGAAAAGTTTTATTGATCTTGAGGACTAAAGATTATAGATTACGGCTAGGTTATGACCTAGAGAGTTTATATAATACTTCCTAGACAGATGAGGAAAAGCCTAGAAAAATAGGCCCAAACAGATAACCCTAGCCCAAAACAGGGACTAACTGATTCAAGGCATATTCTAACAAATCTCCACCTTGACTTGAATCCTCTCACAAATAACAGATGTACCAGATGCACCATACACAATGCCAGATGTACCAAAAAAAAACCTCTTCTACCTCAGATTTTTCCCTCTAAAAGGCAATCAACAACTCCTAACATTTAGCAAGTCCAAACAATGTTGGAACTTGCTATGCGGAACTAGCTTGGTGAGCATATCGGCTGGGTTATCAGCAGTACCCACTTTGTTCACCTTAATTCTCTTCTCACTTCTTAGAAAATGATACCTTACATCAATGTGCTTAGTCATCACATGATGAACTTGATCAAACAAATTGCACTGAGACTGTCACAATACACTATAGCCTGATCATGATGTAGACCCAAATCACTGACCAATCCTTTCAACCAGATTCCCTCTTTGGCTGCTTCTGTCAATGCCATGTACTCTGCTTCTGTAGTAGACAAAGTCACTGTAGGCTGCAAAGTAGCTTTCCAACTAACAACTGAACTACCAAGAGTGAAAACATAACCAGTCATAAATCTTCTACTGTCAACATCTCAAGCATAATCAGAGTCTGAAAACCCTGTCACCAAACACTGTGTATCACCTCCATAAATGAGACCAACATCAAATGTACCTTTGAGATACCGAAAAATCCTCTTCACAGCTTGCCAATGCTCCTTGCCAGGTTCACCCATAAACCTACTAACAACACTAACAGACTGTGCAAGATCAGGTCTAGTGTAGATCATCGTATACATCAAGCTTCCTACTGCACTAGCATAGGGAACTCGAGACATGTACTCCTTCTCCTCAACAGATTTAGGTGCAAAAGCAACGGACAAATGTGTATTTGCAGCACTAGGAGTATCTATGGGCTTTGCGGTAGACATGCCAAATCTTGACAAAATCTTCTGAATATATCCCTTCTGTGACAAGAAGAGCTTCTTTTTGCTTCTATCCCTATAAATCTCTATTCCCAGAATTTTTCGAGCTGCACCCAAATCTTTCATCTCAAACTCAACACTAAGAAGATCCTTCAACTTCTGAACATCAGACTTGTTCTCTGCAGCTATCAACATATCATCTACATACAGGACCAAATAAATTAAAGAACCATTTGTTGCCTTGCTGTAATAAACACAACAATCATACGGACTCCTGGTGTAGCCAATCTCTATCATATAGTTGTCGAATCTCTTATACCACTACCTCGAAAATTGCTTGAGTCCATACAAGGACTTCTTCAACTTGCAAACATAGACTTCCTTACTAGGAAACTGAAATCCATCTGGCTGAGTCATGTATATCTCCTCTTCCAACTCTCCATGTAGAAAAGTTGTCTTCACATCTAGTTGTTCAAGCTCCAAATCCTGATGTGCAACTATTACTAGTAGCACCCTGATGGAAGTGTGTTTGACCACTGGCGAAAAAATCTCATTGTAGTCTATTCCCTCTCTCTGAGTGAATCCTCTAGCTACTACTCGAGCTTTATACTTGATACCCTGAACAGATGTTTCTCCTTCCTTCTTCTTATAGACCCATATACACGTGACGATCTTTCTGTCTCGAGGTCGCTTGGTTAATTCCCAAGTCTGATTCTTATGAAGTGACTCCATCTCATCTCTCATTGCAGCAAGCCATTGGGTAGACTCAGTACATGTAACTACTTCTTTATAGGTGGATGGCCCATTAGAGTCAGTATCTACTTCTTCAGCAACCTGTAGTGCATAAGCCACCATATCTTCAAAACCGTATCTCTTTGGAGGTATCCCATAGTTAGCTCTCTTTGACCGATTAAGAGCCAAACTGTGCTGACTTGCTACTGGTAATGAAGAACCTGATGGTTCTGATTCTGACTGTGGGTGTTGATCTTCATGTTGTGGTTCACTCTCATCTAGAGTGACTTGTTGCTCCACCTGTTTCTCAATGCTACCATTTTCTGACACAACAATAGACTTCACAGTAGGGTTAAACATAGAATTTTCATCAAAAACTACATTTCTACTAAGTATAACCCTCTTTTCAGACGGGGACCAGATTCTATACCCTTTAACCCCATCCCTATAAACTACAAATACTCCCTTTTTAGTTCGTGGCTCTAATTTACCCTCATTTACATGATAATAAACACTACAACCAAAAGCTCTTAAATTAGAGTAATCAGCAGGCTTACCAGACCACACCTCAAAAGGAGTTTTGAGATGTATACCTGTATGAGGTCCATGATTTATCAAATAACACGCTGTACTAACCGCTTCTGCCTAGAACCTTCTAGTTAGTTCAGCATTAGAAAGCATGCACCTAGCTCTCTCTAGAAGTGTCTGATTCATACGTTCTGCTACATCATTCTGTTGTGGCGTATCCTTAACTGTATGATGCCTAGCAATCCCTTTTGCACTCATGTGACCAAGCCTTATATGCCATAACTTGGTCATGTTGTCCTTATCAATCTCCGAGGACGCAACAGCAATAGAACTTGACAGCGTAGAACCTTGAAGAAAATATAAGGTAGCACGCTTTATACCTTTCAAAACCACATTCGAACCCTTGCAGACATATAAAACTCCACCTTCACCTTGAAAACTGAAACCGTTGTTGTCCAACATACTCAAAGATATCAGATTCTTTGTCATAAGTGGAACATGCCTAACATCATTCAATGTGCAGAATTTACCATCATGTGTTCGTATTTTAATCGAGCCTATTCCAATCGCCTTACAAACAGAACTGTTAGCCATAGAAATATTGCCTCCATCTACCTGCTCGTAGGTTGTAAACCACTCCCTGCGCAGACATATATGGTAAGACGCTCCAGAATCCAAAATCCACACATCATTGTGATCCGTGTGCTCATCATCAACTAGAGCAATATCTTCTTCAGAATTGGTATATGCTACAACAGCAGTACCTGTCGGTTTATCCTGCTGCCTCTTCTTCTTGGGACAATCGGATTTCCAATGTCCCTTCTCTTTATAGTAGTTACAGACATCATTGGGTTTTGGACGCTTAGAAACTGGCTTCTTGAATTTCTTCTTCCCCGAATTTCCATGTCTATAACTCCCATTGGCTACTAACCCAGCAGCCTGATTATCTGCACCTGTACCAGTCGCCTTGTGGCGTAGCTCTCTAGTATGGAGGGACGATCTAACCTCCTACAGAGACACAGTATATTTCCCAACAATAAACGATTGCATAAAATTCTCATACGACAATGGTAAAGATACTAACAGAATTAAAGCAGCATCCTCATCTTCAACTTTAACATCAATATTACGCAATTCTAATAAAATTGTGTTTAATTGATCTAAGTGATCTCGAAGAGGCATACCTTCCTGCATTCGCAGACTGAACAGACATTGCTTTAGAAGCAACTTATTGGTTAAGGACTTTGTCATATAGAGACCCTCGAGCTTAACCCACAAACCTTGCGCGGTTTCCTCCTCTGCGACCTCAGTGATGATATCGTCTGCAAGACACAGCATAATCGTCGAGTGTGCCTTCTCCTCCAGAACGGCCATCTCAACGGTGATTGGATCCACCGGCTTCCTCGCAAGCGGCGCCTACAGCCCTTGTTGTTTCAACAAGGCTCGTATCTTGATCTGCCATAAACTGGAACTATTCCTCCCCGTAAATTTGTCGATCTTCACGTTCATACCAGACATCTTTCACACCGAATTTCAAACCCTAGACAGATCTAGCTCTGATACCAGTTTGTTATAATGAAAGCAAGAAAGATAATTAAGAATGCAAATAAAGAACACAGAGATTTAACGTGGTTCACTAACGATGTGTTAGCTACGTCCACAAGCAGATGAGAGAAAAGTTTTATTGATCTTGAGGAGTAAAGATTATAGATTGCGGCTAGGTTATGACCTAGAGAGTTTATATAGTACTTCCTAGACAGATGAGGAAAAACCTAGAAAAATAGGCCCAGACAGATAACCCTAGCTAAAATCAGGGACTAACTGATTCAAGGCATATTCTAACATATAAGATTAAAATTTGGGATTGCTGAACACAACCAAAAAGGGATCTTAGAATACATTCACTTAGATCTATGGGGACCTTTACAAGTCAATTCCTTAAGTGGTTCAAGATACTTCGTATCCTTGATAAATGATTATTCTAGAAATGTTTTGGTATATGTACTAAAATCTAAGGATCTGGGGCTTGAAAAATTCAAAAAGTGGAAATCACAAGTAGAGAATCAGATAAATAAAAGGGTGAAGTAGGTAAAGACTGATAATGACCTAGAGTATTACAATTAGGAGTTTAAGAACTTCTATAAGAAAAGTAGCATTTCAAGACATAGAGCTGTGAGAATGACCCTATAATAGAATAGTCTTGTTGAGAGGATGAATAAGACATTGATAGAGAAGGTAAGATGCTTACTAGTGCATTCAAGGCTTCCAAAGTCTTTATGGGCAGAATTTTTTATGACAACGATATATCTGGTAAATAGAAGTCCATCAACAACAATTGGGCTTAAAATTCCTATTAAGATATGGTTTGGAAAGAAAGCATTGTACAGTCACTCAAGAATCTTTGGCTGCCCTGCTTATGCACATACAAATCATGAAAAGATTGAGGCTAAAGCAATAAAATAAGTATTTGTTGGCTATCCAGAAGGTGTCAAAGGGTATAAACTTTGGTGTCCTTCACTTAAACCACCAAAATGCATTATGAGTAGAGATGTAAAATTCCATGAATAAGGTTTGCTTGATTATAAACAAGAAAAACAAGAGTCAGATGATGATTAGACTTTAGAACCAGAATCTGAGATGTTTAGATTGAGGTGGAGCAAACATCAGAACTTGGGGTTCTAGATACATCGGGTCAGAACACAATTTTGATTGATAAGGATGAGACTCGAAAAGAAGACCAAGTAGAGCAAACAGATCGAGATTAACTTAATAACTATCAGTTAGCAAGGGATAGAACAAGGAAGACAATAAGACCTCTAAGTAGGTTTGGTTATACTGATTTGATAACATATGCATTAATAGTTGCAATTAAAGCCATAGATGAAGTTCCAGCATGCTATAAGGAAGCTATGAATTCCAACTACAATGAGAGATGATTGAATCTATGCAGGATGACATTAAATCTTTGATGAAAAATCAGACTTGGCAACTTATAGACCGACCAAAGGACAAGAAAGTTGTTTGGTGTAAATGGAGCTATAAAATGAAAAAAAAGCATATCAAGTGGTGAACCAAAGAGGTATAATGCCAGACTTATTGTAAAAGGTTTCACTCAGAAAGAAAGGGTAGACTTCACAAAAGTGTTTTCTCCAGTAGTGAAACACAGCTTTATCAGAGCACTTTTAGCACTTGTAGCTTCTGAAGATTTGGAACTTGAAGAAATGGATGTCAAGACAGCCTTTCAACGTGGTGATTTGTTTGACAATATTGTGATAACTCAGCCTGAGGGTGTTTTGTCGTTTCTAGAAAAGAAGATCAGGTGTGTTTATTGAAAAAATCACTATACGGCTTTAAGCAATCACCAAGGCAATGGTACTTGAAGTTTGATGAATTTATAATCAAGTAAAAATTCATTAGATGTAGATATGATAGTTGTGTATACTTTAAAACTCTCAGAGAGGGCACAACTATTCATCTACTTTTATATGTAAATGACATGTTGATAGGTTGTCCAAGCAAAGCTGAGATCGATAGGTTGAAGAAGCAGTTGAATAAAGCTTTTGAAATGAATGACTTAAGGCTAGTAAGGAAGATCTTAAGCATTAAGTTGAAAAGGAACAGAAGTGAGAGATTAATATTTCTATCACAAGAGAAGAATATTAAGAGGGTTTTGGAGAAGTTTGGGATGGAAAATTCCAAACCAGTCATGACACCTCTAGCAGCTCACTTCAAGCTCTCAAGTTCACAAAATCCAAAGACAGAAGATGAGAAGAAATAGATGGAATCAGTGCTTTATGCAAATGCAGTTGGAAGCTTGATATATGCAATGATATTTACAAGACCAGACATTGCACATGCTGTCAGTGTAATTAGCAGGTTCATGGCTAATCCCATAAGTAGCCATTGACAGGCTGTTAAATGGATTTTGAGGTATTTTAAAGGTACTTCTAAAGTTTATCTTATGTATAAGACATCTAAAGATGATCAGGTGAAGCTGAAAGGATACGTTGATGCTGCTTTGTAGAGGACCTGGATAAGAGAAGGTCCATAACAGGTTATATGTTTTCTTTATGCAATTGCACAATAAGTTGGAAAGCAACACTTTAGCATATTATAGCTTTACCAATAAAGGAAGCAGAGTATATTACAGCAACAAATGCAATAAATGAAGCATTATGGTTCAAGGGCTTGGTAGGAGAACTGAGTCTATCTAATAAGTGTGTGGTAGTGCATTGTGATAATCAAAGTGCAATTCACTTAAGTAGGAATCCAATGCTTCATGAACGGACCAAACACGTAGATGTTAAACTGTATTTCATCAGGGATTAGATTGCTATCGAATTTGTAGACTTGGTAAAAATACACACAGATGATAACCCTGCTGATATGCTGACAAAGTTATTACCGGGCACTAGGTTCAATCTCTGTATGAACTTGGCAGGCTTTAGCAACTTATAAGAAAACAAGTTTGAGTAAGAACATGTAGAGGGAAAAGAATTAGAAGCAAGGTGGAGAATTGTGAAGAATAGATGCTTCAAATTCTTAAGGACTCGAGGGTCTGAGGTCATGAGGTGGAGTAGTCATCTTGACTTGAAGAGGATCTGATCTAGTGCTCGAGTACGGAAGGACTTGAGGTCATGAGGTGGTATTGTCATCCTGACTTGAAGAGAACCTGATCTGGTGTCTGAGTACCCGAGTACCTAAGAACCTGAGGACCTAAAGAGGTGTTGTCATCTTGATTTGAAAAGGATATCAAACCTTCTTAAATTAGGATACTAAACCTTCTTGAATTGGGATACTTAGGGACATTATAAAAACCTTGTACTTTAGAGCTTTACTAAGGGAGAGAGGAGAAGAAAGAAAGAAACTAAAGAGAGGTGATTTGAGAGAAGAAAGTCATCTTGTACAAATTCTATCTTTTGATTATAATAAAAAACCTTACATGTGTTTGTTCCATAAACGTAGACAATTTTGCTGAACCACGTAATTCTTATTTGTATTTGAACTTGCTTATTTATTTATTTATTTTGTGTTTACTAGTCAAACCTGATAGTTTTTATCAGATCTCAATCTTGATTAAATCAATTAGTACTAGAACATTGTTACTGATGCTGATTTTTCGCAACACATATCATTGGAGCTCGAAGGAATTCTCCCATTTTTAACATATTACATTGATGTAATTTAAATGAAGTAATTGAAATGGTATAGAGTAAAATGATATCGGCTAAAACAAAGGAAAATTGTGAAACAAATATTGAATATTATGTGTATTTGAGACACAAGTGTCAAATGAGTCAATGAAAGCCGAAATTGAGCTAAAGGTTGGGAACTAATTAAATTAAAGAAAATTTTATTCTTAGCTGAATTTGGGACTGGCTTATAAAATAATTAGGGATTACTGTACTAAAAAAATAATCAACGGTTAGGAAAAGTACCATAATAAATAGATGATTAAGCCAACGATTGCGGACAGACATATCAAGGTGGCAACAAACAATTGTTAGAAAAGAGATTAACAACCGCCATTGAATTAAGTTCTAACCATAGTATATGCCAATGTTTTTACGAAAATGACAGCCATAAGTTCTGGAAAAAAGCTGTATTTGCCTCAAATAATGCCAAAACTACCAAGGAAATGACCATTATAATCGTGAAAGACCCCACCATAAGTGGTATCTCTCGTGTTACTCCAAGCCATCAGAATTGGCTTTGATCCAACCAGAAGGAGGTGGATCCAAGTAATGACATGAACTTTTGGAGCCTTGCCAAGGCATGGAGAGTGTCATGGTAATTGCCGAAATGAATATAACCAGGACAAAAGGTTGAAAAGTATCGAATATGGGCTAATACATTCGTTTTGATCCGGTGAATAGATGGAAGAGCATCTTCAAACCTGCGTTTATTTCTCATCTTCCGTAAGGAGTAAAAAAAAGTGATAAGCTGTTGAAAGCCAGAGATTGAAAGCTGAGGACTAAAAGATGGAGTATTGAGAAACTGCCAGAGCTCTGAAGCTTTATAAAGAACTGGAACCTGGGTCCAAAAAATAGAACCAAACCAAAGACATGAAGAGTGAGCAAAGGAACATTGCACAAAAAGGTGATCAATAGTTTCCTCATGAGATGAAGACGGACGCAATTGACATGTAGAAATAATGCACAGTCCGCAGCTACAAAGAACATTATCCGTCGGCAAGTAATGATAAAAAATTCTCCAAATAGTGACAAAAAACTTCGGTAGAATGAAATTCTTCCATACCAGAGAACTCCATGCCTTAAGGGAAAGATTACTTTTCAGCGAATCCACCCAAACTAAACCAATCATGATTTGTTATGATTATTGATTGATAATTAGGGATTATTGTGTAAGTTTTTCTTATTTGGCTCACATGATAAATATTATATTAATTAGAATATTAAAGAAATACCTACACACTTCTCTTCCTATTAAGTATTATCTTAATTGAATTTATTACCCACTATCTTATTTAAAGGTTAGTGATTATTAAGTCTTATTTAATCTCCTTATAATAAAGTAAAAGAGAGAGAAAATTGATTGCCCACTTCCATATTTTGTCGTTAGTGGAGAAAGTGTTTTAAAGTCACTTTAATGATGGATAGAAATGAGGAGGGGAAACTTTTTTTGAGTTGTAGAAAATTTTCCTATAAAAAAGGTCTCTAGCCTAGCTATTTGATAGCCTACAAAAAATTATATCATTTTCCAATCATAGAGAGGCCTTGAGAAAGGAAAAGGTTAGAAGACACTTTTATTAGAAGAAATAATTTCAAGTTTCTTTACTTGAACAACATGGCTAGAGGTATGTATTCTATTTCTATATTTTCTCACATACTGTACTAAAAAAAAATCAATGGTTAGAAAAAGTAGCATAATAAATAGGTGATTATTGTGTTTAATAAGGTAATAAAACTTTTAATTAATTTTTATCATTTTTTGAGAGGTAAAACTATACTTTGAAATGATAAAAATTGAAGTAAAACCCGACAAGATGCAAATTTTGCCACATCAAATGATAAATGACTAATTTAGATAAAGTTTTGTATGTGATTTATCTAAATTGACACATATATAATTTTACATTAAAATTATTTTATTTTAAATAATTGTAAATTAATTTTGCCAACTCATCTCCACCGCTTTACTCGACATAACAAGCTATAAACTCTAATATCCTCTTCAAAGCAAATTTCAATTGAACCCCAAATACATTCAGCCCACCAAACAGTCGGTAACATGATAATGAGGACTCAAAGTCATTCTTTTATAGGAGAAAAGAAAGATAAATATTTTAGGGAGAATGCGCAATATCCGTTTCTTTTTTTTTTGCCAATGTCCCATCATCCTTTATATTTTTTTAAATATCTCATTACCCCTTTAAATTTTAATTTTACTATTTAAAAATTCAAATATTTTTTATTTTACTATTTGTAATTTAAACATCAACCAATTGGATTAAAAGGTAAAATCAGAAAAAAATAAAAGTCAAGGGAGTGATGGGATATTAGAAAAAACATAGAGGAGTGATGGGGCATTGGCAAAAAAAGTAGGGGGTATTGGGCATTCTCCCAATATTTTATCACTAGACTACGAATGAGTGACTTACTTTTATTAGGATTTTATTATTATAGTGTAATTTGTTCCAGCCGCAAGTATCTTGTGATATTTGTATATGGGCCAGCCACATATTTAATAAGCAAAATTATTGTCAATTATTATTTACCAAAATTTTCTCTTATTTCTATCAATTAGTTTGACATATGCATTAATTATGAATGTATTAATTATATGATCAATACAATCTCAACTATTAGATATACCTAGATTTAACGGTCTATATTTGATGTAAGATTTTATGTAAAAAAAAAAAATCATTAATCATGTCCTTATATATATATATATATATATATATATATATATATATATATATATATATATATACTGTACCACATGCTTTAGAGTTGTTTGCTTTTAACTTACATCGAAATTTTTTAAAAAAATATTTTAATATAATTAAGTTAAAAGTTTTGATTTAAATCTGAACAACTAAATGTGTACATAAATTAAATATTTTATTTATTAATAATACTCTTAGTTTATTACTTAATGTTTATATATGTCAACAACTTTATATATTGGTTTAAAATTTTTTAGGGCATATATATCAACATACAAGTCTTAGATTTTTTAATTTTATAAAAAAATAAATTAATATTTATATCCTGAAATTTAATGTAAACAAAACAAACATATCAATCAGATTTTGATTTCAGTCAAATTTATATTTTAATCATGTTCAGACTTAGGACAAAAAATAAATACTACCTAAATCTCAAACTATATTTCCTTATTCTTAGTAGTCGCTACTCTCTCGTAGTCATCCACCCACTGCATACTAGCAACTGCCGATTGATTGTAGACCAGCTTTCATGCATGGTTGTTGCATAACAACGCCCTTGCTGTTTCTCCTTACTTTGACAAGGGTTAATTAAAAAAAAGAAAATTCAACAGCCTTGTTGTCGCTCAAGCTTTGTATTGACTTTAGAATAAACGTAGTATAAGATAGCATCTCCTAAGAAGAAGGATACTTCAGCATAATATTTTGTTAGTTTTAAGATATTTTATTATTTTTTTTGCGAAGTTTGTCTTGATAATATGTGTAGCCACAAATGATCGTTTGGTAGTTGCAACAGACATCATAATTGTATTCACAAGAACAATTATTCTATAAACAAGAGAAAATATTGTTGTTTTTCTAGTACTTATCAACCATGGGTTAATAAATTTTTTAACTCTACTTCTTGAACTACGTTGTACTCATAATGCTGAAGTTGGACTTGCAAACCTATTTTCAAATTTAGGTAAATATATATCTACTGTTATTGATTATTTCGTAGAGGTTCATGATATATATATACTAGTCATGAATTTCCTTTTTATATGCAAAAGGTTTTTAAGAATATAGTTTTCCTACAAAGAAAAGTGAGAAAGCCCAATACCCTCCTATTGTTTGTCTTAATAACCTATTTTTTTTTCCCTATTGTTTGACAAATACTTCATCACCCCTATGATGTTAACTAGTTTTCTTGCTTAACGATATTTACTTTTAGAGGATGATTAAGCAATTTGACATTGCCACATTGACATGTTATTATTAAATATCTGTTAGAAAATTTTAAAAAAAATTAAAAAAACAATTTAAACACTTTTTTAATTTTTAAATATTTTCAAAAAAAGAGAGCACAATATTTTAAAATATTAATTTATAAATATAATTTATTTTATTTATTTATTATTCTCTTCTCTTGCCTATAACAAAACACTTCTCTATGGGTGGGCATAGTCTGGCTCGATTCGAATTTTTTCATAACCGTACCGGATCCAAAAATTCTGGGTATTTCATTTTCAAGACTGAATCATATCAAGATATAAAAGGGGGCCAAACCGAAATCTGATCGACTGGCTCCAATCTAGTTTATTGTGGGTTTGTATTTTTAAAATATTCTTTATTCATATTTGAAGGTTAATTCTTCCAATTTTAACTCATAAAACTACGTCATCTTTTCGTGAAAAAAATTAAGGAACAAGATATTCGATCCGATCTAGGTATTTTAGGCCAATAATGGAATTGAATTGAAAATTTTGAGTTTTTGAATATTAAGACTGAAAGTTGATCAAATTATATATAGAACAAAATTGGACACATCGACTTCGGTCTAGTTTGATCCAATTTTTTTAGATTTCGATTTTGTTGGGTAGCCCTATACTTCTTCATAGAAAACACTCAAAATTATATTTCTTCCTTCTTTCTCTGTCTCAATAACTGTGTGAAACTTGATGCTTCATAAATCAGTTAAAGTTAGTTGGAGAAGTAAGGTGGTTAGTTCACGAAGGAATCTGATGAGTTGGAAGAGGACTACTGAGCTAAAAAAGAAGTTGCAAGTGTTTATAACAAATTTCATAATTATGTTGGGATGGTTATTGATTCTTTCAAGTGGGCAGAATTAGGAATAAGGGAAAAAAACTCATTCAAGGATATAGTCATTCTTTGTACTGTTTTCTAGTTTTTTGAATTCACAAGATTATATCTTGTTTCAATTGTAGTTCAAGGGTCATGCTAGCTTTCTTAGCAAACCAGTGAATCCTAAGCTTTCACCATGCATAATGAAATTTGCAGTTGATCTCTTTCACCCGTGGATGTAGGCTTTCTAAGCTGAACCATGTAAATCCTGTTCTACTACTTCTCTTTCTTATTTCATCTCAACTTAGTCTTTTTTTTTTTTTAATTCTTGATTTGTTGTCCTGTGTTTGTGTTCTCTAAATTGATCTTCAAGTTGGTTGTAATTGGAAAACCTTGCTGAAATCACAACAAACTGTGTATCCTCCGAGTATAGGTTTCTCTTGCACAACATATCTTTCACCTGCTGCTTTTTGTCCCCTCTGCCAACTCAAGAGCCCACTCTATCCCATTTAGGTTGTTTGGTCGACATATCAAAAGTGTAATATTTTATTTTGGAGAAGGTGAGGTTGTTGGGCTTGGTATAATGGCTTGCTAGTTGTAAACCAAGTAAGACGAGAGGTCTATTTTGTATCATGAATAGGGATGGAGGCTTTAGCGTGTAGATTCAAAGCATTAAGTTGTCATCTACTGAGAAAAAGGAGCAAACACAATATATCTCATTTTTTCCTTTATTTCATATTGTAGAAAATCAGTCTCAGAAACAATGTTCTAACAGTGATATGATTAAATAAAGATTGTCATCTCATAAAAACTATTAGATCTAACCAGATAATAAACACAAAATGTAGAAATAATAAAAGATCAGAAATAGACATGAATTACGTGGTTTAACAAAATTACCTACGTTCAAGGAGTAAAGACATGTAAGGTCCTTTATTAGAAGTAAAAGATGAAATGTGTACAAGACGAGACTCTTCTCTTGAATCACCTCTCTTAAGTTTTTCCTTCTCTTCCCTCTCGCTTCAAATTACCTAGAATATAAGATTTTTATAATGCCTTTAAAAATTTCAATTCAAATAGATTTAGTATTTTAATTATAGTAGGTTTGGTATTCTAATTCAAGTAGGTTTGGTATCCTCTTCAAGTTAAGATGACAACACCTTCTCGGGTCCTCAGATGCATTATTAGGTCCTCTTAAAGTCAAGCTGACTACTCTAACTTGACTCTTTGGGTTCTCAGGTCGTTGAGTCCTCAAGTACTCGAATATCATATCAGGTTTTCTTCAAGTCAAGATGACTACTCTACCTTGACTCATTGGGATCTTAGGTCCTCAAGTCCTCGAATACTAGATCATATCTTCTTCAAATCAAGATGACTACTATATCTTGACTCTTTAGATACTCGAGTTCTCAAGAATTTAAAGCATATATTATTCACATTTGATAAAATTAATTTGACTTTATCTATTAGTAGTACTAGAGATTGAGGGACTTATGAAAGTTAGAGCAATACGAGTTATAAATTCAAACTCAATCATCAAATATGAAATTTCGTAGTAGATTTTGTTAGAGATGCAAAATAAGTCGAAAAAGTTTTGTCTCTTTGGAATTCTTTTATGTGATTTATCTAAAAAAATAATGGATAAATTTTTAATTGTACTTCATTTATCAAATTATGAAAGAAAAATATTAAAATATTAGGATAGAGACAAACAAAAGTTAAAATGATACAAATTATAAATAAAATAAAATTGGTCTTTTAGCAAGGTTATTTATTGATTTCAATATGCTTTTTATTCCCACATAAACCTGCACACGCAAGGATATAGGCGTAATTATCTCTAAAATGTAGCTTTTTCTTCTACATAGATAACGTGGGGGAAAGGGGTGATGGTATATTTGTCAAACAACAAGGTACTATTTGGGTATTATAGATGGTGTTATGCTTTCTCCTTGATAGAAATATCCTTAAAATCTTAATTTTATAAATGAAAATAAAAATTGAAAATACGTCAATGCATTATCATCGAAAGACCCTAATTGGGTTTACCATAAGAATTTGCTTGTCTCTCGCAGTTCTATCTGTGCACTACCACCACCATCTCTCACAACTTAACTACCAGCCAGTAGTGTCAACCAGAACCCAAGATACCTCCACTGCTACCCTCTCTCACATCATTGCCTCCTTTCTTGTTTTCCCCTAATCTATTTGCACCTCCGAATCTATGCCCTTCCTTAACCTTGTCTCCTAATTTTCTACCACCCTCATCTCTTGCCAGCATGAAAGGTTTGATTTAATGTAATGGATCAACCAATATGGAAAATAATTAAAAAGTAAGAAATTTGCTTCATGAATTGAAGGGTCGAAGCAAGGAACATACTTGAAGATCAGGAATTCAAAGAGAAAGATCTCCAAAGATCAGTTTCCTGACAATCTATGTTTCTATTTGTTGAATAAATGTTGAGATTTTGTCTTGGTTCTCCTACTTTTTATTTGAGAAATTCATTGGTACCACATTGTTGACCTTGTATATGAAGAATACATGCCTTAAATTTAGGAATCAAGGGCGGCTAAGACTTAAAATATCTGACTTGAGGTGGACAACTATTTATAGTATCCGAGAAGCTAGAAACTTGAGGATTCAAGGTAGAGTTGTTATCTTGACTTAAGGAGCATCAGTTATAGTCTTGAAGAACTTTAGGACTCAAGCTGAGTTGTTATCTTAACTTGAAGAAGATCAGCTATAGTGTTCAAGAACTCGAGAATGTGACGAGCAACCATTAATTTGAATTAGGGTTTTAGAGTTTTTCCGGTGTATTACTCTAAAAGAATTAGTTGTGGTATATTTAGAAGAAATGAGGATGAGATGATTTCAAAGAAAAGAATCATCTTGTTAAGATTTTAGTACTCTACCTCTAACTAAAAAAAACCTTACACTCGTTTGTGTGGTAGAGAGGCAATTTTACTGATACATTAAAGAAGGTACGTCTTAAAACTTCTTTATTAAAATTCAAACTAGTGATTGTTTTGTAAAAGTTGCATAACTAATGCAGATTAATTAAGTTTTTTTTTTCAATTGCGTACACAAAATAAATTTAATTAAAATTCATAGGTTGAGAATTTTGTCTTGCGCAGACTTTTTTTTTTTTTTTAACAGAACAAATCTCTATCATGAACAGAACACATTTTAGGGTTAATTAATACCAATTTTTTCACTATATATTAAGGTACTGTTTTGCAGTTGCCAAGCGAAGTGATGACGATTTTTTAGAATCAAGCTCTCCAACTAGTTTAGCTTTTCGACTTATAATTTCAAGCACAAAATTTGCATGTCCAAGCATAGAAGTTATGTGCAAAGGAGTCTCGGCGTAATAATCTACCGTAAATCTATCAAGAACTAAAGATATATCCTCGTATAGCAAGTAAATTACACTGCTTTCTATTACTGCTTCATAGATTCTCTCTATTTTTTTCTTTTATTACTAGAGTGATTATTACACCAAGTAATATTACTTTATTTCTCAAGTTTATATTCATATGTAATTAAGGTTCGTATCTCAATATATGATATGTGGTGCACACAGAAGTCTATGACTAGTCTTCTGTAGGTGGGGCTAAGAAAATTGATGTTCGGCATAAGGAAGAAGTTATTGGTTACAAAGGACTTGTCACGAGTTTTCTAGACATGTAATTTGAAGTAGAAATAGCAATTTTGAAGGGCATGTTTGGGTGCAGCATAATTTACTTACGATATCTAGTAATTAAATTATACTATATACAGTTTATATTATTGACACTAATTAAACAATATATATATATATATATATATATATAGGAAAAGGATCAACAATCCTATATTTTTACATGTATTTTTATATTTTTTGTTTACCCCTCGACCAATGGTGGAAGATGAAGATTGAATGTAATAAAATATAATAAAAATTTTATATTTATTAATTAAGGTTTTTTATGTTTTTTAAATCACTTTTTTTTTCTGTCTTCTTAAGTTGTAAATCTCTCTGAATCTCTATTTTCTTCTTTCTTACCTAGTAAAATCTCTCAACTGCATTTTCTCTTTTTATTCTATTTTCTCTCCTCAAATATTTTTTAATTTTAATTATTATTTATAAGTTAAAAAACTGAAAAATTTATTATAAAAGATATTGAAATAAAAACTAATAATTAATTTTGATAACAAATTTATCTAGTAATATTAAAAATTTATTGTAAATATATTATAATTTGAAATTTACATATTGTTACCTTATAAAAAAGACATATATGCGACAACAATAGTAATAATATGGTATAGAATTTTTCAATCTTTTTACACTGATTAAATATACAAAAAATAAATTTATATGGTGAATTCGAAACTGAAACAAAAGTCTAGGTTTGAAGAATTTCAAATTTTGCATCCAAACTTTATATGCTTGCTAAGGAATTAAATAATTTTTTTGAAATGTTGATGAATTATGAGAATTTTTTTAAAGTCTTCTACATAAATTTACTTAGTTAAAATAATTGTTTTTTATTTCAATATGTTGATAGTAAAATTTTAAGTTTTCCAACTTATAAGTGATAATTGAAATGAGAAGATCTTACGAGAAAAAAGAAGTAAAAAAAAGAAAGAAAAAAATATGAGAGAAATTTTATAAGTCCCGATAAAAAGAGAAAAAAATAGACTTCAAAGATATAAAAAATCTTAATTAATGAAAGAAAATATTTACTATATTTTATTACATTTAATTTAGACTCTCCATGTACTCTTGATATAAGAGTTAATAAAATATGTACAAAATAATATAATTCTAAGAGGCTGTTGATCTTCCCTCCCAAATACTAACAGAAATGAAACTATCATAAATTTTGGAATATATTTTTATAAGATTTGGTTAATTTTGATAAATTATGACTAATTTAATTTTGACTTTTATTGTACCTCCCGAAATTCATGCCTACAAAGCTAGATAAGATTTCACCTAAATTAATTTTGAAAATGATGAAAATATATTTGATATAACTTATGAGAATAGTAAAAATAAAAATATGTGTTTGACTAGAATTGCTTTTAAAAATAATTTTTTATTAAAGTTGTAGCAATAATAAATAATGGCGAACAAAATTAACAACAAAGTATTGTAAACTATTAGCTCAAATTGTAAATAAAATAAATATAAGGATACAAATAATATTTTAAGGGATAATTTCGGTTGGCTACTCAATTTTAGGTTATATCTCATTATGATTTAATATGTATTCTGACTCCACATTGCAATGAAAAAAAGAAGATAAATATCTCAACGAGCTACAAATTGGTAACGTCTGACGGTGAAAGGGTAAAATTATCTTTTCGATAAACAAAAAGAAATAATATCTTTTAACTACTTAATTTTAAGCGATATCTCGTTATAATATAATAAGTATTCACATGTTACACTTTAGCTTATAAGGATGACAAATATCTCAATGAGCTATAGTCTATAGCTCGTTGAGATATTTGTCATTTTTTTAGACTGCAGTGTAACGTCAGAATATTTGTTGTATCATAATGAAATACAGTTTAAAGTTGAGTAGTCAATCAAAATTATCCCATATTTTAATTATAATGCAATCCTTAAATATACAGTTTTCTTTTGATTAATTGTCAAATTCAATAGGTGACTTTGAAACAATTAGAGAATTCAATTACTCTATTCAATTCAAAGAGCATTCAATTTAGGGTTGATACATTTTGATACAGTACTATATATATATATATATAGAGGACAAATTAGAGAGTAATAATATCAATAGTTAATTAAATACAATAAATGCAAAAGAGTTAAAATAATCTTCTTTTAATGAAATTAGTGCTACATTTATAACACAAAGCAAGTTCTTTTACATAACTGAACATTTTTATTGTGAAGAATCAAATCATACTCCTAAATTACTAAACCATTATGACTCTATAAGAATTAATAGCACCTGAAAACGAAACTAACAAAGATAGAATTAATGTGCTGTAGTTAGGCCTTGGATCGAATTGGAGTTTGTTTAAACTGCCTTGGGTGCTAGTGTAGACTTGACCACCTTAGCACAAGTGCTTTTCAACAACGGAGGGACGAAGGGATTAAATGGGAACATCTTGGGCCAACACATATCATTGATTTCAATGACAACCTTGCAGCAAGTAGGGCCAATACCACCGAAAATTTGGCCACTGGTGAGTGATTTATAAATTTCTAAAGCACACCCTTCTGTGTTTGTAATAGAATTCCAACATTCTGTAATCTCGGTCTCATTTAACAGTACTGGCAAAGGCACCTTGCTCGCGGCATTTGTTCCAGCTGCTGCTTGAGGTGAAGGTACAGCACAGAAATTCTTCAGCAATGGAGGGAAAAATGGATTTAATGGGAACATCTTAGGCCAACAACTGTCATTGACTTGATTAATTGCGCTGCAACACAAGGGACCAATCTTTCCAATTTGGCCATGGAAAAGTGACTCTTAAATCTCCCTAAAACAACCTGGAATGCTTTTTAGGGATTCCCAGCATTTATCAGCACCCTCTACAGATGGTAGTAATAAGCCAGGAATTTGGAAGAATGGTGGTGCTGGCTTGAACTGCGCTAGTCCTGTTGAGACCAATATTATTATACAAGCCGCAACCAACATCATAGAACCCGTATTTGATGATGATCGTTTTGCCATTAGAAAAGTATTTTGCTGTAAGTATTGTATGAACTGGGAGATGCGTCTAATTTGTGATTCTGAAGATGAAATTTGTTTGGAATTTATAGAACGTCATATGGAGTTACTTGTCTTGAAATATTTATTATAATAAATTAAGATAGCAGTTCTAATAACATTAATTTGTTTTAAAATCCCTTCTATTAAATAGTTAAAATGGCTTCTCTTGCAATAAATTGATAAATATTCATGAATAGACTTTGTGAAAGGCTGGACTAGTCTTTAAAGATGAATTAATTAATAAATAAATTTTGACACTTTTTGGCGGCATGCAACCAAAAACTTGATTATTTTGCTTTTTTCAGTATAAGAAAATATACAATTAGATTTCAAAGAGGGTTTTGCAGAACAACCTGAAGTTCATTTCAGCTCAGTTTAATGTAATGTATATTAATTTTTAACGAATTTAAAGAGGAATATCTCGGCACATTGGTTTAAAATTGACATGTATAGTTTTGAAGCTGTAATTGTTTTAAAATATAAACACTAAAGTGATTGAATTTTATTAAAAATTAGTATTAATGAACACTTTTTTCAACTTTATTTTTAAACTTGAATAAAATTCAACAATAAATATATCCTAAGATGTGTAATAAATTAATATATTTAAATCGAAAATGTTATTTTAAGCAAACAATTAAGTATTTAAGGTATGAAAGCAATAACATATAACAGAATAATCAACATTATTACGGGTTTGAGAACATGAAAGTACGTATCTTTAAACTTTGTTAGTAGCTAGTTTTCCAATCTAATGTATGAATAGGTCTGCAAATTAACATTTGAATATTTAAATATTCTTCGAATTCGACACTCTTAGATCGTTTTCAATTTTAGTAACAATAAAGTGTCAAAATTTGACGTTTCCCAAGGTATGTTTCTGACTCATCTAAACCCTTAAAAACTCTTTAATTATTTAATTTGGCAATTCAATTTTTTAATCTTTTAAGTTATGAGAATTGATGATGTGAATACATGTTTAAATAACTCTTAAGGTAACATTAATAATTTTATTGTTTTGAACTATTCAGATTCATTTAATGTTTCCAATATTAGAAAGAGTTTTTCTTAACGTATATAACCTTAACATAAAAGCTAACTCCATGTTCAGGGCTTGCTTCTATATTATATTTAAAGAAAACAATTAATATAATAAAGGAACGTTTCTAGTACTTTTTTTATTTTAATAAAATACAAAATATTTTAAATTTTATATACCGCTAAAATAATACAATAATTGACTCTCTAACTTATATTTTAAAATAAATATCAATTCATTATTAATTGGATTCACATGACAAGTTATACTTAGTATATATTAATTAGATGAATTACTAAAATCTTTTCATATGGTATACAAAAAATTGTCATTCAAATTCTAGCAACATTAGATCCCGAAGGAATGTGATTAATTTATTTTCTCCCATCAATTAAACAGAGGTCTAACTAGGTAGAATACAAATATAATTAACACAAACATATACACACTGTAACCTAAGGTATTTCGTTAGCTGTGGCGATAGAAAACCAACAAGCAGCTTATTTTAGAACTCTTAATTAAATTTGTATTTGGTAAGAAAAATATAAGCTGATTGTTTCATAATTTACGTCGATCTTAGAGCAGCTTTCATTAGTAAAGGAGGGGGCTATTTTTAAATAGTTTATTATTAAAATAATCTAGGATTGCATTCTAAAATTTCTATTAACATCATCATTTAAAAAAAAAGGACAATTATATCTTATATTTCCATAAATCTTAATTCTATTGTGTATGTTCTTATAATTTATAATTTATTTTATTAACTATATATATAGAGTTTAAATTTCTTGTGAACTAATTTATCTTGAGATTATAGCTTGTATTTAATTTTTTGTTGTGGCTACTTTCATTTTCATATTAATTGAAACAAGTGTAAGTGCCATTTTCGTTGATGCAATTTTTGTTTAATTAATTTGATGAAGTGGATAATTTATCTATGTGTTAAACTATAAGTGGTAGATAGTCCCTCCCTTTCTTACAAAATAAAATATCGTTAAGGGATGTCAGATTATTTTTCAGCATTAACCCTCCGACGATCATGTCAGTTACCAAAAAATATAATTAAAGAGAGTGGTTCTGAATTTAGTGAGAAAAAGCTTTTCCTAATATCTTTGAGTTTTTCTTTACCTTCAAAGTAAAAATTTAAGTTTTTATATTCGTTGATTGATTTGAGGAAGATTTCGTAATTTCTTTTGGACAATGTCAATATATAGATGTCATATGGCATAATCATGACTTCTTATGACTTTATCACATGTATATTTTTAATTATCTTTCTATGAATTTGGGCTTTTAAGTTGTTTTATTAAGGGTTTAAACATCTCTGATTACTAATTATGGACCTATTCCTATTAATCAAGTATTTTAGGCGTAACAATTTTTATTGAAGAAAAAAATATAAAACTTGGTATAATCAAGACTGAGTATGGAATTAAACCATATACGATTCTGTGGACATTTATAAACAACCTGCTCTTGAGTACCATCCCAAACTGAAAGATGCGACCTAGTTTTGCTGTGAAAAATAGGCCAAGCAATATTTCATTCTCTTCAAAATTAGGTCTGAATCATGAATGTCCAGGAGAAATTGTTCCCATCTCTCAGGATGACAAAGGAACGAAAACCGTGAGCTAAATCCAGTACTTTCAAACATGACTTGAAAGCATGCAAGTGCTTCTGGTTAATTTAGAATTTGTAGGAGTATCTTCTATCGTGCAAGACAGAAATAAGACATATCATGGAGCTGGGGGATATGTTAGCATACACAATTAATCCATTTGTGGTAATTTGATGATATATCAAAAAATTCATTATAAAAGTATTTTACATAAAAATATATCTATACACTTTTTGTATAGGCTCCATCACATGCACCATATTAATTAATCAATATTTGTTTTTTTTTTTTAAATAAAACACCAGTAGAAGGCTCGGATTTTTATTAAAGACGAAATGAGATAGAAATTACAAAACAAGAGGTGCATAGCTAGGCCCCAAAGAAAAAACAAAAAGCTAAACAAAGAAGGACAATTATGAGAATCGATAATGTGGAAACTCATGAGTATCTTGGGAGATGCTTCAAATGTCATGCAAAGGTGTCGAAAAAGTGATGAAGGTACGTCTTCATACTTTAAGAGGTGATTTTGAATCTTTACATATGAAAGAGCGTGAATCAATTTGTTAGTACTTTTCTAGAGTTTTGGCAGTTGCTAATCAATTAAAAAGAAATAGAGAAAGCTTAAGCAATGTGCAAATTATAGAGAAAATTTTTCGCTCCATAGATTCGAAATTTGAGCATATTTTTGTAACATTTGAAGAAACAAATGATTTAGAGTCCATGACCATTAAAAAACTCATGGGCTCATTACAAGCATATGAAGAAAAACAAAAGAGGAAACAAGAAGCCTTGGAACAAGTTCTTCAAACAAAGCTCACCTTTAAAGAAAAGGAAGAAAGTTTTGACAAAGAGAGAGGCCAACGTGGAAGAGGAATTGATCAAGGACGAGGCCGTGGACGTGGACATGGACGAGGATGAAGAAGACCTTCAAAGAAAAGGAAGAAAGTTTTGACAAGGAGAGAGGCCAATGTAGAAGAAGAATTGATCAGGGACAAGGCCAAGGCCGTGGACGTGGACGTGGACAACGACGAAGAAGAGCTTCAAATTATAACAACGACGACAATAATATAGAGCTTCAAGTAATAAAGTTTATGAGAAGGCAACTATGTGGAGAACAAAAGTCAAGAAGAAGAAACATTATTGATAGCATTCAAGGAAAATAATAGTGGTAGCACTAATACATGGTACCTTAATACCAGCGCAAGCAATCATATGTATGGAAGCAAAGATATGTTCGTGGAGCTTGATGAATCGGTAAGTGGCAATGTCTCCTTTGGGGATGAGTCCAAAATACCTGTAAAATACAAATGTGACATTCTTATTTGCCTTAAAGATGAAAGACCTCAATTTATTTCAAATGTTTATTATGTGCCCAATATAAAAAATAATATTTTAAGCTTGGGATTACTCTTAGAAAAAGGCTATGATATTTGTATGAAAGATTGTAGCCTTTTTACAAATATCGTAGCTTTTTATAAGAGATAGAAAATATTATTTAATTGCAAATGTGGTAATGTCAAAGAATATAATATTCTTGTTAAATATTCAAAACGATGTAGCAAAATGTCTCAAGGCTTGCTACAAAGATACATTATGGTTATGGCATCTTCGATTTGGGTATCTTAACTTTGGAGGATTGGAGCTGCTATCTAAGAAGAAAATGGTGAGAAGACTGCATTGCATAAATCATCCTGACCAGTTATACGAAAGATGTCTACTTGGGAAGCAATTTAGAATAAGCTTTCCAAACGAGTCTACGTTTAGAGCCAAAAAGCCACTCGAAATCATACACACCAATGTATATGGTCTTATTAAGCCAAGCTCCCTAGGTAAGGATAATTACTTCCTTCTCTTTATTGATGATTACTCAAGAAAAACGTGGGTGTATTCTTTGAAATAAAAATTTGAAGTTTTTGGCATGTTTAAGAATTTTAAAGCATTTGTGGAGAATGAAAGTAGCTGCAAAATTATGGTCGTAGGATCCAATCAAGGAGGAGAGTTCACTTCCAAGGAGTTTTGAGAGTTTTGTGAAGTGAATGGAATTAGTCGTCTTCTAACTATTCCAAGATCTTCCCAACAAAATGGTGTTTTTGAGAGAAAAAATAAAACCATTCTTGACATGGCACAAAGTATGCTCTAAAGCAAGAAATTGCCAAAAGGATTTTAGGCGGAAACTGTGACATGTACGGTGTATTTATCCAATCGATCTCTTACTCAAAGTATGTGGGGAAAGCAGCCAAAAAAAACTTGGAGTGGAAGAAAGCCCAATATTTCTCATCTAAGAGTTTTTGGAAGCATAGCTTATGTGCATATACCGGACGAAAGAAGAACGAAGTTGGATGACAAAAGCGATAGTTTTATCTTCATTAGCTACGACTCAAATTCAAAAGGCTACAAAAGCATAGCTTTGCTGATTGTGAACCAGTAAACTTCTAAAAAGCTATGCAACAAGAAAAATGGAGAGCTGCGATGGATGAAGAAATCAAAGCTATTAAAAAGAATGGCACATGGGAACTCGCTACTCTTCCCAAAAGGCATAAAACCATCAATGTTAAATGGGTGTACAAGGTGAAGAAGAATGCAAACAGAGGAATTGAACGATAGAAGGCAAGGCTTGTTGCGAAAGGCTACAGTCAAAGAGATGGAATTAAATATGGTGAGGCATTTACTCCTGTTGCTCGATTGGAAACTATTAGACTTATCATTTCCTTGGCAGCTCAAAATAAATGGAAGATTCATCAAATGAATATAAAATCTACCTTTCTGAATGGAGTACTCGAAGAAGAAGTCTACATTGAACAACTTTGGGCTATGAAATAAAGGGTTATAAAGACATAGTCTTGAAGTTGAAGAAAGCTCTCTATTGATTAAAGTAAGCAACAAGAGCGTGGAATAGTCGAATAGACAAATACTTTCAAGAGAACGGTTTCACCAAGTGCCCCTACGAGCATGCACTTTATATTAAGATCAAAGATAGAGACATTTTAATCATATGCCTATACGTGGATGATTTGATCTTTATTGAAAGCAATTGAAGTATGTTTGAAGAGTTCAAGAAAGCTATGACCAAGGAGTTCGAGATGATTGACATTGTGTTAATGGCTTACTACCTCGGCATCGAAGTCAAGCAAAAGGAAGATGAAATTTTCATTTCACAAGAAAGCTACACAAAATAGATCCTTAAGAGATTCAAGATGGATGACTGCAAGCTGATAAGCACACCGGTGAAATGTGGAGTAAAGCTATCAAAGAATGATGAAGGAGAAAGAGCAGATTCAACTTTTTTCAAGAGCTTGGTTGGAAGTCTACGTTACCTAAACTGTACAAGGCCTGATTTCCTCTATGCTATTGGGCTAGTTAGTCGCTACATAGAGACACCAACAACCATTTATTTCAAAATCACAAAAAGAATTCTTTGGTATCTTAAAGGTACAATTAACTTTGTCTTAATTTACTCATTTTCAAATGATTACAAACTTGTTGGATACAACGATAGTGACTAGGGTAGAGATATGGATGACCAAAAAAGCATTACTAGATTTGTATTTTTTATGGGTAACACTACTTTCACTTGGATGTCAAAGAAGCAACTGATAGTCACTCTCTCAAATTATGAAGTTGAGTACGTGGCCGCTACATCACGTGTTTACCATGCAGTTTGGTTAAGAAATCTCTTGAAGGAGCTAGGATGGTCACAAGAAAAGCCAACTAAGATTTATGTTGACAATAAATCAACTATGGCATTCGCAAATAATCGTGTGCTTCACAATCGAAGCAAACACGTTGACACCCGCTACCACTACATAAGATAATGCATTGCTAAAAATGACGTGCAAGTGGAGTACATTAAGACAAAAGACCAAGTTGCTAATATCTTCACCAAGCATTTGAAGAGTGAAATATTTTATGCATTGCGAAGAGTGTTTGGAGTCACCAAATCAAGTTTAAGGGGAGTATTGGAAATTAAACTTGATTTTGCCTAAAATAAATTAGGTTTGTAAGATTTGGGCCTAGGAATAGTGTGGCCCAATTTCTAGAAATTTGTAAGGAAATATCTAGATATTTAGTAATAAAAATCTAGATAAATATAGTATATATCTAGATATTTGTAGTAAATATCTAGATATTATTATGAATATTTCTAGAAAAAGTTTTATAGCTATTAGATTAAATGTGTGTTAGCATAATCTTAACCGTTGGTTAAGGAGGTACCATACTATAAATAAGGGCGAGTTCTTCCATTGTATGTCAAGCTAAAAATTCGAAATCAATAAAATTGTGAGTTTCTTCACCCTTCCTTGTCCATAATTAATCATAGTAAATTTTCCTTCATTTGTGATCTAAGCCCTCCACCTTCCAATATTCTCATGAGATAAAGACCAACACAATTGACATCTAGAAATAATGCACACTCTACAGCAACAAAGAACATTATCCGTTGGCAAGCGACTCCAAATAGTGACAAAAATTTCGGTAGAATGAAATGCTTCCATACCAGAGAACTCCATGCCTTTAAATCACAATGAGTTCAAAAAGAATTATAACTATCCTTAAGGGAAGGATTACCGTTCAGCGAATCCACCTAAATTAAACTAATCATTATTTGTTATGATTATTGATTTATAATTAGGGATTATTATACTAAAAAAATAATCAATAATTAGGAAAAGTAGCATAATAAATACGTGATTATTGTGTTTTAATAAGGTAATAAAACTTTTAATTAATTTTATCATTTTTTTAGAGGTAGGACTATACTTTGAAATGATTTAAAATAAAAACCGACAAGATGCAAATTTTTCCACATCAGATGATAAATGATTAATTTAGATAACATTTTATTTGTGATTTATCTAAATTGACACATATAATTTTACATGAAAATTATTTTATTTTAAATAATTGTAAATTAAGTTTGACAACTCACCCCCACCATTTTACTCAACATGCAAAAACTCTAATATCCTCTTCAAATCTAATTTCAGTTGAATCCAAAATGAATTCAGCCCACAAAACTGTCGGTACCATGAGACTCAAATAAGTCTATCTTAATTTAGAAAAAATGTGCTTAAACATGATAATGAGGACTCAAAGTCATTATTTTGTAGGAGAAAAGACAGATAAATATTTTATCACTAGACTACAAATGAGTGGCTTCCTTTTATTAGGATTTTATTATTATCTAATTTGAAAAGATGGATTTTTAAAAAAACGAGAATCATAATAATGCAAGGATTTCTCATGGTATAATACTATATTTTGTTCCAGCCGCAAGTATCTTGTGGTATTTGTGTATGGGCCTCACTTATTCAGTACTTTGAAGCTTAGATATTTATAAAAATCCTCAAGATTTCGTGTTATTTTGATGAAATTCTTTTTTTTTTTTTGTACAGAAATGAAGAAATTGAAATTAAAGTGATAAGCTGCACAAAAACGGGACCAAAATGAAAAGAAATCAAAGACTCGGATACAAAGGGCAAAGCATTAGGGGATTGAAATGAAATATACAAGGATCCAAGGACTTAATTGAAACAAGGCTAAAAAACTTAATCGATATCTTTTGAAATTGGTGCATGGCACGCCCACACCCATGCAAGGCTCGCCCGCGCCACATATATTGTCTCAGTATCTTGAGCGAGACAGAAAGCAAGACAAAGCGCCGCGTAAATATGGCACGCTCGCGCCCAAGTGAGAAAATAAGGCGCGGCCGTGCGAAATTTAGCATGCCCGTGCGCCACGAGCTTCCTTCGCTGCCAGAACCAAGGGCGCAGCCTTGCCACATGGTTCGAATTTTACATGAATTCTGGGCCGAGTTTCAGTCGAATTTTGGGCAGAGTTTCACCTTTTTATGGTCAGATTTGGTTGATCCTAGGTTTCCTTAATCTTGGGACATTAGCCACCATATAAAATGGGTCATCCAATAATGAAGGGAGGGTTTTTTGGCATTTACAGAGAGAAGAAAAGGGAACAAAAAGGACATTTTAGAGAGAGAAGGGGAAGGATCTAGTGAGATTTTTTTTTAATTTTTCTTGAATTGGTGTAGTAAATATGACTTTCACTAATGGAACCTTGACTGTCACTAGGTCAACAAAATTTTATCTAATTCTTGAAACTCTAACTATAGATATTCAGATAGAGGTGGCAAATGTACCGGGCTAGTCCAGCATGGCACGATACATTGGTCGAGCCAAACTGGGCGAGGTGTTAAGCCCAACGGATTTGACTAGGTAGGTTTTTGACTTTCAATTAAAAAAGATTTTGCAATTGTTGCAGCTCAAACTGAAGACCTTGGAGAATACAAATAACAAAGTTACCACTCAACTAATTCTACTTAATTCAAAAATTTAATAAACCTTATTTAACAAAGAATGAATATTTAGTATATTTATTAATATATTAGGGAAAATACCAATTTTTTCTATCTTTTTGACGCTTTGACCACTTACTTTCTTGATATTTCAAAACTACCTCCACCTTCCAACAATGAAAATTTTGTTAAAACAAAATATGAAATTTAATTGATAAATTTACTATAATTTCTCTATTAATTTACATAAATAGAAAAATAAATAAGTGCAATAGTAATTTATGATCTAGTTTTTAATAGAATTGATAAAGTTAGAGAAAACAATTAAATAAACCTTAGAGTTTTTAATTTTTTTGATACTTTTATAGAAAAATATTTTATTTGGTAGATAAGAAAATAAAATTTAAAAAGAAAAAGAAATTATTTAAAATCATATTACAATAAATTAATTCATTAATTATAATTTGATTATTAATTCATTAATTATACTCTAAATAAGTATTTAAATCAAGAAATTTAATATTTTTTAAAGTTTATATTGAATTTAATAGAGACTATTATAAATTATTATATAAATTTTTAAGTCTAAATCTGAAACAACGAGAGTTGCCCACACAACTCTATCTTTCCCTCACAATCACTTGTTGTCTGCATCAAGTGATAATATTTTTCACAAATATTAATTATTTGGATGATTGTTAATGTTATATACAAAATCTTTCTTTTTATCATTTTATTAACTTTTAGTATTAAATTTGTGATATTTGAGATTTGATCAACATATTCTTCATTTTGGAAAATTTATATCATATAAAGCAATATTATAACTTAAAATCATTTAATATACAATTATTTTATATCAATGTAAAAATTTAAAATTATTTTTAAATAATTATTAAAGATAAATTATTGTTAGATTTATTATTGATCATAATAGTTATAATTATTAAATTTGAGTTGTCTTATATTATAAAATTAATTTTTACCACTATAATAATTTTAAATAATTTTTTTAATAATATAAATTAAATATGTTGTTTAGTTAAATATTATTGATTTATATAATTTTCCAAATAAATGTGAGTGGTATAGTGGTAATGTTATTGCATATGTGTTTTCTAAAACTTGTGTTCGATATGCAAATTCTATAACTATTATATGATTTTAGATCCTAACATCTATCCATACGTCATAAAAACTGTAATATTTGAAGTAAAATTTTTTGAAATGTCTATAAAAAACTGTATACGTAATTTTTTATTTTAATTAATTTTATAATTTTTATTTTAAAAATAAAAAGTATTGATGTTTGCTGAATATTTTCATAAGTGAATAAAAAAGTTAAGACACACAATAAAAATATTTTAATTAAGGTCATTTAGACACTTATAAAAGTACATAGAAAAAATATTAATTGTTAAATTTTTTGTTAAGTGGTTGAGGAGTAAAAGAGTATTCAAAATAGATTTTAGGGTGCAAATAATCAAACCAATTAATCATAAATGTTTTACGTATAAAATTGGTAGATTGAATATGACATTCAGTAATAACATAACAAAATAAAATAAAATAATTTTTTCTTTAATAGAAAAATTAATTTGTACGATTATTGTTGCTGGAACTATATAAACAACATATTTATTTGATAAGATTTGATGAGAATTGAGAATTGTGTAAGTATAAGAGTTAAAAATATACTTTGATGAGTCAATAAATCTTTTTGTATAAAATAACTTATATACGCTTAATTTTTAATAAAAATCTCAAAATTAAAACTGCCATACTTATTCATTGAAAACAATAGTTAATTTGTATATATTTTTACTATTACTATATACCACTAATTTCGTTTATAAATTAATTGATTATGACCCTTATACTATGTATTATAAAGATAATCGATAAGTTCTTAAATAAATTATTTGATATTGAAGATTCTACTAAAGGATCAAAGAATAGTTTTCATCTTTACACGAGTTTCTTTTTTCACATAAATTAACGATAACAATGTAATGGATGTATGGTCATGTGATATAATGATATTAGCTAAAATAGTGGGAACCAAAGTAAAACTTTTTAATATTTATTTAATACAAGCGAATTGGTAATTGTACGTATGAAAATTTTAATTGCTATAATTATTATTATTGGACAGATATGAACAATTGATTTATATTACGGGATTTGATAAGAATTCAGAATTGCGGATACTTGATGTTAATGAGAAATTGAGAATTGTAGGAAATTTTTTGTCAAAATACTTTAAATATGTATAAAGACCAACAAATTTGATACTTTTATAAAACTCGCATTGAGTCAGATACCATTAAATTATTATAAAATTATTGATTTAAAGTATACTAAACTAATGAGCTTAAAATTCAAATACTTTTTTGTAATTTCTTCTGCCTACGGGCTGCTCTTGTAATCTCTTTAACTCTTTCGTATAAAAAAATTATTATTTTATTTAAATAAACGAGGCGGTCTGAGATCAGGAAAGCTTTGCCCAAACGGAGACGGGAATGAAGATGTGCCCCTGACCCATTGCCATCCCTACTAGTATGATAATGAATAGCAAAGATTAAATTGTTAAAATTAGATAATTTTATTCAACTAAAGTTTTGGGATGAAAATGTTAGGTTATCCCAAATTCTAGAATTATATATCAGTTTCTCTTAATTATCTTGATATAACTTCTATTATAATAAGCATTTAGCTTTAAAAAAAACAAACAAATTCACATCATACTTTAATTTTTCAAAAAGGACGTAAATTAAAAATCACCTAGCATATTGCATTCTTCTTTTTCACTAGATCCTTTCCTTCAATTCTAGTAGATAAGATTGCCTTTAGACATCTAAATTGAAATACCAGAATAGTGATTAATTACAGCTTTTGCAGTCGTCTAACGAATAAATTAAACTAAAGAAAAAGCTACGCGAAATTTTAGAGTTTGTGTAGTCAAGTCACAAACACAAGTAAATAACAAGCTATGTAAAGGTTTAGAGAAAAGGGTGAAGTAAACATTTCATATTGAAGAAGATAAAGGTAAAGTAATTACTTCAAATTGAATTTTCATTGAAGGATGTTGCAATAAATTAAGTAGAACCTTCAATCACTCACAAAATAAAACATTGATATTAAGTTCATTATTCGGAAAGAAAGAAGCTTTGTTGAGGCATGTGGCAATAAATTAAGTTCATTATTTAATTGTTCACAAATCAACACATTGATAGAATAAATATTGTTTAATTATCAAAACCATAAATTTCTAGAGAATAAAAATATCCGGTTGATATTAAACAAAACGAACAATTTATAATCAACAAGTTATTTTATTTTAATATAGTAATATAAAATTAACAAAGACAAAAAGGGACTCGAAATATTTTATTCTTTTTCCATATTTTGGTTTCTCATTCACCAAAAAATAGTTTTTCTCTATTTTTTTTAATTTGATTAAGAATTGGAGCTATAATTTATTAATATGTTTATTTATATTAAACTAATACTTATATATAAATTAAAATAATTCAAAATAAGTAATGAAAACATTTATTTTTTTATGTTCTTATAGATTAACGAAAAAAGTTAAAAAACATATATAAATTAAATTTGATATTTTATTTTAACATAATTATTATAAGGTGTAGTATTAATTAAATTATATCAATCAAACTGATGATTATTTTTAGTTGTTAAATATTAAAAATTAAGTATTTAGTTTTATTACATTTTTCTTGAAATCAAGTGAATTGGTAATTTGATGTATAGAAAATTGATTTGTATAATTATTATTGTCGAGAAGATCTGAACAATTGATTTATATTATAGGATTTGATGAAAGTTTAGAACTGTGGATAACTGATGTTAATGAAAAATTGAAAATTATAGGAATTGATTTTTATGAAATACTTTTAATTGTATTTGGCCAATAAATTTGATATTTTTATATAAATGATTTTGTAAGTTTAATACTGCTAATTATTATAAGACTGTATATTGGTTAAACTATTTGTAAGCATGAGTTTAAAACTTGTAAAATCCAAACTTTCTTTTTTTTTTTTTCTGTTTTGATAAAAAGGATAGTGGTTTTTCTATTTTTTTATGTTTTTATTAAAAAGAAAAAAAAAAAGTCTCGTTGAATCAAGGGAGGACAAATTGAACCATGCCTTTTATTAAAACCATACTACAAACGGAAGGCCCAATTAGCTTGCAATTCAACCATCGATTATGCAAAGTCAAATATTACTACAGTATTTCACATTTAAGACAGTTAAAAAGTATTTTAAATAATTTCATAACACAATTTTTTATTTAATGCACACAATTCTCTTTTAACTTGTTTTAAAATATTATAATTATAATAAAATAATTTTTACAACTTCTAAAAATCATAAGATTACAGTTTTAATCATTTTTAAAAATATAAAAAGACAATTTTTAATCTTTTTTCAAAATTATAAGAGTACAAATTTTACCGGTTTTTAAAATTATAAGAAAATAGTTTTGAATGAGACAAAAAAATTGTTTGAACCCTTGCATTATATAGTTTTAAATGAGATAAGAATGTTCGAACCCTTGTACTTCACCAAATAGTGCAAGGATTCCAACCAACAGCTACTATATTTTCTAATATTAACATATATAGTATGTGCAAATATTAGACTTATATTAAATGCAACCAACCTTATATTTAAATAAATGTTGTAAATTTGTAATCATTTTTCTTTTGTATCTTTTATAAAAAAAATTCGATAGAGAAATTAATATTTATTAATTTTATATTAAACTAATATAATTTTTATACGAAATTGAATGAAAATAAAACAAATAATTAAAAACAGTTTTCTATTGAAAACTAATTAGGTCATTTAAAAAAAATTGTCTTCTCTTTCTTTTAGCTAAAAGAATGACGTTTAAGAATTGTTTTCTAATTTTTAGAATAAAATTAGTTTTCATAAAACTATCGTATAAATATTAAACAAAGAAGACAATTTAAAAATTATTTTCTATTTTTTAGAACAAATTCAGTTTCAGCAAAACTATCTCCGAAATATTATAAAAGGAAGATAGTTAAATTTTTTTTTTTTTTTAGAATCAATGTTTGCTTTATTAAAATTTTTCTTTAAATATATAATTTAGAAGACACTTATACATAATAGTTTTATTTTATTTATAATCAAAAACTGTTTTTCACGAAATATTTTAAAAAATGGAAATTTCTTTTATTTAGTGTACTCTTTTAATTATTTTATACTAGTAAGTAGGGTGAAGAGTAAGGGTATCCACGCTTTATTAAAAAAAAAGACTTAAATAGGAAATCAGCTAACAGATATCATTCTTCTTTTTCTGAATTCTTTTCTTAATTTCTAGTAGATAAGTTTGCGTTTAGAAATTGAAACTAAAATATTAAAATATGGTGTTCACAACTTGTGTAGTAAAGTCATTAAAACAAAAGTAAAATCCAAGCTACGTGAAGTTTTAGAAAAAAAGGGTAAAGTAAATATATAATTAAATTAATCATTAATGATTTAATTTTACAGTCACTATTAGGAATGGTAACGGATATCATTTTTTAGGATATTTATCTATATCCTATCTTATTGGATAGGATATAGATATTATAAAATAGAATATGAATAAGATATGGTAATAAGGTATAATGTCCGTATATGATATGGATAGAATACAAATATTCTGAAATATCCTGCGGATATCCGTTTTACCGTTTTTCTTTAATTAATTTATTAAAATAAAAATTATAATATTCATAAAAAGAAGATGATAAATATAATAATTAATATAAACTAATAATTTAATTAATTTATTATTATATTGTTATGATACATATAATATCTTATGTAATGAATAATTTATTATTATACCCTATATAATATTAATATATAGTCTAATGTTCACGAAAATTCTGATTAATTTAATTAGTTTATTAACATATTTAATTAGTTTATAATATATTATTTGCTCTTTTTGGGATATATAATCATATGACTATATATTACGTGTTTTTTCAATTTTCTCTAAACTTCTATTTAAAGATTATATATTAGAAAAATATTTATGATATGTTAATTGTGAAATAAGTTATTTATATATCTTTTATTTGAAATAATCTATATATTTGTAATCTAATTAGATGAATATTTTTGTGAAAATTTAAATTTCGGTAAAAGAATAAATGACTTAATTTAAGTAATTGATCAATTACATTGTAATATAAGTGAAAAATATAGATATTTCAATTCTGTCATATCATTTAGATCTAATTCAAATCTCCAATTTTTATTTTTATTTTTTTATTCTTCATAAGTTAATCAAAGTTATGTGAAATCTCTGAATTATTCATAGATGAATCAGTTTTCAGTTTCTTATTTTTCAAGTAGTTAAAGAGAAAAAAAAGATATGTTTGTTATTCTTCAATATGATTGTCTGATTGTAGTTCTATAGAAATAAGAATATATACTAAAACAAATTGATACGTTATTTGAAGTCATCAATTCCTTGCTATTTTTAGATAAATTGTTTTAGCATAATTTTTATTAGATTGGTTAATTTAATTATAATTAGAAAGAGAATGACGATTGTTATTGTATTTTTATTGAAAATAAAAAAAAATGTAAGTATAAACTAGATAATAAGATTATTTTTATTTTATTTTATTTATTAATATAGTATATTAATTTATAAAAAATTAAAATTTAATTAAAAATTTAATTTTTTTACAGTTCACTGTTTTTTATTAGGGTATGAATATATACTGCGGATATCTGCTAGGATATAGATATTGACAAATATTTATTTAGAAGAATATGAATATCACATAAAATAATCGCGAAGGATATGAATATAAATTTTTTTGTAGGATATGAATATAGATATTGAGATATCTATACCGTATCCTATCTGTTATTATCTTTATTCACTATAACAAAGGCATACAAACAGAAGTAGATAGCAAGCCATGTAAAGATTTAAAGAAAAAGATGAAGTAACTATTTAATAATGAACAAAGATAAAGATAAAGTAATCACTCCAAATTAAATTTTCATCGAAGGATGTTGAAATAAATTAATTTGACCATTCAGTCATTTACAAAACATGAAAATCTACTAACTTTTCCTTTATTAAAGGTTAATATATTTTATTATTTTTAAAATTTTTTATTTTAAAATAAAAGGTATACCACATAAAAATTGGCAATTTTGAGTATGACTTTTATTAATAACATAGCATAAAATTTTACAAAATAAAATAATTATGTATACTTATATATAATTTAATTATCTTTTGTATTGAATAATATTAATATTGAGTGGATCTATTTTCACTTAAAATTTACTTTAATGCTCGTACTTTTAAAAAAATCTATTGCAGAAATATCCATGGTGTAATTTACTATTATATGAAATATCTATTTGCACATATTTCTCCACAATAAATATTAATATGCAAATTCTATAACTATTATATGATTTTAGATCCTAAGATCTATCCATACGTCATAAAAACTGTAATATTTGAAGTAAAAGTTTTTTGAAATGTCTATAAAAAACTGCATACGTAATTTTTTCTTTTAATTAATTTTATAATTTTTATTTTAAAAATAAAAAGTATTGATGTTTGTTGAATATTTTCATGAGTGAATAAAAAAGTTAAGACACAATAAAAATATTTTAATTAAGGTCATTTAGACACTTATAAAAGTACATAGAAAAAATATAAATTGTTAAATTTTTTGTTAAGTGGTTGAGGAGTAAAAGAGTATTCAAAATAGATTTTAGGGTGCAAATAATCAAACCAATTAATCATAAATGTTTTACTTATAAATTTGGTAGATTGAATATGACATTCAGTAATAACATAACAAAATAAAATAAAATAATTTTTTATTTAATAGAAAAATTAATTTGTATGATTATTGTTGCTAGAACTATATGAACAGCATATTTATTTGATAAGATTTTATGAGAATTGAGAATTGTGAATACGTTATGTCAACGAGAAATTAATAATTGTAGGAACTTATTTTTTCTTAAATACTCTTTTTTTTTTTTAATTTTAGAAAAGTTGTGAAGGAAAATAAGTAACCTAGCTCACAAAACACTAAACTTTTACCTCCTACAGGATGGCTTGGAAGCTTGGCTATTCAGTAATAAAATAAAATAATATTTGATTTAATAGAATAAAATTATACTTATCTTAATGTCTAATACTAAAAAGAAGAATATGTATCTCCGATATCGTTATAAAAGGAAGTGCCTGCATGCTAACTCTTTGTAAGTGTATTAACTGTATCCTCTAAAACAAAAACTGAAAAAATCAGTGGCGTTTGAGTATATCCCAACACCAATCCAATCCCCCGTTAATGGCGACCGAGCAACATAAACCAGTACCTTTCTATAAGTACAAGGTCAAGAAAGATGCTTCTAAGGTAATTACTCATCTCTCATCTATAATTCAATTATTTTATAATGCATGCATGCATATTAATATTATACTTCTATTTTAAATTTATAAGATAACAATTTTTTCTGTTTTCTCGACGGTCAGCTCATTACAGCAACTCCCCTTGTAAAACTTAACAAAGTCACTCGAGGATGTGTAGCTACTGTTGTTGCCAAGCAAGAGATGTTCCTCCCTACTGCTAGCAACAAAGACAGGTCTCTCATTCTCTTAATTTTTCAATCTTTAATTGTTAACATCTATCCCATCAAACATTAATGAAATCAATTTTATCTCCGTATATTATACTTTTCTACCCATAGGGCAGCATTGTTCATGATCAAAGATGCAGAAAGAAGAGGCGAAATTACACCTGGAGAGGTAATTAGCTGACTTTTAATACTAAAAAATGGTCAATTATTACCTAACTAACTTATTTTTCATTGTATTATTAGACGACGATAATAGAGCCAACGTCAGGAAACTTTGGAATAAGCCTGGCTTTTATGGGAGCATTGAAAGGTTACAAGGTAATTGCAACAATGCCTAAAAATACAGGCACTGAAAGAGGAGTTGCAATGAAAGCATTTGGAGCTGAAGTAGTCCTTACTGATCCCGCCAAAGGAGTGAATGGAGCTATTAAGGTCGCTGAAAAGCTCCATAAGTCAACACCAAATTCTTACATGCTCAAGCCCTTTGAAAATCCTGCCAATACTGAGGTATTGTACCCAATTAATACATTCACGAGTTTAATTAATTATTGTCAGATTAATTATCTTAATCCTCTGAGAATGTTATTAATTAGGCACATATGATGACTACGGGTCCTGAAATATGGGATGCTACTCAAGGAAAAGTAGACATCTTTGTGATGGGAATTGGTACCGGAGGAACTCTAGCGGGTGTTGCCCAATTTCTTAAACTTAGAAATCCCAAGATCAAGGTAATTAATTATTTAATTAACTAATCATTCTCAATGCAATTATAAAATTTCTTGTAATCTAACTTTTTTATAATTTAATATTGTAGATATATGGAGTGGAACCGGCTGAAAGTAACGTGTATAATGGGGGCAAACCAGGTGATCAATATTGTGTTTGATTATTTTGAGTCGTCTTATATATATGTATACATTAATTCTGCTGGAGAAACTGATGATATATATATATATAATTTCAAATAACTTAAATTATAGGTCCTCATGGCATTATTGGCATTGGGGCTGGAATGAAATCAAAATTAGTGCCCGAGGATTTAATGGAAAAAGTTATTGAGGTACCTAAATTAGCATTAATTGCCGAACGTAGAGAATAATTTTTTGATAATTAATTGTTTCTCTAAGTTGCAGTTGATGAGATGAAATCATACACATATATTAATTATTTCCCAGGTTACCACCGAAGATGCACTAACTATGGCCAGGCGATTGGCACATGTGGAGGGACTTATGGTAATTTAATGATAATTGTCTATGTTAATTTTCTGACATTCGCCTGCTGATCCGATCTTCTTGTTTGTCCAGGTTGGAATCGTATCAGGTGCCAATACAGTTGCAGCCGTGAAGCTGGCCCGAATGCCAGAGAACAAAGGCAAACTTATTGTGGTAATTACATTAATTTTTTCTTTTAGAAGGAAAGATTAAAGCAATTCATATTGTCATTTACTTAATTAGCTATTCATATTGGGTTTGAACGGTTGTGGTGATCAGACTATTCATTCAAGCTATGGGGAGCGATATTTATCAACTCCACTGTATAAAAAGCTGGTGAAAGAGGTAGAAGACACGGTACCAGCTGCAGTTGAGGATGATGACGAAGATAAGGACGATGATGAAGATGACGACGATGATGAACCTTGTGCTTTTGTCTATACTGCTTTCTGAAGTTACTTATTATCTGTGGGTTGTATGTTCTCTTTGATCAACCCCACTGTTTTTCTCAAAGTTTGATGTATTCCGAATAAAATTTAGGCCAAATAACATTATGGGACACCCATAGTTTGTTGGCCTTAATAATAAATAAGAGACTCTGCTTTTGAAAACAATTATCTCCTACCTTTTAATTACCTTTTGTTTCGGTAGTTTTTGTATTTGAATTGCAATGGCGTAAATACATTAGGAGTAGTTTCACTTTGGTTTTCATTGTTTTAGGAAACGTGAGTTTAATTAGTATGTTTGATATATTAGGTAAAACATACTAAATATTAATAAAAATTATCATTTTAATTCTGAATGTTATAGTTTTTTTTTTTCTAAGCAAAGTAATAATAACTTTATTAAAGAGATATAGTAATTAAAGCTCACTTTAATCAACATATTCAATGTATTGAATAAAAATGGCTTCAATTAGTGTTTCAAAAAATTATCACTTTGAATCAAAATATTTTAGGTAATATAAGTCTGATATTTTAATTATATTTTATTGACATTGGAACTCTTCTAACCTAATATCAATCAATAAATTTGCAGTTTGTTGGAAAAATGTATGCTTTGGACTTTACCTTTTATAGGGCTCTTCGTAAGCTTTGCCTTACTAGGAGTTAGTTTTATTAGGACTTTAGTTTACATTATGTGACAATTCAATATATTTGAAGAATTTTTAATTTTGAAAATTATTATTGTTTTAATTAAACTTCATGTATTTAGTTTTTTAGTTATTTTAGGATTAGTTGATTATAAAATTTAACTAGAAAATGTAGATTTGCAACTCTACAACTGAAAGAAAAGAAGAGTTTTTGAGAAATAAGAAGTTTAGGAAGGCAAGAATTCTTCTTAATTTAGGAGATTTATTTATTTAAGGAATAAGGAAATAAAAATCCTCTTTGAACTAGGATTTATGGTTTTCATATAAATAAATACTTATTTTTCATAATTTGGAAAAGCTTCCATTACGTGAAAAGTTAATCCAAAGAGAGCTCCTTAATTCATAAGCATGATTTTTGTTTTCTAAGTTCACACTTTCCTTATGCTTTGATCGAGAACAACTTAGTGAAAGTTATTTGTTTGTGATTTCTATTTTGATAAACTTAAGGATTTAGATCTCTGCAGTGTTGTGAAGATAATTTAGTTGTGTTCCAAAAGACAATGGAGGCGTGCAAAGGTTTCCTCTGGCCAGACAGATATTGACCCTCGAGTGCAAAGGCAGAAAGAAGCTTGACTGCAAGACCCACCCTTCAGTAGAGGAACTTGAATTTCTTTGGGAAAAGAAGCCGTGTTTGTTGTAGGGATTTTGATGATATCAAAAGTGAAGGGATCTCGCGAAACGAGGCCATCTAACAATATCATGCACAATAGTGACAACAAAAAGGAATTGCTTGCTGATTTTTATTCAAAATTAATTCATATTGCTAATGAGTCTTATTTGAGGTTAAAAATATTCAGAGACAAAGTTTGTAAGGAAAATTACGATCTCCCTGAGAAATTTCAAGCAAAAATTACACCTATTGAAGAAAGTAAGGACCTTGACAAATCGAAAGTTAAAGAATTGATGGGATCGTTGAGAACTTTTAAGATGAACTTGAGGCAACGTAAAAAATGTAAAAGTTTGGCTTTTCAAGTTGCTGAAATACAAAGCATTGATGATGAGGTAAATTCTGACACTGATGAATCTGAAGCACTTGCTCCTCTTACCAAAAACTTCAACAAAATTATGAAAAGAATGAGACACAAATCCAAGCCAACTCAAAAAGTTTCTTCAAACGGTAAGTCTTCATTTAAATCTTTTGAGACTAACAAATAAGGAAATTCAATATAGGAAATGTAAAGGATTTGGCTATAGAAAAGCTGAATGTGCCAACACAATCAAGAAAAAGCCAAAAGCTATGAAATATACTTGGAGTGATGATGAATCAAAAGAAGAAACGTCCAATATTGTAGGTAAATTCATAGCTTTCACTAGTATTTCAAATTTTGAAAAATTGTAGGCGTCCATTTCTATTGCATCAGAAGCGACGAATTTTCGTTGCAAAAACAATTTACTTTGTTCCCAGTCTCTCCGAAACGGACTCTGAAGTAAGTTTTGATGAAGATGAGTTGGATATGGATACTATACATATTTCTTATGAATTAATGTTCAACAAATGGTTAGAAGTGTATAGTCTCAACAAAACCTTACAAAAACAAATAAATGGTCTCCAAAGTGAACGATCTGAAGTATAGAAAAATAAGTGAGTTACAATGTGAGTTGGATTACACTTAGAAATCTTTGAAGATGCTTAACTCAGGTACGTCTAAACTAGATCATATTTTGACATTGGTTAAGCATGGTTGTAATCGTGAAGGATTTGGCTTCCAAAATGAAAAATCTCCAAGTGTTAAAACTGTATTTGTAAAAGCATCACATACTAAACTTGGTCAGTCAAATTTATTCCAAGGTAATATTTCAAATACACATCCTCGTAATTTAAAAGGTAAAACAAAAATGTTTGTTTCTACTTGTTACTTTTGTAACATTAAAGGCCACATTCGACCAAAGTATTTTAAATTTCTAAAAGTCCTGAGAAATAACATGAAATCAAAATCTAAGGCTTTTCTAAGACTTAGAAAAATATGGGTGAAGAAATCAGAAGTTAATAGTTTTGCAGTCAATACATCTTTGGATGTGCATGTCATATAATTTATGTTGTGTTTGACATATGTGTGTGTGTCATGGTACTCTTGATTATCTGAATTTATTTTTTCTTCTTATGAGAATATCATTATTTGAGTTTGAAATACTTTGTACCATGATTTAGAATAAATAAATCTTGAGTGGATTTTTATGCACTTTCATGATTAATTTTTTATTTTAATTTAGTATCTGAGATAGATGCAATTTTGAAAAAAATATTAGATTGAGCTATGATTGTTTTGCCTTTATTCTTATATCAATAAAAATTGTGCATGTTTTATGGTGAGAAAAGGTTACTTACATTGTTGTGTGAAGCAATATTTAAGTAATCTGGGCCTATGTATCACCAATATGTAGAGAATGGTCTACTATAAGAAGAGAGTTGTCTTAATGATAGTGTGAAAGCTATTGACTTTGAATGTGAAAAAAAAAGGAGAAAAGAAAATAATAACAAGAAACAAACATGTACTACTAATCATTGCACACATATATGCATATGAAAAAAAATGAAAATTTTGAGATCAAGATGATAAGGTTAGTTTGACATGCTTTTTCTATTGTTTTAATTCCATGATTGTTAACATCAATGAATCTAAAGAAAAATTGTGAGTTAATCATTGCCCACACACAAGATTCATGGCTAATCGAACCTGCACTTACTCTCTAATTTCTTTGATTGTGTCTAAGTTTTCGCATATTCCATCATCGTTTTCCTCTTCTCTAAATGTTTGTGTTTTGTAGGTGGGTATCCCAATCTCCGTAGAAATCACAGTCTCAGCACCAAATGATATTGCGAAAGGTGTCTGCCCTGTTGTTGTTCTAGAATGGTAGTGTATGCCCAGAGCACCTATGGTAGTTCATCGACTCATGCTCCTTTTTTGCCGTCCGATTTCGCTTTCAAGCAGGGTTTTATGATTTTGTTGACCGCTTCGACTTTTCCATTGGCTAAAAAGGTGTGCGGGGGAGGAGAAATAATGCTCGGTCCCTAAATTGTTTCAGAAGATTTGGAACTTTGTATTGTCAAATTGTTTTCCATTATCAAAGATAATGGAATGAGAAATCCCAAAATGACATACTATAATTTTTCAAATGAAATCCTTTATTTTAGCTTCGCCTCAACGCGAAACCCTGAAACGACATACTATATTTTTTCAAATGAAATCCATAATTTTAACTTTGCCCCAGCTCACTTGGTGAAGTAGTCTACCGCTGTCACTGCATATTGCATCTGACATCTCTTCACTGGCATCAGTCTAATTAAATCTATACCCCACTGTGCGAAAGGCCACAAGTCATAAAGGCTCGATAGTTCTTCAAGAGGTTTGCTTGGTATGTCTGCAGTTCGCTGACATCAATCATATTTTTTCATGAAATTTTTGACCTTTTTATTCATAGTGGGCCAGTAGTATCCTTGTCGTAATGTTTTTTGCGCTAATATTTTTCCGTTAGAATGGTTCCTACAAATGCCTTCGTGGATTTCATGTAATACGTATTCTCCTTCCTCCATCCCATGCATTTGAGGTATGGATAAGAAAAACCTCGTTGGTATAGGTCCGGTCAATAAGAAAGTATCGTGCTGCTTTATATCTTAGCTCCTTTGCTTCCAGGTTATTTGATGGAATCTCTTATTTTTAAAGGTAGGTATAAATATTGTCCATCCAAGTTTTTTTGACGTCGACTTCGTTGATTTTCATCGATTCTTTTTCGGTGATATTAGGCTGTTAAAAGTACTCTATCAGTGTAGGACCAAGACTAAAGTGCCGCCGTAGTGGCGAGCTTAGCCAGCGTATCTGCTATTGAAATTTGCTTCGAGGAATACATTCAATTTCTACGACATCGAACAATTTCATTGTTTTCTTAATTTTGTCCATATAAGCTTGCATGTTTTCGCCTTTAACTTGATAGATTCCATTACCTGGTTCATTACAAAGTTACGAGTCACTTTTTACTATTAATCTCTTTGCCCCCAAGTTCTTTGCTACTTTCATTTCGGCGATAACTGTTTCAAACTCCGCCTCATTATTTCAAAATTTGAAATCAAATCTCAAGATACAAAAAACTTTGTCTCCCTCCGAGCTTCTCAATGTGATCTCAGTACCATTTCTTTGAGCGTTAGATGAGCTATCCATATTCAGTGTCTATGTTAACTTATTGTCTGTGTCTACCTCTATTGGCCCAAGACTTTTATAATCTGTTTCCTTTATATTTGTACCCTCTAGGTCGTCGGTGAATTTAGCAATAAAATCGACGATGGCTTGACCTTTAATTATCGTTCGAGATCAAAGGTCCACCGAGTTAGTCGCCCCGACATTTCTATTTTCTGTGAGATTTGTTGTATCGGCTGCTCCATGATAACTACCTGAATATGAGCTTAAAAGTAAGGTCGTAGCTTTCAGGAGGTCACAACTAACGATAAGCCTAATTTTTCCGTTTTGGGGTAAGGTGTTTTTGCATCGATAAGGGCTCGACTAGTGTAGGAAACGGGTCTTTAGATTTCGTTATCTTTGTGTAGTAATACCGAGCTTACAGCTACCGGGGAGACAGCGAGGTGCAAAAATAACTTCTCTCTCTTTTTCGGTTTAGACAAGACAAGAGGTGTGACCATGCACTCCTTTAATTTCTCAGAAGCCTTGTCACAATCCTCTGTCCATTGCATGGACTTACCCTATTTTAAAGCCTTGAAAAAAAGATGATATCTATCCATTGCTTTAGAGACGAAACGATTCAATGCTGCGACTCTTCCAACAAACTTATGGATCTCTTTGATATTCCAAGGTGGATTCATGTCAAGGATTGCTTTGATTTTCTCTGGCTTTACTTCAATACCACGATGATTCAGGATAAACCCCAGAAATTTTCTTACGGAAATACCAAAAACACATTTCTCTGGGTTCAACTTGATTTTTATGTGCCATAATATATTGAAACCTTCTTTGAGGTGAACTACGTGGTCCGTCACTTTCTCCAACTTGGTTAACATGCTGTCCATATATACCTCCATGGTTATCCCGATCTAATCACGAAAAAGCTTGTCACTATCCTTGGCACTTAGCGTCGATGTTTTTCAATCTGAAAGGCATAATCTTATAACAATATAAACATCTGTCTGTGATAAATGCAATTTTTTCTTAATTGGCTGGATACATGCCTATATAATTGTATCCCAAGAATGCATCCACGAAGTTGAGGAGTTCATGCTCTACCATTGCGCCCACAAGTTGGTCAATTCAGGATAAAGGGAAGCTATATTTAAGGCACACCTTGTTTAAGCCGATAAAGTCTAAACACATCCTCTATTTCCCATTCGTTTTCTTCACTAGTACAACATTTGACAACCATTTTAGGTAGTTAACTTCTCTAATAAATCTAGCTTTTAATAATTTTTCCACTCCTTCCCTTATCACTTGGTATCGTTCTTGGTCGAACAGACGTCGTTGTTGGCTTATGGGTTTGAAATGCGGCTAATATTCAACTGTTGGGAGGTAATTTCTGGGTCAATTCTTAGCATATCATCATAGGTCCATGCAAACACGTCAGTATATTCTTTAAAAAATTTTCGTAACCTATTCTGGAGGGACTCCCCCATTTTCGCTTCTACCCTCACCATCTTAGAGTCATCCTCATCTCGAATTGAAACAAGAACGGTTTCCACGACGATCTCAACTCTTTGATATGTGTTGGTTGCATGTGGATCTTTTGATGCCATTGTTTGGCGCGTTTAGTTGTTTGCATGTTATTTTTCGCATTCGATACCGTATTTCTCTTTTACGCATTATCCACGACTTTCACTTGCAAGTTTTGCTTAAAGGCTGCCATATAACAGCTCCGAGGCATTGGTTGGTTGCGTCTCACAGTGATTACAATGTCTTTGGCTGGCATTCTCATCTTCATGTGGTACAAAATTATGCAGGCATTTGTGGTCACCGTGAATGGTTTACCGAGGATGGCATTATAGAGATTCGGTTGATCAACGATCATGAATTTTACCATCGTAGCTACTACGGCACTTCCCTTCGCCACAAATAGTGAGAGTGAAATAATACCCAAAGGCCATACAATTCCTCCCGAGAACCTCACTAGTGGTGCTAGCGCCTCCTCCAAGGTGCTCCTTTATATGTCTAATTGCCCTAAAGCATACTTGAACATGATATCTACCAAGCTTCCTGTGTCCACAAGTATTTTGAATACATTCTTCCTCGCAACTCCTACCTCACCACCAATGTATCGTCATAGGGTTGAACTGCACCGTGAATATTTACGTCAGTGAACATTACTGCCGCGAGGTATATTTTCGTCTTCTTAAACTCTCAAAATCCAGTAGCAACCGTCAAGCACTCTCTTCCTGCAATTCTACTTTGGACGTAGGCTTTTCTTAAACGGTTTGAATTGTCGGCCAAGGTAAAACCTCGTTTAATGACAGTGACTTGTTGTCCTTGTTCTTGTGTGTTTAAGGCACTTTGGCGTCCTTTTTTATGGCGATTTTTGTGTTGATATATCTATCTAAGTAACTATTACATCCAAATCTTCAATCTATTCCTAGAGTTCAAAACATTCTGCCATATTATATCCCAATCCTAATGTTTAATGCTCCTTAATAATGGACATTTCTTATTTCAACAAAGATTTGCTCCTTAATAATGTTTAATGCTGTATATGTCTCATATTTTGACAGGGTTATGGGAGAGCTCATGTTTTTAGTCTTTTCGGCTAGGTTTTGGTTTCGGTATTTACAATACTGATTGTGTTCTCGGGTTCTTTACCACAATTGGATGATGCTGCGATCGAGGTTTCCCTAAAGGGGCTGGAATCCAAGACTGGAGCATTGACATTTGCATTCTCCCAAGACGATCCCTGTGTCGTATATTGTCATTGCTTCGTCTTGAAAAATTCTCCATTGCTTTTCGCAACTTGCTCTCTGTATATTTCGTCAACAACTTTTCGGCCTCATGAGCATTCGTTTCTATAAAGTTCAATGCGCGCTTGTGCGCTTCGGCATTGGTTTTGATGGAAAATCTAGGAGTGAATGCCACAGTCTCCTTGTCGTGTGTTCCTAATCAAGACTTTTAATGTATTGGGGTCGTCATACACCCCTAACTATATTATGGTACGATGAAATTTGTCAATAAAAACTTCATTAGATTCCTTTTCCCCTATTTTGCATCAAACAATATGTTCGAATTTTGGATTTCATCTGTTTGTAACATTTTCTTGCTGGCTCGATTAGGGTTAGCAAGAAAAACTTGCATAGAACCTTATCGCACACTCCTTACACTCATATTAGTAATCGGTATAACTTTATATAGGCAATTGGGTTTGTATATCCCGTATATAGTTAGCATTGTGGCATTACAAAGTTTCATGGCGGTACTGCTTGTTGGATCTCAACTGTAAATGGGAAATCAAACTCCACTAAGGGGTCATCCGAGTATTACAATCGCAGAGTGGTTTTTTTTATGCTGACAATTAATTCTTCCAACTGTCGAATTCGATTCAAAAGTAGAAGGGGAATACATTCCTCGTTATCCATTAGGCGTTGCCTAGTCGCGGGTGGCAGAATCTCCGGGCCTCCATATCTCCCGTGATCAAATGCTTGATCCTGCCATAGACACACACTAGAGGTCATGTTCATGCTTTCTGTAGTTTCTTCTCCTAGACTCCTAAACATGTCTTATCTTCTTGCCGTGGCTGTCTTAGTGTAGGCTGCAGGCAAGGGGCCTGATTATCAACAAACTCTCATAGGTTTATATTTCCTCTTATGATCTTGGTTGTGTTCCATCTACGATTATCAATTTGACATTGTTGGCGTAATGACTCTAGTATTTTAGATGGTTATCCATCAATTTTGTAGCCAGTCGATTCCTTTGTCGTATTTGGTTATTTTCTCCTCCTCTTGTGTTTTGTTGTTGTCGTTCCCTTTCCTCTTATTGGAATTTGTCCTACATTTCTCTTATTTGATGTAACGACTCGTCGTTTTGTTGTTTGAGCCCTTCATTTTGTTGTATTAACAACCGTACTTAATTTTTCATGTCCTCTTTTCTTAAGTGGCCAATAATGGGGAGTGAGACCTCGTTTAGCTCATGGTTGACTTCCTCCCCTAATCCTCTTGTCATGGCCCCTTGAATAGTGGTATGTTATTAGGATGTTTTTGATGCAGTCATCTTATCCTAAGGTATGTTTGTTGTTATAATTCCTCACAGACGGCGTCAAATGTTGATGTCGTGGTCGTTTCTCTAGACACGTGTCTATTTTGTAGGGTCGATTTGGTCAACAACCAAGATTTCTAATTTGTGGGGTGCGATGTATCCTTGGTATGCACAACAATATCCACTTCGGTACTTGACACTTCTCCTAAGGTTGGAGTTCTGATGACTATTCACAAAAGTTAAAAAGAGTCAAGAAGGGTGTTGGTGATGTTCACCAGTGAACACCCTTTGACGAGTAAGTCAGCAATAGAGCATTCTACATTCAATAGAATTTTGAGAGATTTAAGTTTTTGGAATTCAACCTCCTCTTTCCTTGGGGGTCTTCATGTTTATATAGACAGTAAAAGTGAAGGCGCCTAGTTCTCATTAGGAAGTTGTGCAGATGCCACTTGGAAATGTTCCCCTCTTATTTCCAGGTCACAGTTTTTTTCCATTTTATTCTCCTATTTATTCTACAAGCTTTTTTCAGGGATTCCACGTGGTGCCACGTGTGCCTACCTAATTGAACTCAGTAAAACATCCTCGTCATTATCTTACAAATGGTCTCGGCAATACTATTGTCGGTATAAGTTATAAAGATTCGGGAAAAACTCTTCTCCCAACATGGTTGTTTAGAACTAGTTCGAGCAGATATATGTTTAAAGACTTATGATATTGGACTCCGTAATTCGTGACTAAAATATTCATTAAATTGTTGTCATCAATTTGTGTAAGTATAAGAGTTAAAAATATACTCTTATGAGTCAATAAATCATATCAAAACAAACTAACAGAGTTTTACTTTTATTAGGTCAACAAGGTACGTATTTATCCACCTCCTCAAAAGTTAGGTTATCCCAAATTCTAGGATTATATATCAGTTTCTCTTAATTATCTTGATATAACTTATATTATAATAAGCATTTAGCTTTAAAAAAAAAACAAACAAATTCACATCATACTTTAATTTTTCAAAAAGGACGTCAATTAAAAATCACCTAGCATATTGCATTCTTCTTTTTCACTAGATCCTTTCCTTCAATTCTAGTAGATAAGATTGCCTCTAGACATCTAAATTGAAAGACCAGAATAGTGCTTAATTACAGCTTTTGTAGTCGTCTAACGAATAAATTAAACTAAAGAAAAAGCTACGCGAAATTTTAGAGTTTGTGTAGTCAAGTCACAAACACAAGTAAATAACAAGCTATGTAAAGGTTTAGAGAAAAGGGTGAAGTAAACATTTCATATTGAAGAAGATAAAGGTAAAGTAATTACTTCAAATTGAATTTTCATTGAAGGATGTTGCAATAAATTAAGTAGAACCTTCAATCATTCACAAAATAAAACATTGATAAGAGTCTCTTTGAAATAATAGACTATTTCACTATCTTTTCTTTATTCGGAGAGAAAGAAGCTTTGTTGAGGCATGTGGCAATAAATTAAGTTCATCATTTAATTGTTCGCAAATCGACACATTGATAGAATAAATATTGTTTAATTATCAAAACCATAAATTTCTAGAGAATGAAAATATCCGGTTGATATTAAACAAAACGAACAATTTATAATCAACAAGTTATTTTATTTTAATATAGTAATATAAAATTAACAAAGACAAAAAGGAACTCGAAATATTTTATTCTTTTTCCATATTTTGGTTTCTCATTCACCAAAAAATAGTTTTTCTGCAAAATTGATAAGTAAGATAAAACAGTAAAACTCTTTAATATATTTTCTCTATTTTTTTAATTTTATTAAGAATTGGAGCTATAATTTATTAATATGTTTATTTATTTTAAACTAATACTTATATATAAATTAAAATAATTCAAAATAAGTAATGAAAACATTTATTTTTTTATGTTCTTATAAATTAACGAAAAAAGTTAAAAAACATGTATAAATCAAATTTGATATTTTATTTTAACATAATTATTATAAAGTTTAATATTAATTAAATTATATCAATCAAACTGATGATTATTTTTAGTTGTTAAATATTAAAAATTAAGTATTTAGTTTTAGTACATTTTTCTTGAAATCAAGTGAATTGGTAATTTGATGTAAAAAAAATTGATTTGTATAATTATTATTGTCGAGAAGATCTGAACAATTGATTTATATTATAGGATTTGATGAAAGTTTAGAACTGTGGATAACTGATGTTAATGAAAAATTGAAAATTATAGGAATTGATTTTTATGAAATACTTTTAATCGTATTTGGCCAATAAATTTGATATTTTTATATAAATGATTTTGTAAGTTTAATACTGCTAATTATTATAAGTTTGTATATTGGTTAAACTATTTGAAAGCATGAGTTTAAAACTTGTAAAATCCAAACCTTTTTTTTTTTTTTTTCTGTTTTGATAAAAAGCATAGTGGTTTTTCTATTTTTTAAAACTATGAAGTATATATATATATATGTATGTATTTTTTAAATAAACTTTGATTAGGCCAATTTATTAAAAAGAAGAAAAAGAAAAGTCTCGTTGAATCAAGGGAGGACAAATTGAACCATGCCTTTTATTAAAACCATACTACAAACGGAAGGCCCAATTAGCTTGCAATTCAACCATCGATTATGCAAAGTCAAATATTACTACAGTAATGCACATTTAAGACAATTAAAAAGTATTTTAAATAATTTTATAACACAATTTTTTATTTAATGCAGACAATTCTCTTTCAACGTGTCTTAGAATATTATAATTATAATAAAATAATTTTTACGACTTCTAAAAATCATAAGATTACAGTTTTAATCATTTTTAAAAATATAAAAAGACAATTTTTAATCTTTTTTCAAAATTATAAGAGTACAAATTTTGTAGGAAATTTAGAAAGAATAATGGCAAATAAACAATGCAAAGGAAGAAACACAATTTACTTAATACCATAATTCAATTACATCAATCTTTATACAACCAAAGAAAGTTACCCATGATCATATCTATAACTACCCATTACTACCCATGATTACCATGACAAAATATGCACTACTAATGCTAAAAAAATGCAATATAGAAAAAACCACTAAACATGTTTTTCCTAAACAAATGGAGCATTAAAGAACATGCCCATTATTTCTTAAAAATAGGAAATAAACCACCCACTAATTCATAACATTCCCTCCCTTAAACTAAATGTTTTCAAACATCAGTTTAAAGAAAAAATAGCAACCACCCTCCCTCAAATTGAACTTTTCCAATTGCAAACACCAAGGAGCTTCCTGAGTTTCAAGTATGCTGCCAATTTGAGGGGCTTGGTCAATATATCAGCAACTTGGTCTTCACTCTTGCAGTAAGTAAGATCAATTGCTCCATCTTCTACCAAATTACGCAAAAAATGATAGCTCACATCGATATGCTTGCTTCGTTCATGTAGAACAGGATTTTTGGAAAGCTTTATTGCTGAGCTATTGTCACAAAAAATTAAAGTAGGCCCTTCTTGCTTGAAATAAAGTTCTTCAAGAATCTTTCTCAGCCAAATAGCTTGACAAGCACAAGATGTTGCAGCTACATATTCCGCTTCAGTGGTTGATAAAGTCACAATAGCTTGCTTCTTTGATGACCATGAAACAGCTCCTGAACCCATCATAAAAACATAACCAGAAGTGCTCTTTCTATCATCAAGATCTCCAGCATAATCGCTGTCTGTGAAGCCAATTAAATCTGACTTTTCTCCTCGTTTGTAAAACAATCCAAAATCAGTTGTTCCCTGTAGGTATCTAAAAATTCTTTTGGCAGCTAAAAGATGCAACTCCTTTGGATTTTCCATGTACCTGCTAATTCGAGCAACAGCATGCATAATATCCGGGCGAGTTGCAGTTAAATACATTAAACTCCCTACAATCTGCTTATAAAGCGTGCTATCAACTTTCTTTCCTTCTGAATCTTTCACAAGCTTCAAACCCGTCTCCATTAGCGTACTAACAGAATTACAATTATTCATCTGGAACCTGTCTAAAATTTCTCGCACATATTTCTTTTGAGAAATAAAAATTCCAGTAGAAGATTGCACCACTTCAATGCCAAGAAAATAATGCATCACACCAAGATCAGACATATCAAACTCCATCATCATATACTGTTTAAAACTTTCAAGCATGGCCTTATCATTTCCAGTATAAATAAGATCATCTACATATAAGCACACAATAATAATTTTTCGTCCATCAGCAATTTTAATATAAAGTGTGTGCTCATATGGGCATTTGTGAAATCCTTCTTTTAAAAAATAAGCATCTATACGGCTATACCAAGCTCTCGGTGCTTGTTTTAGGCCATATAGAGCCTTTCTCAGCTTATAAACTTTATGTTCATAACCAAACTTCACATAACCAGGAGGTTGATCAATAAATACCTGTTCCTGCAATTCTCCGTGCAGAAATGCTGATTCCACATCTAACTGAAATATAGGCTATGAGTTTTGTGCTGCTATTGCAATCACTAGTCTGATTGTGTCATGTCTAACAACATGAGCAAATACTTCTTTGTAATCAATGCCAAATTCTTGCTTATAGCCCTTGGCTACAAGTGGCGCCTTATATTTATCAACTTCACTGTTCTCCTTTAACTTTGTCTTGTAAACCCACTTGACACCAATTGTTTTCTGTCTTTTTGGAAGATCTGTCAATTCCCAGGTGTTATTTTTTTCAATAGCTGCAATTTCATCATCCATTGCCTTCTGCCATTTTAATTCCTTGACAGCATCTTCAAAACTGATAGGATCACAATCTGAGAAAAAAGCAAAATATGTGAGTGGGTCTTCAGATTGATCAACTCCCGGCACTTCATAATTTTGCATCCATGCTGGTCTTCTTCTGATGCGTAGTGGACGTGAGCTGCTTGCAATATCTTCTCGTCTATTTGTTTCAACTGGACTTTGTTGAACTGTTGGGATTGAACTTTGAGCTGCTACTGGAACTTGCTGCTCGTTCTCTGAAAGTTGTTGCATTATCCCGTCGTTTTCATCATCAAAATCTGCTTGAATTTCACTTATAGTAATATCTTCATTCCATGCCCAAGTCTTTTCTTCATCAAAAATTACATCGCGGCTGATAATGATTTTCTTAGTGTTAGGATTATATAGTCTGTAAGCTTTTGACTGATCACTAACACCAAAGAAAATACATTTTTCCCCTTTGTCATCCAGCTTCTTCCTCTTCTCATCTGGAATATGAGCGTAAGCAATACACCCAAAAATTCTGAAATGATCTACTGTTGGTCTTCGTTCGCTCCAAGCTTCTTCTGGAGTTATATTTTGAACAGCAAGAGTGGGACTTCGATTCAAAATATAAATACTCCAGTTCACTGCTTCAGGCCAAAAACTTTTTGGAATGCTGCTTCCTTTTAAAAGGCTTCGCACCATATTTAGAATTGTGCGATTTTTTCTTTCACATACACCATTTTGTTGAGGCGTGTAAGCTGCCGTAAGTTGCCTCTTAATTCCATGCATCTCACAAAAATTTACAAATTCTTGTGAGTTGTATTCTCCACCACGATCAGTACGAAAAACTTTAATCGGCCTACCAGCTTCTTTCTCAGCTACTGCTTTGAAATTCTTAAAAGTTATAAAAGCTTCTGATTTTTCCTGCAAGAAATGAACCCAAGTCTTCCGACTATAATCATCAACCAATGTAATGAAGTAACGTTTACCTCCATTAGACATAGGACTTAAAGGCCCGCATAAATCAGAATGAATTAATTCCAACACTTTCTTTTCTCTCCAAGATTTGCCTTTTGGAAAGCAATCACGATGTTGTTTGCTAACAACACAATCTTCACAAATTTCTGAAGGAGATTCAAATTGTGGAAGACCTGACACCATTTTCTTCTACTGTAAAGTCTTTAAACCGCCAAAATGTAGATGCCCATATCGTACATGCCATAGCCAAGCTGGATCTTTCAATTTTACTGAGAAGCAAGAATGACTAGCATTTTGAAGATACAAAGGAAACATCCGATTTGTCGTCATGCTAACTTTTGCAATCAATCCCAACTTAGAATCTTGAATTCTGCAAACTCCATCTTTGATAATAATCTCATATCCTTTTTCTTGAAGTTGACCCATACTAAGTAGATTTGATTTCAAATCTGGAACATAAAGAACATTAGAAATGACTTGGCTACAATTATTCTTTGTTTCGATTTTTACCTTCCCTTTTCCCATGACAGAGATTGTAGAATTGTCTCCAAACTTCACAGTATTGCGAAAAGATTCATCTAAATTAGAAAATGCAGTTTTATCTCCGCACATATGGTTACTGCAGCCTGTATCCAAATACCATAAATTTTGGTGGGTTTCTTCTTTTTGATGGCACACCATCAACACAGTGGCTTCCTCTTCTTTCTCGTCTTTCTCTGCAAAGTTAGACCTTTCACTGCGATCTTTGTTTAAATTGGTACGACATTCAGAACGATAATGCCCATACTTATGACATCGAAAGCATTGAATATGTGATTTGTCTGCCTTTGACTTGGAGTCTGTTGGACGTTGATTATCACGACCCTTCCATTTTTTTGATTTCCAGCAGCTTGGTTCTCCTCAAATTTGTGGTTTGCATACTTGCCTCTCCAGTTTCCTTTGCCGCGAGCAACTCCTTTTGAATTAGCTGCTACTTGCAATGCTTGTTGTTCATTGTCTTGTACATTTAATTTTCGTTCATGGACTATCAATGAACTATGTAATTCATCAATTGATAGTTCATCAATGTCGTTAGATTCCTCGATTGAACAAGTGATAAAATTGAATTTTGCCATCATTGATCGAAGAATCTTTTCAATTATGGTGACATCTTCCAGCTTTTCGCCATGGATTCTCATCTTATTGGAAATTGCCAATTTTCTTGAGAAATAATCAGAAACTGATTCACCTGACTTCATGCGTAAAGTCTCGAACTCGCCACGGAGTGCTTGAAGCTGCATTCTTTTCGCCCTTGCTGTTCCTTGAAATTTCTTCTTCATAGAATCCCATATTTGCTTGGAGGTATCCTTGCAAAGAATTGTTTCCAAGATTGAACGATCAATTGCTTGGAAAAGATAATTCTTTGCCTTTAAATCCTTCAACTTTTGTGTTTCAATTTCTGCCCTTTGCGTTGCTGTTAAAATAACTCCTTCTTCTAGTTCGGCTACACCCAATTCAATAATCTGCCAATACTCCTTTGATCGTAAAAAGTTTTCCATCAACATACTCCAATGATCGTAATGACCATCAAAATGCGGAATGGCGGGTTGCACAAAATTGTCAGAAGCCATAGATATTTGCTACTGCAATAAAAGTGAATAATAGGAGAAATATTGCTATAGCACTCTCTATCTCACTTTTCTACCAACCTGGCTCTGATACCAAATGTAGGAAATTTAGAAAGAATAATGGCAAATAAACAATGCAAAGGAAGAAACACAATTTACTTAATACCATAATTCAATTACATCAATCTTTATACAGCCAAAGAAAGTTACCCATGATCATATCTATAACTACCCATTACTACCCATGATTACCATGACAAAATATGCACTACTAATGCTAAAAAAATGCAATATAGAAAAAACCACTAAACATGTTTTTCCTAAACAAATAGAGCATTAAAGAACATGCCCATTATTTCTTAAAAATAGGAAATAAACCACCCACTAATTCATAACAAATTTTACGGGTTTTCAAAATTATAAGAAAATAGTTTTGAATGAGACAAAAAAATTGTTTGAACCCTTGCAATATATAGTTTTAAATGAGATAAGAATGTTCGAACCCTTGTACTTCACCAAATAGTGCAAGGATTCCAACCAACAGCTACTATATTTTCTAATATTAACATATATAGTATGTGCAAATATTAGACTTATATTAAATGCAACCAACCTTATATTTAAATAAATGTTGTAAATTTGTAATCATTTTTCTTTTGTATCTTTTATAAAAAAAATTTGATAGAGAAATTAATATTTATTAATTTTATATTAAACTACTATAATTTTTATAAGAAATTGAATGAAAATAAAACAAATAATTAAAAACAGTTTTCTATTGAAAACTAATTAGGTCATTTAAAAAAATTTGTCTTCTTTTTCTTTTAGCAAAAAGCATAAAGTTTAAGAATTGCTTTCTAATTTTTAGAATAAAAATTAGTTTTAATAAAACTATCGTATAAATATTAAAAGAAGAAGACAATTTAAAAATTATTTTCTATTTTTAAGAACAAATTCGGTTTCAACAAAACTATCTTCGAAATATTATAAAAGGAAGATAGTTAAAAATATTTTTCTATCTTTTAGAATCAATGTTTGCTTTATTAAAATTTTCCTTTAAATATATAATTTACAAGACACTTATATATAATAGTTTTATTTTATTTATAATCAAAAACTGTTTTTCACGAAATATTTTAAAAAATGGAAACCTCTTTTATTTAGTGTACTCTTTTAATTATTTTATAGTAGTAAGTAGGATGAAGAGTAAGGGTATCTACACTTTATTAAAAAAAAGACTTAAATAGGAAATCAACTAACAGATATCATTCTTCTTTTTCTGAATTCTTTTCTTAATTTCTAGTAGATAAGTTTGCGTTTAGAAATTGAAACTAAAATATTAAAATATGGTGTTCACAACTTGTGTAGTAAAGTCATACAAACAAAAGTATAATCCAAGCTACGTGAAGTTTTAGAAAAAAGGGTAAAGTAAATATATAATTAAGTTAATCATTAATGATTTAATTTTACAGACAATATTAGGGATGTTAATGAATATCATTTTTACGAATATTTATCTATATCCTATCTTATTGGATAGGATATGAATATTATAAAATAAAATATGAATAGGATATGGTAATAAGGTGAAATATTCGTATAGGATATGGATAGAATACAGATATTCTAAAATATCTTACAGATATCTGTTTTACCGTTTTTCTTTAATTAATTTATTAAAATAAAAATTATAATATTCATAAAAAGAAGAAGATAAATATAATAATTAATATAAACTAATAATTTAATTATTTAATTATTATATTATTATGATACATATAATATCTTATGTAATGAATAATTTATTATTATGCCCTATATAATATTAATATATAGTCTAATGTTCATGAAAATTATGATTAATTTAATTAGTTTATTAACATATTTAATTAGTTTATAATATATTATCTGCTCTTTTTGGGATATATAATCATATGACTATATATTACGTGTTTTTTCAATTTTCTCTAAACTTCTATTTAAAGATTATATATTAGAAAAATATTTATGATATGTTAATTGTGAAATAAGTTATTTATATATCTTTTATTTGAAATAATCTGTATATTTGTAATCTAATTAGATGAATATTTTTGTGAAAATTTAAATTTAGGTAAAAGAATAAATGACTTAATTTAAGTAATTGATCAATTACATTGTAATATAAGTGAAAAATATAGATATTTCAGTTCTATCATATCATTTAGATTTAATTTAAATCTCCAATTTCTATTTTTATTTTTTTATTCTTCATAAGTTAATCAAAGTTATGTGAAATCTCTGAACTATACATAGATGAATCAGTTTTCAATTTCTTATTTTTCAAGTAGTTAAAGAGAAAAAAAAAGACATTTTTGTTATTCTTCAATATGATTGTCTGATTGTAGTTTTATAGAAACAAGAATATATACTAAAACAAAATTGATACGTTGTTTGAAGTCATAAATTCCTTACTATTTTTAGATAAATTGTTTTAGCATATTTTTTATTAGATTGGTTAATTTGATTATAATTAAAAAGAAAATGACGATTGTTATTGTATTTTTATTGTAAAATAAAAAAATTGTAAGCATAAACTAGATAATAAGATTATTTTTAGTTTATTTAATTTATTAATATAGTATATTAATTTATAAAACATTAAAATTTAATTACAAATTTAATTTTTTTAGAGTTCACTGTTTTTATTAGGGTATGAATATATCCTGCGGATATCCGTTAGGATATAGATATTAACAAATATTCATTTAAAAGAATATGGATATCACATAAAATAATTGCGGAGGATATGAATAGAATATGAATATAAATTTTTTATAATATATGAATATAGATATTGATATATCCATACCATATCCTATCTGTTATCATCCCTATTCACTATAGTAAAGGCATACAAACAAAAGTAGATAACAAGCCATGTAAAGATTTAAAGAAAAAGGTGAAGTAACTATTTAATAATGAACAAAGATAAAGTAATCACTCCAAATTAAATTTTCATCGAAGGATGTTGAAATAAATTAATTTGACCATTCAGTCATTTACAAAACATGAAAATCTACTAACTTTTCCTTTATTAAAGATTAATATATTTTATTATTTTTAAAATTTTATTTTAAAATAAAAAGTATACCACATAAAAATTGGCAATTTTGAGTATGACTTTTATTAATAACATAACATAAAATTATACAAAATAAAATAATTATGTATACTTATATATAATTTAATTATCTTTTGTATTGAATAATATTAATATTGAGTGGATCTATTTTCACTTAAAATTTACTTTAATGCTCGTACTTTAAAAAAATCTATTGCAGAAATATCCATGGTGTAATTTACTATTATATGAAATATCTATTTGCACATATTTCTCCACAATAAATATTAATATGCAAATTCTATAACTATTATATGATTTTAGATCCTAAGATCTATCCATACGTCATAAAAACTGTAATATTTGAAGTAAAAAGTTTTTGAAATGTCTATAAAAAATGGTATACGTAATTTTTTATTTTAATTAATTTTATAATTTTTATTTTAAAAATAAAAAGTATTGATGTTTGCTGAATATTTTCATGAGTGAATAAAAAAGTTAAGACACACAATAAAAATATTTTAATTAAGGTCATTTAGACACTTATAAAAGTACATAGAAAAAATATTAATTGTTAAATTTTTTGTTAAGTGGTTGAGGAGTAAAAGAGTATTCAAAATAGATTTTAGGGTGCAAATAATCAAACCAATTAATCATAAATGTTTTACTTATAAAATTGGTAGATTGAATATGACATTCAGTAATAACACAACAAAATAAAATAAAATAGTTTTTTATTTAATAGAAAAATTAATTTGTATGATTATTGTTGCTGGAACTATATGAACAACATATTTATTTGATAAGATTTTATGAGAATTGAGAATTGTGGATACTTTATGTCAACGAGAAATTAATAATTGTAGGAACTTATTTTTTCTTAAATACTCTTTTTTTTTTTAATTTTAGAAAAGTTGTGAAGGAAAATAAGTAACCTAGCTCACAAAACACTAAACTTTTACCTCCTACAGGATGGCTTGGAAGCTTGGCTATTCAGTAATAAAATAAAATAATATTTGATTTAATAGAATAAAATTATACTTATCTTAATGTCTAATACTAAAAAGAAGAATATGTATCTCCGATATCGTTATAAAAGGAAGTGCCTGCATGCTAACTCTTTGTAAGTGTATTAACTGTATCCTCTAAAACAAAAACTGAAAAAATCAGTGGCGTTTGAGTATATCCCAACACCAATCCAATCCCCCGTTAATGGCGACCGAGCAACATAAACCAGTACCTTTCTATAAGTACAAGGTCAAGAAAGATGCTTCTAAGGTAATTACTCATCTCTCATCTATAATTCAATTATTTTATAATGCATGCATGCATATTAATATTATACTTCTATTTTAAATTTATAAGATAACAATTTTTTCTGTTTTCTCGACGGTCAGCTCATTACAGCAACTCCCCTTGTAAAACTTAACAAAGTCACTCGAGGATGTGTAGCTACTGTTGTTGCCAAGCAAGAGATGTTCCTCCCTACTGCTAGCAACAAAGACAGGTCTCTCATTCTCTTAATTTTTCAATCTTTAATTGTTAACATCTATCCCATCAAACATTAATGAAATCAATTTTATCTCCGTATATTATATTTTTCTACCCATAGGGCAGCATTGTTCATGATCAAAGATGCAGTAAGAAGAGGCGAAATTACACCTGGAGAGGTAATTAGCTGACTTTTAATACTAAAAAATGGTCAATTATTACCTAACTAACTTATTTTTCATTGTATTATTAGACGACGATAATAGAGCCAACGTCAGGAAACTTTGGAATAAGCCTGGCTTTTATGGGAGCATTGAAAGGTTACAAGGTAATTGCAACAATGCCTAAAAATACAGGCACTGAAAGAGGAGTTGCAATGAAAGCATTTGGAGCTGAAGTAGTCCTTACTGATCCCGCCAAAGGAGTGAATGGAGCTATTAAGGTCGCTGAAAAGCTCCATAAGTCAACACCAAATTCTTACATGCTCAAGCCCTTTGAAAATCCTGCCAATACTGAGGTATTGTACCCAATTAATACATTCACGAGTTTAATTAATTATTGTCAGATTAATTATCTTAATCCTCTGAGAATGTTATTAATTAGGCACATATGATGACTACGGGTCCTGAAATATGGGATGCTACTCAAGGAAAAGTAGACATCTTTGTGATGGGAATTGGTACCGGAGGAACTCTAGCGGGTGTTGCCCAATTTCTTAAACTTAGAAATCCCAAGATCAAGGTAATTAATTATTTAATTAACTAATCATTCTCAATGCAATTATAAAATTTCTTGTACTCTTAACTTTTTTATAATTTAATATTGTAGATATATGGAGTGGAACCGGCTGAAAGTAACGTGTATAATGGGGGCAAACCAGGTGATCAATATTGTGTTTGATTATTTTGAGTCGTCTTATATATATGTATACATTAATTCTGCTGGAGAAACTGATGATATATATATAATTTCAAATAACTTAAATTATAGGTCCTCATGGCATTATTGGCATTGGGGCTGGAATCAAATCAAAATTAGTGCCCGAGGATTTAATGGAAAAAGTTATTGAGGTACCTAAATTAGTATAAATTGCTGAACGTAGAGATTAATTTTTTGGTAATTAATTGTTTCTCTAAGTTGCAGTTGATGAGATGAAATCCTACATATATATTAATTTTTTCCCAGGTTACCACCGAAGATGCACTAACTATGGCCAGGCGATTGGCACATGTGGAGGGACTTATGGTAATTTAATGATAATTGTTTATGTTAATTTTCTGACATTCGCCTGCTGATCTGATCTTCTTGTTTGTCCAGGTTGGAATCGTATCAGGTGCCAATACAGTTGCAGCCGTGAAGCTGGCCCGAATGCCAGAGAACAAAGGCAAACTTATTGTGGTAATTACATAAATTATTTCTTTTAGAAGGAAAGATTAAAGCAAATCATATTGTCATTTACTTAATTAGCTATTCATATTGGGTTTGAACGGTTGTGGTGATCAGACTATTCATTCAAGCTATGGGGAGCGATATTTATCAACTCCACTGTATAAAAAGCTGGTGAAAGAGGTAGTGTTGAATTATAAACTTAATCTAGAATATTGAATTGTCTAAATTGATGTACTAGATTTAGTAAGCAATGGTGTACTAGATTTGGTAAACAATGGTGTACTAGACAAAGTCAATATTGGTGTACTAGACAAAGTCAATATTGGTGTACTAGACAAAGTCAACATTGGTGTGCTGGACAAAGTCAACATTGGTGTGCTGCACAAAGTCAACATTGGTGTTCTACGTGAAGACTAAATCAATGGTTTAGAATGGTTTGCTTCAACTATAAATACCCCTCCCCCCTTAAGGTTTCAAAAACAAGTTAGAAATAAAGCTTGAGTCCTTGTTCAAGTATTTGAGAGTGTTTACATATTTTCTTGTAAATTTGTATGAGAAATAAATATATTTGTGTGTTTTGAGTCATTACGAAATTCTTATTTTTCAACAAAGTGGTATCAGAGCTCGGTTTTGTAACTTGGATGTTATATTTGTGTGATTACGTGCATATTTAGAAAATTCTGTCAAAAAGGCCAAGATTGCCTAAGGAGTCTGGGTTTTAAGTGGGACCGTTGTGACCCCTCCAGTCTTTCCTGGGAATTTTCTTAGTGTATATTTTCACACCTATAAACATTCATATTACTATCCGAAATACTATTAGAAAGTTATGGCAAATGGAGGTATGACACCATTTCAAGTTCCAATTCTCAATAGAAGCAATTATGATAATTGGAGCATAAAAATGAAGGCACTCCTTGGAGCACAAGATGTGTGGGAGGTCGTGGAGAAAGGTTATAATGAACCTAGAGATGATGTTGCCATTTCTGTTTTGACTCAAGCACAAAGAGACACGTTGAAGGACTCGAGAAAGAGAGACAAAAAAGCTCTCTATGTCATTTATCAAGCATTAGATGATGATGCTTTTGAGAAGATATCAAATGCAACTTCCGCAAAGCAAGCATGGGATAAACTTCAGACATCCTACAAAGGCGCCGAGCAAGTAAAAAAGGTACGTCTTCAAACATTGAGAGGAGAATTTGAAACTTTATATATGAAGGAAGGCGAGTCAATTGTTAATTACTTCTCTAGAATTGAAGCTATTTCTAATCAATTGAAAAGAAATGGTGAAAAATTAAGTGAAGTAAGGATAATGGAAAAGATACTACGATCTATGGATTCAAAATTTGATCACATAGTCACAACAATTGAAGAAACTAAAGATTTGGAAGAAATGACGATCGACCAACTACAAGGATCATTGCAAGCCTATGAAGAAAAAATAAAAAAGAAGCAAGGCATCTCCGAACAACTTCTCAAGATGCAATTCAAGGAGAAAGAAGAAATTCAAAGCTATGATAGAAACCAACATGGTCGAGGTAGAGGTCGAGGTCAAGGACAAAGTAGAGGCCGTGGTCGTGGACGAGGTTGGAATTATAATTACAATAATTTCAACAACTATGAGAAAGGAGAAAGCTCAACACGAGGTCGTGGAAGGAACAATCCAAATACAAGGTACGACAAGTCTAAAGTCAGATGTTATAATTGTCAAAAGTTTGGCCATTATGCTTCTGCATGTAGAGCCTACAACAATGAAGTGGAAGAAAAGGCTAACTATGTAGAAGAAAAGAATCAAGGAGATGAAACTGTCTTGTTAGCATACAAAGACAATAGTGGAGGCCAAGAAAACACATGGTATCTTGACACTGGTGCGAGCAATCATATGTGTGGAAAAAGAAGCATGTTCGTGGAGTTAGACGAATCAACAAATGGAAATGTTTCTTTTGGTGATGATTCAAAAATAGCCGTGAAAGGAAGAGGTAACATTCTTATACAATTGAAAGATGGTAGACATCAATTTATTGGAAATGTCTACTATGTGCCTAATATGAAAAGTAATATTTTGAGTTTAGGTCAACTCTTAGAAAAAGGTTATGATATTCATATGAAAGATTATAGTCTTTTTATAAGAGATGACAAAGGCAACTTAATTACTAAAGTGAAAATGTCAAAGAATAGAATGTTTTCTTTGAATATTCAAAACGATGTTGCGAAATGTTTGAAAGCTTGTTACAAAGATGCATCATGGCTATGGCATCTTCGATTTGGGCATCTCAACTTTGGAGGGTTAGAGCTATTGGCTAAGAAGGAGATGGTAAGAGGTCTTCCTTACATCAATCATCCGAACCAACTTTGTGAAGGATGTTTACATGGGAAGCAATTCAGAAAAAGCTTTCCAAAAGAGTCAACCTTTAGAGCCAAGAAACCACTGGAGCTCATTCATGCTGATGTATGCGGTCCATTCAAGCCAAGATCTCTTGGTAACAATAATTATTTCCTTCTCTTTATTGATGATTTTTCAAGAAAAACATGGATCTACCTTTTGAAGCAAAAGTCTGAGGTATTTGGAGCTTTCAAGAAATTTAAAGCTGCCGTTGAGAAAGAAAGTGGTCGTCAGATTAAGGCCATGAGAACTGATCGTGGAGGAGAATTCACTTCCAAGGAATTTCAAGAATTCTGTGAAGCAAATGGAATTCGACGATTCTTAACCGTTCCGAGATCCCCCCAACAAAATGGTGTTGCTGAAAGAAAGAATCGAACAATTCTCAACATAGCGAGGAGTATGTTGAAAAGTAAAAGACTACCCAAGGAGTTTTGGGCTGAAGCTGTATCAACTGCTGTATATCTATCCAATAGATCTCCAACAAGAAGCGTGTGGGGAAAAACACCACAAGAAGCATGGTGTGGAAGAAAGCCTGGTATTTCTCATCTTAGAGTTTTTGGAAGTGTAGCTCATGTTCATGTACCAGACGAGAGAAGAACAAAGTTGGATGATAAAAGCGAGAGTTTTATCTTCATTGGCTATGATTCAAGTTCAAAGGGTTACAAGTTGTATAATCCAAACAGCAAAAAGATTATGATCAGTCGAGATGTAATATTTGACGAAGAAGGAGAATGGGATTTTGGTCCAGATGTCGATGACTTCAACTTCTTTCCTTTGTTTGAAGAAGAACCAATAATGGAGCAAGCAGGAGAAGCAAGAGAAGAACCTACTACTCCGCATACTCCACCAACTTCACCAACAACAAACAATCAAGGAGATTCACCACCATCCTTTTTAAAGGAAAGAAATGAAGAACGCACAAGGAGTTTCCAAGATCTCTATGAGGTAACTGAGAGGTTAGATAATCTCACTCTTTTTTGTCTTTTTACTGAGTGTGAACCAATGAGTTTTGGAGAAGCTATACAAAATGAAAAATGGAGAAATGCAATGGATGAAGAAATTAAAGCTATTGTGAAGAATGATACGTGGGAGCTTGTGTCACTTCCTAAAGGACACAAAGCTATTGGAGTCAAATGGGTGTACAAAGTAAAGCAGAATTCAAAAGGAGAAATTGAACGATACAAAGCGAGGCTAGTTGCAAAAGGCTACAGTCAAAGAGCCGGCATCGACTATGATGAGGTGTTTGCTCTGGTAGCACGCTTAGAAACTGTAAGACTAATCATTTCTTTAGCAGCTCAAAACAAGTGGAAGATCCATCAAATGGATGTAAAATCTGCATTCTTGAATGGAGTTCTCGAAGAAGAAGTCTACATACAACAACCTACAGGTTTCGAAGTTAAAGGGCAAGAGGACAAGGTGTTGAAATTGAGAAAGACTCTCTATGGTTTGAAACAAGCACCAAGAGCATGGAATAGTCGAATCGACAAGTATTTCCAAAAGAATGGTTTCACTAAGTGCCCTTATGAACACGCACTTTACATCAAGATCAAAGATGGAGATATTTTGATCGTGTGCTTATACGTAGGTGATTAGATTAAGTTTAAAGGGGAGTGTTGAATTATAAACTTAATCTAGAATATTGAATTGTCTAAATTGATGTACTAGATTTAGTAAGCAATGGTGTACTAGATTTGGTAAACAATGGTGTACTAGACAAAGTCAATATTGGTGTACTAGACAAAGTCAATATTGGTGTACTAGACAAAGTCAACATTGGTGTGCTGGACAAAGTCAACATTGGTGTGCTGCACAAAGTCAACATTGGTGTTCTACGTGAAGACTAAATCAATGGTTTAGAATGGTTTGCTTCAACTATAAATACCCCTCCCCCCTTAAGGTTTCAAAAACAAGTTAGAAATAAAGCTTGAGTCCTTGTTCAAGTATTTGAGAGTGTTTACATATTTTCTTGTAAATTTGTATGAGAAATAAATATATTTGTGTGTTTTGAGTCATTACGAAATTCTTATTTTTCAACAGGTAGAAGACACGGTACCAGCTGCAGTTGAGGACGATGACGAAGATAAGGACGATGATGAAGATGACGACGATGATGAACCTTGTGCTTTTGTCTATACTGCTTTCTGAAGTTACTTATTATCTGTGGGTTGTATGTTCTCTTTGATCAACCCACTGTTTGTCTCAAAGTTTGATGTATTCCGAATAAAATTTCGGCCAAATAACATTATGGGACACCCATAGTTTGTTGGCCTTAATAATAAATAAGAGACTCTGCTTTTGAAAACAATTATCTCCTACCTTTTAATTACCTTTTGTTTCGGTAGTTTTTGTATTTGAATTGCAATGGCGTAAATACATTAGGAGTAGTTTCACTTTGGTTTTCATTGTTTTAGGAAACGTGAGTTTAATTAGTATGTTTGATATATTAGGTAAAACATACTAAATATTAATAAAAATTATCATTTTAATTCTGAATGTTATAGTTTTTTTTTTCTAAGCAAAGTAATAATAACTTTATTAAAGAGATATAGTAATTAAAGCTCACTTTAATCAGCATATTCAATGTATTGAATAAAAATGGCTTCAATTAGTGTTTCAAAAAATTATCACTTTGAATCAAAATATTTTAGGTAATATAATTCTGATATTTTAATTATATTTTATTGACATTGGAACTCTTCTAACCTAATATCAATCAATAAATTTGCAGTTTGTTGGAAAAACGTATGCTTTGGACTTTACCTTTTATAGGGCTCTTCGTAAGCTTTGCCTTACTAGGAGTTAGTTTTGTTAGGACTTTAGTTTACATTATGTGACAATTCAATATATTTGAAGAATTTTTAATTTTGAAAATTATTATTGTTTTAATTAAACTTCATGTATTTAGTTTTTTAGTTATTTTAGGATTAGTTGATTATAAAATTTAACTAGAAAATGTAGATTTGCAACTCTACAACTGCAAGAAAAGAAGAGTTTTTGAGAAATAAGAAGTTTAGGAAGGCAAGAATTCTTCTTAATTTAGGAGATTTATTTACTTAAGGAATAAGGAAATAAAAATCCTCTTTGGACTAGGATTTATGGTTTTCATATAAATAAATACTTATTTTTCATAATTTGGAAAAGCTTCCATTACGTGAAAAATTAATCCAAAGAGAGCTCCTTAATTCATAAGCATGATTTTTGTTTTCTAAGTTCACACTTTCCTTATGCTTTGATTGAGAACAACTTAGTGAAAGTTATTTGTTTGTGATTTCTATTTTGATAAACTTAAGGATTTAGATCTCTGCAGTGTTGTGAAGATAATTTGGTTGAGTTCCAAAAGACAATGGAGGCGTGCAAAGGTTTCCTCTGGCTAGACAGAGATTGACCCTCGAGTGCAAAGGCAGAAAGAAGCTTGACTGCAAGACCCACCCTTCGGTAGAGGAACTTGAATTTCTTTGGGAAAAAAGCCGTGTTCGTTGAAGGGAGTTTGATGATATCAAAAGTGAAGGGATCTCGCGAAACAAGGTCATCTAACAATATCATGCACAATAGTGACAACAAAAAGGAATTGCTTGCTGATTTTTATTCAAAATTAATTGATATTGCTAATGAGTCTTATTTGAGGTTAAAAATATTCAGAGACAAAGTTTGTAAGGAAAATTACGATCTCCCTGAGAAATTTCAAGCAAAAATTACACCTATTGAAGAAAGTAAGGACCTTGACAAATCGAAAGTTAAAGAATTGATGGGATCGTTGAGAACTTTTAAGATGAACTTGAGGCAATGTAAAAAATGTAAAAGTTTGGCTTTTCAAGTCGCTGAAATACAAAGCATTGATGATGAGGTAAATTCTGACACTGATGAATCTGAAGCACTTGCTCCTCTTACCAAAAACTTCAACAAAATTATGAAAAGAATGAGACACAAATCCAAGCCAACTCAAAAAGTTTCTTCAAACGGTAAGTCTTCATTTAAATCTTTTGAGACTAATAAAATAAGGAAATTCAATATAGGAAATGTAAAGGATTTGGCTATAGAAAAGCTGAATGTGCCAACACAATCAAGAAAAAGCCAAAATCTATGAAATCGACTTGGAGTGATGATGAATCAAAAGAAGAAACGTCCAATATTGTAGGTAAATTCATAGCTTTCACTAGTATTTCACATTTTGAAAAACTGTAGGCATCCATTTCTATTGCAACAGAAGCGACGAATTTTCGTTGCAAAAACAATTTACATTGTTCCCAGTCTCTCCAAAATGGACTCTGAAGTAAGTTTTGATGAAGATGAGTTGGATATGGATACTATACATGTTTCTTATGAATTAATGTTCAACAAATGGTTAGAAGTGTATAATCTCAACAAAACCTTGCAAAAACAAATAAATGGTCTCCAAAGTGAACGATCTGAAGTAAGGCAAGTTATGAGCAATCTGGAAAAGAATATTGCGGAGAAGGATAGAAAATTAAGTGAGTTACAATGTGAGTTGGATTACACTTAGAAATCTTTGAAGATGCTTAACTCAGGTACATCTAAACTAGATCATATTTTGACATTGGTTAAGCATGGTTGTAATCGTGAAGGATTTGGCTTCCAAAATGAAAAATCTCCAAGTGTTAAAACCGTATTTGTAAAAGCATCACATACTAAACTTGGTCAGTCAAATTTATTCCAAGGTAATATTTCAAAAACACATCCTCGTAATTTAAAAGGTAAAACAAAAATATTTGTTTCTACTTGTTACTTTTGTAACATTAAAGGCTACATTTGACCAAAGTATTTTAAATTTCTAAAAGTCCTAACAAATAACATGAAATCAAAATCTAAGGCTTTTCTAAGACTTAGAAAAATATGGGTAAAGAAATCAGAAGTTAATAGTTTTGCGATCAATACATCTTTGGATGTGCATGTCATATAATTTATGTTGTGTTTGACATGTGTGTGTGTGTGTCATGGTACTCTTGATTATCTGAATTTTTTTTTTCTTCTTATGAGAATATCATTATTTGAGTTTGAAATACTTTGTACCATGATTTAGAATAAATAAATCTTGAGTGGATTTTTATGCACTTTCATGATTAATTCTTTATTTTAATTTAGTATCTGAGATAGATGCAATTTTGAAAAAAATATCAGATTGAGCTATGATTGTTTTGCCTTTATTCTTATATCAATAAAAATTGTGCATGTTTTATGGTGAGAAAAGGTTACTTACATTGTTGTGTGAAGCAATCTTTAAGTAATCTGGGCCTATGTATCACCAATATGTAGAGAATGGTCTACTATAAGAAGAGAGTTGTCTTAATGATAGTGTGAAAGCTATTGACTTTGAATGTAAAAAAAAAAGAGAAAAGAAAATAATAACAAGAAACAAACATGTACTACTAATCATTGCACACACATATGCATATGAAAAAAAATGAAAATTTTGAGATCAAGATGATAAGGTTAGTTTGACATGCTTTTTCTATTGTTTTAATTCCAGGATTGTTAACATCAATGAATCTAAAGAAAAATTGTGAGTTAATCATTGCCCACACACAAGATTCATGATTATATTTATATTATCTTATGGTGTAGGGATATTAAATTCTTAAATATTGATTATTCATGCATGATGAAAAGAAGAAAAATTTAGAAAATCATGTAGACGTGAATTAAATTATTTTTGTGATTTTTGGACTTAATTACAACATGTGTCCGAATTTGAGCCTTAGTGTGATTTCATAATCTACTGTCTAAGTATTATGAATGAGTTTTCATCTTTTGTGTTCAAAGCATAATTTCTGATAATTGGCTCTTGTGGGTCTTTTTACAAATGTTTGTTAAAATTAGGGCCATAATAATATTCTCAGACTTAAACCTATGGGTACTGTTCTGCAAGACTTTTGAACAAAATTTGGGTTTCGATCAAATTATTATTTATATGATATATTTGCACAGGGGGTTATGTGTTATTTTACACTCAACTTTAAGAAATTTTGTCGTCCAATGGTACTGTATTCTTTACTTTTTATGGTGTTAGGGTGCTCAATGATATTAACCAATTCAATGGGAGGGGTTAAACCGTTGTTTTTTTTTTTGCTGTTTTCTCTCGTTATTTCTTCTTTTGTTATGTGCTTTGCCGCCTTTGACTTTCTTTGGCTGAAAGGGGTAGTACTATTTTTGGTAGCATTTTGATGTGCAGTTATATTTTGGAAGATAATTGATGCATTGGTAATTATTAACTAAGGGGAAAAATTGATTAAGGGGGAGTTTTTTATGTGTTTAGCATTTCTTTATTGTGCATATATTTTCTTATGGATTATGAATGCTAACATATATTTAAGTGATACTTTGGTATACATGATTTTTTTTTCTTGTTTCTATGTGTGATTACAGGACATATTTTATTCTTTGAGTTGATCTTACCAACATGGAGATGCTTTGCCAAACAATGCTAGAGATTGTTAGAACTTTTATTGACATTATGTGACAATTAAATATATTTGAAAAATTTTTATTTTAATTAAACTTCATGTATTTAGTTTTTTAGTTATTTTAGGATTAGTAGATTGTAAAAATTTAACTAGAAAATGTAGGTTTGTAACTTTATAACTCAAAAGAAAGAATAGTTTTTGGGAAATAAGAAGTTTAAGAAGGTAAGAATTCTTTATAATTTAGGAGATTTATTTCTTTAAGGAATAAGGAAACAAATATCCTTTTTGGACTAAGGTTTATGATTTTTATATAAATAAACACTTATTTTTCATAATTTGAGAGAGCTTCCATTACTTGAAAACTAATCCAAAGAGAACTCCTTTATAAGCATGATTTTTGTTTTGTAAGTTGTTCATATTTTTTTATGCTTTGATTGAGAACAACTTAGTGAAAAACTTAAGAATTTAGATCTCTTAAGTGTTGTGAAGATAATTTGGTTGTGTTCTTCGGGAGAAAAACTTGAATTTCTTTCAGAGAAGAAGCCGTGTTCATTAAAGAGAGTTCAACGGCATTGAAAGCGAGGGGATCTCGTGAAACAAGGCCATCTATGAATATTTTGTACAGCAGCAACAATAAAGAGGGAGTCTTTGGTTTGTATAAGTCCATTGGTATTTGTATCATCATATTTCTCAGTAGATTATTTTTCTCTAGGCGTGGTCTCGTGAATGTAGAATTGGAAAATCTGAACTATGTTAAAATTGTTTGTCTTTATTATTTTATTTGTGGCTTATTTGTTTAGATATATTGTGAGAATTAATTAACTAAATTAATTAATTAAAATTGGCACCATACCTACAACCGAGTCTTTCAAGTTTTTTATGGTAGTTCAACTAAAATAAAATTTGTGATATTTATTGTTTGTATTTCATTGGAACTTGGATTTCTTATTTAGATGGACTTTTAGAAACATATTCCACTTCTACATACCTTCCTAATACTCTAATTATGCTAAATTTATAGGTGTTTTTATGTTGAAGTTTTGGATTATGAATTTCTTTATTTATCATAAGGTTTGTTGATGCCATGATTGTTTCTCCCAACACGTGTTTATCGTATAGGGTCGATTTGGTCAACAATCAAGATTTGCACACCAATATCAGCTTTGATACTTGAAACTCCTCTTAAGGTTGGAGCCCCGATGGCAATTCACAAAAATTAAAATGAGTCAAAAAGGGTGCGAGTGATGTTCACCGGCGAAAATCCTCCGACAATTAAGTCAGCAATAAAGCATTCTACATTTAACAGAATCTTGAGAGATTTAAGTTTTTAAAATTCAACCTCACCATTCCTTAGGGTTTTTCAGGTTTATATAAGTGGTAAACGTAAAGACTCCTAGTTGTCATCATGAAGTTGTGCAGGTGCCACTTAAGAATGTTCCCCACTTGTTTTCAGGTACTAGCTTTTCCCCATTTTATTCCCCTATTTATTTTACCAACATTTGTTAGAGTTTTCACGTAGTGCCACATGCCCCTACCTAATTGATCTCAGTAAAATGTCCTCGTCATTATCTTACGAATAGTCTCGACATTACCATTGTCACTATAGGCTATAGGGATTCAATAAAAGCTCTTCCCCAACACAACCCTCTCAGTTTTCAGACCTTTAAACAAGGCTGAAAGTTATGAAAACTAACATTTTTATCTTTTGGCTGTTTTGATTTTTGTGAAGTGGAATATTTTCCTTTAATGAATTTCGAACTTTTCAAATTTTACCATTGTCTTTCATTTAAGAGCACGTTAGAAATCGTGAGATAGTGTCTTTTCAAGGGGAGTAAATGTATGTCCCTTCAACTATCGTGTCTCTTCACATCACACGACCGCATGTCATGTTTTTGTTCGTCATATGAGCTGAACGGTTTAGATTTACCCTTTCAATCAAGCTTATATATATGTAGCCAAAGGATGAGTTTTTCTTTACTTTCGCTACCGCCCTTATCTTTACTTACCTTTTTTTGTGGTTTTCTTGCTGTCTACTCTCTTGGCACCATTTGCGATCCTCCGTCTGGTACTAGTTGGTTCGCCCTTTTTTTTCGCTTCTGCTATGTTTTTTATTCCTCTATTCTTATGTCATTTTTGTAAGATCTTTTGGTATTTTGATTTAGAGACATTTATTTATGCTAACAATAGAAAATTTGACTTTCTTTTGTGTCACCGCTGCTAATCATTGTGTGTTTGTCTTTCCAAGTACTTCTTAGTGGGTTTTTATTGTAGGGGTTCCCTTTTAGTCTAGATTGAAATAAATGCCGAATAGTTACACTGAAGTCATTCAGATTCTAAAATCTAGGCCCTCTGACCCACAGTTTAGTATAATTCCCCAATACTTTTGAAGATGATAGGGATATTGATGTGGTACATCCACTAATTACTAGCGTTACACAACGGTCCGATGTTTCTACATCCACTAGGATAGGTCCTATGTCTTTTGGGCGTGTCAGAGGGAACAGGGGTCTTCGAATGGGTACCATCTCGTATGCCATAGACTTGATTTTGCAAATACCAACTCAACATATTGAGATGCATATCTTATTTTAGGGTCAGTTAGGATGAGATCGGTAGCTCCTGGTGAATCTTTAAGTTCCCCTCCCCTTAGACTCACGTCATTTAATCTAGAATTTTTTAGGGTAGGTCTTTGATTGCCTCAGCAACCTTTCATTCGAAAGCTGCTTCATTTGTATAGGCTTATGCCAGTACAAATGAGTCCAAATGACTGAAGATGTGCCATTAATTTATGGGTCTTGTGCAAAAAATATTGTGAGACCGACCTTAGCACTAAAGAACTTAGCTACTTCTTTACGGTGAAGGTCAACCCTAGTGAGGATCATTTCAGTAGCCGCTTTAGTGAGTGGGTGGGGCAAGGGGGGAAATAGTTGTAGGTAACCCTACCTCTTATAGAAGGTGCTTAAGAACAGAGTTATATCGAGGATTCCACCCTTTACTTGATACCGTCAGAGTTCCAAGATTCAAGTCTTTTAGATCTTATAATCTCTCTTTCTTTTATAACTCCCCTCTTCTCTCTATAAGTTTTTTTTTTTAATATTTGTTATTCATATAGTGAGGCACTCTAAGACGCCCTCCAGATTTATAGGCGCCAAAGCGAGTAATGCCCAGGGTGTTTTACTTCGTAGTAAGGTTGAGAGGAATTAGTTGAACCTACTCAATCCCACCCAATTATTTGACGTGAGTTTTATTTATAAGCATATTAGTGCCCAAGGTTTATCCTCTTTTTCTTTAGCCCTTTATATTATCTTCATCTTCGAACTGAGTTCTTAGTCTTGCGATATGTAGATCATCATTTTCAAAAGCTTCGTTAGCAAGACATAGTTGATTCCAAGAAGGGAGAGAGAACCAAGAGGAAGAATCCCAAACCCTTTGTAGAGGTTTATTCTGCCACTCCTTCCGAGACCGATTTGAACAAGGCTTTTTAGTTGATAATTAGGGGGAAAAAAGGGTCTTTCTTTGAGAGTTGTGAAGAACATTCCCCTTTCGAAAGTCATAGAGACCTCGCTACTTGGGCGTGCTGTCGTTTTTGCTCCCTACTTCTCCTTTGAATACTTCGTTAGTACCTATGTCGGTCCCTACTTTCCTCACCAACATGGTGGTGAGCTTATCTGCTTCTGTCAAGGCCGAGGATATTACGTGAGTTACCTAAAAGCCCTTTGACAAATATTAGGAAGACATGGAGAGGGCTTCCAATCAAATAACTATTTGTCCTCCTTTCACTTATCGTAATGCTAATTTTATGCGATACTTATTTTTTTTCTTTTCCTTTTAGGTTTTCACGTTTGTCCATTCATGAAGGTCAAATGTCAGGGATGTTATTCTAGCTCAAAAACTCTATTAACAACTTGCTTCTTCCTCGATGAAAAAGCTAAATTAACTGAAAGTTAAATTGAAATAGCCAATTGACTAGGCCAGCCATTACAAGGATAGAGGCGACAAAGTAAACACCGAGGCGATTGTTCAGAAAGTCAAGGTGGATCACCTGAGATTTTTTCATAAACAACTCGAATCCTTTCTGAGTTAGTTCACAGGGAGCTAAAGAAAGAAAAAACTGAATACTTTACCTCCATAACAGGATTAGAAAAAGAGAGTGCTGGCGCATATCTCTTCAATTACCAAAGTGTACAAGAGGAAATCTATATAAGAGGGATCCTTCTTTCAAGATGGTTTGGACGGAGTTTCCTTTTAATTTAGACAAATTTTTTGCTACCGAGGCAGATATACAGAGGAAGAGGATACTTCAACCAAGGAGGCCACCTTTCTTTCCGACCCTCATCCCTCTACTAGATCAGCTTATCCTTCACCCTTAGCTTTGACCACTAAAACAAAAGCTCTCAGCGCTAGCCTATCCTTTAAAGCTCCTAGAACTTTGTACATTTTTGTTATCTTCACTTTATAAGAATTTTGTTTGCACACCTGTAAATGCACACTTTTTCATTAGTAAAGTCGGTTGTTTTTTATACTTGATGGTTGTACTTTGTGGAAGGTGTAAATAAGCAAGTTTGTATTAAGAGATTGTCACGTAAATTTTCTTAATGAATTTTGACGTTAAGAGATGGCGTCAAAGAAATCCTTAAACTCATAAATGAAAATTCACTTCTAACTTTTGAGCATGGTCAAATCAAGCAAATAATATCTAATCCATGAATAAATCATAAACATGAAATCTAATTCATAAATAAATTAAACACAAGAGATTCCTCCTTAGCAATCTTTATTGTTTCTTGAGGCACAAATTTTTTCACGAATAATATCGCCTTAAATTCTCTACATTCCATGGTCATTTGATTTTGTTTCCTTTAAGATGCTATAAGCAATAATGTCATTGCCTATGTTTCAAGCTCCCGATCTAGACTTTTCGAATTTGCCCCTAATCATTTGTCTCCTTGACATCGAGTATTTTGTGTTACCCTTCTCAAGACGAGATCTTCATCTCTAAAACACCTTTTATTAACGGTCTTATTCTAATATCTTTCTATTTGTTTTTTAATGGCTAATCGAACCTGCACTTACTCTCTAATTTCTTTGATTGTGTCTAAGTTTTTGCATATTCCATCATCATTTTCCTCTTCTCTAAATGTTTGTGTTTTGTAGGTGGGTATCCCAATCTCCGTAGGAATCACAGTCTCAGCACCAAATGATATTGCGAAAGGTGTCTGCCCTGTTGCTGTTCTGGAATGGTACTGTACGCCTAGAGCACCTATGGTAGTTCATCGACTCATGCTCCTTTTTTGCCTTCCGATTTCGCTTTCAAGCAGGGTTTTATGATTTTGTTGACCTCTTCGACTTGTCCATTGGCTTTAAGGTGTGCGGGGGAGGAGAAATAATGCTCGATCCCTAAATTGTTGCAGAAGATTTGGAACTTTGTATTGTCAAATTGTTTTCCATTATCAAAGATGATGGAATGCGAAATCCCAAAATGACATTCTATAATTTTTCAAATGAAATCCTTTATTTTAGCTTCGCCTCAATGCGAAACCGTAAAACGACATACTATATTTTTTCAAATGAAATTCATAATTTTAACTTTGCCTCGGCTCACTTGGTGAAGTAGTTTACCGCTGTCACTGCATATTGCATCTGACATCTTCTCACTGGCATCAGTCTAATTAAATCTATACCCCATTGTACGAAAGGCCACAAGTCATAAAGGCTCGATAGTTCTTCAAGAGGTTTTCTTGGTATGTCTGCAGTTCGCTGACATCGATCATATTTTTTCACGAAATTTTTGACCTCTTTATTCATAGTGGGCCAGTAGTATCCTTGTCGTAATGTTTTTTGCGCTAATATTTTTCCGTTAGAATGGTTCCTACAAATGCCTTCGTGGATTTCATGTAATACGTATTCTCCTTCCTCCATCCCATGCATTTGAAGTATGGATAAGAAAAACCTCATTGGTATAGGTCCGATCAATAAGAAAGTATCGTGCTGCTTTATATCTTAGCTCCTTTGCTTTTAGGTTATTTGATGGAATCTCTCCTTTTTAAAGGTAGGTATAAATATCGTCCATCCAAATTTTTTTGAAGTCGACTTCGTTGATTTTTATCGATTCTTTTTCAGTGATATTAGGCTGTTAAAAGTACTCTATCAGTGTAGAACCAAGACTCAAGTGTTGCCGTAGTGGCGAGCTTAGCCAGCGTATCTGCTATTGAAATTTGCTTCGAGGAATACATTCAATTTCTACGACATCGAGCAATTTCTACGACATCGAATAATTTCATTGTTTTCTTAATTTTGTCCATATAAGCCTGCATGTTTTCACCTTTAACTTGATAGATTCCATTACCTGGTTCACTACAAAGTTACGAGTCACTCTTTACTATTAATCTCTTTGCCCCCAAGCTCTTTGCTACTTTCATTTCGGTGATAACTGTTTCGAACTCCGCCTCATTATTTGAAAATTTGAAATCAAATCTCAAGATACAAATAACTGTCTCCCTCCGAGCTTCTCAATATGATCTCAGTACCACTTCTTTGAGTGTTAGATGAGCTATCCACATTCAGTGTCTATGTTAACTTATTGTCTGTGTCTACCTCTATTGGCCCAAGACTTTCATAATTTGTTTCCTTTATATTTGTACCCCCTAGGTCGTCGGTGAATTTAGCAATAAAATCGACGATGGCTTGACCTTTAATTATCGTTTGAGATCAAAATTCGATATCAAAATCGCTTAACTCTAAGGTCTACCGAGTTAGTCGCCCCGACATTTCTATTTTCTGTGAGATTTGTCGTATCGACTGCTCCATGATAACTGCCTGAGTATGAGCTTAGAAGTAAGGTCGTAGTTTTCGAGAGTTCACAACTAACGATAAGCCTAATTTTTCCGTTTTGGGGTAGGGTGTTTTTGCATCGATAAGGGCTCGACTAGTGTAGGAAACGAGTCTTTAGATTTCATTATCTTTGTGTAGTAATACCGAGCTTACAGCAACCGGGGAGACAGCGAGGTGCAAAAATAACTTCTCCCTCTTTTTCGGTTTAGACAAGACAAGAGGTGTGACCATGTACTCCTTTAATTTCTCAGAAGCCTTGTCACAATCCTCTGTCCATTGCATGGACTTACCCTATTTTAAAGCCTTGAAAAAAAGATGACATCTATCCATTGCTTTAGAGACGAAACGATTCAATGCTGCCACTCTTCCAACAAACTTATGGATCTCTTTGATATTCCAAGGTGGATTCATGTCAAGGATTGCTTTGATTTTCTCTGGGTTTGCTTCAATACCACGATGATTCAGGATAAATCCCAGAAATTTTCTTACGGAAACACCAAAAACACATTTCTCTGGGTTCAACTTGATTTTTATGTGCCATAATATATTGAAACCTTCTTTGACGTGAACTACGTGGTTCGTCACTTTCTCCAACTTGGTTAACATGCTGTCCATATATACCTCCATGGTTATCCCGATCTAATCACGAAAAAGCTTGTCACTATCCTTGGCACTTGGCGTCGATGTTTTTCAATCCGAAAAGCATAATCTTATAACAATATAAACCTCTGTCTGTGATAAATGCAATTTTTTCTTAATTGGCTGGATACATGCCGATATAATTGTATCCTGAGAATGCATCCACGAAGCTGAGGAGTTCATGCTCTACCATTGCGCCCATAAGTTGGTCAATTCAGGATAAAGGGAAGCTATATTTAAGGCACACCTTGTTTAAGCTGATAAAGTCTAAACACATCCTCCATTTCCCATTCATTTTCTTCACTAGTACAACATTTGACAACCATTTTAGGTAGTTAACTTCTATAATAAATCTAGCTTTTAATAATTTTTCCACTCCTTCCCTTATCACTTGATATCGTTCTTGGTTGAACAGATGCCGTTGTTGTCTTATAAGTTTGAAATGCGGCTGATATTCAGTTGATGGGAGGTAATTTCTAGGTCAATTCTTAGCATATCATCATGGGTCCATGCAAACACATCAGTATATTCCTTCAAAAATTCTCGTAACTTATTCTGGAGGCGCTCTCCCATTTTCGCTTCTACCCTCACCATCTTAGAGTCGTCCTCATCTCGAATTGAAACAAGAATGGTTTCCATGACGATCTCAACTCTTTGATATGTGTTGGTTGCTTGTGGATCTTTTGATGCCATTGTTTGGCGCGTTTAGTTGTTTGCATGTTATTTTTCGCATTCGATACCGTATTTCTCTTTTACGCATTATCCACGACTTTCACTTGCAAGTTTTGCTTAAAGGCTGCCATATAACAGCTCCGAGGCATTGGTTGGTTGCGTCTCACAGTGATTACAATGTCTTTGGCTGGCATTCTCATCTTCATGTGGTACAAAATTATGCAGGCATTTGTGGTCACCGTGAATGGTCTACCGAGGATGGCATTATAGAGATTCGGTTGATCAACGACCATGAATTTTACCATCGTAGCTACTACGGCACTTCCCTTCGCCACAAATAGTGAGAGCGAAATAATACCTAAAGGCCATACAATTCCTCCCGAGAACCTCACTAGTGGTGCTAGCGCCTCCTCCAAGGTGCTCCTTTGTATGTCCAATTGCCCTAAAGCATACTTGAACATGATATCTACCAAGCTTCCTGTGTCCACAAGTATTTTGAATACATTCTTCCTCGCAACTCCTACCTCACCACCAATGTATCGTCATAGGGTTGAACTGCACCGTGTATATTTACGTCAGTGAACATTACTGCCGCGAGGTATATTTTCGTCTTCTTAAACTCTCAAAATCCAGTAGCCACCGTCAAGTACTCTCTTCCTGCAATTCTACTTTGGACATAGGCTTTTCTTAAATGGTTTGAATTGCCGGCCAAGGTAAAACTTCGTTTAATGACAGTGACTTGTTGTCCTTGTTCTTGTGTGTTTAAGGCACTTTGGCGTCCTTTTTTATGGCAATTTTTGTGTTGATATATCTATCTAAGTAACTATTACACTCCAAATCTTCAATCTATTCCTGGAGTTCAAAACATTCTGCCATATTATGTCCCCAATCCTAATGAAAATTGCAAAATTTGATTTTATTTTTCCTAGACATGTTGTTATCCAAAGGTTATGGTTTCTATAACAAATTGACATTTCGTATTTCAACAAATATTTGCTCCTTAATAATGTTTAATGCTGTATATGTCTCATATTTTGACAAGGTTATGGGAGAGCTCACGTTTCTAGTCTTTTCGGCTAAGTTTTGGTTTCAGTATTTACAATACTGATTGTGTTCTCGGGTTCTTTACCACAATTGGATGATACCGCGATCGAGGTTTCCTTAAAGGGGCTGGAATCTAAGACTGGAGCATTGACATTTGCATTCTCCCAAGACGATCCCTGTGTCGTATATTGTCATTGCTTCGTCTTGAAAAATGCTCCATTTCTTTTCGCAACTTGCTCTCTGTATATTTCGTCAACAACTTTTCGGCCTCATGAGCATTCGTTTCTATAAAGTTCAATGAGCGCTTGTGCGCTTCGGCATTGGTTTTGGTGGAAAATCTAGGAATGAATGCCACAGTCTCCTTGTCGTGTGTTCCTAATCAAGACTTTTAATGTATTGGGGTCGTCATACACCCCTTGCTATATTATGGTACGATGAAATTTGTCAATAAAAACTTCATTAGATTCCTTTTCCCCTATTTTGCATCAAACAACATGTTCGAATTTTTGTCTAGTTCCTTGGCTCCTCAAAATCGACTTAGGAATTCAATGTAAAAATGTGAGAAGGAGTGGACGCTTTTGGATTTCATTTGTTTGTAACATTTTCTTGCTGGCTCAATTAGGGTTAGCAGGAAAAACTTGCATAGAACCCTATCGCACACTCCTTACACTCATATTAGTAATCGGTATAACTTTATAAAGGCAATTGGGTTTGTATATCCCGTATATGGTTACCATTGTGGCATTACAAAGTTTCATGGCAGTACTGCTTGTTGGATCTCTATTGTAAATAGGAAATCCGAGTATTACGATCGTAGAGTGGTTTCTTTTATGCTGACAATTAATTCTTCCAACTGTCGAATTCGATTCAGAACTAGAAGGGGAATACATTCCTCGTTATCCATTAGGCGTTGCCTAGTCGCGGGTGGCAGAATCTCTGGGCCTCCATATCTTCCGTGATCAAATGCTTGATCCTACCATAGGCACACACTAGAGGTCATGTTCATGCTTTTTGTAGTTTCTTCTCCTAGACTCCTAAACATGTCCTTATCTTCTTGTCGTGGCTGTCTTAGTGCAGGCTACAGGCAAGGGGCCTGATTATCAACAAACTCTCATAGGTTTATATTTCCTCTTATGATCTTGGTTACGTTCCATCTACGATTATCAATTTGACATTGTTGGCGTAATGACTCTAGTATTTCATATGGTTATCCATCAATTTTGCAGCCAGTCGATTCCTTTGTCGTATTTGGTTATTTTCTCCTCCTCTTGTGTTTTGTTGTTGTCGTTCCCTTTCCTCTTATTGGAATTTGTCCTACATTTCTCTTATTTAATGTAACGACTCATCGTTTTGTTGTTTGAGCCCTTCATTTTGTTGTATTAACAACCGTACTTAATTTTTCATGTCCTCTTTTCTTAAGTGGCCAGTAATGGGGAGTGAGACCTCGTTTAGCTCATGGTTGACTTCCTCCCCTAATTCTCTTGTCATGGCCCCTTGAATAGTGGTATGTTATTAGGATGTTTTTGATGCAGTCATCTTATCCTAAGGTATGTTTGTTGTTATAATTCCTCACAGACGGCGTCAAATGTTGATGTCGTGGTCGTTTCTCTAGACACGTGTCTATTGTGTAGGGTCGATTTGGTCAACAACCAAGATTTCTAATTTGTGGGGTGCGATGTATCCTTGGTATGCACAACAGTATCCGCTTCGGTACTTGACACTTCTCCTAAGGTTGGAGTTCTGATGACTACTCACAAAAATTAAAAAGAGTCAAGAAGGGTGTTGGTGATGTTCACCGGTGAACACCCTTTGACGAGTAAGTCAGCAATAGAGCATTCTACATTCAATAGAATCTTGAGAGATTTAAGTTTTTAGAATTCAACCTCCTCTTTCCTTGGGGGTCTTCATGTTTATATAGACAGTAAAAGTGAAGGCGCCTAGTTGTCATTATGAAGTTGTGTAGATGCCACTTGAGAATGTTCCCCTCTTATTTCCAGGTCACAATTTTTTTCCATTTTATTCTCCTATTTATTCTACAAGCTTTTTTCAAGGATTCCACGTGGTGCCACATGTGCCTACCTAATTGATCTCGGTAAAACATCCTCATCATTATCTTACAAATGGTCTCAGCAATACTATTGTTGGTATAAGTTATAAAGATTTGGGAAAAACTCTTCTCCCAACATGGTTGTTTAGAACTGGTTCGAGTAGATATATGTTTAAAGACTTATGATATTGGACTCCGTAATTCGTGACTAAAATATTCATTAAATTGTTGTCATCAATTTGTGTAAGTATAAGAGTTAAAAATATACTCTTATGAGTAAAAAAATCATATCAAAACAAACTAAGAGAGTTTTACTTTTATTAGGTCAACAAGGTACGTATTTATCCACCTCCTCAAAAGTTAGGTTATCCCAAATTCTAGCATTATATATCAGTTTCTCTTAATTATCTTGATATAACTTATATTATAATAAGCATTTAGCTTTAAAAAAAAAACAAACAAATTCACATCATACTTTAATTTTTCAAAAAGGACGTCAATTAAAAATCACCTAGCATATTGCATTCTTCTTTTTCACTAGATCCTTTCCTTCAATTCTAGTAGATAAGATTGCCTCTAGACATCTAAATTGAAAGACCAGAATAGTGCTTAATTACAGCTTTTGTAGTCGTCTAACGAATAAATTAAACTAAAGAAAAAGCTACGCGAAATTTTAGAGTTTGTGTAGTCAAGTCACAAACACAAGTAAATAACAAGCTATGTAAAGGTTTAGAGAAAAGGGTGAAGTAAACATTTCATATTGAAGAAGATAAAGGTAAAGTAATTACTTCAAATTGAATTTTCATTGAAGGATGTTGCAATAAATTAAGTAGAACCTTCAATCATTCACAAAATAAAACATTGATAAGAGTCTCTTTGAAATAATAGACTATTTCACTATCTTTTCTTTATTTGGAAAGAAAGAAGCTTTGTTGAGGCATGTGGCAATAAATTAAGTTCATCATTTAATTGTTCGCAAATCGACACATTGATAGAATAAATATTGTTTAATTATCAAAACCATAAATTTCTAGAGAATGAAAATATCCGGTTGATATTAAACAAAACGAACAATTTATAATCAACAAGTTATTTTATTTTAATATAGTAATATAAAATTAACAAAGACAAAAAGGAACTCGAAATATTTTATTCTTTTTCCATATTTTGGTTTCTCATTCACCAAAAAATAGTTTTTCTGCAAAATTGATAAGTAAGATAAAACAGTAAAACTCTTTAATATATTTTCTCTATTTTTTTAATTTTATTAAGAATTGGAGCTATAATTTATTAATATGTTTATTTATTTTAAACTAATACTTATATATAAATTAAAATAATTCAAAATAAGTAATGAAAACATTTATTTTTTTATGTTCTTATAAATTAACGAAAAAAGTTAAAAAACATGTATAAATCAAATTTGATATTTTATTTTAACATAATTATTATAAAGTGTAATATTAATTAAATTATATCAATCAAACTGATGATTATTTTTAGTTGTTAAATATTAAAAATTAAGTATTTAGTTTTAGTACATTTTTCTTGAAATCAAGTGAATTGGTAATTTGATGTAAAAAAAATTGATTTGTATAATTATTATTGTCGAGAAGATCTGAACAATTGATTTATATTATAGGATTTGATGAAAGTTTAGAACTGTGGATAACTGATGTTAATGAAAAATTGAAAATTATAGGAATTGATTTTTATGAAATACTTTTAATCGTATTTGGCCAATAAATTTGATATTTTTATATAAATGATTTTGTAAGTTTAATACTGCTAATTATTATAAGACTGTATATTGGTTAAACTATTTGAAAGCATGAGTTTAAAACTTGTAAAATCCAAACTTTCTTTTTTTTTTTTCTGTTTTGATAAAAAGCATAGTGGTTTTTCTATTTTTTAAAACTATGAAGTATATATATATATATATATATATATATATATATGTATGTATTTTTTAAATAAACTTTGATTAGGCCAATTTATTAAAAAGAAAAAAAAGAAAAGTCTCGTTGAATCAAGGGAGGACAAATTGAACCTTGCCTTTTATTAAAACCATACTACAAACGGAAGGCCCAAAAAAAAAAAAGAAATAACTTTGAGAGAAGATATGAAAATTATTTGTATCTTGGGAAAGAAGGCTCCCAGTGAAAGGAGGATATCACAAGGTAGTCCTAAATTCGACAATGCATCAGCTACTTTATTGGTTTCCCGAAAGATATCATTATCAACAAGCAGTACAGATTCGCGCGGTCACATGAGCATAAATCACAGTGGCTTTGTGAAAAACTCATATTGGGGTTTAATGGTATGCTGCTGAGTGCTGCCTTTTGATCTTTTATAATCTGAATATTGTTCCCACCAATAAGATATATTTGCCGCATTCTCAAATTCTTTTTAATTTTCAAGTCAATATAGCTGTTTGCGTTCATTAATATAATAGCTTAAAACAAGATCGTCTTAGAACAAATCGAATTTGTTGAATGTGCTTTTGCTTTAGTAGTTACTTTACTTAGAATGAATTAATTATAAATAAATCTACCGAAATAGCATGGATTTGTCTTTTCAAAAGGATAACATGTCAGAGAGAAGCTGAAGTTGTTTCCATTTGCTCAGGAGTGGAAATCGTGCAAATGGAATGGGTATAGCAGCCTTAAGAAAGATAATTAATTATAATGTTATTTGCATAAATAATTAGTTGTAGATCACAGTACTCTGTCTGTTAATGGTTGGCAATTATAGTTGTTTAAGTTTTGAAAGTACAGATTACCTTTTCAGTGATTGATATTCTTAACATTTTTAATTAATCTAAAATTAATCTTTAAAATCATTAGCTTGCAATTCAACCATCGATTATGCAAAGTCAAATACTACTACAGTACTGCATATTTAAGACAATTAAAAAGTATTTTAAATAATTTCATGACACAATTTTTTATTTAATGCAGACAATTCTCTTTCAACGTGTCTTAGAATATTATAATTGTAATAAAATAGTTTTTACCACTTTTAAAAATCATAAGATTACAGTTTTAATCATTTTTAAAATTATAAAAAGACAGTTTTTAACCTTTTTTCAAAATTATAAGAGTGCAAATTTTACTAGTTTTCAAAACTATAAGAAAATAGTTTTGAATGAGACAAAAAAATTGTTTGAACCCTTGCAATATATAGTTTTAAATGAGATAAGAATGTTCGAACCCTTGTACTTCACCAAATAGTGTAAGGATTCCAACCAACAGCTACTATATTTTCTAATATTAAAAACATATATAGTATGTGCAAATATTAGACTTATATTAAATGCAACCAACCGTATATTTAAATAAATGTTGTAAATTTGTAATCATTTTTCTTTTGTATCTTTTATAAAAAATTTCGATAGAGAAATTAATATTTATTAATTTTATATTAAACAAATTATTTTTGTAAGAAATTGAATGAAAATAAAACAAATAATTAAAAACAGTTTTCTATTGAAAACTAATTAGGTCATTTAAACAAATTTGTCTTCTCTTTCTTTTAGCAAAAAGAAGAAAGTTTAAGAATTGTTTTCTAATTTTTTGAATAAAAATTAGTTTTAATAAAACTATCGTATAAATATTAAAAAAAGAAGACAATTAAAAAATTATTTTCTATTTTTAAGAACAAATTCAGTTTCAACAAAACTATCTTCAAAATATTATAAAAGGAAGACAGTTAAAAATATTTTTCTATTTTTTAGAATTAATGTTTGCTTTATTAAAATTTTTCTTTAAATATATAATTTAGAAGACACTTATACATAATAATTTTATTTTATTTATAATCAAAAACTGTTTTTCACAAAATAATTTAGAAAATAGAAACCTCTTTTATTTAGTGTACTCTTTTAATTATATTATAGTAGTAAGTAGGATGAAGAGTCAGGGTATCTACACTTTATTAAAAAAAAAAGACTTAAATAGGAAATCAGCTAACAGATATCATTCTTCTTTTTCTGAATTCTTTTCTTAATTTCTAGTAGACAAGTTTGCGTTTAGAAATTGAAACTAAAATATTAAAATATGGTGTTCACAACTTGTGTAGTAAAGTCATACAAACAAAAGTAAAGTCCAAGCTATTTGAAGTTTTAGAAAAAAGGGTAAAGTAAATATATAATTAAATTAATCATTAATGATTTAATTCTACGGTCACTATTAAAGATGACAACGGATACTATTTTTACAGATATCCATCTATATCCTATCTTATTAGATAGGATATAGATATTATAAAATAGAATATGAATAGGATATAGTAATAAGGTGTAATACCCGTATAGGATATGGATAGAATACGGATATTCTAAAATATCCAGCAGATATTCGTTTTACCTTTTTCTTTAAGTTATTAAAATAAAAATTATAATATTCATAAAAAGAAGAAGATAAATATAATAATTAATATAAACTAATAATTTAATTAATTTATTATTATATTGTTATGATACATATAATATCTTATGTAATGAATAATATATTATTATGCCCTATATAATATTAATATATAGTCTAATGTTCACAAAAATTTTGATTAATTTAATTAATTTATAATATATTATCTGCTCTTTTTGGATATATAATCATATGAGTATATATTACGTGTTTTTTCAATTTTCTCTAAACTTCTATTTAAAGATTATATATTAGAAAAATATTTATGATATGTTAATTGTGAAATAAGTTATTTATATATCTTTTATTTGAAATAATTTGTATATTTGTAACCTAATTAGATGAATATTTTTGTGAAAATTTAAATTTAGGTAAAAGAATAAATGACTTAATTTAAGTAATTGATCAATTACATTGTAATATAAGTGAAAAATATAGATATTTCAATTATGTCATATCATTTAGATTTAATTCAAATCTCCAATTTCTATTTTGATTTTTTTATTCTTCATAAATTAATCAAAGTTATGTGGAATCTCTGAATTATACATAGATGAATCAGTTTTCAATTTCTTATTTTTCAAGTAGTTAAAGAGAAAAAAAAAAGATATTTTGGTTATTCTTCAATATGATTGTAGTTTTATAGAAACAAGAATATATACTAAAAAAAATTGATACGTTGTTTGAAGTCGTCAATTCCTTGTTATTTTTAGATAAGTTGTTTTAGCATATTTTTTATTAGATTAGTTAATTTGATTATAATTAGAAAGATAATGAAGATTGTTATCGTATTTTTATTGTAAAATAAAAAAATTGTAAGCATAAACTAGATAATAAGATTATTTTTATTTTATTTTATTTATTAATATAGTATATTAATTTATAAAATATTAAAATTTAATTACAAATTTAATTTTTTTAGAGTTCATTGTTTTTTATTAGGGTATGAATATATCCTGAAGATATCCGTTAGGATATAGATATTGACAAATATTCATTTAGAAGAATATGGATATCACATAAAATAATCGCGGAGGATATGAATAGAATATGAATATAATTTTTTTTGTAGGATATAAATATAAATATTGAGATATCTATACTGTATCCTAACTATTATCATCCCTATTCACTATAGCAAAGTCATACAAACAGACGTAGATAACAAGCCATGTAAAGATTTAAAGAAAAAGGTGAAGTAACTATTTAATAATGAACAAAGATAAAGATAAAGTAATCAGTCCAAATTAAATTTTCATCGAAGGATGTTAAAATAAATTAATTTGACCATTCAGTCATTCACAAAACATGATAATGATAAGATTCTCCTTTTAAATAATTTACAATGTTTTTTTTATTAGGAAGAAAAGAAGCTTATTATTATTTATTTCAATAAAAAACGTTTATTGCAAAAATATCCATTTTATAATATATTATATTAAATAAATTAACATCATATTTTGATTATTAAAAATAGACTTAAATTAGCAAATCAAATAATAGATATCGTTCTTCTTTTTCACTGGATTCTTTCCTTAATTTCAAGTAGATAAGATTGCCTTTACAAATTCAAATTAAGATATTAAAATAGTGCTTACAGCTTGTGTGTCCTCAAGTCACATAGAAAGTAAAGAATAAGGTATGTGAAGTTTTGGAGTAAGGGGTAAAGTATATAGTTAAATTAAAAATTTGAAGATTGAATTTTACTATATGTGTTGTCATGTCATGAAAACACAAGTAGAGAAATGTAAAGATTTAGAGAAAAGGGTGAAGTAATAGATTGAAGAAGATAAAGGTAAAGTAATTACTCACAATTGAATTTTCATTGAAGGATGTTGCAATAAATTGAGTTGATTATTCAATCATTTAACAAAATAAGATATTGATAAGATTCTCTTTTGAAATAATTTAGATTATTTTGTCGTCTTTTCCCATTTAGGAAGGAAGGAAGCTTATTATTATTGCATAATTACATATACATACATATAATTTGACTATTTATTGAATAATATGATTATTGAGTGGATCTAATTCATAATAAAATTTACTTGTACTATATCCATTGCAAAAATATCCACTGTGTAATTTACTATATCAAGAAATATTAATTTTTACACCCATTTCTCCACTATAAATAGTATTATATAACATTTAACAAGTTTTCCTTTGTGAATAATTTTTAATTTTAATTAATTTTAAAAAATTTAGTTTTAAAGTAAAAAGTATACCACATAAAAATTAGTAGCTCAACTATGACTTTTAGTAATAACATAATAAAATAAAATAAAATAAATATTTTTATTTAATAAAATAATTTACCTTATCTTAATATACATCATATTAAAAAGAATGGATAATATGTTTTGTCCTCTCATTTTTGGAAAAAAGGAAAATACCCTATAAAGTTTTTGTCAGTCCTAAATACCCTCCTCACTTTTGAAGAAATACTGACATAGCCGTTTAAGACATTATTCTATATACTATTTAGACTAAAATTAACTATTTGACCCCTCAACTATTAAACAACATATAAAATAATTTATTATCTTTATTTTTAATTTGTAATAATCAATTTGATTTTATTATAATATTTAAATATTTTTACTTTATATTAACCAATATAATTTTATTATAATATTTAAATTTAAAAGTTATAATAATATTTTAATTCTTAATTTTTTAAAATTTGTTATTAATTATACATATTTTTAAAATTGATTACTTTATTAAAATTGTAAATCTAAAAAATTATGTATAATTAATATTGTTAAAACTCATTGTCAATTTTCTATAATACTAATAGTTAAAATATTTATTTTGAATTTTTTATAATTAATTTGTTACAACTAACTAAAATATTTTTAATAGCAAATTTTATTTTATAAAAAATTTATAATTAATGTTGTTAAAATTTACTTACAATTAATTTTGTAAAAAATGAAAATTAAGAATTTGACAATATTAATTATATATAATTTTTTAAAATATATTATTTTAAAAATATGTATAATTAATATTGTTAAAAATTAATAATAAATTTAAAATAAAAATAATTAAGAATTAAAATATCATTATAATTTTTAAATTTAAATATTAATATAAAATTAAATTGATTATTGCAAAGTAAGAATAAACATAATTGAGTTATTTATATATTTTTTAATAGTTGAGGGGTAAAATAATTAATTTAAGTCTAAATAATATATAGAATAATGTCTCAGAGAGTATCTCAATATTTCTTTAAAAATAAGGAGGTATTTAGGACTAATAAAAAATTTAAGAAAATATTTTTTTTTAAAAGTGAGGAGGGGGTAAAGTACATTATCCCTAAAAAAGAGAATATGTCTCCCTGATATGTATATAAAAAGGAGAGTGCTTGCATTCTAGCTCCTTGTAAGTGTATTCATTGTATCCCTGAGCATATCCTACCCCTATCCAATCCTCCATTAATGGCGCCTGAGCAGCAAATACCAATACCATTTTATAAATATAAAGTCAGGAAAGATGCTTCTAAGGTAATTGTGTTGATCTCTCGGCTCTGATTCAATTCTTTTATCATGCATGCTTGCATATTAACATTATACTTCTATTTTAAATTGATAAGATAACGGTGCTTTTTGCTTTCTCGATGGTCAGCTCATTAGAGCAACTCCCCTTGTAAAACTCAACAAAGTCACTCGAGGATGCGTTGCTACTGTTGTTGCCAAGCAAGAGATGTTCCTCCCTACTAAAAGCAACAAAGACAGGTCTCTCTTTCACTCTTAATTTTTTAATCTTTCAGTATTGTTAATTAACATCACCACATCAGACCCTGCTGAAACCAATTTTATCTCTTTATATTATATTTTTCTACCAACCAGGGCAGCGTTGTTCATGATCAAAGATGCAGAAATAAGAGGTGAAATTACTCCTGGAGAGGTAATTTGCCGACTTTCAGTACTCAGAAGTGGTTAATAATTATTAGCTGGCTAACTTATGTTGCATTGCATTATTAGACAACAATAATAGAGCCAACATCAGGAAACTTTGGAATAAGCTTGGCGTTTATGGGAGCTCTGAAAGGTTACAAGGTAATTGCAACAATGCCTAAAAATACAGGCACTGAAAGAGGAGTTGCAATGAGAGCATTTGGAGCTGAAGTAGTCCTTACTGATCCCGCCAAAGGAGTGAATGGAGCTATTAAGGTCGCTGAAAAGCTCCATAAGTCAACACCAAATTCTTTCATGCTCAAGCCCTTTGAAAATCCTGCCAATACTGAGGTATTGTACCCAACAAATTATTAATTAATACATTCACGAGTTTAATTAATTATTGTCAGATTAATTATCTTAATCTTCTGAGAACGTTATTAATTAGGCACATACGATGACTACTGGTCCTGAAATATGGGATGCTACTCAAGGAAAAGTAGACATTTTTGTGATGGGAATTGGTACCGGAGGAACTCTAGCGGGTGTTGCCCAATTTCTTAAACTTAGAAATCCCAAGATCAAGGTAATTAATTATTTAATTAACTAATCATTCTCAATACAATTATAAATTTTCTTGTAATTTAACTTTTTTATAATTTTTTTTGTTATTTAATATTGTAGATATATGGAGTGGAACCGGCTGAAAGTAACGTGTATAATGGGGGAAAACCAGGTGATCAATATTGTGTTTGATTATTTTAAGTCGTCTTATATATATGTATACATTAATTCTGCTGGAGAAACTGATTATGTATATAATTTCAAATAACTTAAATTATAGGTCCTCATGGCATTATTGGCATTGGGGCTGGAATCAAATCAAAATTAGTGCCCGAGGATTTAATGGAAAAAGTTATTGAGGTACCTAAATTAGTATTAATTGCTGAACGTAGAGATTAATTTTTTGATGATTAATTGTTTCTCTAAGTTGCAGTTGATGAGATGAAATCCTACATATATGTTAATTATTTCCCAGGTTACCACCGAAGATGCACTAACTATGGCCAGGCGATTGGCACATGTGGAGGGACTTATGGTAATCTAATGATCATTGTTTATGTTAATTTTCTGACATTCGCCTGCTGACCTGATCTTCTTGTTTGTCTAGGTTGGAATCGTATCAGGTGCCAATACAGTTGCAGCTCTGAAGCTGGCCCGAATGCCAGAGAACAAAGGCAAACTTATTGTGGTAATTACATTAATTATTTCTTTTAGAAGGAAAGATTAAAGCAATTCGTATTGTCAGTTACTTAATTAGCTATTCATATTGGGTTTGAACGGTTGTGGTGATCAGACTATTCATTCAAGCTATGGGGAGCGATATTTATCAACTCCACTGTATAAAAAGCTGGTGAAAGAGGTAGAAGACACGGTACCAGCTCCAGTTGAGGAGGATGAAGAAGATAAAGACGGTAATGAAGATAAGGACGATGATGAAGATGCTGGCGATGACGAAGATAAGGACGATGATGAACCTTGTGCTTTTGTCTATACTGCTTTCTGAAATTACTTATTATCTGTGTGTTGTATCAATGTTCTCTTTGAACAACCCCACTGATTGTCTCAAGGTTTGATGTATTCCGAATAAAATTTAGGCTAAATAATATTATGGGACGCCCATAGTTTGGCCTCAATAATAAATAAGAGACTCTGCTTTTGAAAATAATTATCTCCTGCCTTTTAATTACATTTTGTTTCGATAGTTTTTGTATTTAAAATGCAATGGCGTAAATACATTGAGTAGTTACACTTTGGTCTTCATTCTTTTAGGATACGTGAGTTTAATTTAATTAGTATGTTTGATATATTAGCTAAAATATAGTAACATTAATAACAATTATCATTTTGATTCTAATGTTTTATTAATTAAAGCTCACTTTAGACAACATATTAGATGTATTACATAAAAACAACTCTGATTAATATTCCAAAAAATTATTAAATTGGTTTAACATCTTTTTGGTAATATAATTTTGATCTTTTAAACATTTTGTTGAGCTAATATAAGAAAAATGGGCTATCTTGACATTTGACTCTTAACTTTTTTTTTTATATATCAAATATTCATGTCAAACTTAACACATTTTACTTTTACTAAGAACTATGATACATGATTAACATATGAGAAAATGTTTCATATATTTAAAATATATTTTTATCACTTGAATTTTACTACTCATAAAAACAACTCTAGATTTTGGCTCACCTAATATCCATAAATAAATTTGTAGCTTGTTGGGAGAATGTATCTATATGCTTTAGCATTCCCTTTTTATAGGGCTCTTACCACTTAAATTTCTTATTTAGATCGGCTTGTAGATTCAAATACTATAATTATGCTAATTTTATGGATGCCTTTTATGTTGGAGTTTTGGATTATAGATTTATAGAATTAAACTTTTGTATAATAATGATCACAAAGTTCTAGTAACTTAACTAGATATATTAATTATCAAGAATGAAATGGTGATTCTAAATTACTACTATAAAATGTAAGAACCTCTTCCTAAACTAAAAAAAAAAATAGCAACAATAATGACAATTCCTTAACCCATTCTAATTCTATAATAATTATAAAACTAAAATGTGTTCTAGCTAATAAGCTTCGAGTTAGTCCTTGTTCAAACTGCCTTCGGTGCTGGTGTAGACTTGACAACGTTTGCACAAGTGCTTTTCAAGAATGGAGGAAAGAAGGGATTAAATGGGAACATCTTGGGCCAACACTTGTCATTGATTTGTCATTGATTTCAGTGATAATCTTGCAGCAAGCAGGGCCAATACCATTGAAAATTTGGCCATTGGTGAGGGATTTATAAATCTCTAAAGCACACCCTTCTATGTTTTCAATAGATTTCTAACATTCTGTAATCTCTGTCTCCTTTAACAGTACTGGCAAAGGCATCTTGCTGGTGGCATTTGTTCCAGTTGCTGCTTGAGGTGAAGGTACAGAACAGAAATTCTTCAGCAATGGAGAGAAGAATGGATTTAAAGGGAACATCTTAGGCCAACAACTGTCATTGACTTGATTAATGGCATCGCAACAGAAGGGACCAATCTTTTCAATTTGGCCATGGGAGAGTGACTCGTGAATCTCCCTGAAACAACCTGGAATGCTTCTCAGTGATTCCCAGCATTTATTAGCGCCTTTTATAGGTGCTGGTAATAAGCCTGGAATTTGGCTAAATGGTGTTGCTGACTTGATCTACGCTAGTCCTGTTGATACCAGCATCGCTATACAAGCGCCAACCAACATCATAGACCCTGTATTTGAAAATGAAATTATTTTCACCATCAGAACAGTATTTTGCTGTAAGTATTGTATGAACTGGAGGGATGTGTTTAGTTTGTGATGTTGAAGATGAAATTTGTTGGAATATATAAATGGGTTATTGGAGTTACTTACTCGTATTGAAATAAATATTTGTTATATTAAATATATTGATGCAACAGTTCTGATAACATTAAATAGTTAAAAACATAACTCCTGATGAATTAATGACAATTCAAGACTAAATAACGTTGCTGAGTTAATAAATTAATGTAGACTCTTTTGGGCATCATCAATTTGAAAATCTAAATTTTGTTTTAGTAGGAAAAAAAACTATGCAATCAGATATATACGTTAACGTTTAACTAGACCACTCTTTCTATATCTATTAAATTTAAAGACAATTAGATTAAAAAATATCCCTAAAAGTGTGTTTGAAGGTTAAGTGTAATATGTAACTTTGAAGCAAACTTATTGTAAGATAAAACTACTTGACGTCAAGTGTTTGTAAGAAAAGAGGGTAGATTAATTCTACTAAAAGTTACTGTAACAAAAACTTGTCCAAAGTTTAAATAATTAATTGCTTGAGACATAAATGAACGACATACAAAAGCATAACATATTACCAATTTGACATAAAAAATTATCCTTCAGCATTGTTAGTAGCTAGCTAGTATGAATGAGAGTTTACCAATTAACTTTAAATCTTTAATTTGGCAATTTAGTTTTTTAATGCATGTCTACATTGTTTAAATAATTCCTAACATCAAGTCTTAATAATTTGTACTGTTCAGAATATTAAAACACTAGGAAGGGAGTCTCTTAACGTATGTAAATATTAAACCTAACTCAAGTTTTCAGTTCTTAATTTTATGCTTTAAAAAAAAGAATGTTATAATTAGTTCTGACTTTTATATTTAAAGAAAACAACAAAATTTATATAATAGTAATATCATCATATTCTTAAATGGGTATTAACTTTTTTTTAAATCCGTAAATTAGTGAAATTATAATAAATAATAATTAACACATATCTCTCTTGAGATTTGAGAAACTCACACTTAAATATTAAGTTTGGAGAAACTTATACATATCCCCTAAATTGTTAGTTGATCGTTAGAGAACTGTTAGAATTGAGGGTGTTTTCGGATATTCCACTAATTTAATAATTTAATTTTGTGAAAGTCAATAAATATAATTTAAAATAAAATAATAATATTTAATATTATCTTTTTTTTTTGTTGCAAAGTCCAAACAGTAGCAATTAACCCATGAATATTATCAATTCATCTACACTTTTCAATAATATTTAGTTCAAAATCTTAAAAACAATTTTCATAAATTAGACCGACATATTTTTCTAGTATTGTAAACATAAAATTACTCATAAAAAAGTATTCAATTATTTTATCTTTTAATTTTTTATACTTTAAAAATTAGTAATTATATTTCTATTATAAATTTTAAAAATTGAAAAATTGTAATATTAAAATTTTTTAATGTAAATATCTCATATAAAGTGATGTTATATTATTAATTTTTAAAAAAAAATTATGTTATTTTACTCTACAATGGATAAATAATACATTGTATAAAGTATATGACATAATACAAAGGTTTTGTTTTTTGTCAAAGAATTAAAGGAATACTTAAAATATTATGATCTTTTTATAAAAATTGAATGGTCAACAAAGATTTACAGAAAATAAATGTGAGTTTTTTCAAAACATCAAGAGAAATATATGTTAATTCTCCGATTAATAAACTACATCTCTTTCCAGCCCAATGTAAAGAGAACTTTTAAAATTGTCTTGAGTTACGTTTAGTGAAATATTTATTGTAACAAATTGACGCGAAGTTCAAATAACGTAAATTTATTGTAATATATAGGCAACTTGTATATCTAATGAATTTGGCAATTAGATTTCTATAATACTATATATACACGTTATTCAAACTCCAAATTAATAATTTTTATTGTTTTAAAACACTAAAATTCATTTAATTTTCATTTGTTAGTTGTTACTTAAAGAAGTGTCACAATGATGTCTAATTTATAGCCACAATTTTTATATTGAATGGTGTACGAATGATCATCAAAAAGCGAATTGGGGAAATTAATGATTTTGAAAATGATTAATATATATTTATATATATCATTCACTTGACGAACATAATTAATCATTATTGATATCACATCAATTTCCAGAATCAACGATATTGATAGCACCTTGATACCACAAACTTAGAACTATTTTCCCAACGTATTAATATAAAGGCTAATTGAGGTTTGATTTATTTATATATATATATATATATATATATATATATATATATATAAAGGCTAATAACAATTAAACCCTATTTTTTAAAAAATAAATCTCAAATACTCTCCAAATTAAAAATATTTGTTGATAAAACTTTTTATATTAGTTTTTTTTTGTTAATGTTAAGTTTTGACCAACTTTGGTATATAAAATGACATATATACTCTGTGCACTGATGTTGACAAATTAATTTACATAAGTATCTCTAATTCTCAATCTTTTCAAAAAATGAATTACAAAATATAAAAAAAAAAATAAATAGAGTACACTAAAAATAAATGATATTATTTTATTTATTTAATCAAACTTAATTTTAGCATAATTTTTAACAATTAAACAATTAATAACTTATTGCCAGAAAATATATTCCTATTTCAGAGACAACACTCAAATACAAAATGATTTTTCTACTACCATATTCATCAACCCTAAGAAAATACCAATAAATAAAATAATAATAATTATTTCAATTATTTTATCGAACACCAAGCAGTCTTTCAACCTGCATGGCTCAAAATTGGAACCTCGTAACCCACTTGTCACAAAACTAATACAATCTTATGACATTTCTCCTTTAATCGCTCTCTACAATCTACGCTCAACAGAAACATCTCTAAACGATACAACAAGTGCATCATATCAAACCTTCTCTACTGCTTCCAAAATCCATTCCATTCATATATTGAACTTTGCATAATCAAGCCGATTTAAATAATGTTGGTCCATTGGCCTCCTGTCTAGAATCCTGATATGTGGTCCGCTTTAGCAGCCCAAACATTATATTGTTTCTACCTATTAACCAATGATGTGCAGAGGTGTAGTAAGCTTACGGGTAAGTGAGAGAAGACGTCCACGGTCCTAACCACGAAAGAGAAAGAAAAAGGAAAGAAAAAGAAGACCAAAAGAGAAAGAAGAATAAGAGAAAAAAGTAGTTGGAAATAAGAAGAAGATGGAAAGAAAGAACAAGTTGTAAGACTAAAAGAAAATGAAGAAGAAATCAATGAGAATAATTTATATATTCATTTTTTACTACATGATTATGTTATAACATACTTAATGTTGTTTAGTCCATGAAAAAACATGAAACAGTGTACACGTGCAAGTCTGCAGGCCTCTATATTGATCTTGGTCTAAAACTGCAGAAATCAATATTCTGAATATAGTGTACTTAAACAGTGACAACTTTGTCTACATAACTCAAAATCATAATCCATTTCTGGCGTTAGAAATTAGACATTCAGATTTTTAATTTAATATGTCATGGCAGTAGTTATAGTGTAGCTACACCACCAGGGCACGTGGCCACGCCACCCTCACTGTTTTTCCACGCAAGTTTTGCCTTTAGGCAGCAACCATAGAGCGGCTGCGTCATCCTTTCTATCAACCTTGTGCTCTCACTCTATTCCCACGTCCTCACACCATCTGGACTAGAAAATGACGATTCTTAGATGAATTTTTGGCCATAGGGTCACATTTTGATGGACTAAAAAATGACAATTCTTGGATCATGTTTTTAACTATTTTAGTTTTATTTTGCAGGTTTTGATGTGTTTTAACATGAAAGACATGAAAATGGAGCATAAAAGTACGTTCGTTAGCCATTCGTGGAAACCATGAAGTTTTATTCCTATGGATCAAAATGAAAGCAAATAAGGATTAAAATACAAAAATATTAAAAAAATATAAAATTTGAAAGAATAAAAAGAAGAGAGACCTAATTGAAATTACACACATAATTTTCAATTAAAAGCATAATAAATGGGGTGGCCTCACCACTAGAGCGTGCGGCTTTGCCATGCATTCTGCCCCTAGGCAGCATGCACGACATGGCCGCACCAAGCCATGGCGCGCCATCAACATTTATGAGTCAAGTCATATTTTTTAATCTGATTTGACTCAATTTTGGGCCTTAGATGAAAATGAATGGGCAGGTTTAGTAGTATCCTAGGTTTTCATGTTTTTGAATCATAAAACCTTAGAGTCACTTGAAAAAAATTGAGTTCTAGAGAGAGAAAAAGAGGATTGAGAGAGAGGGGGATTAAGCTAGAGATAGAAAGAAGAAGTTCACGAAGATGATGGATGGATACATGAAGTCCTGAGGATGTGAAAGCTCTCTAAAACTAGTCTTATCTCTTTCAATTGATCTTAAGAGAGACTATCAAATAAGAGAGGATAATTAACTAAAAAGTTATATTCATTAGAATCTAAAGCTGGACTAAGATTAATCAACTGTATTGCATCCTCTTTAAATCAATTATTTAATTCTTGTAACTGCAATCAATAACAACATAAAACATGTTTACCCGGTAATGCTAAGCAACTATAAAGTTTTCTTCTTGATTGGGGGGTCGACCTTATCTTGCAACATAACAAGAATTCATGTTTAGAATATCTATATTGCATGCCTTACAAAATGAGTTTACTTTATCAAGTAAAGTATACTATCCTTCACCTCTCAAATCTTGAATACATCTTTTAGTTGATGAAACAAGATATATAGAATTGAAAATATCTTGAGATTGAGATTGTAAACTTTGACAAAGTAAATCGGTGATTGGCATAATTTCTTTCATGAGAAGTAAGATGAAGACAAACTTATATGAAGTAATTACCTCATAAATGGCATTAGCATCTCGTCATTGAAAAGCAGTAGTACCATCATCACTAATATTAAGTAAAAACATGTTGCATTGAACATCTTTATTAAACTAGAAATTGATCTAAAATGAGAACCTCATCTAGCGTCCTTAGCCTTTTGCAAAGTGCCAATATGATTAAGTCCTTTCCTAATTTTATGCTCATTAATAGTAATCATATGCTTAACTTCAGCTACCTAAGCATGTTTAAGTTCATCATTGTGCTTGTATGAAGCACTAACAATATTCACAATAGTAAAGAAATGATGAATAAGGATAACTTCACGAGATTCTACAACTAATGCCAACTATAATTGATGTGCTAAATAGTGCATATAGTAAGCATATGGTCAATCCTTTAAAATCAAAGTCTGTAAACCATTCCACTCACCTCGCATGTTACTTGCACCATCATATCCTTGCCCCTCGAATAATTTGAATATGTTAATCATGATGAGATAGTGCATAATATAGTTCATCCTTCAAGGTTGATGCAGAAGTATTAGTGACATAAACAAGACCAAAAAATCGTTTTATGAAAAAACCTTCTTTATCAACAAATATCAAATTTATAGCCATTTGCTCTCACTTTGATTCATCACGTGCTTCATCAATAATTAAACAAAACCTTTCATCCCCAATTTCTTCACAAGTTGCCTTCTTCACTTGTGTTGAAAAAACATGTAAAAATTTCTTTTTGAATTTGAGGTGAAGTATAGGAAGCATTTTTTTGGAGCTTTATCCAATATAATTTTTGCAACTTTTTCCTTATTTAAAGCAAATGCCTTAATAATTAAAGAAAATTTCCACGATTTATTGCACCTTAACCATTATCATGACCACAACCTTGAAAAGCAATATATCTAACTGCGTCAATTGAAGTTTTTAACCACAATTGATTAATTGTAATTTCTTGAGAAGAGTAATGTCAAAGTACCTATTGTATATGTGAAGATTGGTGGATCAAATCCTCACCTGATCTCTTGGTAATTTTATAAGGTGAGTTATAATCCTTTCCCATATGATTTGTGAAGGCACAACTTTTTTCATCTTTAACTTTTTTCCAATTTCTAAATCCTTCAACGGTGAAAATAGTTTGCCCAAAATATCCATACGGCTTATTAAAAATATAATAAGGTGGACCAGAACCTGCATCTTTTGTAGGATAATATTCTAACCAAGAAGGAAAAGAATTAAATCGTGAAAATTGAAAACCATTATGACTTGTTGGACCTGATTTTGGATACTTTGAAAACTTTGGTTGGATTGAACCGGCATTAACGTATGCTCTTCGAATTTCATCATGCTGCATAATGTTGTAATCTCATTGTTGATGCACGAGTTTTGCAAACCCCGCACCCACACAGAAGAATGTAATAGATGCATCTGAGGCAGCCGAGTGGCTCGAGTAAAGCATGCAAATAGGAGCCAAGTCCACAATCCCAAACCACCAAGAATCGCCCTGCTGCTTCACTGCCCAACTACCTACACAATGTCCAAGTCTGCCCACCTCTCAACTCACTGCCTTAGACCATCTTCCCACTCACTACCTCAGACAACCTCCCAGATCATTGCCTTAGACCATATTCCCGCTCACTGCCTCAAACCACATCCTAGCTCACTACCTCAGACCACCTTCCAGCTCACTGCCTTAGACCACGTTCCCGCTCACTGCCTCAAACCACCTCTTAGCTCACTGCCTCATACCACCTTCTAGCTCCCACCTTAACTCCGATGACTTCGAAACTTTCTAAGACCCCTCAAGCCATACTACACGTACTGCTCGTCCCCCAAATAACTATCCAACCCACTTCCTTTCACGCTCGAATACTTTTAACCCAAGAATTACACCGAGCTGGTTCGCGACTTCCTACGAAACATAGCATGGCTCAGATAAGAGTCGTCTCTTCGGCAACCCCTTTCCGATGCCTAAGTCAACATCTAATCGGAGAGAAAATAAAGAGGGCACAAGTATCTCCCTTTAAAGTCAGTAAATCAAAGGTATGCCAAGGTGATGAGGAAGAAGCACAAGGAGAAGACCTTGCCAAGGTCATGAATCATGTAGACAGATATTCAAGGGGATGAACAGTGGAGTTTTTTTATAGGTTTCTATGTGTGTTCATGGAGTTTTTGGCTATGGAGGCTGTGTACATAATCATGGAAGAAGAAAAGAGGGAATCCTCCTTGGGAAGAGAGCTCATGTCCTAGGAATCTTGTGGCTAAATGACTTATCTTGTCAAAATAAGAAAAATGTCTTTTTATATGAAATAAAGGAATGCTTATACCTGATTGGATGACTTACTTTGCCCTAATTTTAAGGTGTTCACCTTTCCATATATCTCTCTCTCATTAGTTCTCGGTGGCCCAGCTCAAATGCCATGTGGCAAGCTAGGGTTGATGAGCTTTTCATTATCCAAGCTCATTGGACACGTGTCAACCCTCTATTAGTCAAAGAGAATGCTCTATACCTTGGTGGACAAATGACGTAACCTCACTTGCCCAGCTAGCACATGGTCCTCCACCTGGGCTCTGTGCACGGCCTGCACAATGTCAAGCATGATCTGCACAGTACTAGCCTGGCTGCTGCCAAGACCAGGTGCTATCTCCTGCCTTTGAAGTGGTCTTCGCAAGATATTTTCTTATGTGTTAGAACACTTTAGGGATTCTTTTAGGGCGTAATGAGGTGGGTTTCCGCGCACCTAAGAGCTTGGGCAGCTGGGCATCCCACTTGCCTAGGCAGTTGGGTATCCTACCACTCTTACTCAGGAGGGCAAAGCTCTTATTTATTGGAGGCAGGTCTGGCCATTCTGAGGCGTAATGGAAAAATGGAGTTATTTTTCTCGTCTATTTTGGCGTGCTACGGTATATAGCCACGTTTTTCTACATATGTCACGGTATATAGTCACATGAGCATTTTCACACGCGCCACGGTATATGGTCACGTGGGCATCCCTATCCGTGCCACGGTATATGGTCACGTAGGGCAATATCAGTAAATGGAGAACTCGTTGGCGATACTCAGCAGGGAGCCCAACTCATAGTGGGTCTTACCTAACCGCTCAAATGGCGAATGCGTTGACGATACTCAGCGAGGAGTCTAGCTCATAGTGGGTCTTACCTAACTGCTCAAATAGCAAATGCGTTGGCGATACTTAGCGTAAAGCCCAGATCACAGTGGGTCTTACTTAACCATTCAAATGGCAAATGCTTGGCAATACTTAGTGGGGAGCCCAACTCACAGTGGGCAATGAGCAGGGCTTGCACCACGTCCTACCTTGAGGTGTGCGCGAAGTGGTTTACCTCATAGTGAGCTGATTCGGACTTTTGTGAGCTTACTTTCTGTCACGTATCTAGTTGTATTTTCTCCCATAACACTCATGTTTGTGGATGCAAACCTGAATCACACTCCAAAGGTTGGGTAATATTAGATGCTGAAGGTTGTTTTTTAAAATTGGAGAATTGATATTAGATGTTGGTAGCAATGATGAATTAACTTCTAAATTTTTAGTACTTCTTCCTTTAAAACTTTGATCAAGTATAGATGATTTTCCTATTTGTAAAAAAGAAAGATAAATATATTGTGTTATTTTATTGTAACTAATAACATAATAATAATAATTTATAGCTATATTTATTCAAACTTATATTCAACAAAATTTAAATAACGCATGAATTTAAAAGACCCATATAAAAATAATTTAAAAATACTAACTTTTTTGTTTTTGAGACCTTTTTCTCCTTGCCTTAAATCAAAGAAGAAAGAAAATTAAGAAAATTAGCAACCTAAAGTGATTTTGATTATTTTGTAGACGTCTTTGATACACACACACACACACACACTCTAGCCATAAAAATTCTTTTCCTACAAGGAGGACAAAATTACTTTAAAAAAATGTTTAAATAATTTATCATTATGTAATTAAAATTTTTAAAAATATTAATAAATCAATTTTTATCTAAAATATCAAATCTTGGAAAACAAATTTTGGGAGGCCAAAGAGATATTTCACATCCATTATTTAGTAAGATTATAAAAAAATTTAATTCTTTATTAAAAACCTTTTTTTTTTTGTTGCACGGATGGGGGATCATGGCCCCTTCAAGCCCATAAAGAGTTCAACCACTGTTTTTTTTTCTAAAGAAAGAAAATAATATAATATTGAATTAAGATTAGAAGGAAGTACAAAGTTGCCCAAAACAACCTTAGTAGTAAGATGCAGATTAAGCAATTCAAACTGGCAGTAAATTACAGATGGAAAAAGTGAACAAAACATCCTTAGCAGTAAAAAATACAACCTGGTAAAAATCTAGAGCAAAACAGAAAACCCAACAGCACACATAATCCAATATCCCACAAAAAAAAAAAAAACAAATACAGAATGGATAAGTGCATAAAAAATGCACTTATCATATACTCTTAGACTTAATTTGTTTGTTTAATCCTCAAGTTTCATTAGTATTAGATTGTTTTGCTTGTATTGTGTAACAAATGAGAGAATTTGCGATCTAAAGTGAAATAGATTCGAAAATGATAAGTTTGACTCGAAAAGGAAGTCGTTCGGGGAGCCAAAATGCAAGAGATGTATGGACCAAAATACAACAAAATGAGGATCAAAATATAAACATATCAAAATAAGGAGTCAAATTAAATATAATTAATTATAAAGGGGTCTAATTGATAATTGCCAAATTTTCTAAATCAAGTGCGTGGGCATGCCAAGCCATGGGGCAACCACACCTTACATTCTACCCAGGTGGACTAAAATGCAACCAAAAAAGGACTAAAATACAAAAATATCAAAAAAAGAAATGAAATTTAGATTAAGCAGAAGTAAGGTGCCTAATTGAACAATTTTTGCATGATTTTTGAACCCTTAGATACGATTTTGATGGCTAGATGTAATTGGAGTTTAGGTTTTTATGTTTTAGGAAAGGAAAGAAAATGAGACTTTTGGGAAAGAGTTTAGTTTGGGGGGAGAGAGAGAGAGAAGAAGGAAAAGAGATTTTTAGAGAGAGAAGGGAGAAAATCAACGAGGAAAAAGAGATTTCATCAAGAGATTGGAAGATTTTCATCAACTTTGTGGATTCAATCTCTTATAATCTAATTTTTCTTTCTCTCCATTTTAATTTAGTTTTTAATTTAACAATATTGTGATTATTGAGATTATGTTGTTAATTGTTAAATTTTTAATTGTTTGATTTGAGCTCTATCTCATGAGTGCCTAAACTTATTTTTTCTAGGACAATGATTTAATTTATTTGGAGCATCCAATTTCTAATATTGTGTTGTTCAATTAATTTGAGATTTAGAGTTGGAGTATCTATTATGATAATTAATGCTTTTGAATATTTGACCAATAGTTAAATGAATTATGAATTGATAGGAATTGAGAAGTGAATATCATATTTAGACCGTATGATAGATGTCATAAATTACATATTAGATAGAGATATACTAATATTATTTACATAGTTTAATTAGAAATAATCACTAATCATAATGCACTTCCATTTAATTAATTGCATATAGAAATATAATAAAATTTTAGATGCAAAATAGGCTCAATTGATCTCGAGATAGGCTATCGAATAAATTAAGATAATTAACTAGCAACGCAGATTTTAAATTAGAACAATGTCAATTAAATAATTGAATGCGACAAAATACGATAAAATCATTAGCCCTAGATTTTTTCATTAGTTAAATCTTTCAATTGATTTGTTTAGTAATAAATTTTAATCTATTTTAACTTCCGCAATCCAAAGATATTTCGTTTCTTTAGATAAATTCGTAATTTAATCACCTTCGGTAATCATCGGATTAATATTTCTCGTGGGATCAACATCTTCTTATCATTTTATTACTTGTTTGGGACACGTGCACTTGTGTTCGTAAATGACGAAACAAGTTGTTGGCGTCATTGCCGAGGAATGTTAAATTCTTTTAACATTGATTTGGTTAAATTAGAATTTAATTTGAAGTTTTATCTTGTTTTCCCGTAGGTGTTTCCTTTGGTGTATGAGAAAAGCTAGCAGCAGTGTTTTATTGGCTTTCGACTATGAGATTGAAAGAACTTGCCGAAGGAGTAGAAAGGAGAAGAGACAAGTGTCGAGGGAACTGCAAACTCATACCATGGAAACAAACATTGGAGAAAATGTTGGGGCGAAAGATCAACGAGCGTTAAGGGAATATGCCATTCCAACAGTGAACGGAGCTACAAGTAGCATTAGAAGGCCAGCTATTCAAGCTAACAACATTGAAATCAAGCCAGCCATCATTTAAATGAATCAGATATCGATTCAATTCAATAGGTTAGCACATGAATATCCAAATGCCCACATAGCAAATGTTTTGGAAATTTGCAACACGTGCAGATATAATGGCGTATCAGATTATACAGTGAAGTTGAGGTTATTTCTGGTTTTGTTAAGGGACAAAGCGATGAGTTGGTAGGGTTCACTTCCGCCGAGTACCATTACTACTTGGGATAATTTGGCACAAATGTTCTTAGCAAAATTGTTTCCTTCAATGAAGACAGTAAATCTAAGGAATGATGTAACTCCCTTCACTTATCATGATGTGGAATCATTATATGAAGTTTGGGAGAGGTATAAGGATATGATAAGAAGATGCTCACACCATGGTTTACCCAAATGGCTTCAAGTTCAGACTTTCTATAATTGTTTGGGTGGTTCAACATGAACATTGAAGCCTTTAATGCACTAGTAAGCATCTTAACTTCTCATCAGTGTGCTATTCATCATCTCAGCAAGACCATTCTATTGTGGGGTCATTCTCACAATTCTATATCTTAAAATGCCACTTTCCTTATAGAAGTTCTCAAACTCCCGATCGTAATACTTTAGGCCATTATCAGTCTTTTACCACTTCACTCTTTTATTTGTCTGATTCTTTACTTGTGATTTCCACTCTTTGAATTTTTCAAGCACCTGATCTTTAGATTTTAGTACATGTACCCAAACTCTTCTAGAGTAATCATCTATCAAGGATAAATAGTATCTTAAACCACCTACAAAATTGACTGTATTCTAAGATCCTTTTTATGTTATGCTCAGCAGCCCTAAATTTCACTCCTGTAGATTTTCATAAGACACATTCTTCACAAAAGCTTAATGATTCAATCTTATCATTACCAAACACTCTATGTTTACTTCTTTTAACCCTTTTTCACTCATATGGCCTAATCTCATATGCCAGAACCTAGTCCTACTATTGTCAAAGCCTGTTGTTACATTAATCGAACCAATGACAGTAGATCCATCTAAGACATATAAACCATTTTTCCTCACCTTTTTCATGACTACCATAGAACCATTAATTACTTTCAAACTCCCATTTTCGGACTTAAATATCCACCCTGACTAATGATAACTCTATATTTATAGAGTTATTTAATATGCTTTTGAGTTTGAAAAGTCATTTAATTAGAGTGATTTGTGTTTGTAAATACTCAATTTGATTAATTTTACTTTTATGTTATGTAGGAGTCCAAGTTTATTTTACTTCATTTCATTTTATTCATGTTAATGCTGAAACGTTGAAACAGGGTTTGAAAAAAAGGAACTTCCCAGAATGCTGCAGCATTATTGTCGCAGCAAAAGAAATCAGCTGTTGGAATGAATTGGATGACGTGGAAAGCAATTGAATCACTTAATGAGCTGGACAAAATAGCATGATGTGGAGGGAGAAAAAAGGAAAATTTCCTTTTAGGGCACTGTCCTAACTCAAGATAAAGAGAGCCAGCCGTCAAGAAGAGGATATCCACATTTTTAGCAAAGCTTGGAGAGAGGAGAGTTTTGGGGAAGAAAAGAGCTATTGTTTTGGAGGAAAGGAAGAAGGAGAAGAAGGACCAACTTGAGACATCAACCTTGGGCTTGATTTTTCTTACTTTCCTCTTTAGTATTTCTATCCTCTTTTCTCTTAAACTCTTGTGGATCAATGGTTAAGTTGTATATGAATATTTTTAAGCTTTTGAATATGAACTAATTTCTTGGTAGCTAGAGTTGTTGATGAACCCTTTAATGTAAATTGGAACATTTTGCTGCAAGGAATGTTGAAGTAGTTAAGCTTTGTTCAATCTTGTGAAAATATTGATTAATGCTTGCTTATGTTTGGCCATCATTAGTGAGTTGCTGAATTAAAATTAATACTGGAAGGGTTAATTTTAATGGACTAAAACTTGATTGATACAAGTTCATTTCTCTATTTGAAATTGATTTGTGATAATATAGGAATATATTATTACCTTGTATGACTAAAGGGAGTTGGAGCTCATCACTGCATTCTTGAGATTAAATTGGCATAGGAATATGTTAGTTTAACAAAGGAATTAAAATCATAAACACTTTGGAAAAAGACTATGAACATATATAGAATTCCCAGTTAATAAAGCCCAGATTGCTATAGCATTTCTCTGCAGCATTTTTACCAACCTTGCATTTTAGGGGAATTCACAACTCTAGCTCATTGTTCTCATATCATTTACTGAAATTTGGGTGGTTATAATTTGAATTCTTTATTTTATTTTATTTTTATTCATAAGTTGATTTAATTTCCATTAGATCTCAATTGACTCATTGGTTATTTCCGAATTGTTTAGAGTTGATTTTTGACAATTTATTACTTGAACAATCCCTGTGGAGACGATAACTCACTTATCATTATATTACTTGTGTGACTGTGTACACTTGCACATTATATACAAAATTTCACGAACAACTAACCTAACATTCCTAAGAAAATTAGGTTTGTTTTCAGGTCTGGTACATACCTGACCTGATGCATTTCTCTTACCACTTCATCAAACATTTTTATCTTGACATTACCAATCCTCATAACCTTATATGCTTTATTGTTACCTATTAATACTTTACCCCTATCATATGTTTGATATGTCTCAAACATATTTAAATTTGGGTACATATGGAAAGAACAACTTAAATCTAATACCCACTTACCTTCTGTCTTGGCACCAAATATAACGAGTAAATTTGTAGATTCGAAGCAATCTTCTGTTACAATAGCTGCATCACCATCTGCCTTCTTCTTATTCTTTCTTTCTGGATAATCCTTTTTAAAATGTCATTTTTTATGGCAATGAAAATACTTCAAGGTCTTTGGCTTTGAATTGGATCTATTATGTTTCTTGCTCCTGTGCTCTAGTTTTTCTGGTATCCCTCTTGATGTCAAACCGTCTCCTTCACTTGAGTTCTTATCTTTTTGCTTTCTAATTAGTTCTTTGGGTTCAGGGCTGCCTTAACATCTATCATAGAGAGTGAGGTCTGACCATATATTAAGATCTCAATAAAGTGGTCATAAAATTTTGGCAAAGAACTCAACAAGATCACCGCCTGGTCTTCATCTTCAATCTTCACGTCTATTGTTTCAAGGTCAAGAACTACTTTGTTAAATAGATCAATATATTCTTTAATTGGGGTCCTTTCAGCCATAGCAAGGGTATACAATCTTTTTTTCAAGTATATCCTATTGGCCAAAGACTTCGTCATGTAAATTGCCTCTAAGCTGTTCCAAATCTCGGCTACAGTCTTCTCCTTTAAAACTTCCCTTAAAACTTGATTATTCAAACTTAATATAATTTCATAATGAGCTTTCCTCAGAATCTCTCTCTTTACAAATTCTATCAACGTATCAGGCATCTTGTCTTCTTGTTCAAGAGTATCCTCCAACCCTTGATGAACTAAGATTGCGCTCATCTTCAGACGCCACAAGTTGATGTCATTCAAACTTAAGCAGAGACATCGTTACTTAAAGACTTGGCTCTGATACTAATTGTTGCGAAAAATCAACCTCAGTAACAATGTTCTAGCACTAATTGATTTAATCAAGATTGCGATCTGATAAAAATTTATCAAGTTTGACCAGTAAACACAAAATAGATAAATAATTACACAAAATTGATTTAATCAAGATTACATGGTTCAGCAAAATTGCCTACGTCTATAGAGCAGTAAGGTTTTTTATTAGAATTTATACAAGATGACTTTCTTCTCTCAAATCACCTCTCTTTAATTTCTCCCTCTCTTTTCCTCTATTCCTCCTCTGTCCCTTCGTGAAGTTTTAAAGTACAGGGTTTTTATAATGTCCCTAAGTATCCCAATTCAAGAAGGTTTGATATCCTTTTCAAATCAGGATGACAACACCTCTTCAGGTCCTTAGGTTCTCGGATACTCGGGTACTCAGACACTAGATCATATCCTCTTCAAATCAGCATAATAACACCACCTCATGACCTCAAGTCCTCGGGTACTCAGACACTAGATCAAGTCTTCTTCAAATCAAGATGACAACACCACCTCATGACCTTAGGTACTCAGGTACTCAGGCACTAGATTAGATCATTTTCAAGTCTGGATGACTACTCTACCTCATGACTTCAGGTCCTCAAGAATTTGAAACATCTATTCTTCATACAAATAATGAAAGTGGTTTTGGGCTTTATGAATTGGATATCCTAAATAAAGCATGTCTATTCAAGACATTATGAGACATTTAAATGAAGACATGCTATGCATTAGAATACTTACATTCAAGGTTCCGCTTTGATGAAAAGAAGAAAGCATATACATCTTCTTTATGGTTAGATATTTCCTCGGTCAAAGATGATCTCTTTAATGGTTCTCAATGGTTGTTTGAAAATGGTTCGCAAACTAACTGTTGGGTAGAAAACTGGCTAGGTAAACCCCTTTTTTCAAGAAAAAATGTTGAAAACATCAAGTGTAGTGTCGCGTTTCTGATGTTATCAAGGATAGGGCTTAGAATATCCTTAAGATTATTTTAGAGAAGTTTTCGTTGCTAGTGAAATCTGTTTCACAAATCTTCCTATCCCAATCAAATCCCACAAATAAATTAGTGTGAATCTTTTCGCAGGATGGTTCCTTTACTTTAAGAGACAATTATAACCCTCTTAGACCTTCCAATAATATTCTTCCTGGTGGCGCAACTTTATCTCTCTTAAGTTCTCCATTCTCATGTTGCGTTTGCTTCGCTATCAGCTCTCCACTGATGGCAAATTAAGGTGTAGAAGAATTTGCCTTATCTCTACATGTCGCCTTTTCCCGTCTTCTTTTTTCTCTGAGAACATTGACCACTTATTTGCTTCTTGCTCTTTCGCTTGACAATTATGGTTTTGGTTGGCTACCCCGGTTGGCACTTCTCTGAATTCTTCCTTATCTGTCCTCTCTCTTTGGAATGATATTATGAACAAAACTATATAATATTTGTTTGACACAAGCTTGCTTTTTAATCTATACGGTTTGGAAAGCTAGAAACCGCACTCGTTGGAATGGAGTTCTTACCAAGATTCAATTAATCAAATCAGATTTTTCTGCAAATTCTGTCCTGGTTTTGTCTTTCGGACGTGATTAAGACATTCTTACTAGCTTTGCATCACTTTCTCTTCGGCATGCTCATAAGATTTTTGTCATTTCTTGGATCCCTCTTATGATGGGTTGGGTGAGCATGACGGAATTTCAAAAGGCAATCCAGGCCCTGCTGCTTGTGGTGCCATCTTTCGTAATGAAAACATTTACTTTCTTGGCGGTTTGGGCATTTCTCTTAGGATTCAAACCTTATATTACGCTGAGATCATGGCTATTATCCTTACAATAGAGCATGCCTACTCTAGGCGTTAGCTACATCTTTCGTTGGAATGCGACTCTCTTCCAGTCACTTTTCTTCTACGGAATCACAATTTAGATCCAATTCGGCCTTTGCTTAACTAGTGGATTCATTTTTTATCGATCATTTCTAATATGCGTTTCTAATTTACTCATACGTTTCCAAAGGGAAACGCAGCAGCAGATAAAATTTCTAATTTGGATCTCCTTGTTGACTCCTTCACTTGGTGGGATCACCACCTAGCAGGTGTTGGTTATTTTCTTTCAAAAGATACTCAAGGTCTTCCAAACTATCGGTTTAGCTCTTTTGTTGTTAGTTTTGTGAATATGCCTTTTCTATCTTTGATGGCTCCTTCTGCCATGGCTTGGTTTTATCAAAGGATGCTTTGCTTTGTTGATACCTGCCGTAACTTTATTACTATTTGTTCGTGGAGGCTATGCTTGCTGCTGCAACTGGCTGTCATATTTTCTTTTGCTGATTTCTCTTACAGTTCGCTAACATTCTACTTAGCTTGTTGTTGCCAGCTCTGCTATTGTTGTTGCTTATGGTGGTTTGAATAAGATTGCTTCACTTCTTTTCTTTTTGGCTGGTTATGCTTCTTTATTCTGTTGGAGGCTACATGCTCTGCTGCAGCTTTCTGCCTTTTTTGGCTATTGTTTTTCTGCTACAGTTCACCATTTTCTTACTGTGATTAGCTTAATTCCTTTTGCATATTACTGTTCTTGTTGCAATCAATTGTTTTTTCCTGTAAATTGCTGTAAATTGCTATTGTTTAGCTATTGTGGTTTTACATCTTAGTCTCAATTCTTCGAGCGTCATATAATGTTTGCTCCATCTTTATTCATTCATTTGATTCCTATGTCTTCAACTCTTTTTATTAATGGTATTTTTCCCTAAAAGATTGCTATTAGAGATAATTTATAAAAATAAATTATACGGCTATAATGTAGGAAAGTAGTAGAACTCTTCTAATTGTAAGATTATAATAATAAAAAAATTTTATTCTGTTATGATTCTTATTTTAATTATTTTGTTTAAATAGGATTGAGTATATTAGTTCGTAGATAAATTCTTTATTCATGGGGAATCCTTATTATCTTAAGGTTAGGATAGGATAGGTACTAGTATAAATAAGTCTTATTATTCATTAGTTCAAAACAAGTAATCAACTATTTTTTTTTAATTATTCTTTTTTATAAGTGTGTAAAGCACGCACTAATCATATACTTTTAAATTTTAATTATTTATTTAATCCTCAAGTTTCTTTTAGATTTAATGTATTTTGGTTGTTTTGTACAGAAAATGATAGATTCAACTTTTTAAAGTAAATTGAGCTCAAAAAGGATTAATTCGGCTCGAAGAGAAAGAGACCGAAGCATAAGAATAGCGTGGATCAAAATGCAAGAAATGCAGGACTAACATGAAGAATTCTCACAATATAAAGATAATTGTCAAATATATAAAAGAAAGGGGATCCAATCGACATTTGCCAAATTTTCTAACCTTGTTGGCAGAAGCAGGTGCGCGATCTGTCACGGGCAGCCAAAACGCATGCGGGACAGAAGAAAATGCAAGAGCACGACAACACGCTTCTCTCTAGACCAGCGCGCACAAGTTCCGGATTCGGCAACCTTCTCGAAACAGAGTGCTAACTCGCGGATGAACAGTACCCGCGCAGACTGTAGGCGAGTGAAGAGGGGGATGGCAGAGGCGCGGAGCTGAGCGGGGTGTGTGCAATGCATGCCCAACAGCCTACCACATCCAGCACTGTTGCAAGGAAGATGGGCAGGTCATGGGTGGCAGCTTAGTGGCCCATATTGGCTAACTTAGTCTTGTGACCCAATAGGCCCAATTTCTAGCTTTGTGATGTGGGTAGGATATATGTATATACTTGGTGCATATTTGTACATATGCATAACTTTCATTGGCCATTTTGTAGTGCACATGTGTATTGATTTAGGCCACTCAAGTGTAACTATATAAATGTAAAGTTTGGGAATTAATAAAGTTTTTGCCATTTTTCCCTTTCAATTTGTGCAGCCCATGAGTGTTATTCTCTCATCCAATTTGACTGCAATTTGGCTTCAATTGAGCACACTCTCTTCATCATTCACGCCCATACACACACAAGTGTATCTTGGAGTTCTCTTTGGCTTACTTGGACATTGACAGTGAGCAAGTTCAAGTGCCGTACGGGCTGATTTTATTCCGCATATTCAGCACGTGACAGAGTGGTATCAGAGCAAGCTTGTGTGATTTTTGTGTGGTAAGAAGCTCTACAACTTGTGGTGAATTGAATTGTATTGCTAGCTTGAGCAATCTTGGACTTTATAGCCTAGGGTTTGGTGTGAACAGTAGCCGAATTTTCTGGGCAGTAAACTTGATTGTTGTGGTGTCTTTGGTTGTTGTGTTGAATTGGTTTGTGGCATTGCTATTATGGAGTTTGGCCTACACTTTTGGGTTTGTGGAAAGTATAATTGTCAAGCTTTGCAGTTAAGGTTAGTGTTGTGGAAATTTGAAATGGCAGCCAAAGATGTGAGTGCTAGTAGTGTTGTAGAAATTGAGCGTGAAGGGCGAAGTGTTGCTCGAAGTTCAAAGAAGGCAGTGAGAGATAGGGGAGTGTCCAAGGACATGGTGAGCTCTTTTGAAGCTAGGTTGGCTAGAATTGAGCTTTCCTTGGGCGACGTTCATGAGCGTCTCGACTTGCTTGATGATAGAGTAGGAAAATACGAGATGAATGATGCTGCCGGTGTTGAAAGTAGATTCCAACATGCTTTCGACGCATTTGCGGATTCCATGAGGTTTGCCATGGATGAGTTGAGGGAAATGGTGATGGTTCAAATGGATGGTGTAAAAACGGAGTTGGGAGAGGTTCGACAGGACCTAGCGCTTTGTAAAACCGCCATCACTTCGGGTGTAAGTGCGGGCAGCATACCGACAGTGAGAATTCCTGAGGCGACCAAGTTTTCGGGACAGCGGGATGCCAAGGAGATTGACAGCTTCTTGTGGATGATGGAGCGCTACTTCGACGCAATTCAGTTGCATGAAGAGAGACTCCAAATCAGTTCCGCGACGCTTTATTTCGATGGTGATGCGGCGCTATGGTGGAGACGCCGACATACGGAGATAGAGCAGGGTCTATGCCGGATAGATACTTGGGAGGTGTTCAAGGGGGAATTGAAGAGACAATTTTACCCCGAGAATGTTGAGGAGGCTGCAATTCGGAAGCTCCGAGGATTGAGGCAGCAAGGATCGATAGCGGATTATGTGCGGGAATATAGCTCACTCATGCTCGAGATCATTGACATGCCGGAGAAAAGCCGCTTGTTGTTCTTCATGGATGGGTTGCAACCATGGACAGAACAAGAGTTGCGACGCCAAAATGTGCAGGATCTTGCATCGGCGATTGCAGTGGCGAAATCCTTAGTAGAGCGAAGCCGTGAGTCTTCGAAACGAGACCAGAATCGAAGCCCGACTATATGTGGCCATGACGAAGGTGGGGGAGTGAAGCCTCACAGTCCGAAACCCCTATATGTTACGGGGCGGCCACCAAAGTCTCATGAGCAGTGACGCGGCAGTGCAGCGCATTCCGACAAGCAGCGCGAGCGGAAGTGGAAGTGCTACTTATGTGATGGAGATCACCATACACGGGATTGTCCACAGCGGAAGCATCTCAACGCTATTCTTAGCTCGTATGAGACGGATAAGGATGCTCGGATTGGAGAGTTGCGCATCCTCGACTCGGTGAAGGCTAAACAGGCGAACAAGGGAGAGACGTCCGGGGCCAAAACAGCGGAGAAGCCGAAGCCCGGGAAGACATTGAAGTTTGTTGATGTTAGTTTTAACGGGTCGAGCTTCAAAGCGTTCATCGACAGCGGCGCTAATCAATGCTTGGTTGCGGAGAAGTTGGCTGCGCAACTGGGATTAGTGCTTAGCAAGGAGCCGGGATGGATTAAGGTTGTGGATCAACCTTCTCGGCCTATTTGCAGAGTTGGTCGGAGTGTCCCGATCAGTGTCGGAACATGGGAAGGCAAGATTGACTTCACGGTCGTGCCGATGAGTGACTTCCAGCTTGTTTTGGGCGATGAGTTCATCGACAGGTTGTTGCCCTTCACTTTTACGGAGGATGGATGCATGGAGTTTATGGATACCGGGAAGCGACACAAGATGCCAATCGAGCGTGTTCGAGTTAGCGGCAGTGTGTTCGGGGCTTTCCAGGTCACGTGCGGAGAGAAGACTTGCTTGTCGCAACGGAAGCAAGATGGTACTTCCTCATCCAGCACCCACATGCACCCTTCGGTTTCAAATTCAGAAGCAGCGCATTCAATTCGTGCAGGTTCACGCAGGCGAAAGCGGAGAACAGCGGGCCAAACACAAGACCTCGGCAGGAAGCTTGACGAGGGCGTCAAGCATTTCGGTGGGGGAGGATGTCACGGGCTGCCAAAACGCACGCGGGACCGAAGAAAATGCAAGAGCACGACAACACGCTTCTCTCTGGACCAGCGCGCACAAGTTCCTGATTCGGCAACCTTCTCGAAACGGAGTGCCAACTCACGGATGAACAGTATCCGCGCAGACTGTAGGCGAGTGAAGAGCGAGATGGCAGAGGCGCGGAACTGTACGGAGCTGAGCGGGGTGTGTACAATGCATGCCCAACAGCCTACCACATCCAGCACTATTGCAAGGAAGATGGGCAGGTCATGGGTGGTAGCTTAGTGGCCCATATTTGCTAACTTAGTCTTGTGACCCAATAGGCCCAATTTCTAGCTTTGTGATGTGGGTAGGATATATGTATATACTTTGTGCATATTTGTACATATGCATAACTTTCATTGGCCATTTTGTAGTGCACATGTGTATTGATTTAGGCCACTCAAGTGTAACTATATAAATGTAAAGTTTGGGAATTAATAAAGTTTTTGCCATTTTTCCCTTTCAATTTGTGCAGCCCGTGAGTGTTATTCTCTCATCCAATTTGACTGCAATTTGGTTTCAATTGAGCACACTCTCTTCATCATTCACGCCCACACACACACAAGTGTATCTTGGGGTTCTCTTTGGCTTACTTGGACAGTGATAGTGAGCAAGTTCAAGTGCCGCACGGGACTGATTTTATTCCGCATATTCAGCACGTGACAGATCGTGCGCCTTGCTATGCGACCGCGCACCGCGTTTTGACCAGATGGACTAAATTGCAACAAATCAGGACTGAAGTGCAACAAACTCTCCAATTATGGCTAAATATTTGATTAATCATAAGTACAAGGATCCAATTGATATTTGCCACTTAAATTGCAATCTTTGCCAGAATTAGGGGCACGACTGCATGGCATTTGGGGACCCCACAATTGGATGAATTTTAGGTTTAAAAAGGCAAGAAAAGGGAAGAAAAGGTTGGTCATTGCTTGGGAAAAATTGGAGAAGGAAAAGGGAGAGAAAGAAGAGGAAAAGAGGAAGAAATTGGAAGAAGAATTTGGGGGAAACATCAAATTTGAATTTGAATGAAAAGCTCTCCTATTCTAGTTTATCTTTTTCCCTTTATTTCAATTTATTGTTGTGAATTGAATAAATTTGTGAATTTCAAATTCATGTTATTAATTGTTGAATTATTAAGTTGTGAATTTGAATTCTACCCAATGTGTGGCTAAACCCAATTTTCTAGGGCAATGATTTAAACTATTTGAAGTATCCGTTTCTAATATTGTGTTGTTCAATTGATTTGATATTGGGTATTGAGTATTTATCATAGTAATTAATGCTTTTGAATATTTGCCCAATATTTGAATGAATTGTGGATTGATAGGAATTGAGAAATGAATATCATATCTAGACCGTGTGATAAATACCGTAAATTACATATTAGATAGAGATATACTAATATAGTTTACGTAGTTTAATTAGAAATTATCACCAATTGTAATGCACTTCCATTTAATTAATTTCACATAGAGATATAGTGAAATTTTAGGTGCGAAGTAGACAGACTCGATTGATCTCGAGAGAGACAATGGAATAAATTAAGATAATTAACTAGCAACACACGTTTTAAATTAGAACAACGTCAATTGAAGAAGTAGATGCGAGCAAATACGATAAATCATTAACCCTAGACATTTCCATTAATTAAATTCTCAAGTGTTTTGCTTTATTCTTAATTTTAATTTTATCAAACAAAACTATTTTTCTATTTCTTTAGATAAATTTGTAGATTAATCACCTTCGGTAGTTATAGGATTAACATTCCTCGTGGGATCGACATTCACTTATCACTTTATTACTTGCTTGCGACACGTGCACTTGCGTTCGTTTAATTTTACACGCAACACTTTTTGCAAATTATTTATTTCTTTATCTCTTTGTGAGCTTTTATTCATAAATATTCAAGACATACACTGCAATGACATATAGTATCACTTTTGCACTGCTTTAAGCAGTATTAGAGTATACCTCTATACCAAACAGAGGTTTTTTGCATCTTAAACACAAAATGGCCACTACATCAACCATACCCATAAACTAGGGGTGTTCGGCGGATCGGATTGAGCAGATTTAACTAAATCCATGTCCAATCCATCATTTAGTGGATTGAAAATTTTCAATCCAATCCGATCCATTGTTTGATAAAATCCAATCCAATCCAATCCATTTAAAAATTTTCAAACCCGATTCAATCCAATCCGATCCAAATAAATTAAAAAAATAATATTTGATATTAATATTGATTGTATTTTTTTAAAAAAAAACTCATTAAAATATTATATTGATTTATTTAAACTTTCAATCAAATATATTATATATTCATTCTAAAATAAGCAACAAAATGAATATATAAATAATTAATACGTTTAATAGAAAAAAATAAATAAAGTTACTTACAATCATATTCCAAAGTATTAAGCATCATCAAATGTAGTCTTCTCATCACCTAAAATTTCTATAAGAAATAAAAAGAGCTAATTTAGAGAAAAAGATTTAAGAAATTTTTTTTAATAATAATTGTATATAATTTGGTCTATTTAGTATATACCTGACTCAATATGTTCAACCTCATCCATTGCTTCACGAAGATTTATTGGTGTTGAACGTAACCAATTTTGTGTGCAAATGAGTGCCTCCACTGTACTTGTAGATAATGAACTTCGAAATGGATCAAGAATACGACCTTCGGTGCTAAATGCTGATTTAAATGCCACAGTGGAAATAGGTATTGCCAAAATATCTCAAGCAATACGTGATAATATGCTATATTTTGAAGAATTGGTTTTCCACCAATTAAGTATATCAAAATCTCCATTTTCTACATCCTCAAATAGCTCCATTAAATAACGATCCACTGCAGTTTTGCATTCTTCACCATCAAACTTTTTTATAAGTTTCTTATAGCCACTTTCAAATAACTTCTTAGCATCAATCTCATCAGTATCAATTTCTATCTCATGTCCATTATGCACCTCATCCATTATTAATACATGATCAGAGTAAAGTAATTTGTAATAATCATACAAGCTATTCAAAGTATTTCTCACTTCAACAATCAACTCATTAGCTTTATTTTCACCAAACAATATAGAAAAACAATACTTCAAAAGTCGTTTCTTGTGGCAAGGATCAAGCAACACAGAAATAAACAAGAATGCATTGATCTTCTTATAATTCCTCCAATATTAAGGTCTGCACTAATAAACGTCTCTAAAATATTTATGTAGCCAAATGCCAATTCTAAAAAATCTCAATCCTTCCCACTACATGTTTATATCCTGTTCTACAACATTGATCTTTCATAAAAAAAATTTGAAACACATGGTAGAGATCACTACAAATGGAAGATGCTCCATGTGAATTTTTGTTTCTAATGACAACATTCATAATAAGTAGAAAATCAATAATATCTTGTGCATACCATAATAATTAATACAAATAATAGAAAAATTATAATCTATTAAAAATTAAAGAAAAATTCATATTAATCAAAATTTATTTAATAGATAGAAAAATACATGATTAAAGTGGAGTATATGATTAAAATTTTAATTGTGACAGATTATATAAAATTTTAAAAATCCAAAATTTGATTTTGGAATTCTAAAGATGAAGGCAGCGGCTATATGGGTAGAGAAAAGAAAATCTCGCAGAAATCTAATTAGGGAGACTTAGCTTATGGTAATTTAGTTTGGTTATTATCACATAAGTACTTCAAATATTAAAAATAATATATTTTATTAAATATCGTATATATTTAACAATTAGATCCTAATTAATTAGGGGTTATTTGTTATAAAATAAAAATTATTAAATTTATAATAAATATTTTATAATTTAACATAACAAAAATAATATTATTATACTATTTTAGCAGATCGGATTGGATTCTGGCGAATTGATATTATGAATCCACAATCCAATCTATGATGAGCAGATTTTAAATTTTCGAATCCAATCCAATCTATTGATCCCTAAAATCCATTAAAAGCAGATTGGATTGGATCGGATTAAGCGGATTAAGCGGATTGGATCGGATTTTGAACACCCCTAACATAAACACTTCTATCCATCGAAAAAGAAAAAGAAAAGATGGTCATTCAAGTAAGGACATGTTACACTAATCAATATAAAGAATGGTCGTTAAAAATGTTTAAACAAATGCAGCAAACTTTATTGAATATACAACAAGAATTGAAAGATGTGCCTTAGAAACAACACCAGGATCGATATCAAAAGTGCCAATGATGATGTTAGTAGTACAAAGGATAGGACCAAACATACAAATGATACTGTAGATAATGATGCACATTTTAGAAGTGATTCAAGCCAAAGATCGCAAGAAGGCACTTCAAATGGAGAAGTAAAGACGTGCCACAACAAGAAATCATAGAGGAACATATTAGAATGATTATCAAATGAACATGGACCTCCAACTTTTTAACGAGCAGTTGAGCATTGAAGAATTTTTGGATTAGTTGGCTGAAGTTCAACGATTCTTTGACTCAACGGGGATTGAAGACCCAAAAAGAGTTAGGATAGTATCATGCGAACTCAAAGGAGCTGTAATACTTTGTGGGATAACTTACAATTATCTCAACAATGACAAGTAAAGGATAAAATTAGAACAAGGTGTTTAATGCGACACAAATTGAGAGGGTGTTTTTCACCGCAATATTATAAGCAAGTTTTGTTTCATGAATATAATAATTAATTCTGTTTAAGATTATGTTGCAGAGTTTTGAAGACTTTATGAGCGTAACAATCTATTCGAAACATAGGAATAGTTAATAGGTATTTTCTTGAATGGACTACATGCTGAAATTAAAGAATGCATAGGACTACAATGAATACATGAGCTATAACATGCTACTTATTAACGACAAAGGTTGAGAAACAACTTTAGGGACAGAAAGCACAAAACTTAGTGCCAACATCTTCCTTTAATTATACCCCACAACAAAATTATAAATCTAAGAAAATGATAGCACCAACAAAAACTTTCCAAAGGTTAACTCAAAACTGCAAAAAACAAAGCAGACTACAATGGAGAGGACAATCAAATACTAATAATCCTTACGCAATTTATCGAGGTGAAAAATGCCGTATAAAATCTTGTCATATATACAGCAAACCCCAAGTCAATTTTAGCAACTCATGAAGAAAAGAGCGATGAAAATAATCTTTATTATAATCTTGAGGATGATAACAACCAAGTAGAATGAATTTATCCTGATGAAGGGTTGTCTTTGATTGTACAATGATTAACATCCAATCCTTTTTCAAAAGAAACCCAATGACACAAAATTTTCTGGACCAAATGTATAATTAACCAAAAGGTATGTGATGCCATTATTGATGTTGGGACTTGTTAGAATTTTGTGTCTACAACCATGGTTGAGAGGCTACAATTCACAACAAAACTTTCTCCATATTATATTACTTGGTTTAATAGTATTGAGAAGGTTAATATAATTGAGCAGTGTTATTTCCTATCTCCATTGGAAAGTTTTATAAAGAAAATTCTTTGTAATGTCATCGACATGGATGTTTGTCATCTCTTACTTAGAAGACCTTGGCAGTTTGACTTGAATACAATTCATAAGGAAAGGGACAAAATGTACAAATTCTACAAGAATAATATGAAGATTGATCTGGCTCCTATAAAGTGTGGAAGGCATTTAGCAGATAAGCCTAAATCTCTTATAACAAGGGACAATCTTTTCTTATAATGGCACATGAAATACATACAATGGAACGTAAACAAATGACATAGCTAGTTCATCATGATAAAATTTCTTCGTCAAAAGACTGACAATCTCTTATGAATTTTATCCACCAAACAATTCTTTAGTCGAAGCAAAACTAGAGGACGAATTTTTCTAGGAATAGAAGAATTAATGTAGCAAAGTATTAGAACTCTCCTAGTTTTAGAATTATAATAATTAAAAATTCTTATTTTGTTATGATTCTTATTTTAATTGTTTTATTTATGTAGGATTGAGTTTATTAACTCGTAGGTAAATTTCTTATTAACAAGAAATTCTTATTGTTTTAGGATTAGTTAGAATCGATACTAGTATACGTATAAATAAATCTTATTATTTATTAGTTAAAAAAAAAGGCAAACAATTATATTTTTCATTAGTTATTCACTTTGTGGGTTATTTATCTCTTTGTCTCTATTTGAAATTTTTTTTTTTCAAAATGTATACTATAACGACATCTAGTATCGCTTCTTTGTGCACCAAACTATATGTTTAAATAACTTCTAACGTTAACTATTTTAAGAATTTGTATTATCTTTAGAGAACTTCTAACGTCAAGAATCTTAAGAATTTGTATTATTTAAAGCATTAAAATACTAAAAAGAGTGAGTCTCTTAACGTATATAACTTTAATATGAAACCAAACTCAATTTTCAGTTCTTATTTTTGTGCCTAAAGAAAATAACATAATATTTTAACAGCTCTTACTTTAGTATTTAAAGAAAACAACAAATCATTTCAAAATTTATATATTAGTATTATAAAACCTAACTCTTAAACCGGTATTCGCTTTTTTAAAAGAAAAAAATATTAAAATAATTGAACTAAACCTCTGTCCAACAAATCAAACAACTTGAAGTTATTTTGAGTTATTTTTAGTGAAGTATTTATTGTAATAAAATTGATGTAAGTCCAAATAACAGTAATTTATCATATTATATAAAGTAACTTATAAGTCTTTAATTAATCCACTTGACAATTTATTGTTTTTTTTATTGTTAAGTTGATCAGGTATATACAATATACATGTTTTAATAACTCCGAATGAATGATTTTTATTATTTAAAAGCACTCAAATTTATTTAATTCTCATTATTTAATTTACATTTTTACCTATCAATATAATCTACTTATTTATTTTATTAATATATTTGATATTTAATGCCTTCATCTATGGTAATTAATTAAGACAAATTTTAATTATTTTAAGAAATATTTTATTGCAACACATACATAAACACATTAGGATTTAAATTTTAATTAAATCTAGAACTGGAAAATATAAATTCTAGAACTGAACTTTTATTGCCAAGAATAAAACAACAGTAGTCCTAAATTAATTTTCTAACGCAAAAAATAAATCTTCCTTGATCATTAATTAATTAGCCTAATCCATTCTAATTCTAGGGCCTTGTTGTAATGTCTTGTTCAAATTGCTGTAGGTGTTGGGACAGCCCCATTGAGCTTAGCACAAGTGTTCTTTAACAATGGAGGGAAGAATGGATTAAATGGAAACATCTTGGGCCAACACTTATCGTTGATTTCAGTAACAGCCCTGCAACAAACAGGGCCAATGCCAACGGTTTGGCCACTGGTGAATGACTTATAAACCTCTGAAGCACAACCTTCTGTGTTTGTAATAGATTTCCAGCATTCTCTAAGCTCAGTCTCGTTAAAAACTGGTGGTAACTGTGGCGGCAAAGAGACGATCTTGCTTCTGGCATTATTCTTTGCTGCTGCTTGAGGTGGAGGTGAAGCACAAAATTTCTTGAGCAATTCTGGAGAGAAAAATGTGTTATATCGAAACATATTAGACCAACAACCGTCGCTAATTTGATCAATAGCAGTGCAACAGGCAGGACCAATTTTCCCAATTTGGCCAAACGAAAATGAACCGTAAATCTCCGTAAGACAACTTGGTATGCTTGTCAGAGATGACCAGCATTTTTGGACGTCTGATGCAGACTGGTCCAGATTCGCCAATGCTGTAGGGAGGATCAGCATTCCCATGCACACCAGAGTCAGCATCATGGAAACTGTGTCTGCCGATACTTTTGCCATCTGATTCAGAGAACAGCTATCGCGATAACTGCTGAGTTGTGTGTGTTTTTGGTTGGGATCGATGCTTGTGCTTCTGAGGAAGGAATCGGGAGGGAATTTATACTTGTTTGGAGTTATTAATAACTATACAGAATCTTTGTAATAAATAAATCGAACAGTTTCGTTTGTAATATTAATTTATTATGTATTAACCAGCATTGATGGCACAATTGCCTTAGCAAATTGGAGATAAATATGACTCAGAATTTTTTTTTCCCTTGTACTTTTGTGAAAGACAAGCATGAATTCAGTATAATGAAATGAAGAATCTTTAAAGTAAAATAATTTATTATTGAGAAGTTAGGTCTTTAAAGTCTCATTTATCGGAAATAAAGGTATAAAATAATAAATATTATTGGAAAAAGTAAATAAATCCATCAAAAGTTAGTGTTTATTAAAGACTTTTTCAATCTTGTAACCAATGAGGCAATACTCAAAATGAAATTGTATCATGAAAGTATAAGCGGTTGAAATTTATATATTCTCGATTAGAGTTAATTGTGTTGAAGCATTTTTTATTAATAAATTTTTGCAACAGTTCTATTTAAAATTATTTATTTTAAAATTTCCTTCTATTAAGTTTTATTAACTACATTATTTCTTTATCTATTAATTTTTAACGACAATTAAATTATAAATAAGTGTAAGATCACCAAACCTTTAGATCCACCCCATAAAACTACATATTCAATAAATAAAATGTTATTCGTACGTGTGGGATGAGCCACAACTCAATAACCAAATACAAACATAACACTTACAATTATATACAATATTAAATTTATGACTTAATTCTTAAGAGAATATTTACAAATTTATCTTAATAATAAGTATTTGCCTGTACTGACCCATATATTTCTTAAATAGGGTAGATGTAGAATATTAATAAACATTGTATCATAAAACATTTAAATAATTTATCTTTACCCGGCGTTCCTTTCTAGTTTGATTTTGTGTGGGATTTGCCTGGAAGTTACTGCCAACATAAGATCTCCTGTGTCAAGCTTCAATTGAATTATCAGTGAACTAGCTATCTTCCTTGGTTTTCATGCTGCAGTGTACCCTCCAGCTTTCCTCTAGATACTGCTTAGCGTGAAAATGGACCCAGCAACGGGAGTGACAGCAGGAGCTCATACGAGGTTGCGGGATTTTGGTTGATGTCGAGCTCCAGGTACTTCATGAGAGATTCTTCAGGGACTGGCTGAAGATGATTGATCTGAGTTGATGATGGAGAATCTATCACTGAAATCTTAATACTAAATAAACCACACTCCCTTCTTCTACCGTCTTAGGAATAAGCTGCTATTCTTTCGAACAAGCAACCTATTTAACAAGATGAATTTTTCCAGAACTTCTCCATAATTAGATATGATAGAGTAAGTCGAGCATCCAAGTGCTCTAAACAACAAATTTCTAAGTACATGATTATGACTTTGGATGACAATATAACATAAGCAAAGCATTATTACAAAACCAATAACGGTAATATAATACTCTCCTCGATCGACCGTCTGATGGTTTTTAATATACTCTAATAATAATTGACAAGTAGTGAATTTACCCATGCATTGATGGTTTCAGCGTCCATTTCACTGTCATGCTCCTTATAAATTCCTCCATCTAACTTTGACGAGTTGAATTCAGGACTAAGGGTTTGCCCAGTGTCTCCAGAAAAGCATTCATTCTGAATCCGCAAAGCCCTTTGTGTATTGATCTGGTCGTTTACTGGCTCACGGTCACAGTTCAAATAACAACCATTAATAGGACTATTAGAATATGACCATCCTGGTTTTGGATTCGTAGGTGATTGCAGTTCAGCCAAAAATTCAATATCCAGATCATCGTATCCATTGCAACATTGATTTGGTAGTACCTGCAACTTCAAAGTTTTATTTGCAACATGATTTCTATTATAAATCAACGGTTGATTTGGTGGTAGTATAGATTCTAGAGAAGCATCTTGTACAATCACCATATGTTCTTGACTTGATTCTCTGTCATCGCTGGTTGAAATATTAGGCTTCTTATCCCGCCTTCTTTCCAGGCGACACACAACGAAGTCCTCCTACACGATTTAAAGGCCAAAACAGAATAAGCTTGCAATACAAAGATATTGCATTAATAGTTATCTTCTGGCAAAAGTAGATTTTTTTTCAGATTTTCATTACCGCTGCCAAATTATTACTCACCAATTTTGTAGGAGAAAAAAAACAACAGAATGTTTCATTGAAATAACTCATCCACATCTAAATTTTCCTAGTCACACAGACACACATAAACGTTACCCTAATTCCTCATCATTAACCCCGACTCACCCCAACCTCAGTTTCAGTAAGATTTGGTCCTCTAAAAATTGCAATACTTTGCCTGTTCTTCATCCATCACTAAGCAAGGAATGCACGCAATCCTCAGTTACAAAAAATGAACTGACAATTCATAAGAAAATGAACATTGTGAAGCGGATACCTTATAAAGAGGGCCATCCTTGGTACGGATCTCATGCATAATCCATTCAGGCTTTGCTTTCTTCAAAATAGGAGCTCGAGGACGGAAAGACAAAATCTTTTTGCTCCCAATAACATCTTTTCTCTTTTTGGTCTTCAAATCAGAACCCGGGCCAGTGATTTTCCAATATCCAGATTTTGTTTTTCTTCTTTGTGAGTATTTGCCCTTTGAAAGCTTGTAAGAACAAGGTTTATAGTAAAAGTACCAAACTGGTTCCTTAGACTGAATCCCCGAAAATCCTGCATCACATAAATTCAAACAATGACTTAATTGCAAAGTTATAGCATTAAACAAGGCTGACTGAGATTCTAAACTGAAACAAACTTAACAATATCGCATAGTCATTAGTTAAAACTTACTAGGCAATTCCCAAGGATCAAAGCTGTTGAAATCAATCTCCTTGATCGTCTGGACAGAGAAATCAGGGTCAAGTCTTTTCTTCTTCAGAAGAAGGATGATTTCTTCATCGGTTGGCTTGAACCTGAACCCCACGAGACTGTCTGTTTCCATTTCCATTTTTTATTCAATTCAGAAAAGAGAGTAAGAGCTAGCTTTCTTTGGTGGGAAGAATTTGCACCGAAAGATAAAGAAGATGGTATTAAATATTTATACAAGCAGAAACTTAAAAGCTAACTCCTTTATTCTCGCCCTTGTTGCGATTGGGTAGACTACTTTAATTGACTTAATTTCCACGCGTTGGTGACAGTGCGAAACTGGAGCCCAGGTCTGATTTCAAGACCCCACTGTCTTCCTTTCCTGGATTCCTTTTCTTCCTACAGAAAGGGATTCGATCGATTGCCCTTCACAGGGGGTTTGCTTTGGATTAATGGACTGCGTACAAATGAGAGTTTGCTCGGAAATTTTACTTGAAATCTAGATATTCTTCTGCTGCTTTTGTTCTCTTTCTTTGTACTTTCCTTTCTAATAGATGATCGCCAAGATTCTGTTAGTTAAATAATAATAATGATGATGATGATGATGGTGATAATTAAATATCATTTAAGTTACTTAATAAAATTATTGAGACTCCCTGCATGAGCCCGAAAGAAATATATATAGCGAAAAGTGTATGAAAATATCAATTAAGTTAAAAAATTAAATGTACTTAATTATCTAAAATGGATATATTCAACAAATTAAGTATTAAGTAAAAAAAAAAACCCATAATTTAATAAAAAATTTCTTTTAAGTCTTTACTTTGTTAGATTTTATTCGAATGCTATTACTAAAGTCTTTACTTTGTTAGATGTTATTCGAATGCTATTACAAATAGTTAAATATTTTGCTTATCATAAATATTATCACTAAATCAAGTGGCAAAAGCGTTACAGATCTAACTTTACAAATCTCATCTTTTCTTTCAAACTCAATTTTCATCATAATTGTCAACATCAACTTTCAATTCTTGTGCTTTTTTTTCTCTTTCTTTTAATTTTTTTTAATTTGCAACTTTCCTCTATGAGCTACCACTGAATTTTTGTTGGACAATTGAATTTGATCAATAATAACTTTTATTAATAATTTCTATAAAAGCAATTTAATATATTTCTTGTTTTATATTGAAGTACTATTTAAATATAAAAAAATTTAAAGAGTTGAATTAGAGTTCTAAAAACTAATTAACAACTTATTAATTATATACTATCATGTTATTCGTAATATTTTTCTTATTTCGTATAAGAAAATAATCCAAATTTTCCTTGATTTAGTGCGAGCCAGATTTTAATCTTAAACTTTTTGTACCATCTCAAGAGATTTTACGTGTTGAATCAATACTACTCATATTATTTACAATATTTTAAAAGTATACCTTCGTAGTCTTAACGAAATCTATCTCCTCATAGGCCTGCTAGAGAAAATGAAAAATTACATTAATCTATTAGAGTTTGCTATCACACTGCCTATATTTAAAAAAGAAAAAAGAGAAAGATAACCCACTAGAATCATTTATTATACCAAATATATTGATGCAACAGTACTAATAACATTCATTTAAAAAAAATTTCTTCTATTAAATAGTTAAAATTGTTGAATTGTAAATTTAATCTAGAATATTGACTTGTCTTATGATAAATATTGGTACGCAAGATATGGTAAAAAATTAGTGTAGATATGGTAAAGAATTGGGTGCTACATATGGTAAACATTAGTGTTATATATGAAGACTAATATGAAAAATAACATTTTGAGTTTATGTCAACTCTTAGAAAGGCTATTGTATTCACACAAAAGATTATAGTCTTTTTATAGGAGATGACAATGGAAACTTAATCATTAAAATAAAAATGTCAAAGAATATAATGTTTTCTTTGAATATTCAAAACGATGTTACAAAATACTTAAAAACTTGTTATAAAGATGCATCAGGGCTATGACATCTTCGATTTGGACATCTCAATTTTAGAGGGCTAGAGCTATTGTCTAAGAAGGAGATGATAAAAGGTATTCCTTATATCAATCACCCGGACCAACTTTGTGAATGATGTTTACATGGGAAGCAATTTAGAAAAACCTTTCCAAAATAATCTACCTTTAGAGCCAAGAAACTATTAGAGCTCATTCATGCTAATGTATGAAAGGTCCATTTAAGCTAAGATTTCTTGGTAACAGTAATTATTTCCTTCTCTTTATTAACACTCTTGCAAGAAAAACATGAATATAATTTTTGAAACAAAAGTCAGAGGTATTTGGAGTTTTCAAGAAATTTAAAGCTACTGTTGAGAAAAAAAGTAGTCGTCAGATTAAGGCTATGAATACTAATCGTAAAGGAGAATTCATTTCCAAGAAGTTCCAAGACTTCTATGAAGCAAATTGAATTCGACGTTTCTTTACCGTTCCAAGATCCTTCAACAAATTGGTGTTACTGAAAGAAAGAATCGAACAACTCTAAACAGAGTGACGAATATATTAAAAAGTAAAAGACTACCTTTGGAGTTTTGAGCTGAAGTTGTAACAACTATTGTCTATCTATCCAATCAATCTCTGACAAGAAGCGTGTGAGAAAAAACATTACGAGAAACATAGAGTGAAAGAAAGTGTACTATTTTTTATCTTAGAGTTCTTGGAAGTTTAGCTCATGTTCATATACTGGACAAGAGAAGAGCAAAGTTGGATGATAAAAGCAAGAGTTTTTATCTTTATCGACTATGATTCAAATTCACAAGGTTACAAGGTATATAATTCAAACAACAAAAAGATCGTAATTAGCCAAGATGTAATATTTGATGAAGAAGAATGCGATTTTGGTCCAAATGTAGATAATTTCAACTTATTTCTTTTGTTTGAAGAAGAACCAATAATAGAGCAAGCAGGAGCTGTAAGAGAAGAACTTATTACTTCGCATACTCCACCTACTTCACCAACAACAAATACTCAAAAAGATCCACCATTATCCTTTCTAAATGAAAGAAATGAAGAATGCACAAGGAGTCTCCAATATCTCTATGAAGTAACTGAGAGGTTCAATAATCTCACTCTTTTTGCCTTTTTTTTTAGTGTGAACCAACAAGCTTTGAAGAAGCTGCACAAGATGAGAAATGAAAAAATGCAATGGATGAAGAATTTAAAGCAATTGTGAAGAATAATAAGTAGGAGCTTATTTCACTTCTCAAAAGACAAAGTTATTGAAGTCAAATAGGTATACAAAGTAAAGATAAATGTAAATGGACAAATTGTACGATACAAAGCAAGGCTAGTTGCAAAAGGCTACAGTCAAAGAGCCGGACATCAACTATGATGAGGACTTTGCTCAAGTAGTACGTTTGAAAACTATAAGACTAATTCTCTCCTTATCAACTCAAAACAAGTGAAAGATCCATCAAATGGACGTGAAATCTACATTTTTTAATGAAGTTCTCGAGGAAAAAGTCTACATATAACAACCGTTAAGTCTCAATGTCACAGAGTAATAAGACAAGGTGGTGAAATTGATAAAGGTTCTCTGTGGATTGAAACAAACACCAAGAGTATGGAATAGCCGAATCGACAAGTATTTTCAAGAGAATGGTTTCACCAAATGCCCCTATGAATATGTACTCTACATCAAGATTAAAGATGAAGATACTTTGATCATATGTTTGTACGCTGATGATTTGATTTTTATTGGAAGCAAGTTAAGTTTGTTCTATAATTTCAAGAAAACAATGACCAAAGAGTTCGAGATGCTGACATTGGGCGTATGACATATTACCTTGGTATTAAAATGAAATAAGAGGAAGATGAAATTTTCATTTCACAATAAGTCTACACATAGAAGATCCTCAAGAAGTTTAAAATGGAAAATAGCAAGCCAATTAATACGCTAATGGAGTATAAAGTTAAGCTCTCGAAGCTAAAGAAGGAAAAATAATAGATTCAACTCTTTTCAAGAGTTTAGTTGGATGTTACGATACTTGACATGCTCAATGCGCAATATTTTCTATACAACTGAACTTATAAACCGTTACTTGAAAACTCTAACAATCACGCATTTCAAGGCCATAAAGAGGATTCTTCGTTACTTAAAAGCTACAGCAAACTTTGACTTGTTCTATTCACCTTCAAATGATTATAAGCTTGTTGGATATAGTGATGATTAGGATGGACATACTGATAATTAAAAAAGTACAACTGATTTTGTATTCTTTATGGAAGACATCACTATCACCTGGATATCAAAAAAGCAACCAATTGTCATACTCTCTACATATAAAGCTGAGTACGTAACTACTACATCATGTATTTGTAATACAATTTAGCTTAGAAACTTACTAAAGGAGGTGAGGTGGTCAAAAGAGAAACCAACGAAGATTTATATTGATAACAAGTCAGCTATAGTATTAGCAACGGATCTGGTGTTTCATGATCGAAGTAAGCACATTAACACACGTTACCACTCCATAAAAGAGTGCATCACAAGAAATGATGTACAAATAAAGTACTAAATTGCTGACATTTTTATCAAGCCACTCAAACTAAAAGACTTTATAAAATTGAAAAATTCACTTGGTGTGATTAAATCAAGTTTAAAGGAGAGTGTTGAATTGTAAACTTAATCTAGAATATTGACTTATATTATGGTAAATATTGGTATTCTAGATATAGCAAAATTGATGTTCTTGATATAATAAAGAATAGTGTGCTAGATATGATAAACATTGGTGTTCTACATGAAAACTAAATTCAATGGTTGAGATTGGTCAAAATATTTGGTGTAACAACCATGATCAATGGTTTATAATGATTTGCTTCAAGTATAAATATTCTTCTCCCTTAAAGTTCTATAATTAAGTTAGAAATAAAGTTTGAATTTTTATTCAAGTATTTGATAGTGTTGTTTATTTTTTGTATATTTGTGTAAGAAATAAATAAATTTAAGTATTTTGAATTCTTATAAAATTTTTATTTTCAACAAAAAGGATATAACTCTAAATAAATTAATAAAAATTCAGGACTAGACTTTTGTTTACGATTAAATTTTAATTAAATCTAAATTGAAAACTATAAATTCTAGAGCAATGTAACCAATGAGAATCTTCTCGCGCCAACTGAACTTTTATTGAAAAGAATGAAATAACAATAGTACTAAATGAATTTCCTAATACAAAGGATAAATCTTTCTTAATCATTAATTAATTAACCTATTGATCCAATCTAATTTTAATAAATAATTTAATTTCCTGCAGCTAATTTACTACAAAACTTTTCTAGTTCTAGTTGGACCTTAGTGTAATAGCTTGCTCAAAATGCTGTAGGTGTTTGGTCAGCCCCATTGAGCTTAGCACAAGTGTTCTTCAACAATGGAGGGAAGAATGGATTAAATGGAAACATCTTGGGCCAACACCTATCATTGATTTCAATAACAGCCTTGCAACAAACAGGGCCAATGCCAACGGTTTGGCCACTGGTGAATGACTTATAAACCTCTAAAGCACAGCCTTCTGTGTCAGTAATAGATTTCCAGCATTTTCTGACCTCAGCCTCATTAAAAGCTGGTGGGAACAGTGGCGGTAAAGAGACGACCTTGCTGCCGGCATTATTCTTTCCTCCTACTGCTGCTGCTTGAGGTGGAGGTGCAGCACAAAATTTCTTTAGCAATTCTGCAGAGAAAAATGTGTTATATCGAAACATATTAGACCAACAACTGTCGCTAATTTGATATATGGCAGTACAACAGGCAAGACCAATTTTCCTAATTTGGCCAAACGAAAATGAACCATAAATCTCTACAAGACAACTTGGTATCCTTGTAAGAGATGACCAGCATTTTTGGAGATCTGGTACAAACTGGTCCAGATTCGCCAATGTTGTTTGAAGGATCAACATTCCCATGCACACCAGAGTCAGCATCATGGGAACTGCATCTGCTGATAGTTTTGCCATCTGATTCAAAGAACAGCTGATAAGTGCGTAAAACACGCACTAATCATTTACTTTTGAACTTCAATTGTTTGTTTAATCCTCAAGTTTCTTTTGAATTTGATGTATTTTGGTTGTTTTGTACAGAAAATTATGAATTTAACTTTTGAAAGTTAACTAGGCTCAAAAAGGATTAATTTGGCTCGAAAAGGAAGAGACCGGAGCATAAGAACAGGTGGACCAAAATGCAACGCAATCAGGACTAAACTGAAGCACTATCACAGAAAAAGGATAAATCACAAATATATAAGAGAAAGGGGATCCAATTGATATTTGCCAGATTTTATAGCTTAATTGGCAGAAGCTGGTGCACGATCGGGCGCCTTGTCGCGCGGCCGCGCACTACGTTCTGCCTAGGTGGATTGAAGTGCAACAAAATCAGGACTGAAGTACAACAAAGTCAATAACTATAACTTAATGTATGAATAATCATAAGTATAGGGACTCAATTGATATTTGCCAGCCATCGAATTTCTGGGCAATTTGGACGATTTTAAAGCCATTGAACAGAGGGAGAATGGAACTTTTTGGAGAGTTCTGTCTTGGGTTTTAGTTTTTAGAGAGAGAAAGAGAGGATTGCTAGGGAGAGAAGGAGAAAAATCAACAAAAGAGTGGGGCATTTCATCAAGAGATTGAGGATTCTCATCAACCTTGTGGATTCAAGCTCTCCTCATCTAGTTTTTCTTTCTCTTCTTTTTTAATTTAATCTTGAATTTGACAATATTGTGATTATTTAAAATTATGTTATCAATTGTTGAATTTTTGATTGTTGGATTTGAATTATTTATTATGTGTGGCTAAACCCATTTTCTAGGGCAATGATTTAATGTATTTGAAGCATCCATTTCTAATATTGTGTTGTTCAATTGATTTGAGATTGAGTGTTGAGTATTTATCATGGTAATTAATGCTTTTGAATATTTGGCCAATATTTGAATGAATTGTGGATTAATAGGAATTGAGAAATGAATATCATATCTAGACCGTGTGATAAATACCGTAAATTGCATATAAGATAGAGATATACTAATATGGTTTGCGTAGTTTAATTAAAAATTATCACCAATTGTAATGCACTTCCATTTAATTAATTTCACATAGAGATATAGTGAAATTTTAGGTGCGAAGTAGACTCGATTGATCTCGAGAGAAACAATCGAATAAATTAGGATAATTAACTAGCAACACGTGTTTTAAATTAGAACAACGTCAATTGAAGAATTGGATGTAACCAAATACGATAAATCATTAGCCCTATAACTTTCCATTAGTTGAATCTTATAATTAATTTGCATAGTAGTAGTTTTAGTCTATTTTAATTTGCTCAATCAAAATTATTTCGATTTCTTTAGATAAATTCGTTTATTAATCATCTTCGGTAATTATAGGATTAACATTTCTCGTGGGATCGGCATCCTCTTATCACTTTATTACTTAATTGCGACACGTGCACTTGCGTTCGTTTATTTTACACGCAACAACAGCTAACTGGACACCTTTTCGTGCAATTAACTGCTGCAAATTTTCTACGGGTATTGATGGCTGTGGTGTGAGGATGGAATGAGAAGGGAATTTATGCTTATTTGGAGTTATTAATTAATAACAACACAGAAACATTTGTTGTAAGTTAATCAAACAGTTCCTGTGCAATAAATTAAAATTGTATTAACTAACATTTATGGCACAATTGCAACAGCAAATAGGCAATAAATATGCATGAAGCCAATTTCAGTAAAATAGAATGAAGAATCTGATCACTCTTATCCGTTAGTCCATTCAACCTAAAAATATTTCTAGGTATAAATAACACAGATTAATTTCTTCATATATTTTAACATTTGTAACTCATTTCCACTAATTGTTGCAACAGCATTAAAAGTATTTTTGTTAATATTAATGAAAAAAAAAAGTAGATAAGGCCTTCTAAAAGCTAGTGTTAAACTGTATTGTGAAAAGTATAACATATTGAAATTTATATATCGTTGATTGGAGTTACTTTGTATTGAAACATTTATTATAATAAATTGGTGCAAGCAGTTTCAATAGAATTTAGTTATTTTAAAATTCTTTATATTATTGTTCTTTATGTGTTAATTTTAAAGACAATCAGATTGTGAAAAATCCTAAGACCATGAAACCTTTACATCCACCACCAAAAACTATATATTCAATCTGTAAATTGCTATCATAGAGATGAGTCACCAGCTAGCTCGATAAACAACTTCAAACATAACACTTATAATTATACAAACGATTAAGGGTATAACTTAATGTTTAAGAAAATATTTAGTAATATATCTTAATAATAAATAAATATTTGCATTTACTGACTCGTATAATATTTAAATAATTTATCTTTACCTCGGCGTTCCTTTCTAGTTTGATTTTGGGTGGCATTACCTGGAAGCTGCTGCCCACATAGGATCTAGTTTGTCAAGCTTCAATTGAATTATCAGTGGAACTAGCTATAAATCTTCCTTGTTCATCAGCTGCAGTCTCCCCTCCAGCTTTCCCCTAGATACTGCTTAGCGTGAAAATTGACCCAGCAACTGGAGTCTGAGCTGGAGCATCTTCTTCTAATACGAGGTTGCGGGATTTTGGTTGATGTTGAGCTCCAGGTAATTCATGAGAGATTCTTCAGGGACTGGCTGAAAATGATTGATCTGAGTTGATGATGGAAATCCGTCACCGAAATTTTATTACGAAAGAGACCACACTCCCTTCTTCTACCGTCTTGGATGGAAAGACAATGGTGGATAAGCGGCTATTCTTTTGAACAAGCATATACCTATTTAAGGAGCTGAACTTCTCCAGAACAAGCATATACCTATTCTATAAAGCAAGTTAAGCATCCAAGTGCTCTGAACAACAAATCCCTAAGTACGTGATTACTGAGTTTGGATGACAATATAACATAACCAAAGCATTATTACAATACCAATAATGATAATATAATACTCTTCTCGATCTCGAGTCTGATTTTTTTTAACGTACTGTAATATTAATTCACAAGTAGTGATTTTACCCATGCGTCGATGGTTTCGGCGCCCATTTCATCTTCATCCTCCGTACAAATTCCTCCATCCGACTTTGACGAGTTGAATTCAGGACTAAGGGTTTGCCCAGTTCCTCCAAAACCGGAAACATTCTGAATCTGGAAAGCCCTTTGTGAATTGATGGGGTCATTTACCGGCTCACGGTCATAATGAGAATTCAACAAATCACAACCATTAATAGGACTGTTAGAATGTAACCATCCTGGTTCTGGACACGTAGGTGAATGCAGTTCAGGCAAAAATTCAATATCCAGATCATCGTATCCATTGCGACATTGATTTGATAGTAGCTGCAACTCCCAAGTTTTTTCTGCAACATGATTTCTATTAGAAAACGGTCGATACGTTGGTAGTACAGATTCTGGAGAAGCATCTTGTACAACCACCATATGTTCTTGACTTGATTCACTGTCATTACTAGTTGAAATACTAGACTTCTTATCCCGCCTTCTTTCCAGGCGACAGACGACGAAGTCCTCCTACATGATGTAAAGGGCCAAAACAGAATAAGTTTGCTATGCAAAATATGACTATCAGTTTTTTTCTTGCAAAAGCAGATTTTTCAGATTTTCATCAGCCAAATTATTATCCACCAATGTTGTAGGAGAAAAAAAATTGGAAAACAAATTGTTTCATTGAAATAACCCATCTGCATGTAAACTTTCCTAGTCACATCATGGATTTAGACCAAAGTTTCTTACATGATTTTACACACACATAAACGCTACCCTAATTCCTCATCCTTAACCCACAACTCTTCAAACTGAGTTTCGGTGAGATTTGGCCCTCTAAAAGTTGTGATAATTTGCCTGTTCAATCATGTCTTATCTCCAGTTCAATTAACTCAATATTCAAGAATGTTCACCAATCGTTCCGGTCTTCATCCAGCAACAAAATGAATCAATAGAAGCCATATGCACTAATATAAACAAGTGAAAATAAGATTTACAGTACATATGAAGCTCATCGCTAAGCAAGGAATGCACACAACCCCTCAGTTTAAAAAAATGAACTGACAATTCATAAAAAAATGAACATTATGAAGCAGATACCTTGTAAAGAGGGTCATCCTTGGTGCGGATCTCATGCATAATCCACTCGGGCTTTGTTTTCTTAGAAATAGAACCGCGAGGACAGAAAGACAAAATCTTTTTTCTCCCGATAACATCTTTGCTGATTCTGGTCTTCAAATAAGAACCACGGCCAGTTATTTTCCAATATCCAGATTTTGTTTTTCTTCTTTCTGAGGACTTACTTTTTGAGAGCTTGTAAGAAGAAGGCCTATAAAAATAGTACCAAACTGGCTCTTTAATCTGAATCCCCGAAAATCCTGCATCACATAAATTCATGTAATGACTTAATTACCAAGCTATATCATTAAACACGACTGACTGAGGTTATAAACTGAAACAAACTTGACAATATCTCACAGTTATTAGTTAACACTTACTAGGCAATTCCCAAGGATCAAAGTTGTAGAAATCAATCTCCTTGATCGTCTGGACAGAGAAATCAGGATCAAGCCTTTTCATCTTCAGAAGAAAGATGATTTCTTCATCGGTTGGCTTGAACCTGAACCCCACGAGACTGTCTGTTTCCATTTCCATTTCCATTTTTCATTCAATACAACCGTGCGAAAAAGAGAGTAAGCGCTAGCTTTCTTCGATGGGAGAAATTTGCACTGAAAGAAGAAGAAGCAACCGGCGATAGTATCGCATATTTATTCAAGCAGAAACCAAAGCGATAACTCCTTTATTGCTATTGGTCTATACTGTTTTACTTGACTTTATTTCCACGCGTTGGTGCTACAGTGTGAAACTGGAGCCCAGGTCTGAGTTTAAGACCCCACTCTCTACCTTTCCTGGATTCCTTTTCTTCCTACAGAAAGGGATACGCTCGTTTTCCCTTCACAGGGGGTTTGCTTTGGACTAATGGACTGTGTACAGATGAGAGTTTGCTTGGAAATTTTTCTTGAAATCTAGATTCTTCTCCTGCTTTGCTCTCTTTCTTTGTGCTTTCCTCTCTGAAGGATGATCGCCAAGATTTTGTTAGTTAAGAAATAATAAAATAATAATAATAATTGAATAACGATTTGGTTATGTAATAAAATTGTTGAGACTCCCCCGGACCGAGCCAAAAAGAAAAATCAATTATCTTTATTTAGCAAAAAGTGTATGAAAATATTAAGTTAAAAAATTGAATATATGCTTAATTATTCAAAATAAATAAATTCAAGAAATATTAAGTCCAAGTTTAATAAACTTTTTTACACAAGTCTTTACTTGTTAGATTTTATTCAAATTTTATTAGTAAATAAAAAACTATATAAAATGTACTTAAAAAAATATTAGATATTTGACACACAAAAAAATGTTAGTTAAATATTTTGCTTATCGTATTAAATACACTAAATCAAGAGCGAAAGAGATACAAATCACATATTTTTTCTCAAACTCAACTCTAATACTGTGCTCATTGCAATGAAGCAGTTTTGGGTAATTTTTATCATAATTTCAACGTCATGTTGTAGTTCTTTTCTTATGCTTTTTTTCTTTTTAATTCGTTTTTTTCTTTGTTTTGCAACTTTTTCAATCAACTGCCACTGAATTTTTGTTGGAATAATTGTACTATATATTTGATAATTGAATTTCTTCAATATTAATTTAATTTTTAATAATTAAATTTCTAAAAAATTAATTTAATATGTCTAACGTTTTTAGTTTTAAGATATTATTTTATTACTATACAAAAAATTATGAAAAAAACATAGTTCAATTAGAGTTATAATTATTCTCTCTATACTTTTTTTACGACATTTATACACTGTTGAACTTATAATTATTTTAACAATTGAAATTATATCTCATGTGTGCATTAATTATATTATATTAATTACATATATTAGAATTAATATTAATCGGAAGTGTCTACATCTAAATGTCTACAAATGGTATAAAAACTTGTAATAAAATTAAATGGTTAACAATTCATTTCTTCTCATTACTACTAAAAATATTACACAAATCATATTAGCCATAATACTTTCTTATTTTTTTATTATTATAAGAAAATAATCGAAAATTTTTATACTTCAGTATGAGCAGAATTTGAACCTTAAACGTCTTATACTAACCTAAAAGGTTTTACTAAGTGAATAAATTGACATTCCCACGTTATTCATAATATTTTAAAAGTATAGTAGCAAAACATTCGTAGTTTTATTGAATTAATCTAACTCCATGGATCCATGTGAAAAGAAAAAATTGCAATCTATTTTAAAGTTTACTACAACACAAGACCTATATTTATTATAGGAAGAAAAAAAGCTACCTTGCTACCTTTCTTCCTTGATTAAAATTCAATGACATATTACATATCTTTAGAAGTAATTGTTTGGATTGGATGGTACAAAAGCTTGATTCTTTTTGTCTATTAGTTAAAAAATATTAGTTACCCCTATATTTTGGTCCAATTATCACTCTCTACTATTTCAAAAATGCCAATGACCTTCCTACCATTGCAACTTTAATGTGAGATCCTTTTTTTTTAAGGTTAGTATCGTCTTTCATCTTCAATCAATTTAATTTTCAGAATAACGTTTGATATAAGTATCATAAAGTTTATATGTGTGACACGTTTTGTATATTATCCTTTCTAAAACACGCACCAATAGAAATTCTTTTAATATACGACATCATTATCATCTAGTCAGTATCTTTTTTTAAAATGGTCACTGAACTAAGAAAAAGTTGTAAATTCATTAAGAGTTTAAACAAACAAATTTAGAGCTATGTACTATACTTATTATAAAAAGTTTAGAATTGTATCACTTAAATATAAAAAATTTAGAGAATGTATTACTTACCTCTCTTACTATTATGTTTGATTGTTAATTGACCATCAACTTTAAGGAAAAAACATAAAAATATATTTTGCTTTATTATCAGAATAAAACAGAATCATTTGACTAAGATAACATGCCAAAATACTGAACCCCAAACTTGAAAATGTTAATCTTAAGCAAAACTTTGTACAAAAAGGTATAGTTGAAGATGTGGATGATATTAAGTGACTGGACTTTTCTGACGATGGCAAACTCGTAGTAGAATGATGGTAATGTAAAATGGGTTTGATGAACCTGCTGGTGGATCTTCAATCGACAATAATGACGACAGACAAAATAATGATAGAGGTTGCAGATGCAACGGGAATTGATGGCTGGGATTGTCTTTGTTTCTATTTATTAATTGTCCTTTTGAGTAAATTTCAAGTTCTAATCGTTAAATAAATGGGATAATTTCATTCTTACTATTTAATTTATTGATATATATTAAACATACCTATTTTTTATTAAACATTATCACTCCATCTTCAAATAATAATAAAATAATTATTTTACTCTTATTTTAATTAAAAAATATTAATAATAATTCCCTAAAGTTTTAAAAATGATTGATACTTCTCTAAATTATAAAAAAAATTATATATATCCCCTAGAGTTATTATACAATTATACAAAATCAATATCTTACCCTTATATATTTAGAAGATATATAGATTTATTATTTAACCTTGTTATTTCTATATAATGATCAATATAACCTTATAATTTATTTTTGATAGTTATATTTAATATTTTTTATAATTAATATTCAAAACATTATTAATATATTAAATAATTTTATTTTAATTACATTAATTTATAAAAAAATAATTATGATAGATTGCATATAATATTTAGATGATATGAATTATATTATTCATAATTCAAAAAATATTTTTATAAATTAATATTCAATATTAAATATTTAGGATTTATATGTCAAAAATATTAATAATAAAATTTATGAAATCCAAATATTTAGGGTACATAATTAATTTTATAATTTATAATTTTGAAAATGTTTATATAATCGATAAATATTGTTAATTTATAAATGAAATAATTTATGTAATTTATAACTAAAACTTCTAAAAAAATTAAATATTATTAATATAATAAAAATAAAATTATTTTAATAACAATAATATGAGATTAATTATAAAAAATATTGAATATAATTATCTAAAAATAAATTATAAGATTATATTGGTTATTATGTAGAAATAATGAGGTTAACATGATAAATTTATATACCTTTTAAATATATGAGAATAAGATATTGATTTGGTATAATTGTACAATAATTCTAGGGGGTTTATATAATTTGTTTATAATTTAGAGGAGTATTGGTTAGTATTATTAACATCTCTTAATTAAAATAAGGGTAAAATAGTCATTTTATCACTATTTGAAAGTAAAATGATGACTTTTAATAAAAGATAAGTATATATGATATATGTTAATAAATCAAATGGTGAGACTAAAAATTAAGCCTAATTAAATAGATCCAATTCTTTTTTTAAATGAATTCAAAACCCTAATCATAAATGAAAATGGGGACTAGAAAAATAGTGTAATTTTTGAATAATTGTTAGCAATTTATTTAAGAGAGTATTTTAGCTTCTTCTATCTATTTTTTTTTGTGGACAACAACTTATATTTTAATTGTTTTAGATGTCAGAAAATGAAATGGGTTTGTACGTATTTTTTATTTTTTATTTTTCTGTAAAGAAAAAGTGTTTGATATAATTCTCTCTTTAGTGGGAATTCATTATCTATTATTTCATAAAGGAATGGGCTATCCAAATTACAGATTCTATTACTACTTCGTCTGTAGAATTTTTGTTGGTGGGTTATTGATGGTGTCGCAGTTGGTGCTATTGATTGATGTATGCAGTTTTGTTTGATTCTATTGCAAATATTTCTTGCTTTTGTGCTTTTTTTTTTTTGACTGCAGCTTTCTTGGGTTGTTGATTTTATTTTCCTCAATTATTGTATGTTGTGGTTGAAGATGTCGTCTGCTGAGATGATGATCTATTTTGTCGTCTCATTTTTTTTTCCTTACTATTTACTTTTTCTTTCTTAATATTTTTTTTTCTTGCTAACACTCAACAGAAAAGTAAGTGATATATTATCTAAATTTTTTATCTAAATGAACTAATCTCAAATATCGAAAAATATAATAATTTTCCTATAAAATAATTTTATTAAGTTCCTTGAAAATGGGTAATAATGAAATAACAAAAAAGATACCAAATGATTATTTGTCGGAAAGATACTATCTAAATAATGAAGGCTAAACCTCAAGATTATTTTTTTTAATGTCACAAATTCGAGACAAATAAATATTAATAAATTATTCATAAATTAAAATAGTATTGTTTGATTTTTTTAAAATTTGTTTTAGTATTTTATAGTAAAAAATATGTTTTCTTTATATAAAAACCATATGGTTTTATGTTCTTTTACTTTAATCTAAAATTTCACTTACTAAATGTCATATTTTATTTTCTATTTAGATGTTTATAAGAATGTATAAAATAAAACTTATGTTTTTAAATGAATGTGCGAGTAAAAGCCTGTCAACAATAAATTTAGAGCGTAAATAAATCTAGCCTTTATTTAAATATTAATGAATTGAATGTAAACATGATAACAAATTAATTATTGTTATCATTATTGATATTCTAACAATTTTCTCTTATAAATATATTAATTTAACACAATTTGTGTTATTTGTGTTATTAAATCAATAATTTTTTTATATTTATTAAAAGATACCTTTAACTTTTTATACTTTTCACATTTATATATTAAAATATAGGAATTTTGTGCTTTATTCCCTTAAGTTTTGGGGGGTGAAATGCAATATATCTCTCTTACTCTTAATAAGTATATCCCTAACTTTTATGGAAATGTTAGGATATTTCCTTAACACTAATAGACTTACTTTATAACTATTTTATTCTTCAATTATTAAAAATATATAAAATAATTATATTATCCTTATCTTTATTTTGTAATGACTAACATAATTTTACTCTAACGTTTAAATTTAAAAATATTAAAAGTATTTTGACCTTTAATTCTTTTTCTCCTCCAAAATTCGGTATCAAATTTTTTGAATAAATAAAATAAGAATATTATTATTATCATAATTTTTAGTATTGTCTAAATATTTATCAAAATAATTAATTATACATTATTTTAAAAATAAAACTATTTTAAATAACTCATCAATTTTAAAATTATATATAATCAATATTGTAAAAACAAATTGAGAATATATTTAAAAGAAAAAATAATTAAGGATTAAAATATTATTATTATTTTAAATTTAAATATTTAAATAAAATTATATTAATTATTATAAAATAAAAATAAAAATAATATAATTATCTTATATATTTTTTAATAGTTAAAAAATAAAATAATTTATTTAAAATCAAAATAGTAACATAGAGAGTATCTTAACATTTCTTTTAAGTCAAGAGGATATCTTGACTTACTAAAATTTAGGGTGGATAAATTATTTTTTCCTCAAAATCTAAAGGATAAATTACAATAGCCCTAAATCCTCTTGACTTACTAAAATTTAGGGTGGATAAATTATTTTTTCCTCAAAATCTAAAGGATAAATTACAATAGCCCTAAAATATAAAATAAAAATTATGTACAAATTACATTTCATACGTGTGTTTCACAGTCTCTTTAATAAAACTTAAATCAATAATAAATTAAAGGTCAAGTTTTAATGCTGCAGTTGAATCAATATCCCATACTTGGCCCAATGAAGCCCCGAACTGTCCAAGCTAGATGCTGAGGTAATAGCCCAAGAAGGGCCTCTGCTCCAAATTATTACAAAGAAACAAATTGACCTTACCAGTGTTCTATAACATCAATGTTCAAAATGTACCATTCTGACAGAAAACAAAGCTAAGAATACAATTTAAAGTACACATGAAGCATTGTTACACTATCATTAGTAGTACTCTCCTGCAGAATATAACTGTGGTTCATACATGCTATCGAAGTAATACTCTCCAGCAGCTATTGGAAAATATCCATAGGCCCATGCGTTGACACTTTGGGTGGCTGTGTCACTGCTATCCCCAAAATTAGCTTCAGTACTTAATGATTTTGATGAGTTGAATCCAGGAGACATGATGTGTCCATTTTCTTCAGCACGGTATTTGTCCTGGACAGCCCATTGTGGATTCACGTCTACCTGTGTGCTTTCAAACTGAAAATTCGGCATATTGCAGTCATTGCTAAAGCCACCAGGATATGAGGATGATCTCTGAACTGGGCTAACCGGCGACTGCTGTGCGGGGAATGAGTTCTGATCCAGCCCATAGTAGCCAGAGTGTGCAACATCTTCTACATTAACTGTCGACTCTAGTGGAGAGAAAGAGTTGTAATACAGCCCATTACAACCGACGTGCTCACCTAATTCTCCAGGTGGCAGAGATTCCCCCTAAAGAAACACGGGAAGAAACATCAGTTCTGGAAGTATTTTTCATTCACAAAAGCATATAAGTTTAACATTTGAAATTGTTCATAAAGCATGATCTTTCTCAATTATCACCCCTGGAAAACTTTGCTCTGCTACTTGACTTGGTAGTTGTTGAAAGCCTACCTGAAGTAAGAATCATGAACATGTAAGCATTTGTTCTGGATATTTTTCTCATTCAAAATAGATATTAACTGATCCTGTGAAATGGATTATAAAGCATGCTTTTTCTCACCCATGGAAAAGTATTTTCTTCATCTTGATTTCTGTAATCAGAAGTCAAATATTGACCTGTTAGTTGAGGTTGTTCCTGAAATAAGAACCACGGATAGCATTAGTTCTAAATATGTCTCTCCTTTACTACATGTATAAGTTGGTATTAAAACTGCTTATATAAGCACATATTCATTCTCACCATCCACAAAACATTTTCTACAATAAGTTTTGGATGATTAGAAGTCATATCTGCTAGTTCTTCACGTTCTACCTGAAGTAAAGAACCACAAACAGAAAGGCATTAATCTTGGAGATGTTCCTCATACAAAACGTCTTGAATTGATATTGATTATTTAGGATAAACTGTGCTCATTCTCACCCTTGAAAAGGTATTTTCTGAAAAATTATTTCCGAAACCGTGTGTCATATGAGGATGACCGGATATTTGCTGAGTTTCAACCTGAAGTAAACACCGCGGAACAAAGAAGCATACGATTTATTTATAGATATGTTTCGCATCATGTTCTGCATGTATAAATTGATATTGAAATCTTAAGATCGATTCCTTCTCACCCGTGAAAAATTACATTCTGCAACACTATTTCCAAAATTAGAAACCAAATGGTGACTTGATTGACCATCATAACTGGTTGAAATTTTAGATTTGTTTTTTGTTTTTCTTTCTACGCGGCAGATAACAAAATTCTTCTACACAAATTGAAGTACGAAGCAATATGAGTTCACAATCTGGAATGAACTATGTTCATTAAATCTGCTCATAAAATACTCACCAAACTTCTAAGAGAAACAGAACACCAGATTCTTATTCATCAAAATAACTACTATACATATCGAATTCACCTAGTCCAATCAGCAATAATTTTTAACAAAATATGTCATATAGAAAAGATTGCACAAATGAATTTGCGTTTTCGATACCTGGGCTGCCTAATCAAACAAACCAATTAAACCAAATTTCTAGCACTTTCACCAATTACTTCAAGTTTCAACCAGAGCTCAATTATTCAGCCTCTAAGGCAGATTATTTGAAGGGTATGAAGACAACAAGCAACAATTATTAATGAACTTTAAAACAAAGGATCAAGGTGAGTGCCAAAAATTAAGAAACGGGCAAAACAATTACCTCATGAGGTAGATCGTACTCAGAATGAAACTCATGCATGACCCAATCACTCTTGTGCTTAGTAGAATCATCAAAGTGTACATAGAAAGTCAAATAACATTTAGTACCAATCACTTGTTTGCTGTTTTTGGCAAAGATTTGGCGACGTTGGGAAGTGACTTTCCAAGATCCTGTCCTAGTTCTTCTATTCACACCATTACCATTTTCATGCTTCTGGCAAGGTGAGTAGAAGAAAAACCACACCAGTTCATCCGATTGACTTCCAGAAAGACCTATATTGCATTCAAAACAAAGCAAAAAATCATGTTTGGGATTGAGTTGATAGATATTTGATGTAATGCTACTTACCGGGCAAATCAAAAGGTTCGAGTTTGTAAATATCAATTTCATTAATTCCTTGGACAGGGAAATCAGGGTCAAGCTTTTTCTTATTTAGTAGATTGATGATTTGTTCAGCGCTCGGTTCGCGTCTGCATCCCACAATATTTTCCATGTCTGATTCAATACGAAAGAGCTGTTAAAAGAGCTTGCATGTATCTGGTAACAAGGACGGAGATTATATTTTATAGTGGCACAAAAGCTCTACTTTCAGATGAATTACTGCAATCGAACTGCGTTCAATAACGTCATGGTCGATGACGTGTAATGTCAAGAGTATTTATGAAGTGTGAACGCAAGAACATCTGGCTCCTTCCTTGGGAAGAAAGGTAGGGATCGAGAATTCAAAACAGAAAGTGGCCCCTTCTTCCTTCCTTCCTTCCTTCCTTCCTTCTCAAAGGAGTTGGTTAGAACTAGAATATTCTACTGCTTTTCTCTGTATATATATTCCCTTTATATGTTTTCTTCTTAGTTGAAAATTCATTTTTTATGTTAAAAAGTGTTGCTCATGTCTTCCACTAGAATGATAGCACCCCACACTAAGTATTTGCACTATAAATATAAATATATATATGCACTTTTGTAATTCAATTCATTCAAGTATCAATCAAAATGAGAATTATAAGAAGCTTTGAAACTTTTAGAAGGCTTGCGCTTACACCCCCAAAGTAAATGCTGACTCTCTTTCTAGTTTATTTTATTTCACGACTTTATTAATATAAAATCGTGCATAATCTAAAATATTTTCTTTATATCCCAACAGTTTATTCACCTCACATTATTAGCCAGATTTGCATATTCATGTATATATACAAAGTATTAATTTGATTTTTTTTTGTGTTGTCAGTTAAATACTTTGCCATTATATTATTTATACTCTTTTTCATTTAATATAGTTGGTATATATTATGAACATGTTTTGTAGTTATCATTAAATTGGAAATTTCACAATCTTCACAAGAAGCATGATTACTTCGTCGTTTGGCTTGAACCTGAACCCCACGAGACTGTCTGTTCCCATTTCTATTTTTCATTCAATACAACCGTATGGAAAAGAGAGTGAGAGCTAGCTCTCTTCGGTGGGAAGAATTTGCATTGAAAGAAGAAGCAACCAGCGATGATATCGCATATTTATACAGGCAGAAACCGAAGCGATAACTCCTGTATTCTCTCCTTTATTGCGATTGGTCTATACTATACTGCTTTACTTAATTTCAACGCGCTGGTGCTACAGTCTGAAACCGGAGCCCAGGATTCCTTTTCTTCCAACAGAAAGGGACACGCTCGTTTTCCCTTGACAAGGGGCTTTGCTTTGGATTAATGGACTGTGTACAGACGAGTCTTTGCTTGGAAATTTTACTTCAAATCTAGATTCTTCTGCTGCTTTTGTTTTCTTTCTTTATACTTTCCTCTCTAATAGACGATCTGAAAGATTCTGTTAGTTAAGAAATAATAATAATTGAACAACAATCAAGCATCATGCCAAAAAGAAAAAAAAATTATCTTTATTTAGCAAAAAATTGTATGAACATATCAATTAAGTTAAAAAATTGAATATACTTAATTATTCAAAATGAATAAATTCAAGAAATATTAAGTCCAAGTTTAATAAACTTTTTTACACAAGTGTTTACTTGTTAGATTTTATTCAAATTTCAATACTAAAAATGATCAACAAGTACCTAAATAAATAAATAAAACTGTATAAAATGTATTTTAAAAAAATTATTTGACACTTGACATAAAAAAAATGCTACTTAAATATTTTGCTTATCATATTAAATACACTAGATCAAGAGCAAAAGAGATACAAATCTAACTTTACAAATCACATCTTTTTTCTCAACTCAACTCGAATCATGTGCACATTGTGGTGAAGCAGTTTTGGGTAATTTTCATCTTCATTGTCAACGTCAAGTTGTTGTTCTTTTCTTATGTTTTTCTTAATGGTTTTTTTTCCCTTTTTATTTTTTTTTATTCGCAACTTGCTTCAATCAACTACCACTGAAAATTTTGTTGGAATAATCGTACTATATATTTGACAATTGAGTCTCCTCAATATTAATTTAATTAATAATTAATTTTTAAAAATTAATTTAATATCTTCAATGTTCTAGTTTTGAGATAACTATTTTAAAACTATATAAAAAATTAAAAGAAAACAGCATAGTTCAATTAGAGTTATAATTATTAACTCAATACATTTTTATATCATTTATAAACAGTTGAATTTAAAATTATTTTAACGATTGAAATAATATCTTATGCATTAATTATGGTGTGTTAATTATGTATTACTTATATATATTATATTTAATGTTAATCGTTAAAAGTGATAATATCAAATTGCCTATAAATAGTATAAAATATTGTGTAAAATTAAGGAATAGTTTATCAATTCCGTTTTTATATATAATAAAAATATTATAATTATATTTGTAATATTTATTTTTATTAATTGTCATAAGAAAATAATAAAAAAAAAATTTCTTACTTCAATACGAGTGTAGTTTGAACCTTAAATAAGATGCTATACTATCTTAAAAGATTTTACCAGGTGAAGAAACTAACACCCACATATTATTCATAATATTTTAAAAGTATAGTAGTAAAACCTTTATAGTTTTTTATTACAATTTAATTACATATATCCCCAACTTTCGGTTTCTGTAATGGCTAGCCTTTTAAGATTTTTTCATCCAATCACATCTAGAAACTATTATTCCAAGAGCGTGCTGCCACCTATTCTTGGGCGGATGTCTTCTAGTCTAAATTCTATTTTCACGTTGCTGGGGGTTTGTTTTCAGTTTCTGTTGCTGCAGTTTGGCTGGAGCTGCTAGGTAATTAATGCCTCAACTCTCATCTTCTAGACTCTACTTCCACATTGTTGGGTGCAAGCGGAAAGTAAGTGGGAAACTAAAAAAATTGTTACTGAAAACTTTCTTGGATTTTCGTTAATCCTAAAATAGAGTTACATTTAACTTACAATAAGTATTAATTAACTAGGTAACCAATGAGACTGTTCAGTGGTAATAGAATTTGTAAGAGTGTCGCATTCTGAGTTTCGTACCAGCAATGGTGGCAAAAAGGATAACTTGCTGCCAGCATTAATCTTTCCTGTTGCTGTTGTTGGGATGATCAGCATTCCCATGCACACCACAATCAACATCACAGGAAATATATTTGCAAATACTTTCGCCATCTTATTCTTCAGGGAAGCTACTGTAAGTTTTGTGTATTGGTTGGGATCGATGCTTGTGATTCTGAGGATGGAATAAGGACGGAATTTTATACCTGATTAGAACAATTAATAATAATTCTAAAACGTATGTGGTAAATTAATTAATCAAACAGTTTCATGTGTAATATTATTATGATTGAACTACTCTGGCGGATCTCTACTTCTTGATCTGATCAATTTGATGGTTCTGATTCGCAACATTACTACATTTCTCTTTGGCTTTCTTTTTTTTTTTTTTTTAACTAATACAAATGCCACGCAATAACGTTAAAAGTATTAAACTGCTAAGTTCATTTAACTTGACTAAATGTAATTGGTGGTAGAACCAGTATGATTTCTATAAATAAGTATGCTTGCATTGAATTCTTCTTTTAATGAAAAGTAATCTCTCTCTCCTTGTCTATCTTTATTTCTTGGGCTCTTGGCTTTTGTTTTATAATTTAAGGCTTCGTTAAATCTCAATGACACCCATAGTTCATGGCCAATTATCGAAAATTGGCAGAAACAGCAACAGAAAGATTGCAGTCTGTAGCAACAAAAGCAGAGTATCTAGCTAGCAGCAAAGAAGCTGTAGCAGTAGAACAACAGAGAAGACAGCATAACCAAGCAGCAGTTCAGCCACCAGCAGTAACAAGAAAACACAAACATTCCATCAAAGTGCATCCCTAAGAGCTAGTTTAAAAAACGGAAATTGCCAACAGCCGACAGATTACTAAGAATAATGACTAATGGATTGCGGATGTCAGGGCCACCAATTGAATAAATAAGTTATTATTTTAATGAGGTGTGCAGAAGAAGTACCACGCCAGTTCATCTGATTAAATTGTAGAAAGACCTGGATAACATTGAAAACAAAGCGCAAAAATTACAAAAAATCATGATTGGGATTGAGTTTATAGATATTTGATGCAATGCTACTTACCGGGTAAATCGAAAGGTTCGAACATGTAAATATCAACTTCATTAATTGTTTGGACAGTGAAATCAGGGTCAAGCTTTTTCTTCTTGGGTAGAGTGATGATTTCTTCATGTTTTGTTTGGAGTCTGTACCCCACAGGACTATATATATCTGATTCAATATGAAAGAGATGTTAGAAGAGCTTTCATGTTTCTGCTAGGAAGAAAGGAAGGTGGGTTAATTGCCTAATGAAGCAAGGGCATCTGTCTCCTCCTTTGAGAAGAGAGGTTGGGAGAAGTCAAAAGGAAAGTGTCCCCTCCCTTCCTTCGTTCCTTCCTTCTTTCCTTCCTTCGCAAGGAGTTGGATAATACTAGAATCTTCTACTGCTTTTTATTTTCTTCTAATTTGAAAAATCAACTATTATAATAAAAGAAGTATATCTTTACAACTGGTTATTATAAAGCTCTATCTCTTTCTACTAGTAGTCACAATTTCAATGTCATTAATCTCCTTCACAATTTCTTTTAGCTATGGTGCAAAGGTATAACATGCTTCTAGTATCCTATTGTACTTGTGGGCTTATCAGCAACTGTATCATCCCATTACAAGCTGGTGAGCTCCGGAGATGAGAGTCAGCCCATTTGTATGGTTGAATTATGCAGCCATATCTGCGGGATATATTCCCCATAAGAGATCACATATTGGGCCCTCGTGATCAGGAACCTGTTCAATCAACAATGTAGCAGTAAGGATTGCAGTGATGTTGATAGAGATTAGTAAAATCTTTTAATATTTGAAAGAAATAATTCATATGTATCATGACAATTAATAATGAAACACAGGAAGTGGTTACCGTTGGAACAGGTACAAACTAAAGATAATGATTATAACAAGTCTTTACGGGTAAATATGAAGGGATAAAATTCAAACCTGACCCTCAATTAGAGCTAGCTGTAAAGATCTGTGAAATGCTTCCAGACATTAGCATTTTCACATCTTCTTAAACATTCATCGTAAAATCCATACCTGGAAAGAGAAAAACACTAGAAGAACAATGTACTAGACCTAATACTTCAAGATATCTGTTTCAGACAAGATTTTTGTCTTTGGAAAGCTAAGTCATAAATCAACAACCTCACATATAAATATGTACTTCTCCGAAGAGTAGGGAAAATAACTGACATAACGTAAGGCTAGCTTTAGAAGACAAGCATAGATGTCGGAATGATGATGTCTAGGTGAGCGTCCCTTCAGCAAAAAGGCCTTAATTAACTGACAACAATCTTTAAATCTTGGTGATCAGGGTCCCCTTCCTTTAGAAGTTGTTTCGTTAATACTCAATTTCTACTATTCCTTTTGTTGTCTCTGCAGGCTTCATTCCTGAATCTTTTTTTCTTTGTTATTAATGTTTGACATTTAATAACTGCATTAACAAATTAATGTCTTATTGTATCTTTTAAAGTCATTACACTTCTATACTAAATAAAAAAAACTTTAGACAATTTTAATTATTTTAATTATTTTAATAGTTTTTTCTTGCAAAACAAGCATAAACGCTAAAATTGTGTATAGTAATTAAAATCCATTACTAAAAATTTTATGTATATTTAAAATCCAGAATTGAAAACTATGGCTTCTAGAGCAAGGACAATGAAAATCTTCTCGTTCGTAACAATTGCTAGAAATTTTAATGCCAATAATGAAATTATAGGGGTCCTAAATTAATTCTCTAGCACAAAAGGATCAATCACCCATGACCATTAATTAGCCTAATTTATTCTACTTCTAAGAAATAATTGAGTAGAAAAGAGACAATGAAGATACAACTCAGCAGTTTGGAGGGAATAAATTTAATACAATACTTTCTTCGGTTATTGCAGATGGGCAGTGGCATTTACCGAATATTTTTTATGAAGTCTTTCTGCATTTAAAGAAGTCTGATTGAGAATGTAACTTTTCCTCTCTGCAATAGTCCTGATCGAATGTTATGGAGACAATCAAAAGATGGAACCATGAGGCTTTGGGATAGTTATGATTTTTTTCGTCCTCGTTGGATATTCAGTCTTGGTGTTCCACTGTTTGGAAGTCTTTCATTCCCCCGAAACTTTCTCCTTTTACTTGGCGGGCTCTTCAACATAAAATTCCAGTGGATGAGATTTTGCGGAGCCGTGGGATCTGTATTGTTTCTGCTTGCCTTCTTTGTGATAGTTTCTCCGCTTTCGAATCTGTTGATCATGTGCTACTCAACTGTCTTTTGCCAGTAAGATTTGGCAGTGGCTGGCAAAGCTTTTTCGTCTTAAGCTTCTTTTACTTGGACAGCTGAGTTATGGACATGGATTGAGGGTCAAGGGTTTGCCTCTCAGCTTTATAACCTTTGGATTGCCATTTCTTGTTTTGTCTTCTACTCAAATCTTGCGAGCGCAGAATCGCATTTATATATTTTGACAATTTACGTCCTTTTTGCAATGCATCCAATTTGATATCCAAGCCTATATCTGTTTCTTTGCTCAGTTTTGCCCAGGTATGATTCGATTTGGTTAGGACAGAGAGGTTTTAGTTGATCTGTATGTTCCTTTACACTTGTGCAAGGCTCCAAAAATTTTGACTCTCTTCTGGCGTCCCCCTTCTGAGGGTTGGATTAAGGCTAATACTGATGGGTTGGCGAAGGGCAATCCCAGGCCAGCTGCATGTGGCGAGGTTTTCAGAAATAATCAAGGCGTCTTCATTGGTGGTTATAGTATGTCTCTTAGTCATCAAACAGCTTATTTTTTTGGAGATAATGGCGATTATTTTGGCGGTGGAGTTTGCTTTTTCTATAGGATGGCTCAACCTTTGGAAAGTGATTTCCTTCTGACCATTCAGCTCTTACTCAAAAACTTGCTTAAACCTCCATGGAAATTGCATAATCGGTGGCTTAATTGCAGATACTTTGGCTAATTATGTGGCAGATACTTTGGCTAACCTTGATTTGGGTTGTGATATGTCACAGTGGTGGTCTACATTCCTTAATTGAAGTGGTCGTTTCTTGTCTAATGATGCCAATGGTTTATCTTGCTACCGGTTTTCTTAGTGTTTTCTTTTTTAGTTTCTCTTTGTAGCTTGGTGTTCGTCAGGGTAAGGCCCTTTTGCCCCCCCAGCTGCTCTGTTTCTTCTTTCTTTTATGTTTAATAAATTGCATTGCTAGTTGAGGTTTGCTTATTTTTTTTTTAAAAAATAACAATTTTAGACTTTTCCGCAACTAAGCTTACTTTGTCCATCTATTAATTGGTGGTCTACTCCTCATTGCATTCAGAAGGACCTTCTTAAAAATGTGTGGGATGTCCTCAACTTTCGGTTTCTGTAATGGCTAGCCTTTTAAGGTTTTTTCATCCAATCACATCTGGAAACTATCCCAAGAGCGTGTTGCCACCTATTCTTGGGTGGATGTCTTCTGGTATAAATTCTATTTTCACGTTGCTGGGGGTTTGTTTTCAGTTTCTGTTGCTGCAGTTTGGCCGGAGCTACTAGGTAATTAATGCTTCAACTCTCATCTGCTGGACCCTACTTTCACATTGTTGGGTGCAAGCGGAAAGTAAGCGGGAAACTAAAAAATTGTTACCGAAAACTTTCTTAGATTTTCATTAATCCTAAAAGAGTTACATTTTCTACAGAGTATTTACTGCTCCAATTCATACATTGATCTTGCTATTTTCGTTTTTTGCTTGCTTTGATTACAACTTAACTTACAATAAGTATTAACTAACTAGGTAACCAATGAGACTTTTATTTTACCAATAAACTTCTTGAAGACTGCAACTGTCAAACTTCTGTTATGACTTCTGTACCAATTTCTATACTACTATTCAAGATTACAAATTACTTTCCAACACCCTCTCTTAATTTGTTATCTTCAATTGCTCTTTAAATTTTTCAAACTTCTCAATTTGACTGCTTTGGTTAGAACATCTTCAAGTTATCCATGAGTGCTAATAAATTCCATACTAATTTCTCCTTTGAACACCAATCATGAATGAAATGATGACGAAGCTCAATGTACTATGATCTAGCATGAAATTCCTTGAGAATTCTTCTTATTCCAAACAACTCTAGAAGCTGAATCTGATGTTATAATGTGCTCTACCTCAGTTGAGGATAAAGCTACCAACTTTTGCTTCCTTGAACTCTATGATTTTACATTTAAACCAAGACAAAACAAATAAACTAATGTGTTTTTTTTATCATCAACTGAACTAGCCCAGTCACTATCAGTGAAACCAACCAACTTGTAATTTTCCTTTTTTCCATATTCAATGCTCAACTTCTTGGTGCTTTGAAGATACCTTAATATCCTCTTGGCTGCAACATAATAAGTCTTTCTAGGATCATTCATAAATCTGAAAATCACACTTATTGAATGTGTAATGTCAAGTCTAGTGTTGATGAGATAAATCAAAGAACCAACCAAACTTTCGTAAATTTTTCCATCCATCTTTTCTTCTCTACAAGCTTGTTGTAGCTTTTCATTTAAAGCCATAGGTGTAGAAATTTGACTTACATTTGTCCATATGAAATTTTTTTTACAAATGTTCAATGTATTTTTCTTGAGACAAGAAAATTTTGCCTTTGATTTGCCTTACTCTAGCAAGCTCTCACTTACCGTTATACTCTTCCCCAGAAACTCCTCCAGAAACTCCTCCAGAGAAATTTGGTTCTTTGAAGGAGATATATGCTTCGTGTAGTTTTGCTTTGTATGTTTCTGATCCCATTTGTTATAAAAAAGCTATAAAAAGTCAAGTGTGGCAAGACGCAATGCACGAGAAGATGCCAGCTATAAGAAAAATGAGACTTAAGAGTTGGTTGATCTCCTGGAAGGTAAGAATGTTATTAGGCTTAAATGGGTATACATAATGAAATACCATTATTGCGTGTAAAATAAATGAACGCAAGTGCACATGTCGCAAACAAGTAATAAAGTGATAAGTGGATGTCGATCCCACGAGGAATGTTAATTCTATAACTACTGAAGGTAATTAATTTATGAATTTATCTAAAGAAATCGAAATAATTTTTTATTTAGGAAATTGAAATTAACTATTAAGCAAAACACTTTAAAAATTCAAGTAATGGAAATGTCTAGGGCTAATGATTTATCGTATTTGGTCGCATCCACTTTTTCAATTGGTGTTGTTCTAATTTAAAACACGTGTTGCTAGTTAATTATCCTAATTTATTCGATTGTCTCTCTCGAGATCACTCGAATCTATTTCGCATCTAAAACTTCACTATATCTCTATGTGAAATTAATTAAACGGAAATGCATTATGAATGGTGATAATTTCTAATCAAACTATGCAAACCATATTAGTATATCTCTATCTAATATGCAATTTACGATGTTTACCAACATCGTCTAGATATGATGTTCATTTCTTAAATTCCATCAATCCACAATTCATTCAAATAATGGCCAAATATCTAAAAGCATTAATTATCATAATAAACACTTAACACATAATCTCAAATCAATTTAACAACACAATATTAGAAATAGATGTTTCAAATAGATTAAATCATTGCCCTAGAAAATGAGTTTAGCCACACATTGGGTAGAATTCAAATTCATAAATCATAAATTCAACAATTAATAACATGAATTCGAAATTCACAAATTTGTTTAATTCACAACAATAAATTGAAATAAAGGGAAAGAGATAAACTAGAGTAGGAGAGCTTTTCATCCAAATTCGAATTTGATGTTTTCCCTAAATTCTTCTTCCAATCTCTTCTTCTTCTCCTCTTCTTTCTCTCTCTTTTCCTTCCCAAATCTATCCCAAGAAATGACCAACCCCTTTTCCTTCCATTCTCTCTCTTTTTAAACCTAAAATTCGTCTAATTGTGGGGGCCTAAGTGCCGCACAGTCGAGCACCCAATTCTGTCCAGAATTACAATTTAAGTGGTAAATATTAATTGGAGCCCTATACTTATAATTAATCAAATATTTAGCCATGGTTGGAGAGTTTATTGCACTTCAGTCCTGTTTTTGTTGCAATTTAGTCCACCTTGGTAGAATAGAAAATCTGGCAAATATCTATTGGGTCCTATTTCTCTCATATATTTGGCATTTATCCTTATGTTGTGATAGTTCTTCATTTTAGTCCTGCTTTTGTTGCATTTTGGTCTACCCTGTTCTTATACTCCGGTCTCTTTCTTTTCGAGTTGAATTAATCTTTCTTGAGCCCAATTAACTTTAAAAAGTTACTTTTATCATTTTTTGTACAAAACAACCAAAATACATCAAATTCAAAAGAAACTTAAGGATTAAATAAATAATTGAAGTCTAAAAGTAAATTATCAGTGCATGTTTTACGCACTTATCAAATATCCCCAAACTTGAATGTTTGCTTGTCCTCAAGTAAATCAAATCAAATCAAATCAAAGAGAAGAGAGGTAAAAGACTTATCAAAATTATTCACAATTGAGATTAGATAAAACATTTGAACATACCTTAAGTTAAAATACAATAAAGCCTCAAAAATTAAGTTACATACTCAAATTGAAGAAAACAATGCGTTCAATTTGTCCCCAAATTTGACTTGAAAAACAAATGTCATTTTACTCAAAAGTTTCTCGCGCGTGCGTGTGTGAAATGTCACAAATGATGGGTTTTAATTCAATTCAGATAAGTTTGTGCACAATTTAAATTCATTTTGAAAGTTTAGGGAACTCCATAAGCTTAATTTTCATGTCACTCTCAACTAATATAAAAGAAAATCACATCAAGGATCCTTAGGACTTCATTAAGCTTATAATGATACGCCAAGGTTAAGGTGGGAAAAACATATCTTTAAGTAAAGTTCAAGCACCCTAATTATCTCAACCATCCTAGATATAACACCTCCCAAGTGGTACGTATTTTGTATAAATACACGTCAGTTTCTATTAGTTTGTACGTAAGTAGCTTAGTACACTTAAGGTATTTCTTTTGAAATATTTTATGAGTGTATTTAGTATTAGATAAGAGTTTACTTAGAAAGACCCAAATATAAAATTAGAGTATCAATACATGGGTATATTTAGTAGTAAGTGTTGGTGTACTTAGTAAGGCCCAAATTACCATTTTAACCCTAAGTATAAATACATCATATTTCTTGTTTTAGAAAGAGAAACACCATTTTGCAGTTTTTAAGAGAGAGAGAGAGAGTGAGAAGAATTTGAAGAGAAAATTTAGTTTTCAAGGGGAAATTAAGAAGATTTAAGGTAATTTTCTCTTCTCTTTAAGATTTATTATGTTATATATGGTTGGATTGTGTTTTGGAAGTATATTTTGTATAAAAATTACATAAATATGTTGAGGATATACTGATTTGAATTATTTGTGGTTGTGAATATGATTTTGTGGTGGAATTGGTGAAGAAGTTGGTAGAAGATGATTATTGTTATCAAAGGAAGCTTTTGCAGAACTTAGATCTTGGACAGTAGCTTGATCCGAAAATTTTATAAATTTTTATATGTCTTATTTTAGAAAACTGATTTAACTGAAAATATTAGGCATTAAAAGGATCATAATAAATTTTATTTCATTTGAAATTATGCAATATTCGATTTTATATAAATTTTCTGATCTGACCTTGAGATGCTGAAAAATGTTGATTTCTGCAGATTATATGAATTGTACAATTTTCTGGGTCTCCAAAAATTACGAAGTTTTACAAACCTATTTCTACTTATGTTTATTATAACATATTAAAATTCCATGCCCTGATTCTATCTATATAATATGTTATGAATTTTCAAAGTAGATTATATCACTGAGAATGTGCAGTTTACAGAATCTGCAGAGTGTAAAGTAAAGCTTGTTTAAATTGGTTTGGACATGAATTATGTCTTCTAAATTTTATCATACTACTGAATATGTGTCTATATGATTTCTGAAAAGTTTCATAGCCATTGGATAAGTGTTCGATTTATTAAAAATCAGACACTTAGATATACTCAGTGGTGCTCTGTTTTTGGGGCCAAGTGGCTAAGTGTTATAAATGACAAAACAAATAGTTACAAATTAAATTAAGGATCTATATTTTTACATGAGGTTATATAATGTTTCATTATGACTATATTCTGATTTCATGAGGAAATGATATCATTTAGGATATAAGAAAAATCGTTGACGGGCCTAAGGACAGAATTAGTATGTTTGTTTGATGAAATGTTATATGTTTGATTTTGTGTAATATGACTTATGAGATTAATTTTGATTTTAGGATTTATGTGATTGTGTGATCTTGGTGGGAACATCAAGAGGTAAGTATACTAGACTTTTCAAGTGGGATCACAATGAATATATACACTTATGTGTGACTATGTTACAAAAGTTTTGGAATTTTGTATTAATATGCAAGCATCAATTTGCTTATGATTATATGCCAAAATATTTGTTTACAACTTTGTGTTTATGTGCTGTGCATGAGTCATTAAGCATTGACATTGCCATGCACACATGCATAAATGATTTTGAGAAATGAGAAAGTGGTTTTGTAAGAAAAATATTTGTGAAAGTTAAGACTTCGTATTTTTTTAGGGTATCCGAATTCATTACTTTCTTAGTAGGCAATTATAAGTGTTTGGAGCCTTTTGATATGTGTGGCCATTCCTTCGGGTTTGGTATATTTGATATATGTTATGTGTTCCATATGACATGGGAGAGATCTTTGAGTACCCATAGGACTTGTGAGTCTTTGCAATTGTGCTTCGACGGATTTGTCCATGTGGGAGAACTCGCCGATGATTAGGGCGAGGGTGTGGCTCTTACCTTCGGGCATGAGTGTTTATTGTGTTTGAAATTTTGTGCCCCACTTGCTAATACCCCATATACGAAAAGTCATCGACGGGTGACTCAGGCTCAATATGTGATATGTGAAGTCCTACTAAGTAGTAATTGAATGAAGATATTCCTAGTTAAATGTAAATGAAAGTTTAAAAGTGAGTGATTGTTGAGAACAAGTTTGATGTGATTTTGTATCACGTATTTTGGAATGAACATGGTTATTATCATGTTACTTCATCTCATGAATTATATATTTATTATATATATATATATATATATATGTATGTATGTGTGTATTTTTGTCTATGAAAAACTAGTATGCTTACTGAGTTTATACTCATTATAGTTTATTGTGATTCCCAGATAAATGATCGTGTGCGTAGTGGATTTGGCGAAGCTTCTACTATCCCTTGGTTCCCTAAGTTTAGGACATTGGCTTATATTTTATTCTTAGTTATTAAACATGATGGCTTGGAAACTAGACAGTGAAGACTTTTTGAATAGATTTTGTATTAATAAATATTGATGAATTTTCCTAGTGAAATGTATTTCTTGATATGTGTTTGATAGATCACTCTTTGACTTTTGTAAGTTGGGGTGTGACACTGGAGCTCTTTCTTCAATCCCTTAATCATCATCAAATTTCAACATTTTTTTCTTCATTCACCTCTCAAATGATGATTTAAAAATAAAGAAGAGGTGTATACCCCCAAACTTATTTATTTGCAAAGATTCATCATTTTTTTTTCTTTTTTCTTTTTTTTTAAACCCCTCTCTACCTTTTGACACAAGTTCTCTATGCTTACTTAGGCATGAGACCCGATTACTTGGTAAGAGTTCAGCTTCTTTTTCATACTATCTCTCATAATTGGCCGTGCTCTTATCTTTTGACGCGAGTTCTCTATGCTTGCCTAGGCATGAGACCCGGTTACTCAATAAGAATTCGGCTTATTTCTACACTCCTTCAACCTCCCTTATTTTCAAACTTTAGCATAGTTGGAAATTTAGGGTGCTACTCAAAAGGAAGGTATTTTTATTTCATGCTAGCCACTGTGTGAGTGATAAAACAAGAAAAGAAATTTTTGACTCAAAGGGGGTAAACTAAGTATTGATCAAATTCTAGGTTGGCTTAAAGGGCTCAAACGTGACAAAGAATGCCTAATTCATTTCCTTAATAGATTTTCCTTTAGGATTTCGCCTCAAGTGACAATCAATCAAGTTCTAGAGTTCAATAAGACTTAATCTTTACAAAACTCACACAAACTTTCTTTAAATTTTCACACACCCAAGCATTTGTAACTAAGTGCTTAACATTCTTGAGGAACTATCAAGTACAATAAATTTGTCAACAAATCAAACCCAATGATTATAACAACATTCATTATTTTCCACAATTTAAGCACTTACTACGACAATTATATCATTGGCTTTCTATGTAGCTCAAAAGCATGTTCAACTGAAAAAAAAAAACATTTCACTCTCAAAAGGAAGACAAAGAAAAGAAATGACTAAAAACAAAAGCATAAAATTGCTAACACTTAAACAAACACAAATCACAAATCATTTTCCACAAAATTTAAAAACATATCCTAAATGTTTCTTGATACCCCCAAACTTAAGGAACACATTGTCCTCAATGTTAAAAGAAAGGAAAAATGAAAAACAAAATGGGAGAAAATGAAGAGCATACCTCTCATTTGTCAGCATTCTTGTTGGTCCATGGGGAGGTGAAAATTGTCTCGGTGAGTGCTTTTCATTTTGTGGTTCGAATAAATTCCATAATCATTTCATCTCGCCAACTCATTTTCAATGCTCGCTCTCACTAAAGCTTTATCCTCTTCTTCAAATTTGGTGAATTTCTTTTATGCTTCTATCACCCAAATTTTTCATTTTGGCAATGCACCGAACACTCAGAATGCTCACTTTCACTACCTCTTTTTCCCTCATTTTAACCCTTGCATTACCTTTCTTTCACTCCTAAGAAACTCACCAAGTGTTTCCCAATGATCAAACTTAGGAACTTAAAGCTTAACCTTCACTCCGTAATTTCATCGAACATGTGATGTGCAAAAATAGAGTTTATCCAACAAAATAACAAAACACTTCCATTTTCCCAAAATATTTGTCACAAAATTCACAAACACTTCTAAAATTCGCAAGTACTCCATAACTACTACCAATTGCAACTTACAATCACACCTTCTTTCACCAACTTCACACATTTTTTCAAATTTTAAAACATAAATGTAAACAAATATGTTAAGTTGCAAAATAATAAATACTTACTTGGAATTGATAGATGGATGTGAAAATTAAAATTGAAATTTTGAAATTTGAAAAGAAAATGAAGTAATTGAAGTGGGTTAAGAATTTGGGAGATTTTGGGTTGTTTCAGGAATTGGAAGACCATGCAAAAGAAAGGGGAAGCAAATGAAACAGAAAAAAAATAAAAAATAAAAAAACAAGGGGGGGGGGGGGGGGGGGGGGGGGGGGGGGGGTACCGCAGGCGCGCGCCTAATTGTGGGTGCACGCTGGCGCGATCGCACGGGCGAGGCGCGCACCACATGCTACCCTCATAAAATTTTTTCAATTTTTTTTTTGAGTCTGGAGACAAATTTTCCCATATTTCCTCCTGCATAAGAAAGAAAACAAAATTAGATCAATTAAATGAAATAGAAAATTTAAGTAAAGATATAAACCAAACAAAACAAAATAAAATAACAAAAATTTAAAAGCTTTGGGTTGCTTTCCAATGAGCACTAAGTTTAATGTCTTCAGCCGGACGAAACTCTTCCCTTTCAAACAAAAACTCAGAAATTCTCTAAATTGATGATGGTTTTGCCTTGCTCAAATTCATTGTCTATATAGTGCTTCAACCTTTGTCCATTCACTTTGAATGTTCCTTTAGTTTCATGATTGATCTCCACTGCACCATAAGGAAGCACCCAGACCACCGTGAAAGGACCTAACCATCTTGTCTTTGGTTTACCTAGACATAACCTAGATCTCCAATTGAACAATAAAACACGATGGCCTGGTGCAAAATGTTTCCCAAGAGCTTTTCTATCATGCCATTCCTTTGTCCCCTTAGGAATTTTGGCAATTTTGTATCCCTCATTCTGAAACTTCTCCATCTTAGCCTTTTGAGCATTCACCACACCATTGTTGATGATGTCTATCCTATGGCAAGTACTTGGTTTACCTTGAGATTTCATGCCATGAAAGATGTTGAACTTAACTTCTTCCTCATTTGCTGTTAGTGTCAGCTCACCATACTTGACATCGATCAAAGCTCCACTAATGGCTAGAAATGGCCTACCAAGAATGAGAGGAATCTCATGGTCTTCTCCCATATCCAACACTACAAAATCTGTTGGAAATATGAACTTGTCAACCTTAACCAATACATATTCCACAATTCCTCTTGGATGTTTTATTGATCTATCCGCCAATTGAAGTAGTACGGTCGTTGGTATAACCTCACCAAGCCCCAATTTCTTGAAAACAGAAAAGGACATTAGATTGATACTTGCACCTAGATCACATAAAGCTTTTTCAATATGAAATTCCCCAATGGTACAAGGTATAGGGAAATTCCCTGGATCTTTCAATTTCGGAGGCAATTTGTTTTGCAAAATTGCATTACATTCTTTCGTAAGCATCACAGTCTCATTCTCTTCCAATTTCCTTTTGTTAAACAATATTTCCTTCATGAACTTTGCATAGCTCGGCATTTGTTCAAGTGCATAAAAGGAATATTAATATGTAACTTTTTTAAAACATCAAGAAATTTGGAAAATTGCTTATCTAGCTTGTTTTTTCGGAGACATTAAGGGAATGGAATTGGTGGCACGTATGGTGGAGGTGATATAGCTTTCTTTAGAGGAGTTGGTTCTTCCGGTGGTGGTCTTGAAAGATTTATTTCCTCAGGGGTGTGGCTGGTGCTTATAGTTTGCTCTTCATCATGGACTTCCTCTGTTTTTGCTTGATTAGATGATGAAGATTCATGTTGTTCCCCATTTTGTTCTTTCATCTTGTCTTTTGGTTCTTCAAGCTTCTTCCCACTTCGAAGTGTAATGACATTCACATGTTCTCTTGGGTTGGTTTCGATATTGCTAGGCAGTGATCCTTGTTGCCTCTTTGTCATCATGCTTGCAAGTTGCCCCACTTGCACTTCAAGATTCCTAATAGAAGCCGCTTGATTTTGCAAGGTCGTTTCAGTCTTTGTCATGAATTTAGAAGTGTTCACGGTAAGTTGAGTCAATGCTTCTTCTAGGTTGACCTTTTTCTCTTGAGGTTGGAATTCAGGGGGTGGTCTTGCTGCGTTTTGATTTCCCCTCCAAAAGAAATTAGGATGATTCCGCCATCCTTGATTGTAGGTATTGGAACAAGGATTGTTATTCTGTTGATTGTAATTACCCACATATGACACTTGTTCAGAGGAAGATAGAGCAAATGGATTACCAACTTGGCAATCCATGCTAGGATGGTTGCCACTACATAGCTCACAAACAACCTGCGGAATATGAATAGATTGTGCTGTCATGACTCCAAGTTGCTTGGTTAAGGTAGCAAGCTGAGTTGTAAGGGCAGAAATGTTGTCTACTTCATGAACCCCGAAAGCTTTCTTCGTTGTCAAATGTTCTGAGGGCCACTAAAAGGCATTTACAGCCATCTCTTCTAACAAATCGTAAGCTTCATCGATTGATTTACCCATCAGAGCACCTCCAACTACTGCATCCATGTTACGTGTAAAATTAACGAACGCAAGTGCACGTGTCGCAATCAAGTAATAAAATGATAAGAGGATGTCGATCCTATGAGAAATGTTAATCTTATAATTACCGAAGGTGTTTAACGTATGAATTTATCTAAAGAAATCGAAATAATTTTGGTTGAGAAAATTGAAATTAACTAAAATTTACTAATGTGGAAATTAATTACAAGATTCAACTAATGGAAAGTCTAGGGCTAATGATTTATTGTATTTGGTCGCATCCACTTCTTCAATTGACGTTGTTCTAATTTAAAACACGTGTTGCTAGTTAATTATCCTAATTTATTCGATTGTCTCTCTCGAAATCAATCGAGTTTACTTCGCACCTAAAATTTCACTATATCTCTATGTAAAATTAATTAAACGAAAATGCATTACAATTGGTGATAATTTCTAATTAAACTACGCAAACCATATTAATATATCTCTATCTAATATGTAATTTATGGTATTTATCACACGATCTAGATATGATATTTATTTCTCAATTCTTATCAATCCACAATTCAAATATTGGCCAACTATTCAAAAGTATTAATTACCATGATAAATACTTAACACCCAATCTCAAATCAATTGAACAACACAATATCAGAAATAGATGTTTCAAATAGATTAAATCATTGCTCTAGAGAATGGGTTTAGCCACACATAATATATAATTCAAATCCCACAATCAAGAATTCAACAATTGATAATATAATTTCAACTAATCACAATATTGTCAAATTCAAGATTAAATTAAAAGATGAGAGAAAGAAAAACTAGATGAAGAGAGCTTGAATCCACAAGATTGATGAGAATCCTCAATCTCTTGATGAAATCCCCCTCTTTTTTGTTGATTTTTCTCCTTGTCTCTCTAGCAATCCTCTCCTTCTCTCTCTAAAAACTAAAACCCCAAACCAAAAGCTCCAAAAGTCTCATTTTCTTCCTCTCCTAGGGCTTTAAATTCGTCCAAATTGGAAATTGACTGGCGAATATTAATTGAGTCCATATACTTATGATTAACTAGACATTGAGCCAAAGTTATAGATATTATTACATTTCAGTCCTGATTTTGTTGCATTTTGACCCACTTAGGCAGAACAAGATGCGCAGTAGCGCAGCAAGGAGCGCGATCGCACACCTGCTTCTGCCAACAAAGGTAGGCAATCTGATAAATATCGATTGGACCCCTATTTGTGTGAGTATTTTGACTTTAGCCCCTTATTTTGATAGTTCTGCATTTTGGTCCGTGAATCTCTTGCAATTTGGTCCCCAAACATCTTCCTTTTCAAGCCAAATTCATCCTTTTCGAATAAAATTCATCTTTGATAGCCACATGTCTCACATACATGCTGCCATTACACATTTGCTTAGTCAAATGAACAAGTCTAAGGCCACTTTGTGTGCCACTATCCTTAAGCTAAGGAACCACTCCACCAAATCCTCTTGACTTAGTCCTTGCTTGACACCTCATCAAGATTAGGTCTTCCTTACTTGAAGGCCACCAAGTGCACCCTGTCCGAGACCTTATCGAATACCCCCGCTACTGCCTTGAGTGCGCTAGCCCATGGCCCGCGTCCGTATTCACCAACAATGTCCATTTTCGCCACCCATTGCACAGCCCAGCTTCTGCACAGTTGATGCCTGTACCATCCCCGCTTGCCTCCGCATTTCAGGTCAGGTGGGTGCATGCCTGTTGTTCTAGTTATTCAGCTAATGTTCCCATAACACTAACTATCCACGAATGTCCTCCGACACTCTCCGCAACGTAGTCTCTTTCCCTCATCTCAATTCGGAGAGACCCGCTGTGTAGCTTTATGCCATTTTTCTGCAACCTTCCCACTTGATGCAAAGCTCACACCAAGCATATTGTGTGCACGATATTTAAGGGTCTAACAAACCACCCCCACCAGAAAAGTCCGACGTCCTCATCGGAAGAATGTCTTGTTTCCCTTCAAACATCTCCCCATTACTTGTTTGGCTAACCCCTCTACGGCTGCCCTTTTCAAGTAACATTTTTCCTCTCCCCTTGTCCGTCCTTGGACAAGTCTTGGCGTTTCTCCCACCTAGCTGATTCCATAAGCTTGCCCACAAACTCATCATCTTTGTCCCCTCAAGATGATCAGCCCGATGTACTCCTCTGAGTCCATTCGTCATTTCCCGTACATAAGGAAATTGTGACACCATGTCACCAAGTGTATAATTCTGGCAACGCCCTTACTGCCTAGTCGCGCCTTGAAATCTCGATGCAGCCCCATGAAATCCAGACCTATCATTTATCGCTATGATTTTCCCCTCCTCGTGCTTACCTTTGCCTTGCCTTGAGAACCCATTGTCTCGCATGCAAAGTTTCTGTTGTACTTTCTTGCCGCTAGTTCGTAGCACTTTAATTCTATTAGAAGTCTTACTACTAACCCCAAATATTACTCCGTGCAATATTGTTGTCCACAAAGCTCCGCATACTCTAAGAGTAGTTTTGGAGTGTTTGATGCTCACTGCATCGCTTGGCCAACACCCTTGCCTCTGCAAATCCGCTGGTTCGGATAACATCCCTCTGTAAAGGATCGGTACTGAGGGTTTAGCATTCGACCCTTGCTTGTGGCTTATTGCACTTCCCTTCAGTACCTCAAAGTTTTCCAGTGACTCCACCACTGTAAGCCCATCTACCTTGGCCCTTCCCAATACACTCTTGGTTGGTCCTCGCTTAACTCCACTAAACACGGCCATATAAGATCTCTTCGGTACTTTCTTCACCTTAATACCGTTGGTCTCATAACCGTGTGCTTGTTGGATAAGCACATCCAACAACTCAATTTTCGAAGACACCATCCTCGGCTCATCCATCCCCATGATAAACATACTTTGTAAGTGAGGCACCACATACGCCTTACTTTACAAAAATAAATCTAGACCCAATATGAGATCAAAATCGTCTAAAGGAATTACCGTGAATCTCGCAACATTTTGCCAAGCACCGACTTGCAACCATGCTGCCACTTCTCCCTCAATTTTCATCTCCATCGAGTTGGCAACCCTTACAGACCCTGGCTTCTAATAGGTTTGCACCCTCATCCGATACACTACCTTGGCCGCTAAGTAATTACCCGTTGCCCCAATGTCGAGCAATGTTTTTATCTCCCTTCCGTTAACAAGCGCCTTGATGTACAATAGACGTCCCTCCTCATCGCTATGTTTTAACACTTGACACCTTTACTGTAACGGATTGAGCCTTTGCACGCTCTCGCTTACTGTCTTGGCTTTCGAAGCCTCTTCCTCCATAACCAACACATTAAGCTGTTCTCGCTTACGACACTCCCTCGCTCGATGAGGTCCACTACAAATGAAGCACCCGAAACTCTTTTCTCCATCAATTTAGTCTTACTAGACTCCCCTTCGAATGTGTCATTCTTTTGATTCGAAGTCTCAGCTTTACGTTTATCTGCAAACGTTCTCTTGGTATCGATAGGAGAGGTTCTCTCGAGACGAAGATCAACCAAACCTTCCGCTGCTGCCATTGCACTTGGTAAGTCTCTAACCACTTGTCGACGGAACTCCGTTTGCGCCTATGGCTGCAAACTCGACACAAAGTTAAAGAGCTTGTCTTTATCCGACATGTTCTTGATGTCCAACATCAAAGAACTGAATTGCTTCACATAATCTCGAACAAGTCCTGTCTGTTTGAGATCTTTAAACAATTCCCTAGCACGTCACCCCACATTGCTAGGTAGGAATTGACCCTTCAATTCCCGCTTGAGTGAGTCCTACGTTTCTATCGCCTGCGCATCCACATCCTCTGATGTCTGAGTACGCCACCAAAGCTTTGCATCCCCTCTGAGATACATGGTTGTGATAGAAACCAGCTCATTGTGAGGTACTTTAGCAGCCTTGAAATACTGCTCCATATCTCACAAGTAGCTTTCTAACTCCTTGGCATCCCGCACCCCATCGAAGTACCTTGGCTCCGGCACCTTGATCTTCGAAGGCCCTCCCTCCGAAGGTAGTGAAATGTTGCTGAAAACCCTCTTAACCAACATCAAATCACTTTCAAGTTCCTCGATGCTTGCCTTTAGCACCCCCGCCAAAGACACCACATCATCCGAAATCGTTTTTAACTTATCGCTCATCTCTGCTGCCAACTCCTCAAGTTGCTTCCGCAGATTTGCGATCTCAATCTTGTTGAATTCGACTTGCATGGCCCAAGTGCTCCCCTTGGGTGGAATAACACCTACAATATTCTCCAAGAGCTCTACTCTTTCCTTCAAGTTGTCCCCCGACATACTTGAAACGTACATAAATGTAGAGAAGAGAAACGATCACCTCCGAGTAATCGCTGTGAATTCCCAACTTACCCTACAGCACATTGCTTAGAGTCAAGCTGTAAGATAATTATATTAATAATAATTATATAAAATATGTGCTATAAGATAATTATTTTATTTATTTGTTAATATATTTTACATAAACATAATGTATTTTAAAAAGTTTTAAAAATTTATTAGTTTTTTGTTAAATATTATATGTAAGGGTATAATAGGTATTCTATAAGAAATTAGGACTTTTAAAGGTATTTTTAAAACTATTAGAACTTATGAGGGTATTTAGCCAAACCTTTGGGACTAAAAGGGCTTTTACCCTTAATTTAATGTAAAGAGGATTAATATTATAATGGTAGTAATGACAAAAAAAGTTGTTTGGATTAATATTATAATGTGTTGTTTGGTGATTAATATTATAATGGTAGTAATGTGCATGGCCTAACCACATTGTGATATTTGTTTACTGATTTTGACATTCATTATGCAATGCATAATTTGTTCTGAACCCGATGCATTGTGTATATTTTTATTTTTTCATTATTATTGTCGCATTCTCACTAATTTGGCTTACGAAAATATTTCTAGAATAGATTGACGATTTTCCTCAACTTCCCCGACATATACTATTTTTTTTTCTCTGGCAGTTGGTATATTGGCAGTTTTAATGACTGGAAGTTCTGTAGTTCTAACATTGTTGAGTCCATTAGGAGTGTCTATTGATGTAATGTTCTCCTATTATGATCATTATGTTACTGAAAAACGAAGAGAATTCTGAGTTTCACTATTGCATTTTCGTTGTGTTTGTCCCTTTTTCATTTTTAATTGCTGCTTTTTTCTATTTATAGTTGATAATTACAATGGCCCAATTTTAGTTCTGGACTTTTCCTCGTAATAATTTTTGACATGATAAATCCACCATATGCTTGTCCATTGATTGCTAGTCTGAGCTTGAACTGTCACCATAAATGTTGTCTTATTCTAGAAGAGTACTTTATTTTTGCCACTTCTTTTAACATGGAATATTGATCAAGGGAATTGCACATGGTATATTTCGCCAACCTTCCTACAAGTAACTTCATTCAATTGAAAATAATCTTAAGTTGTTCACACCGGGAAGAATAGAATGGATGCTTGCTGATCAAGAAGCAATCACCTATTCCTCTTCAAGTTCTATATATCCTTATAAAGTCTGTAAAGTTTGGAATATTAGTTTTCTTTTCTTGCTTATAACTAGAAAGGTGCTGGTCCTTTATTTATAGAATTTATAAAAGAATTGGTGTTACCTGCAACTATAAAAGTTCTATCCTTAATTAAAAATCAGTAAAGTTTGTAATATTGCTTTCTTTTCTTGCTTATAAGTAACTAGAAGGGGATTCGTGTTACCCGTATCTATAGAACTATTACCATGGCCAGTGTCTCTGACTACCAAGATGGTATCTCTCTCTTTCTTTTTCTGCCTTTTTGAGTGTGAAAGATTTCATCTGCATGTTATTCATGTTGTGAAGAATATAATACTTTATCATTACAAAATTTGGATTGACTGCTAGGCAGCGTTGTCTAGCTCTAAACAACAGTGTATAGCAGCTCGTCCAGCTAGGGCCAATTCCAAATTTTCTAGTGTAAAATATATCAATATTAATATTAAAATTTCAGGGACTGTAAGATCCTTTTCCAACACACGTCCAACCCATTATAGAATGAAAATACAGTTAGTCGCAAAATGAAACTTGAATGGGATTTTGATTAGTTTATCCATCTTAAACAATTTAATGACACTTGTAATGGGTACCTTGTGGACGACACCTGTGTATTTGGAGCAGAAGTCTTTGTTACTAAAGAAACAAGCAGTGTTACTAAAGAAACAAGCAGTGGTAAAGGACAGTGCTTAACCTTGATAACCAACCCCCAAACTGTTAAGCATCTTCGGAAGATTGAAAACTTCCCAGACTTAAATGAAGAATCCTACAAGTATTCGAAGCTGGGGGTCAGAATGGTATTGGAAATATGGCTTGACTTCACACGTACATCTTATGGTTTGTTCAGAATTCAGAAATACCTTTAACTGTTCTCCAATGATGATTAATTGTTGCAGGAACATAATCCTCTATCCTAAGGGAAATATTCGTGGTGCTGTTCATCTTTCTTTGTTCTCTGCTTTATCATATTTGACATCTATTACTCCTGTTTCTAAAGTATTTGTAGAGTTCACCTTGCGTATCCTGGATCAAGTGAATGCTAGGCACACGGCTTTTTTAAGAGTAATCTAGAATAAACTTGAAATATTCATTTTCTCTTGCAGCAAAACATACTTTCAGAGCCTCAGCTGTGGATTGGGGTTGGTCCCGCTTCGTTTCATCCAGTTACTTCTATAATCCAGCTTCTGGTTGTCTAGTGGGGGATGTGTGCTTGGTGGAAGCAGAGGTGATAGTGCTTGGAATTGACAAAGAACTGTAATAAGTATTTGTTATAGAAACATTGGGATGTAACTTTTTATTGTATAATTAGATGAAAATTTACTTATTAATGATTTCCATGACCATGGTTGCTCAATTTTCTCAAGATATTAAATCGCTTTCTCCCAAACATCTACAATATGTGATGCTTATATAGGACTTGGTATATTTTACATTTAAGAATAAATATTTACATACTTGAAGTATTATTATATAACACGTTCAAACTTAAAATAACTATTTATAAAACTGTTTAAGTTGTAGAAGGTCAGCCAGTATATGTCAAAGGAGACTGTGTGTGTTGGGAAGTCTGCAAAATCGTGAGGCAGAAGATACAATGAGTACTTATTAAAAAAAAAAACCACAGAAATATAATAAAATATTATTAAAATAAATAATTACCTTTTAATTTCTGATATATATACATATATATATATATATATATATATATATATGATCAGAAATTTACAGTATGAAAAATGAATGAAATGGATTCTTTGCTTCTACTGTGTGCACGTTGTTTTAATTTGTTGTATTACCTCAATAATAACATTCGTACAATGAAAAAGCACTAATTAAGTTGTTGACACCATCAAGCAAGCATATAGAGTTTAATATATTATAATTAACTAATTCAAATGTTGTTCAAAAAGCGCACAAAACTTTCTCTTAAGCAAAGGATAACAGTTTTCCTTTGCAAAAAAATTTAAGTTTGGAATATTTTGCTCTCTCTCTTTTCCCTTATAAATAGACTACAACTCTGATTTATATCTTATCTGTATCTCAGCAATTCTTTGAAGAACTTAGTCTGCAATGGGTAGTTTTTCTGATGATGGTATGTATATATATGTGTGTGTGTGTGTGTGTGTGTGTGTTTGTGTTTGTTCCTCTTTTCTCTCTTTCAAGTTCGCTTGTCTATGTGGGTGTGCACATGAGTGATGAAATGTTCTATTGCAGACGTGACAAGAACAGTTTCGGATGCACCACCAACTCATTACACAGTCAAAATTCAATCATTTTCATTACTTCTGAAAAATTCAATCGAAAAATATGAATCCGGGGAATTTGAAGCCGGAGGCTACAAATGGTATGAATTCTCAAACTATATATATATACATATAAGGTATGTTATTTTGTTTTCACTGTTGCAGGAAACTGATTTTCTACCCAAAGGGAAACACAAAGAAGAATGTGATAGACCACATTTCTGTCTACATAGCAATGTCAGATACAAGTTCCCTCCAACTTGGTTGGGAAGTCTATGCTGTTTTCAGACTGTTTTTGCTTGATCAGAACAAGGACAAGTATTTCATACTTCAAGGTTGTCAATTAACTAATTCATTAACATAACATCTTGGTGAAATTGCAAGCTTAATTGATACGATGATATATAATATTTGGTTGGCCTGAACAGATGCGACAGGAAAGGAGAAAAGATTTCATGCACTGAAGCTTGAATGGGGGTTTGATAGGTTCATGCCACTTAAATCATTTAACGATGCTTCAAATGGGTATCTGTTGGAGGACAATTGCGTCTTTGGTGCTGAAGTTTTTGTTAGAAAAGAAAGAATTTGCAAAGGCAAGGGGGAGTGCTTATCGATGATCAAAGATGCTCCCAGTACTAAACATCTTTGGAGGATCGAAAACTTCTCCAAATTGGATCAAGAATGTTATTATTCCTCTGTATTTGTCACCGGAGATCAGAAATGGAAGATACAGTTGTATCCAAAGGGAAGACGGCATGGATCTGGAAGTCATATTTCTCTGTACTTGGTTTTGGCAGATTCAACAACTCCTCCAGGTTCCAAGATCTATGCAGACTACACACTGCGAATCCTGGATCAAGTACAGGCCAGGCATTTATCGGGTAAAGGTGATTACTGGTTCAGTGAAACAAAGAAAGAAAGTGGTTGGGCAAGATATATTTCGTTCAGCTACTTAAATCAGTCAGGCAGTGGCTGTATACTCAAGGATGTCTGCTTGGTGGAAGCAGAGGTTACTGTTCATGGAATTTCCAGTTCAATGTGATGTAACCAAGTTTAATTCATATGTAATTGCAAAAATTCCGGAAGGCAAATTACTTTATTTTATTTTATTCTATTCTATTCATGTGCGAGTTAAACACTCAAGGAATATCTTAATCACCCCCTACCTCGCTAATGTATAAGTAAGAAAAACGTAATTGGAAACAATTCTTTTCTTCCAAAAATAAAAGCTTTAAAACATTTTCTCCCCTGGCTAGTCTTTGTCTCTACTGCCCCCATCTTTCTTTTTTTTTTTTTTTTAACTGAAATTTAAATATAATTATTTAAATATTTAAAAATTATTTATTTTGTTAATTTATATTTAAATATATATTAAAAATATCTAAATATAATTAAATTTAAAAATAATTTAAATATTTTATTTATTAATAATATTTATAATTTACTATTTAATATTTATAAATATAAATACCTTAGATTAGTTTAAAATTTTTAATACAATTTCAGTTTCAGTTGTGTTTAATAATAAATAATAATAATTTACGTACAACCACCTTTGATTGCGAACATCCTAGTAGCCAAGCAAAAAACTAAGACTGCCACGTCAGTATAATAGGTGGGAAGGGCCGACAAGGGAAAGGGCCACGTGGATCTGAAAACTTCCGGTGTACGACCACGTAGTTTACAAAAGGACAAAACTCGCCGTATGAATTTACACTTCAGCTAATTTCACATTGCCTGTCACATTTTCCATTTCATAAACCACTCAACATCTACCAAATGAGCTACGAGCGATTCTCCTCAACAATCCATTGGTCTGTTATTTTAAAATAAATCACCGAGAGTAACTCAGCACAATAGAAACATCCAGCGAAAGAATCATCATCAAAAGCCTCTCTCCCCCGCCAGAATATATATATATATATATATATATAAACTCCATCCTCCGTAATCGAGTTCAGAACAACACAGAATCGCGCATACAGCACACTGAAATTTTGTCTGGAAACATGGATATAGAGCTGAGGAACATGGGGCTTGATCCATCGATCATAGATCATCTGCACGAGATCCTGGATTTCTCAGATGAACCAGAACAGAAAGTCCACCACGCACCGTCGCGAGCCTACGTCAGAGAGAAAAGAGCGATGGCTGCGACGCCGGCGGACGTGAAAGAGTATCCGAGTTCATACGTCTTCGTGGTGGACATGCCGGGTATGAAGGCAGACCAGATAAAGGTGCACGTGGGGGAGGATAACGTGCTGGTGGTGAGCGGGGAGAGGAAGAGAGAGAAGGATAAGGATGTTGTGAAGTATGTAAAGATGGAGAGGAGGCTGGGGAAGTATTTGAAGAAGTTTGTACTTCCGGAGAATGCTGATACTGATAAGATCACGGCGGTTTATCAGGACGGAGTGCTGACGATCACTGTGGAGAAGAAGCCGGCACCGGAGCACAAGAAGCCGAAGACCATTGAGGTCATGTTGGCTGGAACAGGATCGACGATGCATGCATGAGGGTTTGAGTACGTCTACTTTTTGGGATGTAAAACGGTGTCATTTCGGCGTGTTTTTCTTTCCTCTTGGTGTTTTCTTGCATGTTCACTTATCTCTGTCGTGTTGTGTTTTGTCCTTAATTCTTCCTTTGCAAGGGAAGACAGAATATGTAATCACAAGTATAAATGATATGAAAAAATAATGATCTTTGCATTACACAATTTCTATATATATATATATATATATATATATAATAAAAAAAGAAAACAAAAGAGAGATCGAGTTATCAGTAATACTAAAAAAATTTATTTAAAAATATTATAAAAAAAGAAAATAAAAGAGAGATCGAGTTATTAAATAGTACCTTGTGGTTAAGATATGAAGTTAGTATGGAGAATATCACTTCACTCCCTTTCTTTTTTGTGAAAGTATATTTTAGTCCTACTGTGTTACAGATACTTCTATCATTTCTTCCATTACCCCACTTTAGTTGTTATGATTAAATTTCGTCAAATTCATGTACTGCAAAGACAAATATTAAAATGAGGGATTCAATTCTGGTATCTGTTTTTCTTGATTTTTAAGGAGACTTTGATGTTAATATTTAAAATGAAATATGTTGACATATGTTAATATTTAAAATGAAAGATAAAAATTCGATTTTATTATTCATTTACTATTATAAATTATTATAATTAAAGATAAAAATTATATTCGTAATCTAATCACTAAAACTCACTGTTTACTACTATGGTTGACTATCACCAACCATTATTTGTTGACAAACGACATCTATTTAAGAAATCGTAAATATCACCGAAATTTTTGTTAAATATCTTATACAATAATATTATTATTATTTTTATTTAAGCAACTATTTGACGTAGATATAAAATTAAATTTTTAGTTATAAATATTTAACTTTAGACGGACAACAAAAGGTCATTCAAACAGAAACAATGATTATACTATTATGTAAAACACTCAACAAATTTTTTTTTTATATTTATAATTTTTCAAATGCTGGCGGTTAATGGTAGTCAACGTTAATAGTTGGTGGTTAAATAAAAAATAATAATTTTTACTTTTAATTATAGTAAATTAAAATAATAAATAATTCAAATTTATTAAAGGATAAAAGTCGTTTTAGTCTCAAAGTTTGGCTAAATACCCTCATAAGTTCTAGTAGTTTTAAAAATACCCTTAAAAGTCCTAATTTTCTATAGAATACTTATTATACCCTTATACATAATATTTAATAAAAAACTAATACATTTTTAAAACTTAATAAAAGTTCTAACTTTATATAAATTATATTTATGTAAAATATATTAATTAATAAATAAAAATATTGGTCATTATATAATATATTATAAAATAGTTTTTATTGTAATTTATTGTAAGAAATTAAATAATAATAAATTACATATTTGTAATTATTAAAAATTAAATACAACTAAAAGATAAAGTATTAATTATTAATAAAATATAGATTTATAATCTATTTGTTTTATAGTATAATAAATATTTATGATTATATTATAATTTAAAATTACTAAAACTTATGAGGGTATTTTTAAAACTACTAGAACTTATGAGGGTATTTAACCAAATTTTTAGGACTAAAACGACTTTTATCCTTTATTAAAATCAAATCTAAGCCTTCTATTTTAAATATTAACACATAAAAAATAATTATAACATATTTATATTTGATGTTTTTAATTAAAAAAAAAATATTTTAACTTAGAGTTTTCTTGGAATATCTTTCACAACTCTTTTATATTTGTGCTCCTTCACTCTAATTGACCTTTCAGATCCATGCTATAATAAAAGCTATTATTGTTCTCTCTCGTCATCTCCCTTCTTCTAGAATTCTATCAAATCTTTACCGCCAAAGCAATTTTGTCTCTCACCGGAGAAGGTGTTTTACTCCCTCTTTGATGAATGAAACTTCTCCTATTTTCATTTGTAATATAAATTTTCACTTAAATCTAAATATATAGTGATTTATTTTTATTTTATGATAGTTTTTTTATTTAATAATAGTTTATATCCATTCATATTTAGATTTGTGATGGTTTTATTATTTTTGTTTGTTGTTATTATTATGATTTTATTTTCTTTTAGATTTAAAAGATTGAAGATTTATATGAAAAAATTTAAAGGTGTGAAGTTTTAAATCTGAAAGATTTTAAACTATGATGAAATTATTGCAAAAAGTTTGTTAAAAAATTAAATTGAACTTCCATTTGTTTTGTTAGCCAAAAAAAAGAAAAAAAAAATTTATTTGTTGACCAAAAAGTTACATAATATCAAAGCGTAAGTCAACAAAACTATGACCAACATTTAGGCCCTAATTATATAATCACTATTTAAAAATATTAATTAAATTTTTTTAACAAAAATATTTTTATTTAACAATTTTTTTTTTAATACAAAGTGTATTTTTAAATTAAAAATAATTTTTTATTGGAAAGTATACTTTTGAGATCAGAAGTGTTCCTTTTTTCTTAAATTTATGTTGATAATCTTGAAAATATTATTAAAATAATGTTGTTGATTTATTGAGAATATCACACATAATTGTTTAATTTGTGTTACTGGAAAGCGACAATACACGTGGCTGCTGGTTATAAAAATAAAAAAATATTTGGCATCTAATTCTTAAAAGTATTATAAAATATATATATTTTAATCCTATTAATTTAGAAGTTGTCGATATTTTATTCGTATTAAACACGTTCACTAATTATTTAATGAGAAAATAATTTATTTTCATTTTACATTATATTTATAATAAACTCTTTTAACTCTTAACAGATTTATCATCTAATACTAATTAAAAACGTTTATGATGTATTAAAATATATCATTATGGATATTGTTAGACTTGTAAAGATTTGGTTTCTACTAAATTAAGGATAAATTTGGACATAAATTATTGCAAAACTTCTTACAATAATTTCAACTTCTAACTTCGGATAAATTTTTTATTTATATATAATTCGTTATCAATATTGTTAAGTTTAAAATTTATTGGTATAAAATGAATGTCAAAATAAATTAATATTTATTTTATTTATAATAAATTAAAGACAAAAGTCTATATATCTTCTCTCAGATTTGTAGAAATTCTAATTTAAAAGAAAGTTTATAAAAAAATACAAACCTTTTCTATAAACAGTAAATTTGTCAAAATATTCTAAATCTATTTTTTTTTTAAATTACAAAATAAAATTACTAAACCTTAATGAAAAAGAGTAAAACTTTAACCATTACACCAAACACATTTTAAATATATATTTTTCAATCCTTAATAAATAACTCTTTTGAAAATGCATATTTAATAATTAATAAGATGGAAAATGTATAGCATCCCATGCTACAGAGGGGTCAACGTTCGTTTTTTTCGTAAGAATATCACACTAAATTTAAATTAAGAGAAATTGACGAATATTCTCTTGACGTATGGGGTAATAGACAGATACCTCTTGATATTTGAAGAGTGACAAATACCCCTCTCAGGTTTGAACAAATAGACAAATACCCCTTGAATTACTATGTTATCACACAAATGACTATTTTATCCTTATATATTTAAAAAGTATATTAATTAACTATTTTAACTTAATTATTAATACATAATAACCAATATACCTTTATAATATATTTTTTGATAATTATGTATTCAAATATTTTTATAATTAGTCAATAATTTATTATTAATATTTTAAATAATTTTATTATACTAATTTAATTTATAACGCAATCAACTAAAATAAATTCTAAATAGTATTTAAATAATATAAATTATATTATTTATATTTTAAAAATAATTATATAATTTATACATAATTATAGTAATTTATAAATAAAATAACTTAAATAATTTATGTAATTTATAACAAAATATTCTTAATTTATAACACAATTAATTAAAATAAAATCAAATAATGTTTGTATTATATTAATATATTATTTATAATTTTAAGAATATTTATATTATTTATACATAAATTTATTAATTTATAAAATAATTTGAATAATGTATATAATTTATTATTAAATTTCTAAAAAATATTAAATATTATTAATATAATGATAATAAAATTATTTAAAATATTAATAATAAATTATTAATTAATTATAAAAATATTTAAATATATAATTATTAAAAAATATATCATAAAAATATATTAATTATTATATATTAATAATTGAATTAAAATAATTAATTAATATATTTTTTAAATATATAAAAATAAAATAATTATTTATATGATAGTATAGTAATTCAAAAAATATTTATCTAGTTATGCAAATTTGACATATCTCTCCTCAAACACCAGAAAATATCTGTCTATTACTCCCCATATATTAGGATATTGGTTAATTTCCTTTAAATTAATTTGTTAATGGGCCACGTAAATCCTAAAACCTTCCGTAACGTTCTAGAACGACATACTTAGATACTAATAGAAACTCCTGGAAACTCCCCACACTTTCCGCAGCTCTCTCCAGAACATTCCGATCCCGCCCCCACATTTATCTATAAATACCCAGAACGCCCTCCCCCCTCCTCATCGAAGGCGAATTGTGATTATACGTTGTCGTGTCAGCTGCTAATTTTACGAAATTTCTCCGCGAGCAACCAATAGAAAGAGAAGCATGGATTTCAGAATTATGGGATTGGAGTCTCCTCTCTTCTCGACGCTCCAGCAAATGATGGAGGTGGCGGAAGACCCCGACAAGACGGTCAACGCGCCGTCGCGTACGTACGTTAGGGACGCCAAGGCGATGGCCGCGACGCCGGCTGACGTGAAGGAGTATCCGAACTCGTACGTGTTCGTGATCGACATGCCGGGGTTGAAGTCAGGGGACATTAAAGTTCAAGTGGAGGAGGACAATGTGCTGCTGATATGCGGTGAGAGGAAGAGGGAGGAGGAGAAAGAAGGAGCCAAGTACGTGAGAATGGAAAGGAGGGTTGGAAAGTTTATGAGGAAGTTTGTGCTGCCTGAGAATGCTAATACGGATGCGATATCGGCGGTGTGTCAGGACGGAGTGTTGACGGTAACAGTGGAGAAGCTGCCACCGCCGGAGCCCAAGAAGCCAAAGACAATCGAGGTTAAGATTGCTTGAAACAGGAGCTGGGTTGTGGTTTGCTTGGGAGTCTATGAATGAATAATGGGCACTCTTCCGGGTGTATTAGGAGTGTGTGTTTTTGTTTTCGGTCCGGTTGTTTTGGGTTGGAGTCTTCCGAGTGTGTATTAGGACTTAGGAGTGTGTGTTTTTGGTTTTCGGTCCGGTTTTTTTGGGTTGGAGTTTGCTGTAATGGCTTCTTTTCTTTTATGATGTGCTACATATTAATAATATATTTCGATGTTCTGTTTTCAATATTATCTAAAAAATATTTTAGAAAAAGAGTACCCAATTGATTTTTTATTATTCATATGATCTGATTACTCCAAATTTTTTATTCGATGTTCATATTGCACAGGTATATTTAACATTTATATATATATATATATATATATATATATATATATTTTATTTTTGTTTGCATTTCTGTACCGTATGCTCAGTTTTATGCAATCCTTTCCAGAAATTGTGTCGAGGAGATATCAGAAATTGTCATTAGTTTTAAATCCTCTACAATTGACTACAGCATATACACAAATGGTCATACTACATATGGTTATTAATTACATTACCTTTATCTAATATATCTTAAATTTCATTTTTAAAGTTTCAAATTTTATATCTGAATGTAAAAATGTTGAATTATATTACTTTTTTTGTTCTTTACACATGCTGTATCTAATCTAAAATCTAAAATTTAAGATAAATTAAAAACTTGAAAATGTGAAACATCTACACAAAAAGTTGAGCATAAAAACTTTGGGAAAGATGTAGCTAAGTATACATATATTTATCAATAATTATGCTCTGACAATTCATGAAAACCTAAAACAAGAGTGAAGAATAATTTATGCACACTCCCAAAGAGAAAATACCCCGGTAGTCTATTTAGAACCGATTGAAGATGATAGTATAATTCTTTAAGAACAAGCAACATTAAAGTTTATGATGTAATAAAATAATATATCATTATGGATATTGCTAAACTTGTAACGATTTGGTTTCTACTAAATTAAGGATAAATTTGGACATAAATTATTGCGAAACTTCTTACAATAATTTCAACTTCTAACTTCGCATAAATTTTTTATTTATATATAATTCGTCATCCATATTGTTAAGTTTAAAATTTATCGGTACAAAATGAATGTCAAAATAAATTGATATTTATTTTATTTATAATAAATTAAAGGAAAGAATCTATATATTTCTCGTGAGATTTATAAAAATTTTAATTTAAAAAAAAGTTTGTAAAAAAAAATACAATCCTCCATTATAAACAGTAAATTTATTAAAATACTATAAATTTATTTTTATAAAATTATAAAAAAAAATTACTAAATCTTAATAAAAAAGAGTAAAATTTTAACCATTACACCAAATACATTTTAAATATATATTTTTTAATTCTTAATAAATAATTCTTTTAAAAATATATATTTAATAATTTCTATAATAATAAAAATTATTTTATTATTATAAAACTTATAATTAAAAAAATTTATATAATAACTTGAATTTAAAATTATTATCAAATAATAATAAAATTATTCTTAAATAATTATTAAAAAAATAAATTTAAATGGTTATCAAATAAAATTATTATTAACACTAATAAAATTTCTCAACACTTTTTCATTCACCTTCTTCTCTTCAATTGTGTCTCCGCAACCTCTTATTTGGTCTATAATCTCAGTAACTCTAGGCAAAAATCATGAACATTTTCATTTTATTTTATTTCCAAATTGTCAAACTCTTTCCACAAAGTTTGCAACATGATGCTGACAGCCTTTTCAGAATCTTTAAATTCTTGCTTCAAAATTTTCCAAGCATTTTCGGCTTTTTTGACACAAAAATTTCTAAAAAAAATTACCTTGTTGACTCCTTGCTAAATGAAACGCAATACAGTAGCATCTTTCTTTTTGTCATGCTTGTATTGCTTTTGTTGAGCTTGAGTCCAACATAAAGAACTTCTTGATTCTGGTGGTTCAAGATATTTAAATTTGACAACTTCCCATAGATATTGGGAGATGAAAAATGTTTCCATTTGACTACTCTTCAAAAATTGGAACTTGACTTAGAGAATATGAAAATAAAGTAGGGACGGGATTTAATGTCATTATAATGAAAATTTTGAGAAGTGGTCCAATACCAAATTTGTTGGGTGCAAGCGGAAAGTAAGTGAGAAACTAAAACATTGTTACTGAAAACTTCCTAAAACATTCATTAATCCTAAAAGAGAGTTACATTTTCTGCAAAGCATTTGCTATTGCAATTTAATACATTGGTCTTGCTATTTTTTTTTTTTCTTGCTTTCATTACAACTTAAATTACAATATGAATTAACTAGCTAACCAAGGAGACTTTTGTTTTATCAATAAACTTCTTAAAGACTCTGCAACTATCAAACTTATATTCTGACTTCTACGATGTTATTGTGTTTGCAAATTTACAATAACGGAGCTCCTGGATGAATTATGCCTTTAGGCCCTGAATTTTATTTATGCTCTAGGTCTACGAGATGCTCTTGTTCACCTTTTATAAAAGAACGTCATTTATGGATGTTATCATGAGGTTCATTACAAGTAGCCAACTACTTGCAATACCCATTAGTCTCAACAAACTCATTGTTTTCCTTTTCCTCCTCTGGTTTCCCAGAAGCCAAACATAAAACTATTGCCAAAACTTCAATCTTTCAATGATAGATAAAGAAATATACTTTTTTTTAGGATTGTGATTTTGAGGAGTATAATTTTATATTTATTTTATATTTTATATTTTATATTTTATAATTTTATTTTAAAAATAGTTATATGCTATTAAAGTTAAAAAAAAATCAACTTAAAAGAGTAAAATTGTTATATTTTATTGTATTACACTCATTTTTTTAGGGTAAGTCAAAAGGATGAATTTTCAAAAACCCTCCATCTACCTATAATCTTCACAAACCTCAAAGAAAGTATGTAAAAATACCCCTTGATAATTAGTTAAGAAAGAAAATAAAATACCAAATAATTTTACTAGATTCTTGTACTTTTATGCATTAATAGCAAATTATCGAATTACAGAAAAGGAAATGTAACTTTTTTTTTAGTTATGTTGGCTAATGTTGATATTCACTGTACTGTTAATGACTAGTCTCAATGTAATTTTGGCTAGCAATATCCCAAAAATAGTCTGTTGCTTAAGGTTTGGTTTCTGTCTCTGTGGACAAATTTATTTTCGTGGTTTTTTAGTTGGTAGAATAGTTTGGTTTTGGTTTATGGATTGTTTACACTTTGGTTGTGTAGATGATTTCTAATATTTTATTTTTTTTATTTATTCGAATTTAGGCAGATATGGAGAAGCTGATTGATCTGGGGTATACAAGGCCAAAATCTTTGTAGCTATTATAGAGCTTAATTAATTTCTAGTGGTTCTAATGGCATTGTGATGAGTGATCTTTGTAGCTAGGATTAATCATTCTAGTTTCATTGTTATGCATTTTGTAGTTTGATAAATAGTATTGATTAAAGGTTTCCTTTTCAAATTTACTGATTAAATTATTGAAAGCATGAAACTAAATAAGAACACATGCAATTTTTTTTACTTGGCTGGGTATTACCTAGGAACGGAGCTAGAATCTAAGATATAGGAGGCCAAATAATACTTTAATTTTTTAAATTTAAAAATTAATAAATAAATATTAAAATTCAAATATTAAAATAAAAAAAAAAGATAATCATGATGAATTTATCATTAAAATTATCATAATTATAATTTATAATTATATTTATACAAACTTGTATATAATAGATTTAGATAATGCATAAATTTAAATGACCTATATGAAAACACTTTGAAGATACTATTTTTTTTTTTTGAAAATTTTTTCTCTCCTTACCTCGAGTTGACGAAGAGAGAAAATTAAAAAAAATTAAGTAAAATAGCTAAAAATACCCCATTTTTGTTCCAAAAAATAAAAAATGCCATCCTTGCAAAAAATTAATAAAAAATGTCAATTTTTAAGTAAAAGATATTAAACACATAGTTTTTCTATAAGGAGAATGTTTCCAAAATTATACAGTTTTTTCTTACAAAATATTTTTTAATTATATGAAAGACAAAATTAAATAAGTAATTCTTTAAAGAAAAAATACTTTATATGTAAAGCATTAATAAATAGGCGAGATCACTATTTTGAAATTTAAGAAATAATATATTTAACTAATTACCATTATATAATTTAAAAATAGATAATTAAAATTATAAAAAATAGGAAAACACCAATTTTAATCTAAAAATACCATACTCTTAAAAACATTTGAGAGGCCAAACGGATATTATACATGCTCTAATTAAAATTATAAAGAAATTAATAATGTATTAAAAAAATTTGATAGAGCTTGGGGTCCATAGCCCCCTTAGTCCCCTAAAAAGCTTTGGTACTGGTATTATCTACTCCACGTGATCACGTCCAACTATTGAATAATCCAATAACTAATAAAATATTACAAATACTAATCGAACTTAAACAAAATAAAGACTGATTCTATCATTTTGTCGTTGCCATGTAGAATCAACTAGTTGGATTTATTCAATGAGCACCACTTATTTTGTTTGTTTTGGTGTGGAGTTGAATTTTCTCCAAAATCGCAAGACTAGTTCCCTGGAAGCAAAATATTCTTCTCCAACAAAGATTTCTTTCCCAAAAAATACAAAATCATACTTAGAAGATATGTTTTTAAGTTTAAAATAAAAAACCTTAAGTTGTTGAAAAAATCATGCTCAAAGGGTATATTTGTAGCTTAATTTTGCATCAAAAATAAAATCTTTTAAAACATAGAGATAAAAATAACATATGGCAACTCTCTGTCGATGCCTACATATTATTTTCACATGACATGTATATAGAGAAAATACTTTGTCCTAGAGAGACTTTGACTTAAATTCTAATTTAAGAAAGAGATAAGATCATCTCTCCTAAACAAGTAGTGATTTAACAATTTCTCCAAATCTTCAAATTTCAAAATTTTCCAATATTTTTCTACCCAATCTCCTAATATATAGTTTTGTTGCAACATAATAGTCTTGGATTATATAACATGAAATACGTATTGCCATGAGATGTACAAATATTGACCATATCATATACTATTAGAAAAAATCTAAAATGGTATACATTCAAGATTTATGGAAGGCCAAAAATTAGACCTTGGTTAAGTTTAGTAGTATGTCTTGCTTAATAAAGCTTTGGTAGGTGGCCTTATTTGGGTAGTCAAAACAGACTAAAAAGCAAAGCCACTCCTATAGATACGAGAGGTTTTCTCCCCATTTTAATTATCCCTAAAATTGAGAGAAAATCTTAACTGAGGAAGAAAAAAGTAATTAAAGAGGTTTTGAAGAGAAAAGCTTGGGAAATTTGAGAGAATTTTTTGTGAGAAACCATTTTGAGTGAATTTGTGATTTGGTTTGTGAGTTTGAGTGTTTGTAAATATTTGTAATTTTTCCTATAGTAAAAAATCTGCAGCAACTCGTAGACATACGTCAATTTGTGCCGAAACACATAAATTATGTGTGTTTTTATTGTTCTGCTATTATTATCGCATTGTCTCTAATTTGGCTTATAGGAAAAATTTTAAGATAGAATGATGATTTTTTTTCCCCAACTTCCCTAACAACTAATTCTAAAAAGAGGTAAATTTTTCACACTTAAGTATTTGGTTATATCTCTTACGTGCACATTGATTTTGCTTAAAGAAGTAAATTAGATCTAAAGTCTAAGAAATGTCTTTGTCATATATGGTGGTGATGGATTAGTTATGGTTTTGGGATTACAATCCAAAGATCATCAAAAATAGAGATGTCATATTCAATGAGAATGTGATGTATAAAGACAGGTTAGCCATAAAATCAATCAAGTTCAATTCAAATACTAAGTCAAAGGAATTTACTGAGTTCGAGAAAATTTCTAGAAATGATGTTCAAACTAGTTCTGAATCAATTTAAGAATAACCAAGCACACTAAGATTAAAACGTTTCTCCAAAATTCCTAAATCAATCGAACATTATTCGCCTTCTTTACACTATATATTGTTGACTGATAATGGAGAACTAGAGTGTTATAATGAAGATATGCAAGTGGAATTTTCAGTCAAGTAGGAGTCTACCATAAAAGATAAGATGGACTCGTTCAAGTCAAATCAGATATGGGAACTAGCTGATCTAGCAAAAGGCAAAAAAGCTCTACATAGCAAGTGATTTTTCAATATCAAAGAAGAGCACGATGAAAGCAAGCACTATAAAGCAAGATTCGTTGTCAAAGGCTTTCAACAAAAAAAAAATATTGACTACTATAAGATTGGTATTGAAAATTATAGTTGTAGAGAATTTACATCTTGAAGAGTTAAATGAAAAAACAGTTTTTCTTTATAATGATTTGGAGGAAGAAATTATATCAAGCAGTTACAAGGTTTTATAAAAGTAGGCAAAGAAAACATGGTATGTAAGTTAAAAAAGAGCTTACACATTTTAAAATAAGTTTCTACACAATGGTACAAGAAGTTTGATAGTTTTATGAACAGTAATAGTCTTACAAGATGCCAAGCATATTATTAATGCTACATCAAAAAGTTCAATAATAGCTTTATTGTTTTATTATTGTACGTAGATGACATACTTGTTGTAGGTTTAGACATGGAAGAAATTGTCAATTTGAAGTAGAAATTTTCAAAACAATTTGCAATGAAAGATTTGAGTGTTGCAGAGTAGATGCTTGGAATAAGGATTAAGAAAGACACGAAATCAGGGACTTTGATATTATCGCAAGCTAAGTACATTAATAAAGTATTCTGTATATTCAACATGTAAATTGTTAAACTAATAAGTACGCCTTTAAGTGTTCATTTCAGACTCTCCAAAGAACAATCGCCAAATATAGAAGAAGAGTGTGCATACATGATGAAGGTCTTATATGACTTACAATTCGAAATATAATGTATGTCATGGTTTGTATTAGACTAGATATTGCTCAAGTAATAAAAGTTGTTAGTAGATATATGAATAGTCCAAATAAAATACATTGGGAAAAGGTCAAATAAATCATTAGATGTCTACAAGGTACCATAGACAAGCACTTTTTTGCAAAGGTAGAGATATAACACTAACAAGCTATATAGATGTTGACTTAGTCAAAAATGTCGACAACAAAAATGCATTCTTAGGTTCCTCAACTATAGAAGACTGTTGCTCTCTCTACAATTGAAATTGAATATATAACATGAGTATAAGCGAGCAAAGAGATGATTTGGCTACAAAATTTCTTAGAGGAATTGGGCAAGAAATAGGAAAATAATGTTTTGTATTGTGATAGCCAAGTGAAATTCACTTAGTAAAGAATTCATCTTTTCACTCAAGGACAAAGCACATATAAATGCAATATCATTTTATCCGGCCACTTCTAAAAGATGAGATTTCAAAACTTGAGAAGATCTGTGGAAGTCAAAGTTCGGCGGACATGCTAACAAAGATTGACTATTGATAAACTGAAGCTATGTTTAACTTTAGTTGGTCTGCATGGATAACAAGATGAGTAAGAGCTGTTACATTGACCAAAGTGTAAAGGCATATTGAAATCAGTCTTCAAGTGGGAGATATTGTTAAGAAAATCTAGAATAATATATATTCAAAATTTATGGGAGACCAATAATTAGATCTTTGTAAGGTTGATAGCACGTTTTGCTTGAAAACGTTTTGGTAGGTGGCCTAATTTTGTAGTTAAAATAGATTAAATAGGCAAAAAGCCTCTCATATAAATACAAGAGGTTTTCTCCCCGTTATAATTATCTCAAAAATTGAGAGAAAATCCCAAGTAAGATAAAAAAGAAATTGAAGAGGATTTTGAGATAAAAGCTTAGGAAACTTGAAAGAATTTTTTTGGAGAAAAGTTATTTAGAGTATTTAGGTTTATAAGTTTGAGTGTTTGTAAACAATTGTATAATATTTCCTATAATAAAAAATCTATAGCCACTCGTGGATATAGGCAATGTTGAATAATGCTTAAAACTTTACTGCAGAATTAATTTATATTTTTTGGCTTAATGAGTTAGTAGTATTTAGTTGATTTGGTCAATTAGCATGTGTTTACTGTTGAAGATTTTTTGTTGAGCAATACTTTGAGTTAATGAGCCATGTTTAGTATTTCCATTTTAGTTACTGTTTTTAACTGGTTTAGATCAATTGTATGCCTATTTAATTGGGCTTTAAATGTTGCATTTTGATTTATGAATAAAAAAGTTGGCAGTTTACTTTGTTTCCAAGGATAAAAAGGCTTTGTTTCTTGTTGGCCTTTATTTTATTCCCAATAATTTTTAGTATCAAAACATTGAGAGAAAAAATAAAACATGTGTAGCTTATCTTCTTTTTCAAAAGCTCGATTGGGTTTTAAAATGAAAAAATGGAAAGTAAGAGAAAGAAGCACAAGTGAGATAAACACAAACAAAGAAAAAAAGTCAACTATGGCAAGCAACGACACCAATCCATCTTCTCAACCCCTAATTCCAATTTTTAAAGGGAAAATTATCACTTTTGATGCCTCGAAATAAAGACAATGTTTAAGGCTCAAGAGCTATGGAATTTGGTGAAGAACAAGTTTCAAGACATGAATTTGGTCAAACCCGACAAATATTACAAGAGACTTGAAAGCAAAATGCAAAGGCTCTATTCCTAATTCAACAAGCCCTTGATAAAGATATTTCTCCTAGAATTACAACAACAAACACCTTTACTCAAGCATGAAAGATTCTAAAAAAAGAGTATTTGGGCAACAAGAAAGTAATTACCATAAAATTACAAACCTTTCATCGTGATTTTGAAACATTGGCCATAAAAGAAAAAGAATTTGTGCAATAATTTTTGTCTAAGATGTTTAGGATTGTTAATCATATGAAATCATATGGTGAAAGTGTTAGTAGTAAATTTTTTATGAGTAATGTTTTGATGAGTTTAGCCTTAAATTTTGATCATATAGTCAATGCAATTAAAGAATTTAATAACTTATCTACTTATTCCTTTGATGAATTGATGAGTTCTTTATTAGCCCACGAAGTTAGGCTTAGTAGATCCCATGAAAAAGTTGAGGAGAAGGCTTTTTAGATGAATGAAGAGTCTTTCTATAAAGGAAAGTCAAAAAATTCAAGAGGTCAAAGTTAGCGTAAAGGTGGTTTTCGTGGTTGAGGTTGTGGTGGTGGTAGAGGAAAAGGTTAATTATGTGATCAACACTATTACAAAAGCACCATTCAATGTCTGTATTGTCAGAAATTTGGCCACAAAAAGCTAATTGTTAGATTAGGTATAGGAATAAGAAGAAGTAAGCCAATTTACCGAGAAAGTTGAAGATGAGAGTAAGTTATTCATGGCTCATTCTCTTATTGATGTTGCCCACAATGGAGTATAATTTGTGGACAGAAGATGCTTCAATCATATGTTCGAAACAAAGACATTCAGAGAGCTTGATGAGTCACATAAAAGTGAAGTTCAATTTGGAAACAATAAGCAAATGTAATTAAAGAGAAAGGGATTATTGCGATCAAAACTGTACAAGGTAATATAAAACTCCTCCCTAATATGCAATATGCTCCTAATTTAACTTATAATTTGTTGAGTGTTACACGATTGATGGAAATTAAATACTTTATTCTATTTAATGATGGTTTCTTTTCTGTCTAAAATAAGAAAATAGGTCAAATAATAGTCAGAATTACTATGGTATAAAATAAAATATTTTCGTTAGAAGTCTTTGATGTGAAAACTTGTGTCTTTGTCGCTAAAAGTAATGATGCAAACATATGGCATTTAAGTCATAGGCATTTGAATTTGAAAGGGTTGAAATTATTGGCCTAGAAAAATATGGTTAATGCTGGATTGCTTAAAATTGCGAAGGTTGTACTTATAGGAAGTAATGTAAAAACTCGTTTCTTGTAAATAAATCTTTGAGGACTTTTGCTTGTCTTGAATTAGTGCATAGATATTTGTGGTCCAATGAATTTGAATCCTTTGGTGGGAGTAGATACTTTTTTATGTTTACAGCCATATGAATTGGGTGTATTTCTTGAAAAAAAATCAAAAACTTTTGATAATTTTAAAAAATTAAGTACTAGTAAAGAAGCCAACTGGTTGTTGCATAAAGATCCTCTATTCAAATAAAGATGGTGAATTTTCCTTCAACAAATTTAATGTTTTTTATGAGGAAAATGGCATTCGTAGGGAGTTGATGGTACCATACACACCGAAGTAGAATAGAGTGGCTAAACGAAAAAGTCAAACCATTGTGGAAATGGCCATACGTATGATGATAGCAAGCAGTATTCCTAAGGAGTTCTGGGTAGAAGAAATGGCAACAATAGTGCATCTTCTCAATATCTTGCCTATAAAGGCAGTCTTGAACCAAAAACTATGTAAAGCTTAAAAGGGCAAAAAATCACAAGTTACTTAAAAATATTTAGTTGTGTAGCCTATGCTTTATTTATCATTATAAACTTGATAAAAAAATCAGAAAAATGCTATAGTCCTCAATCCAAAGCATAGAGGTTATATAACCCTGAAAGTGGCAAAGTGATTATGAGCAAGGATGTTAAGTTCAATGAAGAAAAATATGGATTTGGAGCAATAATAATGCAACATCATCAACTCAAATTTCAAAAGCAAAACCTTTTATACATATGGTGACAGCAACTAAACATCCAGCCACTCTACTCCACCAAGCAGTCTATCTGCTCCACCAAGCTCTCATTTACCCTCATACTCTTCTTCAGAAACTCCTCCAGAAAAATTTCGTTCCTTGAAGGAGATATATGCTTCGTGCAGTTTTGCTTTGTATGTTTCTGATCCCATTTGTTATAAAAAAGCTATTAAAAGTCAAGTATGACAAGATGCAATGCACGAGGAGATGTCAGGTATAAGAAAAATGAGACTTAAGAGTTGGTTGATCTGCTATAAGGCAAGAATGTTATTAGGCTTAAATATATGTACATAATGAAATGCCATGCTAATGGTACTATACAAAAATACAAAGCTTGTCTAGTGGCAAAACGATTCTCACAGCAGCAAGGTGTCAACTTCGAAAAAACTTTTTCTCCGGTGGCTCGCTTTGAAAGAGAACTTTTCTAGCCTTGGCTACACAAATAAATTGACTTGTGTACCAGTTTGATGTTAAATCTGTATTTTTAAATGGTGAGTTAAAAGAAGAGGTATATGTTGCTCGATTAGTTGTGATGAAAGCTAGATTTACAGGCTAAAGAAGGCTTTATAAAACCTAAAGCAAGCGTCGCAAGCATCATACAACAAGACTAACTCTTTCAGGGGAATGGATTTGAAAGGAGTCAAAATGAGCTGACCCTTTGATATTTTAATTTTTGCTACATTATTATGCTTTAATTATCTATCATTAAGTAGTAATTATTTTTTAAGTATTTTAGTTTTATTTGATAGGTATTGACGTATTTGATCTATCATAAAAGTACATTCGCTAGTCATCCATAGAAGTCACAAAGTTTTTCTTTTAGTAGGGATGACAAAAATCTCCACAGGAACGGGAGCTCGACCAGTTCAGGTCGGCGATTAGGGAGGGGTTTGAATGAAAAATCAGGGATCGGATCAAGTTCGAGGCTAAATTTTTAGCCCCGATTCAAAATCGAGTCAGAGACAAGGACGAGTCTTAATCCTCGACCCGACCCCATTTTCCCACTCCAATTTATAAATTAATTTCATTAATTATGTACACATCCATTTTATTTGATAAATAATTTTAAGAATTCTATAAATCTCATTTTAATCAAACATATCCTTTAAAAAAGTTTATAGTCTTTTTATTTCTTCAATTAAGTCTTTCATATATATTTTTTTATTTTAATCGAACCATAGAATTTTTTTTTGCCATTCAAAAATCCAAATTGAAAGAAACCCTAAAGTTCTCTCTTTAGTCTTCAACCACAGCCCACCTATTTTTCACTCCAAAGTCCAGCCTCCTCCTCCCTGTTTCCAAAATCAAAATTGACAGAAGTTCTCTCTTTAGTCTTCAGCCGCTGCCCACCTATTTTCCACTCCAAAGTCGAGCCTCCTCCCTACTTCTGTCTAGTGCTTTTATCCTATTTTTCTTGTATATTTTGTTTCTTCACTTCGTCTTTATTATTTATTTCTAGATAAAAATGAAATGAAAACAACAAATTGAGCAAATTGATCATTACCACCCAGCTACAAACAAAGGAAAAGCAGAAGATAGTCTAAGAACTATCGTCATCTATTTCCATGTTTAAAAGAAAGATAAAAGGATGAAAGCCCATTGATGGTTATCTTATCTTCCATCTAATTAATTAATTAATTAAAATCATCATGTCTAAAAGTAGGACAAAATTGAAAGAATTTTTCATGTTAGTGAGTGTCACTATCATCATTATAATTAATCAATTAATCAATTAATCAATTATATATTAGTGTGAAAGATGATTAATTCAATGTAAAGAGGATTAATTTTATAATGGTAGTAATAAGTCGTCGATTGGATTAATATTATAATGTGTTGTTTGGTGATTAATATTATAATGGTAGTAATGCGCATGGCCTAACCACATTGTGATATTTGTTTACTGATTTTGACATCCATTATGCAATGCAATTTGGATATTTGGATTTATGGTTATGTTAAACTTACTTTACAAAGAGAATGAAATGATTGATAAATATTTATTTTATTTTAGTTTTGTCATTAAAATTAACTTTAATCGTTATTAATTAATTTTTGTTGTATAGGAAATGACATCAAATAATGAACGTCAATTAGTAGTATTGTGGGTGATGGAGATCTTTTGTGACGATAAGACAACAATTTCTATAATGAAAATCCAACCTTTCGGAGCATATCGACATCTGCTATCATGTCATTTGAAATTCGGTAACTGAGGGAACAATTGCAATGAAGTATTGCGGACTAGTTGCTAATATTCTTATCAAGCCTTTGCCACGTGCTAAGCTTGAACATTTCAGATTGCATATGGGAATGAAAAGCTTTGAAGTAAGGGGGAGTGTTGAGTAATGCTTCAAACTTTGTGGCAGAATTAATTTCTAATTTTTTGGCTTAGTAAGTTGGTGGTATTTAGTTGATTTGGTCAATTAGTATGTGTTTACTATTAAAAATTTTCTATTGAGCAATATTTTGAGTTAGTGGGCCATGTTTAGCACTTCCGTTTAGTGTTGAGTAATGCTTCAAACTTTGTGGTAGAATTAATTTCTAATTTTTTGGCTTAGTGAGTTGGTGGTATTTAGTTGATTTGGTCAATTAGTATGTGTTTACTGTTAAAAATTTTCTGTTGAGCAATATTTTGAGTTAGTGGGCCATGTTTAGCACTTCCGTTTTACTTGTTATTTTTTGCTGGTTTAGTTCAATTGTATGTCTATTTAATTGGGCTTTAAACATTGCATTTTGATTTGTAAATAAAAAAGTTGGCAGTTGACTCTGTTTTCTAGCACAAAAAGACTCTGTTTCTTACTGTCTTTATTCTATTCCCAACAAGTAATTTGTTCTGAACCTAAGGCATTGTGTATATTTTTATTTTTCCATTATTATTGTCACATTCTCGCTAATTTGGCTTACAAAAATATTTCTAGGATAGATTGACGATTTTCCCCAACTTCCCCAACATATACTATTTATTTTTCTCTGGCAGTTGGTATATTTGCAGTTTTAATGATTGGAAGTTCTGTAGTTCTAACATTGTTGAGTCCATTAGGAGTGTCTATTGATGTAATGTTCTCCTATGATGATCATTATATTACTGAAAAACGAAGAGAATTCTGAGTTTCACTATTGCATTTTCGTTGTGTTTGTCCCTTTTTCATTTTTAATTGTTGCTTTTTTCTATTTATAGATGATAATTACAATGGCCCAATTTTAGTTCTGAAACTGGACTTTTCCTCGTAACAATTTTTGACATGATAAATCCACCATATGCTTGTCCATTGATTGCTAGTCTGAGCTTGAACTATCACCATAAATGTTGTCTTATTCTAGAAGAGTACTTTATTTTTGCCACTTCTTTTAACATGGAATATTGATCAAGGGAATTGCACATGGTATATTTCGCCGACCTTCCTACAAGTAACTTCATTCAATTGAAAATAATCTTAAGTTGTTCACACCGGGAAGAATAGAATGGATGCTTGCTGATCAAGAAGCAATCACCTATTCCTCTTCAAGTTCTATATATCCTTAAAAAATTTGTAAAGTTTGGAATATTAGCTTTCTTTTCTTGCTTATAACTAGAAAGGTACTGGTCCTTTATTTATAGAATTTATATAAGAATTGGTGTTACCTGCAGCTATAAAAGTTCTATCCTTAATTAAAAATCAGTAAAGTTTGTAATATTGCTTTCTTTTCTTGCTTATAAGTAATTAGAAAGGGCATTAGTGTTACCCGTATCTATAGAACTGTTACCATGGCCATTGTCTCTGACTACCAAGATGGTATCTCTCTCTTTCTCTTTCTGCCTTTTTGAGTGTGAAAGATTTCATCTGCATGTTATTCATGTTGTGAAGAACATAATACTTTATCATTACAAAATTTGGATTGACTGCTAGGCAGCGTTGTCTAGCTCTAAACAACAGTGTATAGCAGCTAGTCCAGCTAGGGCCAATTCCAAATTTTCTAGTGTCAAATATATCAATATTAATATTAATATTTCAGGGACTGTAAGATCCTTTTCCAACATGTTATAACAAAAGCAAGAAAGATAATTAAGAACACAAATAAATAATACAGAGATTTAACGTGGTTCACTAACGATGTGTTAACTACGTCCACAGGCAGAGGAGAGAAAAGCTTTATTGATCTTGAGAAGTACAGATTACAGATTACAGCTAGGTTATGACATAGAGAGTTTATATAGTACTCTCTAGATAGATGCGAAAAAGCCCAAAAAATAGGCCCAAATAGATCCCTGTGCTAGGTCGTCTGAACAGGGACTAACTGATTCAAGGCATATTCTAACAAATCTCCACCTTGACTTGAATCCTCTCACAAATAACAGATGTACCAGATGCACCATACACAATGCCAAATGTACCAAAAAAAAAACCTCCTCTGCCTCAGATTTTTGCCCTCTAAAGGGCAATCAACAACTCCTAACATTTAGCAAGTTCAAACAGTGTTGGAACTTGTTATGCGGAACTGGCTTGGTGAACATATCAGCTGGGTTATCAGCAGTACCCACTTTGTTCACCTTAATTCTCTTCTCACTTCTTAGAAAATGATACCTTACATCAATGTGCTTAGTCCTCTCATGATGAACTTGATCCTTAGCTAAACAAATTGCACTGAGACTGTCACAGTACACTATAGCCTGATCATGATGTAGACCCAAATCACTGACCAATCCTTTCAACCAGATTCCCTCTTTGGCTGCTTCTATCAATGCCATGTACTCTGCTTCTGTAGTAGACAAAGTCACTGTAGGCTGCAAAGTAGCTTTCCAACTGACAACTGAACTACCAAGAGTGAAAACATAACCAGTCATAGATTTTCTACTGTCAACATCTCTAGTATAATCAGAGTCTGAAAACCCTGTCACTAAACACTGTGTATCACCTCCATATATGAGACCAACATCAAATGTACCTGGAGGTACCGAAAAATCCTCTTCACAGCTTGCCAATGCTCCTTGCCAGGTTCACCCATAAACTTACTAACAATACTAACAGACTGTACAAGATCAGGTCTAGTGCAGACCATCGCATACATCAAGCTTTCTACTGCACTAGCATAGAGAACTCGAGACATGTACTCCTTCTCCTCAACAGATTTAGGTGCAAAAGCAACAAACAGATGTGCATTTGCTGCACTATGAGTATCTATGGGCTTTGCGATAGACATGCCAAATCTTGACAAAATCTTCTGAATATATCCCTTCTGTGACAAGAAAAGCTTCTTTTTGCTTCTATCCCTATAAATCTCCATTCCCAGAATTTTTCGAGCTGCACCCAAATCTTTCATCTCAAACTCAACACTAAGAAGATCCTTCAACTTCTGAACATCAGACTTGTTCTCTGTAGCTATCAACATATCATCTACATACAGGATCAAATAAATCAAAGAACTATTTGTTGCCTTACTGTAATAAACACAACAATCATACGGACTCCTGGTGTAGCCAATCTCTATCATATAGCTGTCGAATCTCTTATACCATTGCCTCGGAGATTACTTTAGTCCATACAAGGACTTCTTCAACTTGCAAATATAGTCTTCCTTACCAGGAACCTGAAAACCATCTGGCTGAGTCATGTATATCTCCTTTTCCAACTTTCCATGTAGGAAAGCTGTCTTCACATCTAGTTGTTCAAGCTCCAGATCCTGATGTGCAACTATTGCTAGTAGTACCCTGATGGAAGTGTGTCTGACCACTGGCGAAAAAATCTCATTGTAGTCTACTCCCTCTCTCTGAGTGAACCCTCAAGCTACTACTCGAGCTTTATACTTGATACCCTCAACAGATGTTTCTCCTTCTTTCTTCTTATAGACCCATTTACAAGTGACGATATTTCTGTCTCGAGGTCGCTTGGTTAATTCCCAAGTCTGATTCTTATGAAGTGACTCCATCTCATCTCCTATTGCAGCAAGCCATTGGGTAGACTCAGTACATGTAACTGCTTCTTTATAGGTGGATGGCTCATTAGAGTTAGGATCCACCTCTTCAGCAACCTGTAGTGCATAGGCCACCATATCTTCAAAACCGTATCTCTTGGGAGGTATCCCATAATTAGCTCTCTTTGATCGATCAAGAACCAAACTGTGCTGACTTGCTACTGGTAATGAAGAACCTGATGGTTCTGATTCTGATTGTGGGTGTTGTTCTTCATGTTGTGGTTCACTCTCATCTAGAGTGACTTGCTGCTCTACCTGTTTCTCAACACTACCATTTTCTGATACAACAATAGACTTCACAGTAAGGTTAAACATAGAATTTTCATCAAAAACTACATTTCTACTAAGTATAACCCTCTTTCAAATGGGGACCAGATTCTATACCCTTTAACCCCATCCCCATAACCTACAAATACTCCTTTTTTAGCTCGTGGCTCTAATTTACCCTTATTTACATGATAAAAAACAGTACAACCAAAAGCTCTCAAGCTAGAGCAATCAGCAGGCTTACCAGACCACATCTCAAAAAGAGTTTTGAGATGTATACCTGTGTGAGATCCACGATTTATCATATAACACGTTGTACTAATCGCTTCTGCCCAGAACCTTCTAGTTAGTCCAACATTAGAAAGCATACACCTAACTCTCTCCAGAAGTCTCTGATTCATACATTCTGCTACACCATTATGCTGTGGTGTATCCCTGACTGTATGATGCCTAGCAATCCCTTCATTCTTACAGAACTCATCAAACTCAGACCAACAAAATTCCAGACCGTTATCAGTTTGCAGCCTTTTGATCTTCTTCCCTGTTTGATTCTCCACTAATGCCTTCCACTGCCTGAAGTTCTTAAAGGCTTCACTTTTATGCTTCATAATGAACACCCAAGTCATCCTTGAGAAATTGTCAATCATTGACACAACAATCAGAATGGATGTAATTAAGTGTGCCTTTTGTTCTGTGTATTGCTTTAGGAAACTTGCTGCGATGTAACTTCCCAAAAATATAATGTTCATAGAATTCAAGATTTTTGACCTTGTGGCCACAAAGAAGATCTTCTTTTGACAGAATTTGCATCCCTCTTACACTCATGTGACCAAGCCTCATATGCCATAACTTGGTCATGTTGTCCTTATCAATCTCCGAGGATGCAACAGCAATAAAACTTGACAGCATAGAACCTTGAAGAAAATATAAGGTACCACGCTTTACACCTTTCAGAACCACATTCGAACCCTTGTAGACATGTAAAACTCCACCTTCACCTTGAAAACTGAAACTCTTGTTGTCCAACATACTCAAAGATATCAGATTCTTTGTCATAAGTGGAACATGCCTAACATTATTCAATGTGCAGAATTTACCATCATGTGTCTGTATTTTAATCGAGCCTATTTCAACCGCCTTATAAACAGAACTGTTAGCCATAGAAATATTACCTCCATTTACCTGCTCGTAGGTTGTAAACCACTCCCTGCGCGGACATATATGATAAGACGCTCCAGAATCTAGAATCCAAACATCATTGTGATGCGTGTACTCATCAGCAACTAGAGCAATATCTTCTTCAGAATTAGTATCTGCTACAGCAACAGTACCTGTCAGTTTATCCTGTTGCCTCTTCTTCTTGGGACAATCAGATTTTCAATGTCCCTTCTCTTTATAGTAATTACAGACATCATTGAGTTTTAGACCCTTAGAAACTGACTTCTTGAATTTCTTCTTCCCCGAATTTCCATGTCCATAACTCCCACTAGCTACTAACCCAACAGCCTGATTATCTGCACCTGTACCAGTTGCCTAGCGCAGCTCTCTAGCATGAAGGAACGATTTAACCTCCTCCAGAGACACAGTATCTTTCCCAACAATAAATGATTGCACAAAATTCTCATACGACAATGGTAAAGATACTAACAGAATTAAAGTAGCATCCTCATCTTCAACTTTAACATCAATATTACGTAATTCTAATAAAATTGTGTTTAACTGATCTAAGTGATCTCGGAGAGGCATACCTTCCTGCATTCGCAGATTGAACAAACGTTGCTTTAGAAGCAACTTATTGGTTAAGGACTTTGTCATATAGAGACCCTCGAGCTTAACCCACAGGCCTTGCACGGTTTCCTCCTCCGCGACCTCGATAATGATATCGTCTGCAAGACACAGCACAATCGTCGAGTGTGCTTTCTCCTCCAGAACGGCCATCTCAGCGGTGATTGGATCCGCCGGCTTCATCGTAAGCGATACCCACAGCCCTTGTTGTTTCAACAAGGCTCGCATCTTGATCTACCATAAACTGAAACTATTCCTCCCCGTGAATTTGTCGATCTTCACATTCATACCAGACATCTTTCTTACCGAATTTCAAACCCTAGACAGATCCGGCTCTGATACCAGTTTGTTATAACGAAAGTAAGAAAGATAATTAAGAACGCAAATAAAGAACACAGAGATTTAACGTGGTTCACTAACGATGTGTTAACTACGTCCACAGGCAGAGGAGAGAAAAGCTTTATTGATCTTGAGGAGTACAGATTACAGATTACAACTAGGTTATGACCTAGAGAGTTTATATAGTACTCTCTAAACAGATGCGGAAAAGCCTAGAAAATAGGCCCAAACAGATAATTGATTCAAGGCATATTCTAACATAACACACGTCCAACTCATTATAGAATGAAAATACAGTTAGTCGCAAAATGAAACTTGAATGGGATTTTGATTAGTTTATCCATCTTAAACAATTTAATGATACTTGTAATGGGTACCTTGTGGACGACACATTGTGTATTTGGAGCATAAGTCTTTGTTACTAAAGAAACAAGCAGTGGTAAAGGACAGTGCTTAACCATGATAACCAATCCCTAAACTGTTAAGCATCTTTAGAAGATCGAAAACTTCTCAAACTTAAATGAAGAATCCTACAAGTATTCGAAGCTGGGGGTTAGAATGGTATTGGAAATACGGCTTGACTTCACACGTACATCTTATGATTTTTTCAGAATTTAGAAATACCTTTAACTGTTCTCCAATGATGATTAATTGTTGCAGGAACATAATCCTCTATCCTAAGGGAAATATTCGTGGTGCTGTTCATCTTTCTTTGTTCTCTGCTTTATCAGATTTGACATCTATTACTCCTGCTTCTAAAGTATTTGTAGAGTTCACCTTGCGTATCCTGGATCAAGTGAATGCTAGGCACACCGCTTTTGAGTATTAACTCTGAAGCCAAATTGAAATATACTTGAAATATTCATATTCTCTTGCAGCAAAACATACTTTCAGAGCCTTAGCTGTGGATTGGGGTTGGCCCCGTTTCGTTTCATCCAGTTACTTCTATAATCCAGCTTCTGGTTGTCTAGTAGGGGATGTGTGCTTGGTGGAAGCAAAGGTGATAGTGCTTCAAATTGACAAAGAACTGTAATAAGTTTTGGTTATAGAAACATTGGGATGTAACTTTTTATTGTATAATTAGACTAAAATTTACTTATTAATGGTTTCCATGACCATGGTTGCTTAATTTTCTCAAGATATTAAATCGCTTTCTCCTAAACATCTACAATATGAGATGCTTATATAGGACTTGGTATATTTTACATTTAAGAATAAATATTTACATACTTGAAATATTATTATATAACACGTTCATGTTGAATCCTTAATCTAACATTGGACTTATATGTGAATAATTATGTTTTATAGACTGTCAAATAAAGTCAAGTCCAAATTAAAAGTGATCTACTAAAATTTTGGGTAATTGGGCTCTGATGTATCTAATAGGATGTGGGTTTTTAATGTGTAGAGACTAAAGGGTAATTTTTATTTTTATGATGGGCTAAAATAGAAATACCATAAGATAATAGGAAAGTTATCTTATATATAAAGGGGTCATGGTCCCCAAATTACACGTAATATTATTTTCTTGATATCTCATCATCAAAAAATACTAAGAGATAAATAAAAAGCTCTTAAACAGAACGTGTTAATTTGGAAGACTAATCACAGGATTCTAGAGAGCAATTTCAGACTATGGATTCAGGTACACTTCCGCTTTTATGTTGATTTATTCTTGATGATCTGACATGAAGGATTTTATGTATTAAGTGATAGTTTTCACCAAAAAATAATTATATATAATAGTTCAAACTTAAAATAACTATTTATAAAACTGTTTAAGTTGTAGAAGGTCAGCCAGTATATGTCAAAGGAGACTGTGTATGTTCGGAAGTCTGCAAAATCGTGAGGCAGAAGATACAATGAGTGCTTATTAAAAAAAATGAACCACACAAATATAATAAAATATTATTAAAATAAATAATTACCTTTTAATTTCTAATATATATATATATATATATATATATATATATATATACAGAAATTTACAGTATGAAAAATAAATGAAATGGATTCTTTGCTTCTACTGCGTGCATGTTGTTTTAATTTGTTGTATTACCTCAATAATAACATTCGTCCAATGAAAAAGCACTATTTAAGTTGTCAACACCGTCAAGCAAGCATATAGAATTTAATATATTATAATTAATTAATTCAAATGTTGTTCAAAAAGCGCACAAAACTTTCTCTTAAGCAAAGGATAACAGTTTTCCTTTGCAAAAAAATTTAAGTTTGGAATATTTTGCTCTCTCTCTTTTCCCTTATAAATAGACAACAACTCTGATTTATATCTTATCTGTATCTCAGCAATTCTTTGAAGAATTTTGTCTGCAATGGGTAGTGTTTCTGATGATGGTATGTATATATATGTGTGTGTGTGTGTGTGTGTGTTTGTGTTTCTTCCTCTTTTCTCTCTTTCGAGTTCGCTTGTCTGTGTGCGTGTGCACATGAGTGATGAAATGTTCTATTGCAGAGGTGACAAGAACAGCTTCGGATGCACCACCAACTCATTACACAGTCAAAATTCAATCGAAAAATATGAATCCGGGGAATTTGAAGCCGGAGGCTACAAATGGTATGAATTCTCAAACTATATATATATACATATAAGGTATTTTATTTTGTTTTCACTGTTGCAGGAAACTGATTTTCTACCCAAAGGGAAACACAAAGAAGAATGCGATAGACCATATTTCTGTCTACATAGCAATGTCAGATACAAGTTCCCTCCAACTTGGTTGGGAAGTCTATGCTGTTTTCAGACTGTTTTTGCTTGATCAAAACAAGGACAAGTATTTCATACTTCAAGGTTGTCAATTAACTAATTCATTAACATATATATCTTGGTGAAATTGCAAGCTTAATTGATACGATGATATATAATATTTGGTTGGCCTGAACAGATTCGACAGGAAAGGAGAAAAGATTTCATGCACTGAAGCTTGAATGGGGGTTTGATAGGTTCATGCCACTTAAATCATTTAACGATGCTTCAAATGGGTATCTGTTGGAGGACACTTGCGTCTTTGGTGCTGAAGTTTTTGTTAGAAAAGAAAGAATTTGCAAAGGCAAGGGGGAGTGCTTATCGATGATCAAAGATGCTCCAAGTACTAAACATCTTTGGAGGATCGAAAACTTCTCCAAATTGGATCAAGAATGCTATTATTCCTCTGTATTTGTCGCCGGAGATCAGAAATGGAAGATACAGTTGTATCCAAAGGGAAGACGGCATGGATCTGGAAGTCATATTTCTCTGTACTTGGTTTTGGCAGATTCAACAACTCCTGCAGGTTCCAAGATCTATGCAGACTACACACTGCGAATCCTGGATCAAGTACAGGCCAGGCATTTATCGGGTAAAGGTGATTACTGGTTCAGTGAAACAAAGAAAGAAAGTGGTTGGGCAAGATATATTTCGTTCAGCTACTTAAATCAGTCAGGCAGTGGCTGTATACTCAAGGATGTCTGCTTGGTGGAAGCAGAGGTTACTGTTCATGGAATTTCCAGTTCAATGTGATGTAACCAAGTTTAATTCATTTGTAATTGCAAAAATTCCGGAAGGCAAATTACTTTATTTTATTTAATTCTATTCTATTCATGTGCGAGTTAAACACTCAAGGAATATCTTAATCACCCCCTACCTCGCTAATGTATAAGTAAGAAAAACGTAATTGGAAACAAATCTTTTCTTCCAAAAATAAAAGCTTTAAAACATTTTCTCCCCTTGCTAGTCTTTGTCTCTACTGCCCCCTTCTTTCTTTTTTTTTTTTTACTGAAATTTAAATATAATTATTTAAATATTTAAAAATTATTTATTTTGTTAATTTATATTTAAATATATATTAAAAATATCTAAATATAATTAAATTTAAAAATAATTTAAATATTTTATTTATTAATAATATTTATAATTTATTATTTAATATTTATAAATATAAATACCTTAATAGATTAGTTTAAAATTTTTAATACAATTTCAGTTTCAGTTGTGTTTAGTAATAAATAATAATAATTTACGTACAACCACCTTTGATTGCGAACATCCTAGTAGCCAAGCAAAAAACTAAGACTGCCACGTCAGTATAATAGGTGTAAAGGCCCGACAAGGGAAAGGGCCACGTGGATCTGAAAACTTCCGGTGTACGACCACGTAGTCTACAAAAGGACAAAACTCACCGTATGAATTTACACTTCAGCTAATTTCACATTGCCTGTCACATTTTCCATTTCATAAACCACTCAACATCTACCAAATGAGCTACGAGCGATTCTCCTCAACAATCCATTGGTCTGTTATTTTAAAATAAATCACCGAGAGTAACTCAGCACAACAGAAACATCCAGCCAAAGAAACATCATCAAAAGCCTCTCTCCCCCGCCAGAATATATATATATATATATACTCCATCCTCCGTAATCGAGTTCAGAACAACACAGAATCGCGCATACAGCACACTGAAATTTTGTCTGGAAACATGGATATAGAGCTGAGGAACATGGGGCTTGATCCATCGATCATAGATCATCTGCACGAGATCCTGGATTTCTCAGATGAACCAGAACAGAAAGTCCACCACGCACCGTCGCGAGCCTACGTCAGAGAGAAAAGAGCGATGGCTGCGACGCCGGCGGACGTGAAAGAGTATCCGAGTTCATACGTCTTCGTGGTGGACATGCCGGGTATGAAGGCAGACCAGATAAAGGTGCACGTGGGGGAGGATAACGTGCTGGTGGTGAGCGGGGAGAGGAAGAGAGAGAAGGATAAGGATGTTGTGAAGTATGTAAAGATGGAGAGGAGGCTGGGGAAGTATTTGAAGAAGTTTGTACTTCCGGAGAATGCTGATACTGATAAGATCACGGCGGTTTATCAGGACGGAGTGCTGACAATCACTGTGGAGAAGAAGCCGGCGCCGGAGCACAAAAAGCCGAAGACCATTGAGGTCATGTTGGCTGGAACAGGATCGACGATGCATGCATGAGGGTTTGAGTACGTCTACTTTTTGGGATGTAAAACGGTGTCATTTCGGCGTGTTTTTCTTTCCTCTTGGTGTTTTCTTGCATGTTCACTTATCTCTGTCGCGTTGTGTTTTGTCCTTAATTCTTCCTTTGCAAGGGAAGACAGAATATGTAATCACAAGTATAAATGATATGAAAAAATAATGATCTTTGCATTACACAATTTATATATATATATATATATATATATATATAATAAAAAAAGAAAACAAAAGAGAGATCAAATTATTAAATAGTACCTTGTGGATAAGATATGAGTTAGTTTGGAGAATATCACTTCACTCCCTTCCTTTTTTGTGAAAGTATATTTTCGTCCTACTGTGTTACAGAAACTTCTATCATTTCTTCCATTACCCCACTTTAGTTGTAATAATTAAATTTCGTCAAATTCATGCACTGCAAAGACAAATATTAAAATGAGGGATTCAATTCTGGTATCTGTTTTTCTTGATTTTTAAGGAGACTTTGATGTTAATATTTAAAATGAAATATGTTGACATATGTTAATATTTAAAATGAAAGGTAAAAATTCGATTTTATTAGTCATTTACTATTATAAATTATTATAATTAAAGATAAAAATTATATTCGTAATCTAATCACTAAAACTCACTGTTTACTACTATGGTTGACTATCACCAACCATTATTTGTTGACAAACGACATCCATTTAAGAAATCGTAAATATCACCGAAATTTTTGTTAAATATCTTATACAATAATACTATTATTATTTTTATTTAAGCAACTATTTGACGTAGATATAAAATTAAATTTTTAGTTATAAATATTTAACTTTAGACGGACAACAAAAGGTCATTCAAACAGAAACAATGATTATACTATTGTGTAAAACACTCAACAAATTGTTTTTTGATATTTATAATTTTTCAAATGCTGGTGGTTAATGGCAATCAACGTTAATAGTTGGTGGTTAAATAAAAAATAATAATATAGAATACTTATTATACCTTTATACATAATATTTAATAAAAAACTAATACATTTTTAAAACTTAATAAAAGTTCTAACTTTATATAAATTATATTTATGTAAAATATATTAATTAATAAATAAAAATATTGGTCATTATATAATATATTAATAAAATATTTTTTATTGTAATTTATTGTAAGAAATTAAATAATAATAAACTACATATTTGTAATTATTAAAAATTAAATACAACTAAAACATAAAGTATTAATTTATTAATAAAATATAGATTTATAAATTTATTTGTTTTATAGTATAATAAATATTTATGATTATATTATAATTTAAAATTACTAGAACTTATGAGGGTATTTTTAAAACTACTAGAACTTATGAGGGTATTTAACCAAATTTTTAGGACTAAAACGACTTTTATCCTTTATTAAAATCAAATCTAAGCCTTCTATTTTAAATATTAACACATAAAAAATAATTATAACATATTTATATTTGATGTTTTTAATTAAAAAAAAAATATTTTAACTTAGAGTTTTCTTGGAATATCTTTCACAACTCTTTTATATTTGTGCTCCTTCACTCTAATTGACCTTTCAGATCCATGCTATAATAAAAGCTATTATTGTTCTCTCTCGTCATCTCCCTTCTTCTAGAATTCTATCAAATCTTTACCGCCAAAGCAATTTTGTCTCTCACCGGAGAAGGTGTTTTACTCCCTCTTTGATGAATGAAACTTCTCCTATTTTCATTTGTAATATAAATTTTCACTTAAATCTAAATATATAGTGATTTATTTTTATTTTATGATAGTTTTTTTATTTAATAATAGTTTATATCCATTCATATTTAGATTTGTGATGGTTTTATTATTTTTGTTTGTTGTTATTATTATGATTTTATTTTCTTTTAGATTTAAAAGATTGAAGATTTATATGAAAAAATCTAAAGGTGTGAAGTTTTAAATCTGAAAGATTTTAAACTATGATGAAATTATTGCAAAAAGTTTGTCAAAAAATTAAATTGAACTTCCATTTGTTTTGTTAGCCAAAAAAAAGAAAAAAAGAATTTATTTGTTGACCAAAAAGTTACATAATATCAAAGCGTAAGTCAACAAAACTATGACCAACATTTAGGCCCTAATTATATAATCACTATTTAAAATTTCTTTTAAAAATATTAATTAAATTTTTTTAACAAAAATATTTTTATTTAACAATATATTTTTGAATACAAAGTGTATTTTTAAATTAAAAAAATTATATTTGAAAGTATACTTTTGAACTCAGAAGTGTTCTTTTTTTCTTAAATTTATGTTGATAATCTTGAAAATATTATTAAAATAATGTTGTTGATTTATTGAGAATATCACACATAATTGTTTAATTTGTGTTACTGGAAAGCGACAATACACGTGGCTGCTGGTTATAAAAATAAAAAAATATTTGGCATCTAATTCTTAAAAGTATTATAAAATATATATATTTTAATCCTATTAATTTAGAAGTTGTCGATATTTTATTCGTATTAAACACGTTCACTAATTATTTAATGAGAAAATAATTTATTTTCATTTTACATTATATTTATAATAAACTCTTTTAACTCTTAACAGATTTATCATCTAATACTAATTAAAAACGTTTATGATGTATCAAAATATATCATTATGGATATTGTTAGACTTGTAACGATTTGGTTTCTACTAAATTAAGGATAAATTTGTACATAAATTATTGCGAAACTTCTTACAATAATTTCAACTTCTAACTTCGGATAAATTTTTTATTTATATATAATTCGTCATTGATATTGTTAAGTTTAAAATTTATTGGTATAAAATGAATGTCAAAATAAATTGATATTTATTTTATTTATAATAAATTAAAGACAAAAGTTTATATATCTTCTCAGAGATTTGTAGAAATTCTAATTTAAAAGAAAATTTATTAAAAAAAATACAAACCTCTCTTATAAATAGTAAACTTATTAAAATTATCCTAAACCTATTTTTTTTTAAAAATTATAAAATAAAATTACTAAACTTTAATGAAAAAGAGTAAAACTTTAACCATTACACCAAACACATTTTAAATATATATTTTTCAATCTTAATAAATAACTCTTTTGAAAATGCATATTTAATAATTAATAAAATAATAAAAATTATTTTATTATTATAAAACTTATAATTAAAAAAAATTTATATAATAACTTGAATTTAAGATTATTATCAAATATTAATAAAATTATTCTTAAATAATTATTAAAATAATAAATTTAAATAATTATAAAATAAAATTATTCTAAAATTATTATTAACACTAATAATTTTAAAAAATTATTTCTTAAGTAATTGTTATAAATTTTTTTAAAGTAACAAAATAATTATAATTATTATAAAAATTATTATATATATTTTTAAAAAAGTTATATATTATAAATTAAAAAATATATTATTAAAATTTATTTTAGTATTGTGATTAAGATATTAGTTTTTTTATTCAAATTATAAGTTTAAATTTAATTAAAATAATTTTATTTTATAATTTTAAAATAAATTCAAAATATTTTAATACGTTTATTATTTAAAGAAGAGAGTTATATTTCTTTTTTACAAATTTTTTTTTAAACTGATAATTTTACAAATTACATGAAAGGTATGTAGACGTTTTCTATACATTAAATGAATAATTTTTAAATTATTAAGATGGAAAATGTATAGCATCCCATGCTATAGAGGGGTCAACGTTAGTTTTTTTTGTAAGAATATCACACTAAATTTAAATTAAGGGAAATTGACAAGTATCTCCCTGATGTATGGGGTAATAGACAGATATCTTTTGATATTGGAAGAGTGACAGATATCTCTTGATATTGGAAGAGTGACAGATACCCCACTCAGGTTTAAATAAATAGACAAATACTCTCCTAAATTACTATACTGTCACACAAATGATATTTACCCTTATATATTTAAAAAGTATATTAATTAACTATTTTAACTCAATTATTAATACATAATAATTAATATACCTTTATGATATATTTTTAATAATTATATATTCAAATTTTTATAATTAGTCAATAATTATTATTAATATTTTAAATATTTTATTATACTAATTTAATTTATAACGCAATCAACTAAAATAAATTCTAAATAGTATTTAAATAATATAAATTAATTATTTATTTTGAGAATAATTATATAATATAACATAATTATAGTAATTTATAAATAAAATAACTTAAATAATTTATGCAATTTAAACAAAATATTCTTAATTATAACACAATTAATTAAAAAAAATCAAATAATATTTGTATTTATTAATATATTATTTATAATTTTGAGAATATTTATGATTTATATATAATTTTTAATTTATAAAATAATTTGAATAATGTATATAATTTACCATTGAATTTCTAAAAGATATTAAATATTATAATATAATAATAATAAAATTATTTAAAATATTAATAATAAATTATTGACTAATTATAAAAATATTTGAATACATAATTATCAAAAAATATATCATAAAAATATATTAGTTATTATATATTAATAATTAAATTAAAATATTTAATTAATATATTTTTTAAATATATAAAAATAAAATAATTATTTATATAATAATAATTTAAAAATATTTATCTATTTATTCAAATTTGATGGGAGTATCTATCACTCTTTAAACATAAAAAAATATCTATCTATTACCTACGAGGGATACTCGTCAATTTCCTTTAAATTAATTTGTTAATGGGCCATGTAAATCCTAAAACCTTCCGTAACGTTCTAGAACGACATACTTAGATACTAATAGAAACTCCTGGAAACTCCCCACACTTTCCGCAGCTCTCTCCAGAACATTCCGATCCCGCCCCCACATTTATCTATAAATACCCAGAACGCCCTCCCCCCTCCTCATCGAAGGCGAATTGTGATTATACGTTGTCGTGTCAGCTGCTAATTTTACGAAATTTCTCCGCGAGCAACCAATAGAAAGAGAAGCATGGATTTCAGAATTATGGGATTGGAGTCTCCTCTCTTCTCGACGCTCCAGCAAATGATGGAGGTGGCGGAAGACGCCGACAAGACGGTCAACGCGCCGTCGCATACGTACGTTAGGGACGCCAAGGCGATGGCCGCGACGCCGGCTGACGTGAAGGAGTATCCGAACTCGTACGTGTTCGTGATCGACATGCCGGGGTTGAAGTCAGGGGACATTAAAGTTCAAGTGGAGGAGGACAATGTGCTGCTGATATGCGGTGAGAGGAAGAGGGAGGAGGAGAAAGAAGGAGCCAAGTACGTGAGAATGGAAAGGAGGGTTGGAAAGTTTATGAGGAAGTTTGTGCTGCCTGAGAACGCTAATACGGATGCGATATCGGCGGTGTGTCAGGACGGAGTGTTGACGGTAACAGTGGAGAAGCTGCCACCGCCGGAGCCCAAGAAGCCAAAGACAATCGAGGTTAAGATTGCTTGAAACAGGAGCTGGGTTGTGGTTTGCTTGGGAGTCTATGAATGAATAATGGGTACTCTTCCGGGTGTATTAGGAGTGTGTGTTTTTTCTTTTCGGTCCGGTTTTTTTGGGTTGGAGTTTGCTGTAATGGCTTTTCTTTTATGATGTGCTACATACTAATAATATATTTCGATGTTCTGTTTTCAATATTATCTAAATAACCTTTTAGAAAAAGAGTACCCAATTGATTTTTTATTATTCATATGATCTGATTACTCCAAATTTTTTACTCGATGTTCATATTGCACAGGTAAATTCAACATTAATATATATATATATATATATTTTTTGTTTGCATTTCTGTACTGTCTGCTCAGTTTTATGCAGTCCCTTCCAGAAATTGTGTCGAGTAGATATCAGAAATTGTCATTAGTTTTAAATCCTCTACAATTGACTACAGCATATACATAAATGGTCATACTACATATGGTTAATACATTACCTTTATCTTATATATCTTAGATTTCATTTTTAAAGTTTCAAATTTTATATCTGAATGTAAAAATGTTGAATTATATTACTTTTTTTGTTCTATAATAATAAAACTTTACACATGCTGTATCTAATCTAAAATCTAAAATTTAAGATAAATTAAAATTTTGAAAATGTGAAACATCTACACAAAAAGTTGAGCATAAAAGCTTTGGGAAAGATGTAGCTAAGTATACATATATTTATTAATAATTATGCTCTGAGAATTCATGAAAACCTAAAACAAGAGAGAAGAATAATTTATGCACACTCCCTGAGAGAAAATACCCGGGTAGTCTATTTAGAACCGATTGCAGATGATAGTATAATTCTTTAAGAACAAGCAACATTAAAGAGAGAAGTCTGATGACTGTAAAAGGATCTAATACAATTATGAATCACCAAAATCATTCTTCGCATCTAAGAAAATCCTCCCTGATTTCAGCATACAATGAGTCAATGACCATATTCTGAACATTCTATTATGCATCAAGGGTATCATCACAGCTTTCCTCTTTATATTTTTATTTTCCTTGATGTTCTTAACTATTTTCTTGTTGGTGATTCGGCTGGTTGTAGAATTTCCCAGGTTGTCAACATTTTCCCTGACAAATAATGCAATGAAGAAGCCCTCTTTGTCTTCCACCAGATCGGTCCGGAGCAAATGCTCAGCTGTCAAACAGCGAAACAAGCAAAGGTTACAAAGATACAATATTGAAAATTTTATTGTTTTCAACCGTTCAAAAGTTATACACATTTCAAACATGATGTTGGTTCATGAAATGGAATGAAAACAAAAAAAACAACACATAAATATAATAATCTTCTACTTCAATTCATTTAATGGTATGTATTTAGTAACATTTTACTAAAAAAACTTGATATTTAACTAACGATAATATATTTTCTGAGTATTAATAGCATGCATACAATGAAAAGCTTATTTAGTAAAATTTGTAACATTATACATTCAACTTTAGGTTATAACATAGATATATTATTATCTATTATAAAACACAGATTAATAATTTAAGGTAACATGAAAAAGAAAATGATCCTATCAGATTCTCTGCTCACTGACGCTAACTTCCCACTCTAGCACAATGCACCACTTAAATATTCCTATTGTAACGAGTGTCTTAGGCATCCTCAGTAAATTGCACCCTCTCCACTAAATTTATGCTTGTGTGTATTAGTATGAATTTAACAGAGATGATGCAAAGCACCAAAGGCAGCAAAGATTTTTCACTATGTAACCAAATTGAGTTTAAATTATACTTATATCTTTTGAAAGGGTGTCATTGAGCTTATGAGAAGAAAAACTTTTGTAAAGAGATTCACTTTTGGGTAATAGTCATCTTATTGAAGTGAAATATATTTGAAGGACTAAAGAGCAACCTGAGAGAAATTTTGCAGGCTTTTACGGTTTCGGGGATAAACCTTTCCAGGTAAATCCCTTTTAGCATAAATATAATATTTCAACTATAAGCTGTTTGTTTTGTCTCTATTTTAAATATACTGTGTCATGTGTAGCATCAATTAGTTGTTTGTTTGCATACATTAATTATTATATTTAGTAGTTGGACCATTAGGGTTTGAATATTCTGTTGAATTGACTGAGTAGCTTATATCTTAATAATAAAAACGTGTACATTTATGTTTTCTAACCAACCTCTTATAAATTATAACTATACATCCTAAAGAGTCTCTAGAATTTTATTTCTTTTAAAAGACTAAGAAACCAATTTATTATAATATGGTAAAACAAACTAATAAAGTAAAATAAATTTAGTTATTAAAATTTTTCACTTTCTTTTACATTAGTAAAATAAATTTAGTTACTTAAATTTTTCACTCTCTTTTTTGTGAAGCAAAACCATAAATATTTCTTTTAATCAACTAATGTATACAAAAATAATTTCTGAATTCAACTTGACGCTTTTATTAAGTATCAAAATGTTCAGATAGAAGATACACAATTTTGTCCAAACAATTTATATTTACTTTCTTCATTAAAGATTCTATACTTCAACCACAATAAATCTTTTCATCTTATTCTATTTCAGCACTCGTGGGATATTATATGTGTGTGTGCACATGTGCGTCCGTACATATACATACAAATCTTCTAGAAATGTTTTGATGAGCAATGTTGGTCACTTTATGGAACAGTACACGCACAATTCTGTAGTGCATATTTCCCCATGAATGTAGTTCAAGTTGAGAAATAAATAGCTAGTGCTATGTGCCCATGTTGCTCCCACAACATGAACAACACTGACATTATTTCATTCCATGAACTAAAATCAAGCATCACTAAAATTTACAAATATAATGAGGAAGAATTTTGAATGTCTTAGGAAAAGCACTTACAGCCTTCAAAAACTGGGAGGCCACGACGATTCCATTGGGCAAAGGGAGTTGCCAATCGAAAACCGTAGGACTCAGCAACAGGTAAGACAGATTTGATGACATCTTCATTTTCAATTTGGTTGATAGAGCATGTGCTGTAGACAACTCTCTCAACTGCTGGAACTGCCAAAAAGAAAAAGAAAAAACACGCATGCGCACACACACACATGAGAAGAACATGGAAATGATATAACATTCAACAACGTAACCCAGAAATGGTTATGGCTCATCACAAAATTGATAATATGCCAACTCAGTTGTGAGCTGGACCAGCAAAGTTTCCTATATATTGTTGCATAAACTAAACTCTTAAAGCCTATAGAGAAGACAGCAATGCTGTACAAATGCTGAACTTATCACATAAACCACAAGAATAAAATATGGAAATTACTTGGGAAATATAGTGCTCTGGTTAAGTTCCTTCAAACCAGTCCAATGCAATGCTCAATAACAACTTTTGATTACAACTTATATATGCATATGCAATAATTCAATGTTACATAGACACAACTTACACATGTTTTAATTTCCAACCTTGAGGACAGATAATAAAAAATAATTCTTGGAAAATAAATGGGGCAACACACTTACAAGATAATGCATGCGCTAAAGCCTTCTTTTGGAAAGCTGCAAGCTTATTCAGTCTTTCCACGTCAGTTATATCAGCAGCATGACCTACAGATTTAAGAATGCAAAACACAGATCTAATTCAATAAATAGCATATGGATTAGCCTGTTTAGGATGTAACTCTAGATGATGTTGGAATCCTCACTGCACATCATATTTAATCTTCAAGAAACAGTGGAGGTCGAAAGGTCCTTAGGTTCACGCAAGAGATCTAAGGTCAGATGGTATTCTGGACTTGGGATTCCATTATCGTTGATGACATAAAGAAAGAAATGAATAGTGAAGCAATAAATTGACTTTGTACTCAATTTCATGAGAATGTAATATCCTTGTGTCCCTCAGTGAATAATACTTTCTATGCTAAACTATACGAAACATGGGCTCTACGTCGTGCACATCTACTCATAAAGAAGAGAACGGGAACTAAAAGGGCAAGCATAAAAAGGCATAACCTCCTGATTAAGTACAAATTATAATGTTGACCAGAATAAAAGTTTTAAGACTTTGATGTCCCTTGAAGTAGTTCAAATGGTAAAAAATTGGAGGGTTCACAATACATCTTACAATCAAATAGGAAAGCAAACAGAAGATGTGACAAGCATGATTTACCTATGAATATCAAGGTAAACAACATGCTGCTCCAAGATATTCCCAGTAGCATATGTTTTAACTTTGAAATAGCAGCTTAGTTATCATTAATGTTTTGTATTACAGCAGCCGTTACTGAAACAATGATCTCTTGGACCACTACTCCAAGCACCTAGTTTGAGACGGAGAGAAAATTTAAGAAAAAGGCTTTGACATGTGAAAACAATGTTCTCCACAACATCAACTTAGAAGGTATCAGCAATTACCAAACAGAATAAGAATGTGCAAGTTACCTGCAGCATGTGATGGGAGTAAGTAGTCTAATCTCTCAGCAGCAGTCCCAGATCCAGAGCAGGATGGATCTAAAAGAATGGCACAGACCTGAAATTATATGCTTTATAAGGAAAGAACTGATATGCAACACTGACTAATTTAGTAAATGTGATCAGAAGGTTGATGACAGCTTGGTCATCAAAAAAGAAATTCAACTTATATTTCTTCCAACCTCAGAAATTAAGGTGAGAGAGCGAGAGAGCAACCATTACTTCCAAAGAAAGAGGACACATAGAAGAATTTTATAGTGTACAACCACTCAGGATTTTATTGAAGCTCAGCGGGTAGTTACCATGTAAAAACCAACCCGTTGATGGTAAAGAAATGGCCATTAGAAATAACTATTACTGTTGAACAGTAACTTGCCCATCAACAACATGAAATTAACAAACCTTTAGAAGAATGCAATCAAATTCATTAAACCAGTGAATCAATATTGTTGGGAAAACTGTGTTTACCAGCGATACTCACAACAAATGAATGCCTAGTTAAAGTTTCACAAGAAAAGAATGTTACATCGAGAGAATGCGAAGAGAGCTTGTGTTCTATCAAATAATCCATTCAGACAAATGGCACAAAACATGTCGGCACAACTATTAATTCATGTAGTTGCAGAGGCCATGAACAGAATCACCATCAATGTAAAGACACGACATATCATGCTAACCTCAGAGTATGCAGGATCTTTTGGGTCCAGGTTCAAAAAATCTCCATGCAGAACTTCAATATCTACAAGCTGGGTTAAAGGTAAGCATGGCACCTGAGCAGTTGACAATCTAAAAGACTGACCAGAAGCTGTGTCTAAAAGCAATTGATAATAAACAAGAAGCATGGATAATTAAAAATAGAGAACACACGATCACAACTTGGAGCACCTTCCAACTGAGAACAGCAAGCATCACGTAGAGGCAGACAATTTCATAATTTATAGCAAGCAAAAATTTTGCAAGTCAGCAACTAGCAAAAAATTAAGATGCAAGACATATAAACAATCAGAGAGGTTTTGTAAGGATACTGGATGCACTGGAAAGCCTTATGGTGTCTTCTAGACGTTTAACTCTTTCCTTATTAAGTTCACACGCTAAAATCCTTCCCGTTCCTTTCATAAGAGCAGCAAGGTGAACAGTTTTGTTGCCTGGAGCTGAACATGCATCAAGAACCTTCAAAGAAAGATGAAATAAATCACGAAGAACATGAAAATGAGGAACTCAAAAAGAAATGTCACAGAATTCGGGTCAATTTCTGTGAAAAATGAAAAAATATCATATACTGCAAACAGATACCATTTGCAGTAGTTCTACTTCATTAAAAAAACTTCTTTTAACTGCCAAACTTCCTACTTATTGTGCACTTTATATATCCTTGCTCAAATATGTGATAGCGATATTTGGCAAATTCATAGAGAATTATTCATTTAAATTTATTACAAATTCATAAAATTTACACCCAATATTCAGAATTTCAAATAAAATAAGCTCTGCACATCTTTCTGAATGAATAACTTTAATATGCAATTCCTGTTAATTGCTTTACTATAAAAAGAAACACAGGAAACTTGTTTTTAGTTTTCTTTTTCCCTTTTAGTGTTGATAAAAAGTTTCAAGATAGTGAATTTGATAAAGTAGTTACTACTAACAACAACAACAATAATACTAATACATGGCTTTCTTATTAATAATAAACAAAAGGGCTGAAACTGAGAGCATTAAAGTCAAACTGACACTAGGATATTGATCATAATGAAGAATAAAAAGACCTAAACAACAGAGGATGATAAAGGTATAAATACAACAAACATGGCATAACTCACCTTCCATCCTGGTTTGGGTGCAAGGGCCGCTGCCACCATAGAACTTGCCTTTCCCTATTAAACAAGTAATCACCAAACAACTCCATTGAAGAAATCAAACCACTACCAAGTCCATTATTTTTTCAGATGACAAAAACTATAATACTTGGCTCTTCCCTAAATAATTAAAATCTTACTTGCAAGAATAAACTTCCATTCATGACCAGAGGATAATCGTGCAAATCGGAACCTGGTGGGAGTATCAATAAATCAGGAACCAAGTCATCCTTTTTGACCTAGTTAACCCACACAAGAAACACAACCATAATGAAAATGAACAACATGAGAAATTGACCAGGAAAAATGATGCAGATATACAGGAAAATTACTTAAACAAAGATAAACAAAAAGAAATATGTAAAATATATAAGATGTTTAATTAGTATCACAAGAACAACTATATGATAATGAAACAAGATGTAACAACCACAGCTCTCATAGTTAGTTTAGAAAATTACTCTAGTATATGACCTGTAAACACTAAGAAAAAAAGACAATGATTTATAATAACATACTCAGATGCTATTCAATATATTCAAGTAGAATTCTAATAAGTTCAACAAAGTACCACGAATTGCTTCCTCAATTCAAGCATTGCAGAATCAACATCCATTTTCAGAGTATTGACACGAACATAACGAGGTTTAGTAACATCTGCATGAAGATTAGCAAACCACATTAGCACTAATTTCAATAACTCAATAACTCATGCATCTGCATGAGAAAACATTCTGAATACCCACCAGGTGGAGCAATTAAGTCCTCAATGCACTTGGCCTTCTTCCTCACCAAAATCCGAGCTAGATTTGACTGTATTGCATCTTTACGGAGCATGAGATACTTCTCTGCATCACCAACTAATGAAATTTCCTAGAAATCAGAATCCATGCAAATAGTCACCAAATAAACTCAGAAAATGAAGTATAAAGTGCACGCATGAATGACAGGTAAAATGATTAATTCTTCATCAATCAAGCTAAGTAAACTATATTTTTTGGAACTAAAAAGGCAATAAGCACATCCAAAATAAAATTCCTGGTACGTCATCTATATATTGTCCTCCACCTTGAAATTTTTGCATCAAGTGACATCCAAATTCATTTAAACCAAATACATTACTTCTGGAAGTTCAAGACTACAAGCATCACACTTCCATCCCACTAAAAAGCATAAAATATGTGCAGCAGTAACCAAAAATACATTACACGATGTATTAATCCAATTCAGCAACCATGAAAATCTCCCCAGAAGCTAAATTACCTACTCCAGCTGAGTTGAGACCTTAATTTAAAATTCAATTCCATAACATAAATAGTTGATGTCACAAGCATTTACAGAATACAAAATAAAGTTGCTAAAAAAACTTACCTGACCAAAAAGAATGTCGTATGTTATTATGTAGACCAATTCTTCTTGCCTCTGCAACAGTAACAATGCAATTGACTTCATTAAATGTCGCATTGACTAAAAAATAATACAAATGAAAATTAGCAAAAACACCACGTGCTCTTACCTTCCATCTGCTATTCAGTACACTAGCAGACTCCAGGACCTCTTTAATGATAGGGAGATCTGAATACAAATGAAAAAAAACACTAAAGCTAGTGAACAGAAAAGAAATATACAGCTAAAGGAGTTGAGAGTTTTGAACATAAACTTACGTTTGAGAGTCTGACAAACCAAAGCAAAAGTTGCTTTCTTGTTCCTCACGGAGGGGCTGTAGACGAGCGACTTAATGGAGCCGACGGCTCGGCGCCGAGCGTCGCCTTGGAGAACCAACCGCAAGACTTTAGCAGCCTCTCTCCTCGCGAAGTAAGCGGACCGCTCGGTGTTGCTTAGCCGGCCGTTTCGGGACGTCTTGGCAGCTGCCGTCGTCTTGGGGCGCACCATGGCTCACTCTAGGGCAATCGTCAAACTGTCACTGAAAGACTGGAAAGCGCCCCTTCTAGTCTTTTCAGTTTCTAGAAAGGAATCACTCATAAACGACATCGTTTTAAGTCATTCGTTTAAGGGTTAATAAAGTGATTATAATTGGAAAATTTAAAAAAAAAAAATCATTTCACAGATGATCCCGAAGTTAACAAGCGTACGCCTTCCTCTCAAGTCTCACCCGGTAGTGGATCACAAACACAAGCCACCAACGCACCAATTAAGTCAATTGATTACAACACTTGACTTGATCCTTCCTGGAGTGTTGAACGTTGCTTCCTGGAACTAGGCTTCATATGATGGAATGGAAATTAAATTAAATTTTAATTTTAACGGGGTAAAATTGATTTGACAGATGCCTAACAAGTAATTAATAGTTTTAACAAATACCTCCCCTTAAATTTGAAATCTTAACATTTAAATAAAAGTTTTGAAAAAAAATATTTTTATTTCTCTTAAAACGTTAATTAATCATTTATTTTTATTTATATAACTATAAAAATATCTAATTACTAATTCTATCTACAAATAATATTAAATTTTTTTAAAACTTTTATTTATATTTTCAAAATTTTTCTTAAAAAAATATGATAAATTTAATATAATCTTTTAAATAAAAAATATTATATAAGAATGAAATATTAAAATATGTTTCAAACATTTTTTAATAATTAAATATCAAATTTATTGGTAAAAGAAAAAAATTATAAATATTTTAACATGAGTTTAATCTAATTTATTGTTTAAATTTTTTAATAATATATTATTTTCTAAAATAATAAATTAAAAAATTTCTTTAATATTGAATATATTATAAAAGATATTAAATATGAACTAAATTATTAAAGTTAAAAAATTATATTATAAAATATTTTAAAATATAGATTAACTTATTATAATTAAATAAAAAATATATTATATTATTATTTTGTAAAAATTTGAGGATACAAAAGATAATAAACTAACCTATGAAGTTAACAAAAATAAAGTCAAGCCATATGCCTATCGGCAAACGTCAGGGGCATCTGTACTTTCTTAAATGTCTGGTTATGTGTTTTTTTGGGCCAAACCTCAGGGGGGGTTCTGTCATTATCCCTTACTTGAAATAAAAGCAATTACTGAAACATCTTCCATTGTTATCATCATCGGTCATCATCTGTAGCACATTAAAACCAATGAACCCAGGCCTCCTGGAAGTTACCTACGAGCTTCTGAGTCAATGGAAGTCTAGTTTTCCTCTTTGTGCTTTTTAAGCATTGAACCAGGATTGATATTAGTATTATTGCCCTTCACATTGGAGTTTCGCCGTCAAAATTAAGAATCTAACTATTTAAGTCTTTCAGTCTTGTCTTGCCTCTGCTGGGTTTCCTAGCTGTTGCTGATTTTGACCTCCTCTCCTTCCTCTGCCTGTGCCTGCTCCCAATTATCACTCCTCTCTTTATTAACATTCCATTTGTGGTCACAGTGAAATATAGGATGCTGTATTGTGACGATGTATTGTATTAGTATATTGAAGTCACAATCACTTTTGACTTGTATTCTTATCGTTGTGAAAGGGGTAAGCACGAGACTTGAACTAAATAAAAAACTTATGATCAAAACAAAGAACAAAGTCTTCCCCCAAGTCAATCTTGATATGCCCCACTGGCTTTACAAGTATATGTTGATTGGCACTCAGAATTCTCTCGGAAGTTTCCTGCAACATCATAGGAAGTTCAAGGAGAAGCCACCTCCAAGCTTTGATCATGGTGGTAAGTTTTCTATATTATATAACTAAGATTTCAGCATTTCATCACATTGACAGTATACTAGTTTTTTAGGCCTACGCCTGCCTGAATGTCTAGCTCAAATTTTTTACCACAAGACTCACCTGAGAGTGACTATGCTGAACAGACCAATTTCGAGCTCTCTGATTACTTTACATTTGATGAATGGTTGGAGGAAGAGCATGCTTCTATGATTTTTGAGTCTGTTCAGAACCCGGTTTACCGTGCAAATGAAGTTATTGAACCTGGAGCAAGTAGCAGGCACCATGAAGGGCCTAGTAACGGTAAGCCAATTCATTGAGAAAGTCCTTCTTGAATTTACTAGCTTGTATTGATAGGTGCTTTTAGTTTCTCTATATGGTATTGGTAAAAATGCTAATTATGTGCTGGTTGGTTGTGTGTGAGAAGGTGACAGTGAAAGTGGCACGGAAAAGAAACAGGTAAAAGAAAGAGTTGCATTCAAGACAAAATCAGAGATTGAGATACTGGATGATGGATTCAAGTGGAGAAAATACGGGAAGAAGATGGTGAAGAACAGCCCAAATCCAAGGTTTAGTGAATAAATTTAACATCTAAATTAAATTCATCCATTGATCTACTATTCTGATATCATTATTATTGTCAATTTCAGTGCTAACCTTAATCTTTGAATCAGCGAATAGAGTTTAATAACTCTATTAAGGGTTAATTTCAACTTGCCCATTCATTTTCTCATGAGCCTCAAATCATCTCCTTTTTTTTTTTTGGTCATGCTATAAGTTTATAACACACCCTTACACGGTTACACCAATGCTAGCAGCCTTAGAATTAATTGGTCCAAGGATGAAACTAGAGTTACACAATATTTTTTTAAACAATAAAAAAATATAATATTAGTGTTAACAAGGGCCACGCTTGGCCCTCATGTGGCCAAATCAATGATGGTTCTCGTCTCTGCATCATGGAATTGATTTATTTCATGAGTTTGAGTTGTTGTTAGGTGGATTTAATTTGAAAATGGGTTGGATTTGATTAGGGTCGACACGTTTATGGCGATTGAATTTTGTTTTATAGAGAAAACGAGAGGGAAAGAGAGAAAAAGGAAAGAAGGATGAAAGGAAAAGACAAAAAGACAAAAAAAAGAGAAAAGAAACCTAATACTATTTGTAAAATATTTTATTTTCAGTGTGTTTTCATTTTTTTTAAAGATTATACACAATATAAGAGTAAAAATGTGTTTTTATTGGTCAACCATCATTCATCTTAAGACAGGGAAACAAAGTGGGGGGCTTTTTGTATTCTTATAAGAATTTATGGGTTGAGTTGAGATAATCCAAAAAATGGAGTGGGTTGAAATGAACTCTTTTACCAAACTTGAGAGCTAAGCCAACAGCTGACAAAGAAGCAAACATTGCTGTTAGGGAATATTGACTTGATTAGCTGATAAAACATGCTCTCAATTATACCTCAAAGTCATTGGCTATAAACATTTTCTGCATCAACATCATATCAGAATTTGAAAGCGTGGAATTCATTCTCTAACAATGCGTATAGTATGTGATTAACAGGAATTATTATAAATGTTCGGTGGATGGGTGCCCTGTGAAGAAAAGAGTTGAAAGAGACAGAGAGGATCCAAGTTATGTGATAACAACATATGAAGGTGTTCACACTCACCAGAGCACTTCCTAGTTCTCATGTTTTTCGTGGGTTAGAGTCGTCCGAATGCTGCACTTGTGTAGAGATTAATACTTTCTAGTCTTATCTTGCCCCTGGTGAAAGGAGAGTAGAATGTCTGAAATAGTATTACCCTTTTTTCAGTGCAAGCTAGTGGGATGACTCAGCTAAGATAGGATGATCTATGCTTTTGTACTATGATGTTCTACTCATGAACAATCAGTAATATTTTAACAATCAATAGCTCTGTAAATCAGATTATTAGTTACAGAGAGTTTTGAGAATTTCATTGCAACATTGCTAAGTTTTGTGCTCTTCTGTATGCTACAAAGAATCCACTGTTCTAACTATAATTGAAGGACAACATTCATACCGAATACTAACATTTTCATATAATAAATCTGGGAGAGAGATGCTTGTGGACAATATCAAGAATTATTTATCAGGATGCAATTAAGGGTCTGTTTTAAATGTAATGTAAAATAATGATGTAATTTAAATTGCATGATCAGAAACATGGTTTCGTTGTGACGGTAAGACAGTATATTTTGCAAAAAGGCAGATCAAATCATAAAGCAAGCAAAACAATCAAGCTACAACGTGTTATTTGTTTAAATGTGCATTGGTTTATTACATCCAACATAATAAGGCAAGTTTCATTTTACCATTCTCATGACACTAAAGGCATGCCTGAGTACTCAATTCTTTCCTAGAGAGCTATACAATCCTGCTATATATAAAACTTGGTATACTTGAGGCAACAAAAATTATAAAAAGAAGTGAACTTGGGTAACACAAAAAGCAAGGTTAAAGGGTCATCTTTTCTTTGCTCTACAAATGGAAGTATATACTATGCAAAATCTACAATCAGATTAGCCAAGTACTGCATGCTAATGTGACCTAGAATTTTCATTCAGAAATACCACATCTGGGTTTCGAATGCATGGAACCAATGCTGCCAATTCCTTCCAGTTACGACCAGTGTCATGAATATTAGAGGTTATGCTCCACAATATATCCTCATTCTGCATCTTTCTAGTCCCTTGACGGTGTGATATTACAATGGCCTTTGACTTTGAAAGTGGATATTTGTTTGACTTCGACAAGCCACTGGCAAGCAACCAGCGGGTCCCTGACTGCTGCTGTGTCTTGTGACCGCAAAGCTGATTCTTGCCAAGCTCAGTGTTCAATCCTGCAAGATGGACTTCAGAAAATTTAAACCATGGAGTGCTTTCTTTTTCTTCTTTCTCCTCTTTTCTCTCATCACTCACTTCCTCCTTTGTGTAGGCTTCATTATCTTTTCCCTCATTTCTGTCTGACATTGTATTGTAAATTTTTGGCTGAGCAAGGACAAATACCCTCTCCACTTGAATTAGAGCAAGCATTGAGGTGCCAACAGGTTCGTAGTTTCGGAGGGGATCTCGAAGCAAAACCATAAGAGCTACTGTGAGGTTATTCCCCAACAAACTTGGGGTTTTACCAGATGCATTATCCCAGTTGATGTGTGCCGTTAAGGTTCCAGTATCTAAATCTGTAGGCTTAGCATGATGGGCTACCAGGATCTTTAATGTGCGTCTGCTAACTTGATTGTCATCCATGATAATTCCATTATCCAGCTTTAACCACTCCTCCAATGTTATAGAGAGATCCAATAATTCGTCAACATCATTAGCTTCATCCCCGGCATCCGGTAGTTGCACCCCTGCACCTGCTTCTGAACTCAGAGACCCAATGAAATCAGCAATCTTCCAATCAAAACCTGAATTTTTTCCGACGGAGTGGCATCTGATGCATGATGGAGCATCCTCATCTGACATGCCACACTGAATTCTCAAGCCTTCAATTGAGAGTGCCTCAATTCTATCCATTGCTAAACAAGCAAAATCTCTGAGTGATATACAGCATGAGCTCATCTCACCACCATTTAAGCCTGAACACATGCTATCAGAACTCCAACTAAATCGCAATTCTTTATCTTCTTCTCTCCCAGCGAAGGAATCATGGGCAAATAATGATCCCTGCTGCAATGAAGTCTGCCTGTGAGAAAAATATGGAATGAGTTAATGCATAGTGAATATCCAGTAGTAGAGGAAAAAGAAACATGAATATGACGAATAAAATCAGGAATAGTTTGCATTGGTCACAAACCTCTCTAGCAACGCAGTTCTGGGAGGCAGTTCTTCTGCCACTTCTTGCAGTGTCTTCCCTGTAATATCCTCCAAAGGCATTAATTGGTTTACCTGCATAGACAACTTCTTAACCCCAACTGATGCCAAGTGCTGTAATATCTCAGTGATCTCAGAGCCCATTTCTGCAGGCAGCACAACTGGTCTGGAAACTTGCATCACCAGGCTTCCAAAATTTCTAGCATTTCTGAAAAGTGAGGGATTCATAGAACGCAGATAACCTCCACCCTTTGTTACAACAAAAGGTCCAAAGCCATCTCCAAGTGGAGGTAACTCTAATGGATCCTCAGGAGGAAGCTCAACTGGACTTCCAAATCCATCGGAGCAATAGCATGGAGAACTCTGAAATGCACTTTCATTTAAGCCACACTCATGCATTAAATATTCAGTCTCCAAGTCTTCAAGAACATTGACCTTCCTTCTATTTTTTAACAATTGACCAGTCTCCTTGTTCTCCTCAGCATCCTGAATAACAGGAACCTCACATCCAGCTCCAGTTGGGAAATTGCACCTAAACTCCCCTTGGTCTTCCCTAGCATCAAAATCTAATATAAAAGTACCTGAAGCTAGGGCCTCCTTCTCAAACTCTCTCAACAGACGCTCTCTAGGAGACTCGGGATCACCATCAGAGCTCAAGCCAGATGTTGCATGCTCTATCCCTAACATATTTAAAAAATCGCTTGCCACTAATTCAGTAACATCGTCCAAACTAAGCGATGTCTTTGATATTTTACTAGCTTTGTAATTTGATTTAATGTCCATGTAGTTTTCCTTCTCAAGAAATTCATCCATAGCTAGTGGAGATTCAAAATCTGTCAATTCTGGAATCAATATACTATCGAAAGCTGACTCCAGCTCTTCCATGGTTGATTCTGCAGTACATACAGTACTATCTTCATGTTTGCTGTCACTGGCTTTTGATTTACATTCCAGCCCCTCCTCAAGGGCTATGTTGTCATCTTCAATGATCTCATCCACATTTATAGTTTCGACTTCAGAAACATCGATATCAACTGGTTCCAGTTGCTCCTCTTCAGAAACTTCTATCCCCTTTTCAACAATGATGAACTCTGCATAGTCACAGTCAGTTTCACTGACATCTTCAGTAGCCTCAAAATTCAGGTTAGTAGGCGGCTCCACAGGTTCAGATAACAAATCAAATTCTTTTGGACAATGCAAATTCCCTTCATTGAGTCTATCATAGAAAAAATTAATTGACTTGGAGAGCTCCAAACCTAGAATTGGTGAAACTTCCTGATATACCTTGACATCAAGAGGCGTACACGAGAGAACAGACCTGTGGTCTAAGTTTCTTGGAACACTGCCCACCCTCCTGAGCATCTTATTGTCATTTTTCATCCCAAAACTTGTAATAGATTCCAGGGTACTTGACCTGTTCTGTGTTAAGTTTATAAGCTCAGAAACATTCATATTGTTCTTTGATTCAACCAAATTATCCTTCATCACTGAGAAACTGAAGCTGACATTCAATGTAGCACCTTGAGCTTTGCCTGCGAGCTTAAAGCTTGTTATCCACTTACCTGAGCTTTTCTCCCCCTCCAACTCCTCCAATGTAAGTGGTAATAGTCTGGTAAGATCAACCCAATGCTTCCCTAAATCAACTCCCGGAGCCCCAACTACAGACACAGAGATCAGAGAGAGCTTCACCTCATATTTTGCTGAATTATAGGCCCCACTTCTATTGCTATATACACTACATTTATGCATCAAAGTCTCCTCAAAGTCAGCAGTACCCTGCAAAACCCTTGACGGGTGAGTTCCTAACACCTCATCCTTCCTCTTCCAATAAACACGCAAACTGATGCCATCAAAATTCATTGGCAGCCCTTCAATTGAATGCACATGGAGACAGAAACAAATATTGAACCTCTGATGCCTAATGTGTGCTAAAGCTTTAAGCGGCTTCTTCCAATTCCACAAGAAAGATGGTTTTTTGTTCTTGTTCAACACAATTTCATTGAGGCTTCCCGAATTTAAGTTTGATTTTGGTTCTGTGAAACGGGTTCTTTCAGCAGACTTAGATCGGTTATCATATTGGGAAGTTGGATTCTTTTGTGGTGGTTTACCCAAGTACAGGGCTTCGCTTATCGCCTCAATGTCACGCAACAACTGACTATTACTTGAATTCCCGACACTACTACCATTTCCAGACTCAATTTTGGACAAATCCATTTCCTGATCAAACAAAAGACAATCATTGAACCCGAACCAAATTCAGCATATACCTTTTTAGCAATTTAAGTTCTCCATAAATCTCAGCCAACCCACTTCGATCACACAATTAAGTACAATCCAACAAACGAATTAAACAGAAATCAGTATTCCAGCAATAAGAAGAACCAGACACATCAAACTACAAATACAGAACACAATCCAACATCTTCTTACAGATAAACCAAACCAACTCCTGATTTGGAATAACTTTTATAAATCAACAAACGTGAGGAAAAAAAAATCTAACAACGGTTATCCAAATCCAACCAAAAGCAATTCATAAAAACGAGAAGATGGCAACAAGCTTACCTCAAACTGAACTCTCCTTTCACAGACGATAGGAAGCAAGTCTCTCAGCTTTTGAGCCGAAACTTGAGAGAAGATAAAGATATCGTTTGATCAGCAGATAGTATTATTTTGGTAATCAGAGAATTTACTTCAATCTACTTTTTGGGGAAACTTCTTCACGAGACAATTGTGAAAAAATAAATGTTTTGTCCCTGTGTGTCTGAAAGTGCAGTGCAGTTCGTGTAGTCATGGACTCTTTTGTGGACTATTTTTTTTTTTTTTTTTTTTGCCGCACAGTGATATGCTGCACTCGATTTCACCTACAACCGGATCTTCTGCGTTTCATTTGTTATATGTCTGGCCAATGGATACCGTCCATCCATGTGAAGTACAGGTACCCTTATGTTCTGTGCATAACTTTATGAGATCCCATAATTTTTACTTAATTACATAAGAGAGAATAATGTATTCACCCTAAACTTAAAAAAAAAAGGTAAATGAATAATATAATTTTCTCAATATTAACAATTGAAACCACTTTCTTTGTATTCCTAGTTTCTATCACTTTCAATTAGAGATGGAAATAAGGTGGATTTATCCTCGAATTTACTCCTTCCCCATTTTGAGTAAAATGAAATTAGGGTGAACACTATCTTAATTTTTAACCCACTAAATTCATTCCCAATTCGTCTTATTTGACTTCATTTTGATCAAGTTACAATATTTGCTATAGTAATTACAATATTCAATCTTAATTCCTTAACCTTACTACAATATTAAGTTGATATTTAAGATCATCTACAATATATTATAGTCTTGATACAGTATTGAATTAAATTTTATGAGTAATTACAGTATCTCTATTACAATTTATTTTAGGTTGAAACGGAACAGAGCGAGACAAAACTTATCATAATTTTTAAATGGGTTAAATTTTTAGGTTTGAACCTATCCCAATTTTCAAATGAATTAAATTTTTTTGCCCTAAACTCGTCCTAGAAGAGGCAAGATAGAACAAAATCCCACAGATTATGAGAAAATTCCCATCCCTATTTCCAACGACATACCACTCGTGCTATATCATATTGTATTGGGGACTAAAATGTTCAAATCTTCAATACTATACTCTAATTTGTTAGTTTGTGAAGTTTAAGGACAAAGGTTATGACATCAATTACATAAAAATACCTCAGGTTTCAGTAATTACAAATAAGTAAAAAGATTAAAAAAAAACATTTGTCTTCGTTCGAATTAATATTGAAGCAGCGCAACTAAGAAACAAGCGTGTAATCGTAGACGTTGAAAACCCTAAACCGTCTTTTATTTCTCTCTGGTTTCTCTTTCCCAGCACATGCGCGTAATTCTTTGTAGCAGAGAAGATGACTTTAGAAATTGAAGCTCGAGAGTAAGTTTTACATTGAAAATGCTCAAATTCATCATTGTTAGGGATAATTGACTGTTTCTGTTTTCCGTTCGAAGAGATACTGATTAAGTGTACAGTGTTATTAAGATTGTGCTCCAGTTCTGCAAAGAGAATTCGTTGCAGCAAACGTTTCAGACACTACAGAATGAGTGCCAAGTATCTTTGAATACAGTAGACAGCATTGAGACGTTTGTTGCAGATATCAATGGCGGAAGATGGGATGCAATATTGCCCCAAGTAGCACAACTAAAGCTTCCCAGAAATAAATTAGAGGACTTGTATGAACAGGTACGTATTCATGATATAAGTTTCAAATTTGAGGAGACATTTAAGATTTATGATTTTCATTCGTTTGTCTGGATTTGGGCAGATTGTATTGGAAATGATTGAACTGCGTGAGTTGGATACTGCACGTGCTATTCTAAGGCAAACTCAGGCAATGGGTGTTATGAAGCAGGAGCAACCTGAGAGATATTTGAGACTTGAACATCTCCTTGTTAGAACTTACTTTGATCCACATGAGGTTAGAAACTGGTGTCCTGTGATAATTTATGATTTCAGTGTTTGTGCATAATTCATGTCCGTGCTTCACTCCTCTATGTGAACTGTGTGCTGTTCTTTCATTTTGATTTCTTCTGTTGGCAATATATATATATATATATATATATATATATATATATATATATATAGCTATAGTTATAGTTATAGTTATAGTTATATGATTTCTTTTGGAAATAAGATTCGATAATGTGCTGGACCCTGCTTGAGGTGAAAAGCGCTTAGCTTTTAAACGCTAGATTTATTTTCTTTCTGTTTGTTAGTGTTAGAGGCCATTTTATTTTATGGGACAAAATCTAGTTTATGTTATGATTGAAATCAATCAACAAAATTCCCCCGTGAGTTTAGTTTTCTTTTAGAATGCATGAGGATGAATCTGGAGACAATTTGATGAGCAGGGAAATGTCTTTTGTTCTCTTCTGCATTTTATGACTTATAAATTAGAAGTTCGAGGACTTTTAGTAACTTAATACTGAGGAAACTGTTGTGGAGATAAGTGGTGGACAGACGTAACAATTGTGAGGGTGTCGTGATGAGTTAAGCGACTTGATGATTGAAGTTGAGAATAGATTAAAGCTGGCATTATAATGTTGTGGAGTTGGGTTGTGGAAGGCTACTAGCAGTGATTTTTTACTTTACATGGATTTTATTTGGTGGCAGATGGGAGGATGTTTTCTATACAGGTGATATTTAATGTTGGTAATAGCCCCTGAAATTTGTTCCCTGATCTGTTTTTATAGTTGAGGTACAATGATCCATTGTCAGTGTAAATGAGGAAGGATGTCTTGGCATCCTATGCCGAAACAAAAACTGTTTAGCACACCTTATATACTGCATGACCCAGTGTTAGAGTGTGCTCTGCTAGAGACCTTTGAGTTATCTTATAGTTCACCAAGTCATGATAAGAGGTTCGACAAGTATTTAGAATTAAAAAGTGTCTGATATTCTTTCTTAACATTGTTTTCCTTTCTTTTGACCATTTAATTTGTTTTTATGACCATGATCTCTGGAAAGCTATTATCTTGTAGCATTTGGTGGAAGGTAATTTTGTCAAGGGTTGAGTTGGGTGAAAGTACTACATGTATCCCCAAAAAGGAGAACGAAAAAAAAAAGAGTGCTACATTATCCTTTATAACAGTTCTACTGCACAATGCCAAAATGAAATGGAGAAATGATACTTATGACTATTTTATGTGACAGGCTTATCAAGACTCAACCAAAGAGAGGCGCCGTGCACTAATTGCCCAAGGTCCTACCCCTTTTTCCTTCCAATTGTTTATGACATCTAAGAGTGGGGCTTAGGAAACCTTAATTTTTTTAATTACCTAATTGATGGAATCTTCCTTTAGCTGCATGAAAATCTGTAAAGAACTGATTAATTATTCATATTTCATATTGGAGTGTGCCTAGGGTATGTAATTTAAGCGTTTTCTTTTATTAATTTGCTTCTCTTTTATTTCCAAGCAAAAAAGAAAATTTTCTAAGGAAAACAAAATTAAAATAAGGGAAAGATATGGACCACAACGAATAAGAAAGTACACTAGAATTTGTCGATTCTTCTTTTTGTTTAAATATAAATAGTGTATCCTTATCAAACACAAATACTTTTTGATCTTCTCGTTTTACGAAAAAATTTCTTTTCGTTTCCAGCTCTGGCTGCAGAAGTTTCTGTAGTTCCACCATCACGATTAATGGCTCTAATTGGTCAGGCTCTGAAGTGGCAGCAGCACCAAGGTTCCTTTCTTTAATTACTGTTTTTCCATAGTAGTAAAAAGCTGTAGTGATAGTTTCTGTTGAAATAATTGGAAGAAATTTCTTCCATTGGTTTCTTAAACATCTAAAATTTCAGTCTACAATTCATAATTTAGTATTTATGTTAAATACAGCTTCTTTCTATTTTCAAAGAATTTTTTGGCTAAGCAATGTTGTTTTTGTTCTTCATGTCTGAGCTTTGTCTAGCTTGCTCTACCTGAAGATATCAAAAACTTTGACGAAACATTTATTTTGCATTTGTCTACATCTTGCTTATGTATTTGTCTTTGTCTCTTTTAGGGTTGCTTCCTCCTGGAACACAGTTTGACTTATTTCGAGGAACCGCTGCTATGAAACAAGATGTGGAAGACATGTATCCAACAACTCTTGCCCATACCATAAAGGTGATCTTCTTTGAAAACAAACCAATCTTTCTTTCTGTATGTATGTATCTATTAATTCTTGTTCCCACTAGTCGGAGAGGGAGAGATGGCTTTTCCCTTTATGTTGCTTTCTAGTTTTAGATAATAATCTTTTACCTGAAGTGCTTTGAAGGTTTTTGGAAGTTAAAAAATGTTTGCTTGTTAAAAAGTGTATATCTCCATTGAGTAAGAGACAATTAGCACAGACTAACAAATATTTGTGAAAACCCTAACTGGTGGAAAACTGTGGGAGCTTGCTATGGTGGACATAAGCACAACAAATAGAATGGTTTTTCTACAAAGACATACTCAAACTTCTAACCAGACACTTTATTTAACTCGGTGTGCTACAGTGCTTTGCTCAAACCATTTGATACATCAGCTCTTCATCAGTGAACTATCCCACACCACTATCAATATTTTTTACGAGATAAATATGACCCACTTATTTATATCCAAAAGGAGAGAGAAAATAAAGTACAAGCTGGAGAATCACACCTGGTAAAAAGCTGTTTGGTGAAGGTTATGTAGAATGGGATTTCACAAGGAAATACCAAAGCCTAAGCTATCAATCAATTTATGACATAGGTGCCTACTAGCTATAATGGTAAGCTATGTGGAAGACTGATCTTGAAATTGTTTTTATCAAACCCTGGATGAACGATGAAAGCTTTTGCTTAGGTACTTTCCGTCTCAAATGAGCTGCTAACTAATTCCTAGCAGATCCTCTTGGGTTCTGGATTTCAGACCTATTTGATTAAAAGTCATTGTTCTTACTTCTTAAAGATCCCTATCTTATTCTTTAGCCATAGTGACTGACATTTGAATTATAGAAAAGTTGAGGAAAAATGAGAGCACTAGGTAATGTCTTGTCTGACTGTTTAAAGATGACATTGTTGGACACCTTCCATGTAGGTTCCTGGGTGCAAATTCTTCTATGTACTAAAATTTTTGGGTTTGCTCGCTAAATGATCTTTATTATTACTACTAACGTAAAGATTTTAATGACAATGATCCTTTAAACAACAAATGCCATGGAGATTTCTTCTTACAACTTCTTCCAATGTGCTAAATTTTTGGGTTTATTCAATGAACAATTTGCATTATTACTATTGAAAGATTTAATGACATAGCTCTTTGTTAATATTTCCTGAAATATTTGGCCTAGCTGAGGAGACTCCCTTTGAGTGCTGTTCAGAATAAATTCTGCACTGATGGAAAATAGAGGAAGTTTTAACTTCGATAGTATAGAAATTATAAACAGGGAGGAAAATTATGTCTCTCTTCTGTTGAACCTTCAGTCCTATTTATACTTTCTTTGAGGTACATTAGGTTTATTCGTTTCTGCATTTGGGTTACTTTCCTTGCGATAACGTCAGAGTTGTATTATGGCCTTTAACTATGAGTTCTTTCATCAATTGGTGATTTTTTGGTGTAGTTTGGGACGAAAAGCCATGCAGAATGTGCCTGTTTCTCTCCGGATGGTCAATTTCTTGTCTCATGTTCTTTTGATGGCTTTATTGAGGTACTTATGCACAGATTTACATACTCTGCTCTCCCCCACCCCTTCTCTGCAAATATTTAGAATTTATTGATGTTACTTGAATGCTCACTGAGATTTCAAACAATTCTAGGTCTGGGATTACGTAAGTGGGAAGCTCAAGAAGGATCTACAGTACCAGGCTGATGTGAGTACTTTTGGTGCCACTTCTCATATATTTTAACACCTATAATTTGGTTTACACAATTCTCATAGAAAATTAGCAAAAAAAGAATAAAAATAAACCCAGGTTTCAGCTAATACTTTTCACTGTATGACATTAATTGATTTTGGAAGGTAAAGAAAGAGATAAAAATAGTTGAAGAAGCATTAGTCCTAAGCATAAGCTAGTAAGGGCCCGACAATAATGTGTAGCCTTGAATCATTGTGGAATGCTGGAGTTGATGCTCTGCAAAATGTAACTTTTTGGTTGCCCAGGTCATGATACAGTTCGTACACATCTTCTCAATCTCTAGTTTTGAATATATTAAGTTATTGTATTTAGTCGCCTATGGTACTGGCTTCTACTTTGTATGTTTAGTCATTTTTAGTTATTTCAGTATACCATAGCATATAAAGATAAGATTGAAAATCAACTTGTCTTAGTCATGACCATAAAAGGGTCGATCAATAGTGAATGGGGGTCATCAGAGCATATGTTCTCCATGCCCTTTTGTTCATTCTATGTGATTTAGTTCTAGAAAATTCAGAATGACAGTGCTCTACATATGGTGCCTCTAGTGATATTATATTAACTTCTGCAGGAAACTTTCATGATGCATGATGAAACTGTCCTCTGTGTTGATTTTAGCAGAGATTCAGAGATGCTTGCCTCTGGGTCACAAGATGGAAAGATCAAAGTAAGTTTGTGTTACTAGTGTTTTTGTGTGTGTATGTTTCTTTTAGATTAATGTTTTTGTTGAGTCTTAAATGGGCTTGGTAAAGGCAAAGTAAATGGAGATAAAATGTTAAAGAAAGGTTCAAATGGGCATTCGTTCATTTTTCACTATACTTTTTTAGAATCGGTTCATCAAAAAAAGTTCTGACACTATGTCTGCAGTTTTGCCTTTGAATTGCAAAAGCATATTGATGGATTTTGTTTAAAGAAGAAAAGAAATTTAATTTAAGTATGAGAGGTTTTCCAGTAACAATATCACCATTATGTCTCTTGTTTCTTAAATTCTACATGGCCTGTTAACAGCATAGGTGATACTTGTAATGTTGAATAAAGTTTTTTAATGTTTTCTGTTTGTAGTTAGGGCAAACCTTAGAGAAGGCCTATGCAATTTTCTCTGGAAAATTATTGCAAGGAAACAACCCAACCATATGCTACTGCTTAAAGATACTGGCATCTTGATGATGGCTTTGTCATCGTCCAGTAATTGAGTGCTTAAAAGTTAATAACAATATGCACAATGAACATGATAACCACAGCCATGACAACAGTGCTAACAGCACGAACTGATTGAAGTTTTACTTTCTGTTGTGCAAGTTTTGAATATTCTGTCATAACTCTTGATCCTGGACTTCCCTTGAAACAAGTTGAAGTTTTGGGCCCAACCTATACAAATTTCTTTTCTTTAATATAGTCGTTGTTTCTTTCTTGGCGGAAGAAAAAAAGAAATGAAGAAAGATAGAAAAGTTGAAGTTTGGAGTCTATTCTTTCAATACTATTGATGAAGTCTTAAGCATATTGATTCAAACATGAAGGCATGATCAATTTTGACAAATTTTCATTGGCTCTGTGTAACAAATTTCAGGTTTGGCGAATAAGGACTGGTCAATGCTTGCGCCGTCTTGAACGAGCACATTCTCAAGGTGTTACTAGTCTTGCTTTCTCTCGAGATGGAAGCCAGTTACTAAGTACCTCTTTTGACAGCACAGCAAGGTATAATCTAATTTGTCAGATCTTCTTTCATATGTCCTACGGGTGGGACTTTGATAGTTCTTGTTAATGTATAGCTAATAAATAACACCATTACCTATTTCTTTATTTGTTTAACATCTTTTGTTGTTTTGTTTTTCCACAGTGGTAATTATCAGATCCACTTTCACCATAGTTTACCAATTATTGTTGGTAGTACAAGGTGCTAAAACTTGTCAGTCTGATTACAGAAATATTGTAATGATGTGTTGTAATCTTTTTTGTAGGATTCATGGCCTAAAATCAGGGAAGATGTTGAAAGAATTCCGTGGTCATACGTCTTATGTAAATGATGCCATTTTTACAAATGACGGAACTCGTGTTATTACTGCCTCCAGTGATTGCACTGTAAAGGTTAGTTGGTCTTATTTGTGTTTTAATTTTTATGTTCTCTCATCAAGTAATGCTTCTTTATTCTTCATTGTTGGTTTACATAGGTCTGGGACTTGAAGACTACGGATTGCCTACAGACATTTAAGCCACCGCCTCCTTTGAGGGTATATTTTGTTGTTTCATTTTCTCTCCTACTAGTCATGTGTTTCTTATGGGATATAGTAGTTAAATTGAATTGTCATGTGTTCACTGTGTGGGATTGATCTGTTCTGAATATCTGCTCTTTTCTCTTTGAATTGTTAGGGAGGTGATGCTTCAGTGAACTCTGTTCATCTATTCCCAAAGAATACTGATCACATTGTCGTATGTAATAAGACATCATCAATATACATAATGACTCTTCAAGGACAGGTACTTATTCAGGACACAGATTAAGGCAAGAAAGCATGTTATTACATATTCATGGGTCCTATTTGTTTGGGTCTTGCAATATTACTAAGTTTTGCGTAGTTACTTTGCTATTTCTTTAAGTACACAAGCTTTATAGAGATTGCAGACATGCCTACCAAGCAAGTCGTGTACTATTGCGTGAATTCTTTTAATCATTTTAATAACAAATAAAACTTGATACTTCACATTCATCCACGCTAACCTCAATGACTGAAGCCATTTTCTGGGTGTCCAATGTAAGAATTGCTCTTCAAATAGTATCATCAATTGAGGATTATGGACCTGTTGTTTTAGTGCCATGGGACACATATTTTTTGAGAAAAAACTTGTCTTTCTGCATCTATTGGAGTCCCTAGTTGAAGGATTGAAATGATTTTCTTCTTGTGGAAATTTGCTTTTGGATGATTTTGATGTAGGTTGTGAAGAGCTTTTCATCTGGTAAAAGAGAAGGTGGAGATTTTGTTGCAGCTTGTGTTTCACCGAAAGGTGAATGGATCTATTGTGTTGGTGAAGACAGGTATTCTTAAGTGACGCTGTTTTTGTATAGGATTAAAATTATTAGTTTGATGCAAAGTTTTATGCACTTTTAAATTTATCTATGAAATGTGATGAAAATATACAGTTATTTTCAAATTCTTTTTCCCTTTACTCCGGAAAAAAGTAAAAATCAAATAAATGACAAGAATGACTGGTCTAAGCACGGCATATTTGTAGCCTTGCTTTTTTGAGTGTCATAGAGTAGCAGGATGATATGTGTATCTTTGGCTATATTTTTCGCCTTTATTAAGTTCCCATCATGACTTTCTTGCTCTACCACCCCTGTGGTTGCTATATTACAATCTGTCTAAATATAACATCCTGATTCTTGGATATGATTGCAAGTAGCAGCAATATTGGAAACATTGTTCTAAGTTATTATCCATTTACTTCGGTGTTACGCAGATTTCATCATTGTGTTATGTTTTTGCAAAATGAGAGAAATCCACTTCTGCTTTGTAATTAATTGAGTAATTGTTATATCACAATTTATTATGCTACTTTTTCTTGATTTCCTCACTTTAACAATGCTTTTGATTATTACATGCTATATAATCTGTGAATTATCTGCAGGAACTTGTACTGCTTCAGCTACCAGTCTGGTAAACTAGAGCATCTAATGAAGGTAAGCTTTCGGTTTTGGACAGCTGAGGTAGTATGAATTTAGTCATTTAAGTTACTTTTCTGTGGGTCGGTTTTTGCCATCCAAGCTCGATAATTTGTTTTACAAGTTATATAAATCTCAGGGATTTTAATTGTACACAAAACTTGAGAAGGAAAAAGTAAAAACCGAACGTGAAACAGATTTAACATGGCGGAAAATGGACTTACCATAGGCTGCATGTTACGGCAGCCCACTCATTCAAGCCAATAGAAGTTGCTTTTTTGCTTCTTACATAAACCTTAAACTTTGAGGTGTTCGGCAATGATTTTCTCTATGCTTATCGGTGTATTCTGATTTACTTGCAGGTTCATGAAAAGGATGTAATCGGCATTACTCTTCATCCTCACAGAAATCTTCTCGCAACTTATAGTGAAGACTGCACAATGAAATTATGGAAGCCGTGATCCGCTTTGCTGCCTTATTATGCTTTTAAGTTAAAAAAATTTCTGTTTCTTGAAATATCAACTTCATTTATTTAGACCAATAGTCTTTGGGAACCCTAGCAATCAGGGATTAGGGATTTTCTCCTGTATCATTATTAATGAAGAGGATTTATTTTATGGTTTCAAAATACTAAATGATTTGTACAGTTAAATTGAATATGATGATCAAGCCTTTGTGTAGTCTCTGTTTCGCCCATCTCTATTATGCTTTCATGTGAACGAAGTTTAAATCTTATGTTTGTGAGTTACCATGTTGTAATGCGTTGTAGTTGCTAATCCCCCTTCTTACTTGGGATAAGAAATTAAATCAATTAAATTAATTTTTTTAAAAAAATAATTTTGATAATTTTGGCCCATAAAATTTATTTAGATTGTTGGCCCGTGAAAGTCAAAGGTGCTCACTGTTAAAAATTTCCCAATTTTTGAAAAGGTTATTTCGGTTCAACTCAACTGACAAGTCGTTTATTAAATTTGTGTCATGTTATGTAGTAGAATAAGTTTTTCTTATTTTGATTACTTTTTAGTTTTTTTTAATTAATTAAAATTATCAAATTTAATTTTGATATGATTATTATTATGTGTATCATTAATTCTTTATAATTTTTAAATATTTTAGTTAATTACTTTTGCTTAAGCATCAGTTCACGTTTTATCCCAATAAGTTTCTATATTTGAAATGTGAGCTCAACCCAAACTGACGAGAGTTTTGTATCATGTCGGCTTGTTATTTTTTATGTTAACTCAAAACTCATTTGCATCTCTAGCTATTATAGATAAAATTGTTAAAAATAAGAAAATTATTTCTTCCTTAAAATTTAGCATTCTATCATTTAGATAGGAAAAATTGAGAATCTATTGGTTACCATTTCTAGACTATTATTTAACTAATTCTTAAATATGCAATTATTAAAATGTCCCCAATAGACTATTTTTTATATGATTAATATACAAATTGAAAAAAAAATGGTACAATCATTATTTTTTTCAATCTCTAAGTTAAAATCTAATAAGAGAATAAAGTGTTTTGTAATAAGGACAAAAACATTGTGACCACTCAACATTTTGTTCGATCGACAATAAAATTACAAAAGAAGTGAAAAATATCTATTAGAGATTAAGACAAGTAAAATTAGAGTTGAGAAATTTTTATTTTTTTTAAAAGAGGGTCACAGGATTAAATTAAAAAGTTTTCTTCTCTACTTAAAAAAAGAATTTGATAAATGATAATAATTAGTGTAGATAAAAATAATAAGTATTAGATATATGATCTTATATTTAACGATTAAATTAACGGTTTTTGGTAACAAGATAAGAGATGTAAATAATATATTTCCAATTCTTTCTTTTGAAGTGATACAATCTCAAACTTGAAAAAAAGAAAATGATAATATAAAATGACTTGTTTGTTATGAATGAAATCATCGTATAAAATTTCACTGTAGCAAAAGAGATTATCAAACAAAATTACTCATCCTTAATTCACATTAGAACTCACAAATTCAATTAACTCTATCAAACTAATTCGGAGTCTACTTTCTATCGTTATAATTTTTTTAATAACAATATTTTTATTCTAAATTTTTATTTAAATAACTTTTACTATAGAAATTTATAAAATCCACATGTCGAATTGTGATTACATAATCGCTTGAGTAGACCTTGTATCATTCTTGGTGCACTTTAGCACTGCTGGAGTAGCCTTTGTATTACTTTTGGTGAGTTTCAATACTGTTAAATCCAAATTTAGCTTTCGCATATTTTTTAAGTTGCAGAGAGTAAATCTCACCACATCTCTTGAATCTCACTATCGAGAGTCGTGGTATTATAACCTTAAGAGATTTGGCTTGAACTTGTTCGAAAGGTTTTGCTATTGTCACTGCTAAGCCTTTAACAGTTGTTGCTAACACTGCTACTATATCTGTAATACTCAATAAAAGTACGAATCCTAAATTGTGAGTCTACAATATATGAGAGCGAGTTAGTCCTAATACCAATACAAAAGAATATAATGTTTCAATGGTAGATTGTGACTAAATTAACATCGGATAAACTTGCTCGTGGCAATATTCAATACATCGACCAATGATTTGCTAACTGTAATGCTACAGAAAAGTACTTTTTATATATAAAGATGACAAGATTAATGTCTATAGATGTTGGCAAGATGGGAGGATACTAGGTAATGTTTCAAGGTTGACTTAGACAGTGAAAATAAGTAGAAAGTTGAATATGTCGTGAAGAAGAAGACACGATCCTAAAGAAGCCAAATTTATAATAATCAAGCTTCTTGCCCTTCAAATATAGAATCATGTCCTTTTTTATAATGTGTGATGTGGAATAAGGGATATAACTAACTCCTTAAAATATGGAAATCATATTCTAAAAGTAAGAAATGGCCCCTATAATTTAAATCATTTCATTTTGGTCCCCTAAAACATTAATTCTAACTCTACCACTAAAGACAAGTATTTATCTAGGAGTTAGATTAATATAATTTAAATCCTAGTAAAAATGAGTGTTAAAGATTAGTACATGTAATAAAATACATATTATAACTACTCTTAATCCTAAATTAATAAGAACTTTAGACTTTAAAGTTTTGAGTTTTTGTTTTGTTTATACATTAGCCTTAATCAAATAAGAAATCTCTTAAACTTTAATTCCCTTAAGTGAGGCTAGACTTGAATTATTATTTTGATTTAGGCCAAAGTTAAATTTACTTTAACCTGACCCACAAGTTGAACTCCGGACAATAACTTGAGTCCGTTTGTACTTTTTTATAATTACTTGGATTATATGCTATAATTTTGGTTTTAGGTTGGATTTGACCATGAATTCGAATTCAGGCTTAAGGTCGATTTTTATGAATTAATAATAATAAAATTAAATTTTTTATTTAATTATTAGTATAATATAAAAAATAAGAATTAAATTATTATAATTAAAAAATATATAATTTCATTTGTTATTTTACTGAATCATAAAGATACAAGGGATAATAATTTAAGTGCAACTATTGAAAATAAAAGTCAAAGATATAAGTTTTTTTCTCATCTATCAATTACGACTAGTGAAAAAGAGACAAAACATCCAATGGAATTCCTTAAAAGGCACATGTAAAATAATATAAATTTAATTAAATTCAATAAATACGATCCGTCGAACACCTTTAAATTATATATATATACACCGACGTATGACAAAATAGTCCAAGTGAACGGCTAATGATTTAGCCGATTACAAGGATGAAGGGTGAGGATTGATTAATTGGAGCATGATCCGAGGTTCGTGAAAGTATCATGTGAAGTTCCGAATTCATGCGAGGAAAACATGGGTCCCATCCCAAACTGCCAAAAGAGATTAGTTACCCAAAAGACGCAAACACGGAGACACAATCACGATTCCAAATTCCAATACTCGCGGCTTGTTCTGTAATACTATTACATCATATCTGCAACAGCAACAAACAACAACGTAAGGTTAAGCTCAAAGCCACAGACAGAGGATTTACTGTTATTAATATGGAGGGGATAATGAAGGCACCGTACGATGCGACAGTGAGAGTGATGCTGGCTTCGCTGGAACGGAATTTGTTGCCGGATGCTGTGATCAGGAGGCTCAGCCGCTTGCTCCTAGCCGGCCGCCTTCGCTCCGGCTCCTCGACCTCCTCCAGTTCGTACATTGTACTCTACTCAACTACCTCCTCTTTCATTGCTGAATGGATTTTTATTTTTATTTTAATATATATATTTTTAGTTTGAGCATTATCCCTTGATTTCTGGAGGCTTTGACCTTGAGCATCTTGCTGTTCTGACTTATGACTTCTGAGTGTGTCTGTTTTTATTTTTATTTTCTCCTTTTTTTTAGAAATAATTAGATACCCTTTACAGGCCGTTGTCATTCTGATATTACAAAAAAAATGTAGTAAAATCTTCAATATTGTGTTGTATGAGTTTGCAGATCATATGCTTGTATAATAGTGTAATTTCAATTGTAGAAGATGAATAAAAAGCTGTCATTTTCAGACCAGAAGCAAGTCTGCTGTTAGTATCTGTTAGGATACATTTATGTGTTGAAAGTGGAATAAAATTTGAGATTATATATAACCTAACGTACTTCTCACCATCTTATTTATTTCAATTTGGTTTTGGTTTTACCTTTAGTGCTTTCTTTTTATATATGATTTCACCACGTTATGTTACACATTAGGCCAAGTCCTTCTGTTGATCAATGTACGTAGGCCTTTAGACCAAACAAAGAACTTAATTGATTTTTTCAGATTATTCATCCACCTCTGCCTCCAACTTTAGATTTCGAGAAAAAGACAATCAAATATGAAATTACTTGTTTGTCATGAATAAAATCATCGTATCAAAGTTCACTATAGTGAAAGAGATTAATAAATAAAGATATTTTTGTTCTACATTTTTATTCAAATTTCACTGTTGAATCCAAATTTAGTTTTCGCACTCTAAGTTACAGAAAGTAAATCTTACTACCGAGAGTCGTGGTGTTGTAATCTTAAAAGACTTGGCTTGAACTTGTTTGAATGGTTTTGCTACTATTGCCACTAGGCCATTAACACTTACTAACGCTGCTACTATATCTGTAATACTTAACAAAAGTACGAAACCCAAATTGTGAATCCACAATATATGAGAGCAAGTTAGTCCCAATACCAATATAAAGGAATACAATTTTTCAATGGTAGGTTGTGACTACATTAGCATTGAATAAACCCCCTCATGGCAATATTAGATATATTAGCTAGTGATCTGCTGACTCCAATGCTACAGAAAAGTATTTTTGATATATAAGGATGACCAGAATAATGTCTATAGATGTTGGCAAGATGGGAGGACACTAGGTAATGTTTCGAGGTTGACTTGGACAGTGAAATGACTAGAAAGTTGAATGTCTTGAAGAAGAAGGCACAATCTTAAAGACGCTAAATTTATAATAATCAAGCTTCTTGCCCTTCGAATGTGCAATCGTGTCACTTTTTATAATGTGTGATGTAGAATAAAGGATAGAACTAACTCTATGAAATATGCAAATCATATTCTAAAAGCAAGTAGTAGCCCCTACAAACTTTAGATCATTGAATTTTGGTCCCCTAAAACATTAATCCTGGCTCTACCACTAAAGGCAAGTATTTATCTGGGAGTTAAATTAATATTTAATTTAAATCCTAGTAAAAATGAGTTTTAAAGATTAGTACCTTATAATAAAATACGTATAATAACTACTCTTAATCCTAAATTAATAAGGTTTTAGACTTTAAAGTTTTGAGTTTTTTAGTTGTTCATATATTAGCCATAATCACATAAGAAATCTCTTAAATTTTAGTTTCCCTAAGTGAGGGTAGGTTTGGATTATTATTTTTTATTTAGGCTAAAGTTAAACTTACCAAGTTAAACTTATTTTTACCTTTCATATCACAGCTTAGAAGTTGAACCCTAGACAGCGGCTTGAGTTCGTTTATATCTTTTTTATAATTACCTGGATTATATGTTATAGTTTTGGTTTTGGTTTAGACTTAAGCTCGAAATTAGATTCAGGCTTAAGGTCGATTTTCATGGGTCAACAATAATAAATTAATTTTTTTTATTTAATTATTAGTAAAATATGAAAAATAAGGATTAAATCATTATAATTAAAAAATATATAATTTAATTTGTTATTTTACTAAATCATAAAGATATAAGTGATAATAATTTAAGTGCAACTATTGAAAATAAAAGTCAAAGATAAATATATCTTTTCTCATTTGTCAATTGCAACTAGTGAAAAGGAGACGAAGCATCCAATGGAATTCCCTAAAAGGCATGTTTTAGGTACACCGAACTAGACTGTATTAATTTTAATGGATTGAATTACATTATATTGGAATATATAAAATTTAATACAATATCATGCTAAAGTCTGATTGTACTATAAAATATTAAATTTATTTTTATTTATTTAATTACATATTATTACTTATAATTAAAAATTAAATACTTCAAAAGTATATTTGATGATAACCAAAAAAAAAATTACAATTATCTATCATAGCTACCGTCAACCACTGCCAACCATTGTTGGTCACTATTGCCTGTCATCCTTTTGAATTTTTGTGAATGTCAGTAGAATCCTTATGAAATATTCTACGTTATGATATCATTATCATCGCCGTTTGAGCTCTCGTTCACCGTAGATCTAAAGTTCAATATTTGAATATAAAATGTTCAATTTCAAATATATGGTGAGCGATAACTTAAATAGTGATGATAATCACACTATTGCATAGAGAGTTCGACAAAGATTCTAATAAAGTTCACAAAAATTCAAAAGGATGATAGTCGTCGATGACTGGCAATGGTTAACGGCTATATGATAAGTGTCTAAAAGTACATCATTCACATATATTTTACAAAACATTATTACATCACTTTTGAATTTAATGTCCCTATTTGTGCATAAATTATGAAATTTCATTGCCATACTTTTAATTTGTATGTTTTTATGGTTAAGAAATCAAATACATGCAAATATATATAATTGTACAAGATGACATGAGTATAATACTTGTATTTAAGTATTTATGTGGTATATTTTTGTATATAGGTGTTAAAGGAGTGCAAGTTGCAATTAAAGATATAAAGTATCCATTTGCATACAACTCACTTGAGCATGAATCATTATCATAGCCATAACTTTGTGTAGACATCTTTAAACGGCATGCTTCTTATTACAAGTGAGAATTGCCATGATCATTGGATTTCTCTAGCCATAGTAAAAAGATCAATAATTTAAACATTGGGATAATTGTTTAATTCACTTTATATTTCAACGCATGAGTAGATAGCTAACCAACTTCCATTTGATTTCATTAGATTTAATTTATTGTCATTATTCTTTTTTTTTTAAAAAAATTAGCAAGTTAATTCATTTATTTAACATCGCATCAAACTACAAATTAAGTGAGTGTTTAGAACTTTATTATTTATTAAATTTAGTAACATAAAGAAAATAAATAAGAATCTAAACCACTATAATTCCTTGAGAGATCGACCTTAGGGTGAATTTATCATTAGCTATTAATGATTTGTGCACTTACAAATATATTAAAATTTGCACATCGCTATAGTTAGTGACTATGGTAGACCATTGCAATTTTTTTATTATCAAATATATTTTTAAATTATTTAATTATATATTATAATTTTTAATTATTAATTAAACATTATTTTAAAAAAGTTAAGAGAAAAGAGTACAGACTTGAACCATGTGAGAAAGCAAGACAAATCTGGTTAGACTGCACTAGATTATTTACAATTTTAATAAAGTGCAGTGTAGACAATTTTTTATGTCAAACAAATAATAAAAAAAATTTAATCCATAACCGACCCTTAATATAGGCCAATCTTGCCTACCAAACATGACTTCACTTTTTATCTCTCATTTAATTTCAAAATATGGGAAATTAATATAGGCCTCTCCTGAAATTTAGGAAATTTACACTTAAATGGTAAGTTCGGAGAAATTTACACATACCTCCGATGGACTTAGGGATAAATTTTTTTTTCGAATTCATGAGGCTCGGCCAGGCCCGACCCTATTTGGGGCTTAATTTTGTTCTTAAAACGGGTCGGGGTTAGGTTCCGGGTTTATAAATCTAACCCGTCTGAAATTAGGGGCAGGTACATGGATGATAAATTTTTCCCCGCCTCGTCCCATTTACAATCGTAGTCAAATGCATAATTTTGAAATAGGATCCAGTGATTGAAGAGGCTTGTCAGTGTTGGCCCCGCACTAACACCCAATGAGAAGGCAACTAACATGGTGCTATGTAGGACCATGAGGTTGACTTCTACTGCAGTGAATGTAATATATATCTTATCTCAAATCATATGATATCATTCTTCTAAGTTCTCATTATATGGGTCTCTTTGTAAATGCAGTAGATACGGGCGTAACCCATGCTTGCTTATATTCATCTGCAGTGTCAATTCATATCCAGATTATGCTATAGATAGGGACACTCGTCCAACATTCAAAACCTATTTTTTTTTTTAATATTGGAAATCACATATATGTTAAATGATTTTACAAAATATAATAAAAGTTAGAGAGATACATTTTCATTCTATTAATTTAAAAAATGTAGACCTTTGTTCATTAATCTAATTGGTGAATTTGATAAAAATAAAACAATATTACATAAATAAATCATTTAAACTGATAAATTTTTTTAAAACAATAAGTTTGTACAAATAATTCTAAAATTAATAGGAATGCATTTTTTTGGCCAAACATTTTCAATTTAATCAATTTTACAATTTTTTGAATTTATTTTCTTAATAATGAAAATTTCAAAAATAATAAAAAACTAACAAAATTAAATAATTTTTAATAATTAGAACAATAGGTTTTGACAAAAAATTTATGTCAAAGAAAAAAAAATCAATTTGTTATTAAAGAATTTCCTTATCGACCAGGTAAAATATTTTTTCTCCAAAATTATAAAAAATAAAAAGTTCTAAGATTTATTTATTTTTCTATTTATGTAGGATAGAATTTTTGTTAAATACATTAAATATGTAATCAAGTTAAGAAATTCAATTCTTTAAATAAATTTTGACATACTTAAGATCTTTTCAAAACAATCTTTATTTTTTAGAATTATATATTATATATATAATTCGAATTTAATTATCTATATATAATACAAATTATTGACTTATTGTTAAATATAACAATTATGTGTAAAAATTAAACATATTTTTTAAAACTTTTTAAAATTAATTGTTAGAAAAATAATTATATTTTCAATCAAATTTTCCTTGAAAGAAAAATTATTTGAAGTTCAAGAAATAATTGAATAAACTAATTCGATATTTTAAAAGATTAATTCTTTTGAAAGGGTTCTGACCTTGTTATTAGGCAAATGAACAATTGTTCTACTTATTTAAACTGCTCTATTTGTTCAAGAAAGCCTTATGGGGTAAGTTTGCCTAATAAGTTAGAAAATAAGGATGTAGAAGTTTTTCCTATCAAAGGATATACAAGAGAAGAAGTACTACAATGTGCTTTGGATCTGTGTAATAGTAACTATGATACTTTAGATGAATATCTAAAGAGGTTATCAGTACGAAGGGTTGAATTAGACCTGTTAAAAGCAATTAAATAAGGTTTTGTTTATTCACTTTAGAAATACATCGATATCCACGGTCTTTTTGTGGAATAAAAAAGATTAAAGAGTTGGTAGTTCGATAAAGTAAAAGTAGTAATTCTATATTAAATTGATTCGTAGAGAACTGGTATTAAAAATATGGATGTAGCTAAGACAAGCACTAGACGAAGATCTAGGAACACTAAATCTGAATAAAAATTTAGGACATTGAAAATTGAATTTGTTAATACATTTAATTAATATGGAAAAGAACTATTGTCTAGGTTTTAGACAATGGATCGAAAAGTCCTAGAGGAATTTTTTAAAAGCATTCAAGCTCAATACCTAGGGTTACCCTTTGGCTATGCAGAGTTTGTTGCTGAAAAATCCTAAGGTGATTGGGGTGTGGTTGAAAAACATTACCTAAAAGCAACTAAAAAGGATAGTTTCACCTCTAAAGTTGATGGTAAAAAGTCGAAAGTCGAATTTGACGAAATTTCTTGAGAAGATGCGGATAAGCTTGGTAAATACTATGAAAAAGAGAATGAAAAGCTTAACACAAAAAGAAAAAAATGACTAAACATTCCTACGAAAGTAGAACTTGAAAAGCTTATCTTTAGACTTAGAGAAGCGAAGGTAAAGGACAATCTTTTAGTAGGGATAAAAAATCCTTTGAACTTGTACGAAAGCTTTTTGAAAGAAATTTCAAGAGCTGAATTTAAGTAGACATATCAAGAGAGGTACGAAGGATGGTGGAGATACAGTAAATTGGTTTCCCTGATGTGGATTGTCTTTAAAAGCATGGGAAACTGAAAATTGGGTGCATGTACAAAATCAAGATTTTGATGTATCTGATACTTATCGATTCCTTTTAGCTATACTGCAAGATTCTACAAGAAGCTTTTGTAAAAGTCTAGAAGTTGGATCTGGTATATTGGATATAGTAAGGGACTTAAAAACAGTGGAAGTAATCTTCACTCTTTTTAAGGATACGCTTAACCGAAAATTCACTGGTGTAACTATTACTAGTAGAAATTCGGCTTAGGTTATAGCCATGAAAAGGCTTACAAAATTAAGAATTTGTGAAATATGTGAATTCAAAATTTTTGTATGTGAGTATAAGCAATATTATTATAAAATACCTTCTGGTATACAATAAGTAATGAAAAATTCTTTTTTTTGTGAAATTTTCCAAGTGCCTAGGATGATATTGCTAATAAAGCCTTTAAATTACTCCTAGAAAAAAATTATGCCGTTGATTTTTTAGAAGGAAGAATTGAGGTCGTTAAACAGTTAATTCGAACAAGATGTTTACATGCCAAGCTAAATAAAGAAGCGAAAAGGCTTGAGTTTAGTGAATCTTGTTGTCAAGATTTTTGTTGGAGTTTCAAGACAATATGGTTGTCGAAAGAACAAGATACCTTTGTATGAACAGAAACAACAAAAATCTAGAAAAGAACATCGATGGAATTTTGATAGGAAAAATCGATGCTTTAAACAGATGACAAGGAAACCTTTGAAATCTAGAAGGAACCTTTCAAATCATGGAAGATTCATTAGAAAAACTAGAAAAAGGTACAGGAAATAAGAAAGTTCTAAAGAATGAGGTGCTTAAAAATTTTGTGCTACTTGTCCTACTAAAAGGTCTACTAAAGACTATAATCATTGTTGGATTTGTGACAATAATAATCACTATATAGATAAACATCCGGATAAGAAGAAGAAAAAGGTTAGTATTCGATTGTTAGAAATCGATATGGAAAACCATTCCTCTAAATATGAACCCGTTTGGGGATACAGAATTAGTTCAGAAGATGAATTTGTCTTATTTTCAGAATACTCTAAAGAATCAAAGAGTAATTCTGAAGAGGAATCTGAATCTTCTAGATTAAGAGATTTCAGGATAAATACTTTCACGATGAAAAGTATGCAAGATACTTTGAAATCATCTGAAAGAAAGTGAGATGATCTAATATCAATTACTGATGTTAAATGATCATCTGATAAACCAATCATTAGTAGCAATACTAATTAGATGATACTTCTGGAAATCTTGATGTTTTGGTTATTCCCAAACTTACTCATAAAGATGTTTTTGGAAGAAGGTCTAAATGGAGTTTTCGAGCAGAAGGAATCGATATTTATATAAGAAGCTGATTAAGGTTGTGTTAAGTCAATCAAAAGAAGGTGCAAATAATTCTTTCAAATGATAAATAAGTTAAACAAATTCATAAACTTGCTATGGGGAAGCAAGGAAAGAATAATTTTAACTATCCACAACTCGAAGCAATGCAAATTCGCATATTTGGCGTACTTAGCGGAGGTGTGGACGTTCCTGTCTAAGTAGCTCTTCTAGATCGAAGGTGGTTAACCTTTGGAAAAGCCTTAGTTGAAGGATTCCATGCAAATTTGGCTTTAAGAGATGTCTATAGTATAATAAAACCAGGATATATGGTAAGTATTACAGACTCGAATATTAGGCATTTGATAGTCTTTAGAATCCATACCTCTGATTCAAAGGATCTAAGGGCCTCAAGTGATGGAATATATATATAAATTCGTTAAAAATGAATCACAGTGCAACAACTGAGTTCACAATAATTATAGTTCCTTAAATTATTCATTCATAAGTCTTTATAGATCCTATTATAACCCAAGTGTGTTATTCAAGTTGAATCTGAAAGCAAAAGCACGCAGAATAGTGGTGGACTAAGACAAAGTGTTAATATGAAAAAGGGAATATGACCATTGCCCCCCTATATTTTTGGTCAATTAACCAAATCATCTCTTAGTTTCAAAAAATTATCTGTTACGTCTTGCCGTTTGGTTGACTAACGAAAATTTATTGAATTTACTAAAATACCCTCAACTTTTAACTTTACAAACAAAGTAAGTCCTAATTTATAAAATATAGGTCCCACTAGTAGTCATTTAAAAATAAAATATAAATTTTAAATAAAATAGTATTTTAATAATATTAAATTATACTTATTATAAATTGACATAAATAGCCCTCAAAAAATTAAAAAATCAAGTTCTCAAAATATTTTTGTTTAAATTAATTAAATTCATTAAATTACCCATTTGCCCTCAAAATATTAATTTTTCCGTCAGTCAACCAAACGGTAGGACGTAACGGGTAATTTTTTAAAACTAAGGGGTGATTTGGTTAATTGACCAAAAACATAAAGGGGCAATGGTCATATTCCCTATGAAAAAGGTCATTTGTAATATAAATTTAATTATTTATATGAATTGTTGATCAGTTTATTTCCACAATAATACTATGAACGATACTAATGAAATATTAGGACATACCGTCATTAACTTTACGATTTTCTGGTTTTTTATTTTCGTAATAAAGATTATAGTATTATTGTTCAGCTAGTATTAGCTAGTTTTTCATTGTATTTTCCGTTGCGTGTAAAATGTTGTTAATAGTTAACATATTTTAATCAATATATATACTACAAGCACATTCATATAAAGGAATGTTGAAGATTTTGAGAAGGTAAAAATTGTTCATAATAATTAACTTTCAATAATTATTTTTTAATATAATCGTAATAGAGTTTTTAACTTTTTCCTTTTTGGTTTTTGAAGGAGGAGGAAGAAAGTTGAAGAAGTTGTAAAAAATTTAAATTATTTGTATTTTTTATTTTGAAATGTTGAAAAGTTAGAAACTTATGGGTGTTATTTTATTGCGAAAAATTGAAAAACTTTTAGAAAGTTTGAGGGTATTTATTGATTGTAATTATTAATTTACTTTTTTTGTGTGCTTCTTGAAGTTGTTCTTGATAAGTTGATTTATTTTTCTTTTTATCAATTTGATTTATGTGATCTTAAATTATTAATGTGAAGGTTAGTTATTTTTTGAATTGTTTTCATTTGCTTTTATATGGTTAGTTAAATTGAAAAGGAGGACATCAATATATGATTAAATTGGAATAGGAAAAATATGAATTATTTTACAACGTGTATCATTGAAGAAGAATTTATATATTTATATATTTTATTTTTGGATTTATTTGATTATTTTTAAAAGAGATAGCAATGAATTTGTTCATAAATTAAGAATTAATGATGTTTAAAATTTTTGTATTTAGTTTAAAACAGAAAAAATTAAATTAATATTATAAAAATAAAATTGGTGAAATAAGGTCAATCGAAGTCCAGTTAGGGATGGGTCTTATTAGGTTGAAAACGAGACGGGTTGGCCCCGACCTCGTTTCATTTAAAATGAGGGCGGGGTGGGTTCGAGGACAAACCCTCTCCAAATAGGGCGGGTTTGGTGAGGGCAACACTCGCCCCGAATTCGCCCATTCACATCCATACATGAACCGTTAGTTAACCATCCAATTTTTATTAAATATCTCAAATATTGTCTTAATTCTTTGGCAAAAAATAATCTTTATATTATCCCATATGCTTATATATATATATATATATATTTGTGTATAATATGGGTTCTATATTGTTTGAATTTTACTAATTTATACAATGTACTATTTATCTATTGTTTAATAAAAATAACATAATAATTTTTTTAAAAAATTAATAAAAATTTATTACCCAATTGATAATATAACATTACTTTACGAGACATAAAAATAAAAAAAATTAATATTATAATTTTTAATTTTAAAATTATAATAAGAATATAATCACTAGCTTTTAAAGTATAAAATTAAAAAATAAAATAATTGACTACTTTTTTATGAATAAATTATATTTATAACATTAAAAAATATGTTAGTTTAAATAAAAATTATTTTTAGGATTTTAAATTAAATATCGTTAAAAAATATAGATGAATTGATAATATTAATTATTATTATTTTATTTTAAATTTTAATTATTAACTTACACAAAATTAAATTATTAAATTGATAAAATGTCCAAAAATATCTTTTACACTAACGGTTCTTTCACGTCAACTAACCATACATGAGATGTGTATATAAGTTTCATCAAACTTAACATTTAAGTATAAGTTTTTTAATCTCGAAGGATGTGTTAATTACCCTTCAAAATATTGGCATTTCCTTGTACGGATCCTACCGTCCTAATTAACATGGCGTTGCCAACTTTTTATCTTTGGTTTAATTTCAAAATAATGGCATTTCCTTGTACGAATCCTACCTCTCCTAACTAACGTGCCTTTGCCAACACTTCGTTTTGTTTTGCAATGATATATATCACATCATACCTGCAACAACAAGAACATAAACTAAGCTAAAACACAGAGAGAATTACTGTTATTACTATTATTATTAATGGAGAGGATAATGAAGGCACCGTACGATGCGACAGTGAGGGTAATACTGGCATCGCTGGAACGGAATTTGTTGCCGGATGCTGTGACAAGGAGGCTCAGCCGCTTGCTCTTAGCCGGCCGCCTTCGCTCTGGTTACAAGCCTTCTTCTGAGCTTCAACTCTCCGACCTCCTCCAATTTGTACATTGTACTCACCTTTCTCCCCCTCTTTCATTGCTTAATGGATGTTCTGACTGCTTATTACAAATATAAATGCCAGTTCACTCCACTCATAATTTTCGTTAGACAGAACCATCACTGCTTGTTATTGCTATAGTTTGAATCCATTTTGCTGACTTTCAAGTACTATTTATGATTTTTTTAGAAATAATTAAATATCTAAAAAAAATTATTTTAAATGATATGACGTTCATAAGTAATGGGAAGGTGACTATTTTCAAGATTATTTATTAGCATCTCGTTATTCACTTGATAAATATCTCATCATTCAAAAAAAAAATTTGGACAAGAGTTTGCGATGACAAGTAACATTACTAACTATAATGAACTTGAAAGATTTTCGATGTACATTACACCTCGTCACTTTGTTGCACCTATCATCCAGCACTGAGAGAGATGCCTATAGCCATCAAGACTGAGAAACCAAAAACACAACATTATGAGCTCCCAACCTCTTTCTTCAAGTTGGTTCTCGGTAAACATCTCAAATACAGGTAGGTATTGTTCATACTCCATACAACAAAATGACATCCCTTAATTATAACAGTGATGTTTTATGAGCTGAATGTTTTATGTTATGTATGAACAAGTGCAGCTGCTGTTACTTCTCTGATACATCAAAGACTTTAGAGGATGCTGAGAAAGCAATGTTGCAGCTGTGTTGTGAGAGGGCACAGTTAAAAGATGGGAATACGGTTCTCGACGTTGGATGTGGATGGGGGTCACTGTCCTTATACATTGCTCAGAAGTATAGTAATTGCAAGATCACTGGTATATGCAATTCAAAGACGCAGAAAACATTTATTGACGAGCAGTGTCGGTATGTTCTACTCTTGTATGTAAAAATGATATTTCATTTTAGATATATAGCAACCTACACACAGATTGTAAATATGATCTAACTAAACCATTTCTTTTCTGTTTTTAGAGCTCATGGGCTTCAAAATGTGGAGATTATTGTCGCAGATATCAGCACATTCGAAATAGAAGCCTCCTATGACCGAATATTCTCCATTGGAATGTTTGAGGTCAATCCTGCCCTAAACATGCTAGCTTATGGCCAGTGTTCACCATTTATTGGAGCTTAAAACTATTGCTAGGCTTTTATTCGATAGCTTAAACTTTTGAGTTTATAACAACATTAACATCTTAACATCGTATCAAAGTCTATTTGGATGAGTGGTCTTACAATACAGAGGAAAAAGATGTTCGCTAGAGCTTAAATATACTTGTCGGGTTCTTAAATATCAACTTCAGGTTTTGAGACTAATGATTGTTATTATTATGATTGTGATTTAAGAATTGGTTTATCCTTTGACAGCATATGAAGAATTATGGGGATCTTCTCAGGAAGATATCAAAGTGGATGAAACAAGATAGCCTTCTTTTTGTTCATTATTTCTGCCACAAAACATTTGCCTATCACTTTGAGGTATCGCCTGAGACGTGATTTTCATTTAGTTACTTCTGTATATTAGGCTCCTACTATGTTAATCAAGGCGTATTCTTCCCCTGTTCTAATGCAGGAAACAAATGAAGATGACTGGATTACTAAGTACTTCTTCGCTGGAGGTACAATGCCTTCAGCAAATCTGCTTCTTTATTTCCCGGTGAGTTTCTTACTTCCATTTCTATTTTCAACTTCTGATATTTTCTTTTCTCCACTTGTTAATGATTTTAGTTGCAGGATGATGTTTCTGTTGTTGATCACTGGCTTGTGAATGGGAAGCATTATGCACAAACAAGGTTAAGTTGAATCATTCTGTAACATATAGATAGAGATTTGCGCTTCTCAGCCCTAATAATTATTTTCTGTTGCAGTGAAGAGTGGCTCAAGAGAATGGACAAGAACCTGGCTTCCATTAAGCCAATCATGGAGTCAACATACGGCAAGGATCAGGCTGTGAAATGGACAGTTTATTGGAGAACATTCTTTATTGCTGTTGCAGAGCTGTTTGGTTATAATAATGGAGATGAATGGATGGTTGCACATTTCCTATTCAAAAAGAAATGAAGAAACTACTAATTGAAATGGGTATTGAATAAAGGAAGCACACGTCCATCATCTAATTTCAATTGTAGAAGATGAATAAAAAGCTATCATTTTCAGACCAGAAGTAAGTCTGCTATTAGTATCTGTTAAAATACATTTATATGTTGACAGTTGAATAAAATTTGAAATTATATATAACTTAACCTATTTCTCACCATCTTATTTATTTCAATTTGGTTTCACCTTTACTGCTTTCTTTTTATATATGATTTCACCACGTTATATTACATATTAGGCCAAGTCTTTCTGTTGTTTAATATAAGTAGGCCTTTAGACCAAACAAAGAACTAATCGATCTTTTCAGATTATTCATCCACCTCTACATCCAGCTTTAGATTTCTAGCAAAAGATAGTTAAATATGAAATGACTTGTTTGTCATGAATAAAATCATCGTATCAAATTTCACTGTAGTGAAAAAGATTATCAAACAAAATTACTCATGCTGGATTCACATCAGAACCTACAAAATCAATTAACTCCATCAAAGTAATTTGAGCTCTACTCTCAATTGTTATAATTTTTTTAGTAACATGCAACATTCTTATTCTAAATGTTTATTTAAATAATTTTTATTTTGGAAATTTACAAAATCCTTATGTCGAATTGTGATTACCTAATACTACTAGAGTAGGCTTCTTATCACTTTTGGTGAGTTTCAATACTGTTGAATTTGAATTTAACTTTCGCATCCCTCCTAAGTTGTAGAAAGTAATTCTTACCATGTCCCTTAAATCTCACCACCGAGAGAGTCGTGATGTTATAATATTAAGAGACTTGGCTTGATCTTGTTTGAAGGGTTTTGCTATTGTTACTGCTAGGCCTTTAACATTTGCTAATGCTGCTACTATACTTGTAATACTTAACAAAAGTACGAAATCCAAATTGTGAGTCCATGATATATGAGAGCAAGTTAGTATGAATACCAATACAAAGGAATACAATATTTCAATGGTAGGTTGTGACTGAATTAAAATTGAATAAACCCCCTTGTGGCAATATTCAATATATCGGCCAGTGGTATGCTAACTCTAATGCTACAGAAAAGCGCTATTGATATATAAAGATGACAAGATTAATGTCTATAGATGTTGGCAAGATGGGAGGACACTAGGTAATGTTTCAAGGTCAACTTGGACAGTGAAGATGATTGGAAAGTTGATTATGTCGTGAAGAAGAAGATGCAATTTTAAAGACGCCAAATTTATAATCATCAAGCTTCTTCCCCTTCAAATGTAGAATCGTGTCACTTTTTATAATGTGTGATGTGGAATGAGGGATATAACTAACTCTATAAAATATGTGAATCATATTCTAAAAGCAAATAGTGGCCCTACAAACTTTACATCATTACATTTTGGTCCCCTAAAACATTAATCCTAACTCTGCCACTAAAGGCAAGTATTTATCTAGGAGTTAGATTAATGTAATTTAAATCTTAGTAAAAATGAGTGTTAAAGACTAGTACTTGTAATAAAATACATATTATAACTACTTTTAATCCTAAATTAATAAGAATTTAGACTTTAAAGTTTGGAGTTTTTGTTTTTTTATACATTAATCACATAAGAAATCTCTTAAACTTTAATTCCCTTAAGTGAGGCTAGGTTTGGATTATTATTTTGATTTATGCCAAAGTTGAATTTACTTTTACTTTTCACATCACAGCCCACAAGTTGAACTCCGGACAATGATTTTAATTTAATAGTAATGGACGGTAATGATGGTCCTAGAATTATCTTTTTATTCTTTTTATTTTATTTTAAGATAAATTACTAATATGACTTTTAACTTGACGGATTTCTAACAAAAGAATAACGGTAGGGGGTTTCTTTACTTTTCTTGAAAAATCAGGTAGATTTCTTGAATTAGTTATAAACTAAAGGGGTAAGTATCATTTCTCCAAATGCTAAGAGAGTCAAACACAATATCCCTTAATTCTTTTTAATTTTTAAATATTTTAGTTAATTACTTCGACTTATGCATTAGTTCACATTCTATCCCAATAAGTTTTTATATTTGAAATTTGAGCTCGACCTAAACTCACTTGAGTTATGTATCATGTCGGCTTATTATTTTTTTTCTGTTAACTTATTTACATCAATAGCTATCAGAGATGAAACCCTCAAAAATAAGAAAATTGTATCTTCTTCCTCTAAGGTCTAGCATTTTATCATTTAGATAAAAAAAATTGAGAATATTTCAGTTACAAGCTCTAGACTATTATTTAACTAACTCTTAAACAGATTATTTTTTATATGATTACTATAAAAATTGAAGAAGACATGGTACAATCATTTTTTTGAATCTCTAAGTTAAAAATTAAGAAGAAAATAAAGTCTTTCATAATACAAGGACATAAATATTGTGACCACTCCTTAGCATTTTGTTCGATGGATAATAAAATCAAAAAGATAGTGTGAAAAATCTCTATTAGAGATTAAAGCAAGTAAAATTAGAGTTGAGAGAATTTTTTTTTTTAAAAAAAAGAGGGTCACAGGATTAAATTAAAAAGTTTTTTTCTTTACTTAAAATAAGAATTTGATCAAATGAAAATAATTTCTTTAGATAACAAAAATAAGTATTAAATATATAACCCTTATATTTAACGATTAAATTAATGGTTTTTGGTAACGACATAAGAGATATAAAAAATGTATTTGTAATTCTTTGTTTTATTGTTATACAATCCCAAACTTGAAAAGAAATCTCCTTATTCTAATAAGTTCAGCAAAGAAAACACGATTATACAATGAAATGATTCACCATACTACTATACATTCTCTAGTTTCAATATCTATGTTAGTAATTAAGGACATGACAGAACAATAAGACAAAATTTTTTATTATGATTATTACCATTATTATTATTTTTGTTTAAGGATTATGATAGATTCCTCCATGAGATTTAGGGAAATAAGCAAATATTTTCTTAATGGTTGTGGAAAAATAACTATTCTCTAAGGTTTGAGGTAATAGGCAAATACCCCCTGATATTAACTTCATGTCCTCAAAATGACATTTTCAATAGTACATTAATAAAAAAAAAATTATTGTTGTATTAACAGTATATTTTACAACTTTAATATTTTTATTTTGATAATTTTATTATTTTCTCATTATATTTTTTTAATAAATTTATTTTACAAATCTAAGAAAATGATAAAATTATCAAAATAAAAATATTAATTAATAAATATATTATTAATATAATAAGAAAAATATTTATGATAAAATTAAGATTATTTTAATTAAATAAATATAATAAAATTTTCAAATAAAAATATTTTAATTAATTAATAATTTATGATAAAATTATAAGATTATATTTTAAAAAAATAAGTTAAGCATGTAATAATTATTTTATTATTTTAAAATTATAAAATTATTTTTAATAGTAAGGTTTAAATGATTAGTTTATATTTTTTTTAAATGTGTGAGGGTAAAATAGCCATTTTGAGATTACAAAGTTAATTTAAGGGAGTATCTAAATCTGAGGGCAAATATGTCATAATCCATTTTATTTTGTACAACAAATTTTAAGCGGAAAAATACGCATTATCTCTCTAAGGTTTAAGCTAAATGCCCACTTCCCCCTATGGTTTTAAAAATTGCTTTTACCCCCTTATATATAATTTATCTTTCGATGTTACCCTTAAACTAAACTAAAAAAAACCATGATTTGATTTATTTGAACCAGAGTTTTTTAATTACAAAATAATTAAGAGAAATTTGTAACTTATTATGCTCTTTTATTAATATCACATCATCTACTAAACTATGCTTGTAATATTAATTCAAAACTAAGTTTTTATCTTCTTTACTAATAATATATAATTTTATTATTGTTTTTATAATTATTTTTATTACAAAAATTTTATTTTATTTTGAAATAATTATTATTAATATAAAAATTTATAATTTAAAATATTATTGTATAATGATCCATAATTTACAATAATTTAAATTTTATTATTATTATCACTATTGTTATTATATTTTTTATTTATTAATCATTATAAAACTCAATAAACTAATTTATTTTATATAAAAAAATCCCAAAAGAACTAATTTTAAAAAAATAAAGTAAGAAAATTTACAATAAAAATATAAAAAATTTATAATTAAAAATATTATTGTATAGTCATCTATAATTTAAAATAATTTAAAATTTACTATTATTATTAATTATACAACATAATAAAACTAATTTATTTTAGTTAAAAAATATCTTAAAAGAACTAATTTTTTAAAAATAAAGTAAGAAAATTTACAATAAAAATAATTTTATTAGAATTAAGAAACCATAATTTAAAAAATAATTTTGTTATCCTTTTAGTATATATAATATGATATGATGTTAATAAAAGAGTATAATAAATTATAAATTCTCATGATTATTTTATAATTAAAAAAACTCAGCTTGGGTAGAAAAAATTCCAATTTGTTTGTTGTTGGATTAGATATAAATTTGATCTAATTCGATCAATCCGATCCGCCGAACACTTTCAAATTATATATAGATACACCCGCGTATGACAAAAGAATACAAGTTAACGGCTAATGATTTAGCCGATTACAAGGATGAAGGGTGAGGATTGATTAATTCGAGCATGATCTGAGGTTCGTCGAAGTATCATGCGAAGTTCCGAATTCATGAGAGGAAAACATGGGTCCCATCCCAAACAGCCAAAAGAGATTAGATACCCAAAAGACGCAAACACGGAGACACAATCACGATTCCAAGTTGCAACACTTGCGGCTTGTTCTGTAATACTATTACAGTATTACATCATATCTGCAACAGCAACAAACAACAACGTAAGGTTAAGCTCAAAGCCACAGACAGAGGATTTACTGTTATTAATATGGAGGGGATAATGAAAGCACCGTACGATGCGACAGTGAGAGTGATGCTGGCTTCGCTGGAACGGAATTTGTTGCCGGATGCTGTGATCAGGAGGCTCAGCCGCTTGCTCTTAGCCGGCCGCCTTCGCTCCGGTTACAAGCCTTCTTCTGAGCTTCAACTCCTCGACCTCCTCCAGTTCGTACATTGTACTCTACTCAACTATCTCCTCCTCTTTCATTGCTGAATGGATTTTTATTTTTTATTTTAATATATGTTTTATTTTTTTTTTAGTTTGAGCATTATCCCTTGATTTCTGGAGGCTTTGACCTCGAGCATCTTGCTGTTATGACTTCTGAGTGTGTGTGTGTGTGTGTTTTTTTTTTCTCCTTTTTTTTAGAAATAATTAGATACCCTTTACAGGCCGTTGTCATTCTGATATTACAAAACATATGTAGTAAAATCTTCAGAATTGTGATTTGATATTCATCAAGCAGTGAGATGCTAATGATTTTCGAAATTTTATCACAATATCTGGTGAGAATTTGGGACTCTATAAAGAAACTTGAAAGAGTTTCCATGTATACCTGATGGATGTTATTTTGTTGCAACTCTCATCCAGCGCTAAGAGAGATGCCTATAGCCATCAACACTGAGAAACCAAAAACGCAGCATTATGAGCTCCCAACCTCTTTCTTCAAGTTGGTTCTCGGTAAACATCTCAAATACAGGTAGGTATTGTTCATACTCTATACAACAAAATGACATCCCCTAATTATAACAGTGATGTTTTATGGGCTGTAATGTTTTATGTTATGTATGAACGAGCGCAGCTGTTGTTACTTCTCTGATACATCAAAGACCTTAGAGGATGCTGAGAAAGCAATGTTAGAGCTGTACTGTGAGAGGGCACAGTTAAAAGATGGGCATACTGTTCTTGATGTTGGATGTGGATGGGGGTCACTGGCTCTATACATTGCTCAGAAATATACTAATTGCAAGATCACTGGTATATGCAATTCGAAGACCCAGAAAACATTTATTGACGAGCAGTGTCAGTATGTTCTACTCTTATATGAAAAATGATATTTCATTTTAGATATATAGCAACCTACATATAGATTGTAAATATGATCTAATTAAATCATTTTCTTTCCTGTTTGTAGAGCTCTTGAGCTTCAAAATGTGGACATTATTGTTGCAGATATCAGCACATTCGAAATGGAAGCCTCCTATGACCGAATATTCTCCATTGAAATGTTTGAGGTCAATCCTGTCCTGAGCATGCTATCCTACGGACACAGTGCTCATCATTTGTCGGAGATTAAAACTATTGCTAGGCTTTTATTTGTTAACTTAAAACTTTTGCGTTAATAACAACATTAACATCTATCTTAACCCTGTATCAAAGTCTATTGGGATGAGTAGTCTTATGTGGAAATCTTGAAAAACTCTTGACGCCACAAAAAGGTAAATTATAATACAGAGCAAAAAGGGATTCTTGAGGGCTTAAATACGCTTGTCAGGTTTCTTAAATATCAGCTTAAGGTTTTCAGATTAATTGTATGTTAATGATTATTATTATTGTATTTTAAGAATTGGATTATCCTTTGACAGCATATGAAGAATTATGGGGATCTTCTCAGGAAGATATCAAAGTGGATGAAACAAGATAGCCTTCTTTTTGTTCATTATTTCTGCCACAAAACATTTGCCTATCACTTTGAGGTATCGCCCGAGACTTGATTTTCATTTAGTTGCTTTTGTATATTGGGCTCCTACTATGTTAATCAAGGCCTATTCTTCCCCTGTTCTAATGCAGGAAACAAATGAAGATGACTGGATTACTAAGTACTTCTTCGCTGGAGGTACAATGCCCTCAACAAATCTGCTTCTTTATTTCCAGGTGAGTTTCTTACTTCCATTTCTATTTTCAACTTCTGATATTTTCTTTTCTCCACTTGTTAATGATTTTAGTTGCAGGATGATGTTTCTGTTGTTGATCACTGGCTTGTGAATGGGAAGCATTATGCACAAACAAGGTTAAGTTGAATCATTCTGTAACATATAGATAGAGATTTGCGCTTCTCAGCCCTAATAATTATTTTCTGTTGCAGTGAAGAGTGGCTCAAGAGAATGGACAAGAACTTGGCTTCCATCAGGCCAATCATGGAGTCAACATACGGCAAGGATCAGGCTGTGAAATGGACAGTTTATTGGAGAACATTCTTTATTGCTGTTGCAGAGCTGTTTGGCTATAACAATGGAGATGAATGGATGGTTGCACATTTCCTATTCAAAAAGAAATGAAGAAACTACTACTTGAAATAGGTATTGAATAAAGGAAGCATATCCATCATCTAAGTTGTTGAATGAGTTTGCAGATCATATGCTTGTATAACAGTGTAATTTCAATTGTAGAATATGAATAAAATGCTATCATTTTCAGACCAGAAGTAAGTCTGCTGCTAGTATCTGTTAGGATACATTTAAGTGTTGACAGTTGAATAAAATTTGAGATTAATATAACCTAACCTACTTCTCACCATCTTATTTATTTCAATTTGGTTTTACCTTTACTGCTTTCTTTTTATATATGATTTCTCCACGTTATATTACATATTAGGCCAAGTCCTTCTGTTGTTCAATATACGGAGGCCTTTAGACCTAACGAAGAACTTAATAGATCTTTTCAGATTATTCATCCACCTCTACCTCTGACTTTAGTTTTCAATAGAAAGACAATCAAATATGAAATGACTCGTTTGTCATGAATAAAATTATCATATCAAATTCTACTATAGTGAAAGAGATTATCAAACAAAATTACTCATCCACGATTCACATCAGAACCTACAAATTCAGTTATTTTTATTTAAAAAAAATTATGTAGGAAATTTACACAATCTACATGTCAAATTGTGATTACTTAATCTCTTGAATAGGCCTTGTATCACTCTCGATAAACTTTAATATTGCTGGAGTAGGTTTTTATCACTTTTAGTAAGTTTTAATACTGCTAAATTCAAATTTAACTTTTACACCCCTTCTAAGTTGCACAGAGTAAGCCCCACCACGTCTCTTAGATCTCACTTAGTGACTAAGAGTCATGGTGTTCTAATCTTAAGAGACATGGCTTGAACTTGTTCGAAGAGTTCTACTACTGTAGATAGTAGGCCTTTAACAGTTGCTAGCACCGCTACTATATTTGTAATACTTAACAAAAGTATAAAGTCCAAATTGTGAGTCCACGATGTGTGAGAGCAAGTTAGTTTCAATACCAATATAAAGGAATGCAATATTTCAATCGTAGGTTGTGACCAAATTAACATTGAATAAACCTGCTCATAGTGATATTCAATATATTCGCTAATGATTTGCTAACTCTAATGCTACGGAAAAGATGTTTTTGATATAGAAAGATGGCCAGATTAATGTCTCTAGATGTTGGCAAGATGAGAGGACACTAGGTAATGTTTCAAGGTTGACTTGGATAGTGAAGATGACTAGAAAGTTGATGATATCGTGAAGAAGAAGATACTATCATAAAAACGTCAAAATTTATAATAATAAAACTTCTTACCCTTCAAATTTAGAATCGTGTCACTTTTGTGTGATGTGAAATTAAGGGATATAACTAAATGAAATATGCAAGTCATATTCTAAGGCAAGTATTGGCCCCTACAAACTTTAGATCGTTGCATTTTGGTCCCCCAAAATATTAATTCTAGCTCTGCCACTAAAAGCAAGTATTTATCTAAGAGTTAAATTAATATGATTTAAATCCTAGTAAAAATAAGTTTTAATGACTAATACTTGTAATAAAATTACTTATTATAACTAGTCTTAATCCTAAATAAATAAGATTTTAGACTTTAAAGTTTTAAGTTTTTGCGTTCCTCTTATATTAGTCTTAATCACATAATAAATCTCTTAAACTTTAATTTTCACAAATAGGGCTAGGCATGAATTATTATTTTGATTTGGCCTAAACTTAAACTTACGTTTACCTTCCAATCCATTTGTACCTTTTTGTAATTATCTGGATGGTATGTTGTAGTTTTGGTTTTGGTTTCCACTTAAGCTCGAATTAGGATTCAGGCTTAGGGTCAATTTTTATAGATCAACAATAAATTAAAAAATCTTATTTAATCGTTAGTATAATGTGAATAATAAAAATTAAATTATTATAATTAAAAATATATAATTTAATTTGTTATTTTACTAAATTACAAATAATAATAATTTAAGTGCAACTATTGAAAATAATAGACAAAGATATATGTCTTTTCTCATCTGTCAATTGCGACTATTGAAAAGGAGACAAAGCATCCAATGGAGTTCCCTAGAGGGCATATTTTGTACATCAAGCTGAACTATATTAATTTTAATGGATTGAATTGCATAAGATTGGGATAGATAAAATTTAATATAATACTATATTTAGTGTATGATTGTATTATAAAATATTAAATTTATTTTTTATTATTTAATTATATATTATTACTTCTAATTAAAAACTAAATAATTTAAAAGGATATTTTATGATAACAAAAAAATTACAATTGTCTACAACAACCATCGACTGCCATTGCCAACCATTGTCAATCGACAACTATTATTCTTTTGAAATCTTGTAAATATCATTAGAAACTTTGCCAAATGTTATACACAATGATATCATTATTATCATCGTTTGAATCTCATTTTTCGTAAGTCTGAAGTAATATTTGAATATCAAAATATTTAATTTTAAATTTATGATAAATGATAACTTAAACAGTAATAAAAATTACACCATTATTACAGAAAGCGTTTGACAAATATTTTAATGATATTCACGAAAATTAAAAAAAAGATGACAATTGTGAGTAGTCTTCGGTGGCTTTAACAGCTCATTGCAATTTTTTTTATCATCAAATATATTTTTAAATTATTTAATTATATATTATTATTTTTTAATTAATAATTAAGTAATTTAAAAGTATTAATAAAAAAGAATAAAATAATTATTTTAAAGAAGTGAAGAGAAAAGAATGCAGACTTGACCCATCGGAAAGTATAGGATAAATCTGGTTAGGCTGCACTAGACAATTTTTGTTACCAAATAAATAATAAAAAAATTGAGAAGATATCAAGCAGTTATAGAATACCCAGTATCCAGAAAACGACCTAAATATCTCTAAAAAAGACCCCACAATTTGTGAAAAAACTTTGCCTTTTGACAAAATTCGAAGACCTGCCCTCCAAATCTTTTGGCCACTGAGGCAAAGCCTCAGCAGTTAACTTTTTATCTCTTGTTTAATTTCAAAATAATGGCATTTTTTTGTACAAATCCTACCCTCCTAACATGGCTTTGCCAACGGGGTATTTTTATATGCCTTCCTTGAGGTTTATGAAAATAATACATAGATAAAAGGTTTTTAGTAATTCAAAAGAACCTCTCTTACTACTGTAACTTCGTTAAATTGATTGTGAGTTGACTAATCTAAAAATAATAAAAAGTCTAAAATTCCCTTCAACTTATTTTTTGTTATAATATACCATGACATCACTTAAAAAATGCCTGCTAAATATAAAAAATAAATAAATATATTATATGAAAAGATTATTTTTTTCTTAAAAATTTATAATTGATATTTTTATCATATTTAACTAGCTTTCAACTACTAAATTTGCTCCCAAATACAAGTACAAAAAAGTGAATTGAAGGGTATTTTAGACTTTTTATTATTTTAGGTTAGTCAATTCACGGTCAACTTAATGAAGTTACTGTAGCAGAGGAGGTTCCTGTAAACTATCACAAACCTTCTATCTACGCGTTATTTCCTCAAACTCAGGGGAGGTATGTGAAAATACCCCCTTTGCCAACACGAGCTGTTTGTTCTGCAATGATATCACATCATATCTGCAACAAGAACATAAGCTGAGCTAAAAACACAGAGAGAATTAGTGTTATACTATTATTATTAATGGAGAGGATAATGAAGGCACCGTACGATGCGACAGTGAGGGTGATACTGGCATCGCTGGAACGGAATTTGTTGCCGGATGCTGTGATAAGGAGGCTCAGCCGCCTGCTCTTAGTCGGCCGCCTTCGTTCTGGTTACAAGCCTTCTTCTGAGCTTCAACTCTCCGCCCTCGTCCAATTCGTACATTGTACTCACCTTTCTCCTCTTTCATTGCTTAATGGATGTTCTGACTGCTTGTTATTGCTATAGATTGAATCCATTTTACTGACTTTGAAGTACAATAATTTATGATTTTTTTAGAAATAATTAAATATCTAAAAAAAATTATATTAAATGATATGACGTTCATAAGTAATGGGAAGGTGACTATTTTCGAGATTATTTATTAGCATCTCGTTATTCACTTGATAAAAATTTTGGACAAGAGTTTGCGACGACAAGTAACATCACGATAATGAACTTGAAAGATTTTCGATGTACATTACACCTCATGTCATTTTGTTGCACCTCTCATCCAGCACTGAGAGAGATGCCTATAGCCATCAACACTGAGAAACCAAAAACGCAGCATTATGAGCTCCCAACCTCTTTCTTCAAGTTGGTTCTCGGTAAAAATCTCAAATACAGGTACTGCTGATACCTCATTTAACAAGATGACTTTCCTTAATTGTAATAGCAGTGCAACATATGTCCACGTTTCAAAGCGATTTACGCATCATTTGGACATAATTAACAAACACATGCAATTGTCTTTTGAGTTAAAATCTCTCAGTATTATGTGCTTATGCTTTTCTGTAATGTGAAAACTCAAGGCAATGCTGCAACTGTGTTGTCTGATGTTTTATGAGCAAAAATGTTTTATGTTATGTATGAACAAGTGCAGCTGCTGTTACTTCTATGATACATCAAAGAGCTTAGAGGATGCTGAGAAAGCAATGTTGGAGCTGTACTGTGAGAGGGCACAGTTAAAAGATGGGCATACTGTTCTTGATGCTGGATGTGGATGGGGGTCACTGTCCCTATACATTGCTCAGAAGTATAGTACTTGCAAGATCACTGGTATATGCAATTCAAAGACCCAGAAAACATTTATTGACGAGCAGTGTCAGTATGTTCTACTCTTATATGTAAAAATGATATTTCATTTTAGATATATAGCAACCTACATACAGATTGTAATCATTTCTTTCTTGTTTTTAGAGCTCTTGGGCTTCAAAATGTGGAGATTATTGTTGCAGATATCAGCACATTCGAAATAGAAGCCTCCTATGACCGAATATTCTCCATCGGAATGTTTGAGGTCAATCCTGTCCTGAGCATCTTCTTATGGCCACATTGTTCATCATTTGTTGGAGCTTAAGACTATTGCTAAGCTTTTATTTGTTAGCTTAAACTTTTTGCGTTAATAACAACATTAACATCTATCTTAACATTATCAAAGTCTATTTCGATGAGTGGTCCTATGTAGAAATCCTGAAAAGCACTTGAGGCCATAAAAAGGTACATTACAATACAGAGCAAAATGGGATTCTTTAGAGCTTAAATATGCTTTTTAAGTTCTTAAGTATCAGCCTAAGGCTTTGAGCTTAATGGTATGTTAATGATTATTATTGTAATTTAAGAATTGGCTTATCCTTTGACAGCATATGAAGAATTATAGGAAGCTTCTCAAGAAGATATCAAAATGGATGAAAGAAGATGGCATTCTTTTTGTTGAATATTTCTGCCATAAAACATTTGCCTATCACTTTGAGGTATTGCTTGAGACTATGATTTTCGCTTAGCTAACATTTAATCCGTATTGAAATTACTTCTGTATAGTAGGCTCCTCCTCTGGTAATCAAGGCATATTCTGCCCTTGTTTTGATATAGAAAACAAATGAAGATGACTGGATTACTAATTACTTCTTCACTGGAGGTACAATGCCTTCGGCAAATCTGCTTCTTTATTTCCAGGTGAGTTTCTTACTTCCATTTCTATTTTCAACTTCTGATATTTTCGTTTCTCTACTTAATGATTTTATTTGCAGGATGATGTTTCTGTTGTTGATCACTGGCTTGTGAATGGGAAGCATTATGCACAAACAAGGTTAAGTTGAATCATTCTGTAACATATAAATAGAGATTTGAGCTTCTCAGCCCTAATAATTATTTTTTGTTGCAGTGAAGAGTGGCTCAAGAGAATGGACAAGAACTTGGCTTCCATTAAGCCGATCATAGAGTCAACATATGGCAAGGATCAGGCTGTGAAATGGACAGTTTATTGGAGAACATTCTTTATTGCTGTTGCAGAGCTGTGTGCTTATAACAATGGAGATGAATGGATGGTTGCACATTTCCTATTCAAAAAGAAATGAAGAAACTACTACTTGAAATGGGTATTGAATAAAGGAAGTGCATCCATCATCTAAGTTGTTGAATGAGTTTGTTGATCATATACTTCTATAACATTGTAATTTCAATTGTAGAAGATGAATAAAAAGCTATCATTTGCAGACCAGAAGTAAGAGTTTGTTTGTTTTTCTATCTGAAGTCTGAATACAATTATTCAGATATCTAAAAGTCGTTTGTTTTCTAACCTATGTCTGAATATTTATTAAAAACGTCTTAATATAATTAAGTTAAAAAATTTAACTGAAATCTGAATAAATAAATGTTTGAATAACTTAAATATTTTATTTATCAAGAATACTTACTTTATTACTTAACACTTATATATATCAACAATTAAATATATTAATTTAAGATTTTTTAGGGTATACATGTCAATATATCAGTTTCAGATTTTTTATTTTTATAAAAACAAACAACCTAACATTTATATTCAGACAAATAAAGTAAAAAAAAACAAACATATTAATCAGATTCAGATTTCAGTCAAATTTAGATTTCAACCATTTTCAGATTTCAGACCGAAAAAACAAACACTACCTAAGTCTACTGTTCGTATCCATCAGGATATATTTATGTGTTGACAATTGAATGAAATTTGAGATTATATATAACCTAACCTACTTCTCACCATCTTATTTATTTCAATTTGGTTTTACCTTTACTATTTTCTTTTATATATGATTTCACCACATTATATTACATATTAGGCCAAGTCTTTCTATTGTGTAATATATTTAGGCCTTTACACCAAACAAAGAACTAATCGATCTTTTCAGATTATTCATCCACCTCTACCTCCAGGTTTAGATTTCAAGAAAAAGACAATCAAATATGAAATGACTCATTTGTCATGAATAAGATCATTGTATCAAACTTTACTACAGTGAAAGAGATTATCAGATAAAATTACTCATCCTCAAGGACCTCAATCCACATCAGAACCCACAAATTCAAAGAACTCGGTGAAAGTAATTCAGGGTCTACTTTTCTGTTATATCTATAAACACAATACTTGCTAATATTGAAAAATATTATTCTTTCTTCTTGAGAAAAAAAAAAAGAAAGAAAAGTTTGTATTTTGAATTAAGGAAGCTTTATGGTCTATTACTATTCTTCTTGAAGGATTTGACTTGCACAATGAAAAGTTCAAATCAAATACAAAGAAGGAATGTAAGTCTAACAAGAAATAATACATTACTTAAATATGTAACATGGATAGAGAAGCAAGAAGTTTTATAAGATACAACCTGGCCGTTTCTAAAGAGTCTGTGTGCACCGTAAGTAGACATATGACCCCTGTCAGCAGCCAGCCTTTCTACTTCCTATCTGTTTTAATCAAGCGTAATGATTGCCTGAAGAAAACCACCAAGTTATTGGAAGTCACCATTTGAAAGAAAAAAATGCTCAATGTAAAGTAAAAGAAAGAAAGGTAGAAGCTAAAAGTTGTCCTAGTAAATAAAGTTGTCACATGCATATTGATCAATAGGTTTAGATACAATCTGAAATTCTGATTCACTCATCATTTAGATGGACAAGTGATTCCTCAAATGACGAAACCACTTTCAAACTGCAGTCTTTTGGGGATACATGAAAATACTCACAATTCAGTTTTATTCCATAGGCTGATACTCCTTTCATATGTCAGTACCGGCTATGAACTCAATTTCAATAATGTCATTGGCAATACATAATACAATGATCAAAACTCTTTTACTGCTATTTTCATTGCAGAATACAGAAGTACTGTAAAATCAGAATTCAAGGTTCCTGCCACTGTGGAAAATCGCAGAAAACAGATATTGAGCCCAAACCATAATATAAGAGCATATGCATTTATCATGATAGAAAGCCTGACAGACCAAGAATAACTTTCCTTGAAGAAGATAGGGTAAAGATAGAGAGATTAACCAGAATTACACATACTGACCTTAAGAGTCAAAAGCACGGCTTCCCCTCTGACTAATACCTCACTCATAGAACTATATGTTTTAATTAGAAGCGCTCATACCAGGTACATTCCCATTTAGCACAATAAAAATTTGCACATTTTGCATGTTTCATGACTCAGACTCTATCATGTAACAAATTTTTTCACCTCTCCTAAACCGCCTAACATAATAGGCATCAAAAACACTAGTAGGAAACTGTGAGCAATGCTAGGGCCTGGAAGGGGTTTGCGCAAGGGATTGTGCTATGAGATGGAAGTGACAAGATGCACTGCAATGCATGCATTGCATCAGAATCACCTTTCAAAGAGCAGCTCCTTGGTACCTATTGTGAGTAAAGGCTTAAAACTTCGCAATGTAACAACAAATCACTTGTCTCTAATTTATTTAATCACCTATTGATATGGATGTAGTCTGTCTCTGATAAACCTATAATTCAATCACTCCCTAATTTTACAAACACACCTGACTACTGCTAAGCCACTCACTCTTCTTAAGTACCAAAACTTATAAATATATTCCAGGGACAAACTTGCATAAGTTGATCAAATTTGATATCATTACATTAATCCATACTAAATGAACCCACATTTCAAAGAGGGGAAAAATAAAATGAAGCAACTATTACCTTTTTTCTATAGAACAATTGTTATTGAGACACTCCAGTGGGAGCACCATCTACAGGGTTTCTTAAATCAGATAGAGGAACAGAATCAACTGAACCTTCAGCTTCCAAGAAGCGACTCAGATGCTTATCATCCAAATGCTCCTGCATAATTGTAACAACAGAACTTACAACATTCAAAACCATTAATTCTCAAACAAAGACTAGAAATCAAACAGAGTAAAACGAAACGTACAGATAGACAAGCTCTATATTTTTTCCACTCAGCAACACATTCTTCTTTGTCCCACTGACCCTTCACAAACTTCTCTGAATACCATCTGATCACAATAATAAATAAATAAAAATAAGAAAAATCATTAAAGACCTTAAAACCAAAAGGGGAGTGGGGAAATTCAATACCTGTTAAAGCAGTTGTGATAAGCTGTTCTGAGATTGGCACAAGGCGATGTTGACAGAGAATTGGAGGAGCTTTTCTTTTCCCTCTTACCCATCCCCATTCTAATTAATTAACGATCATTAACCGCTCGCAGGTGTGAGTTCTAATTGTTCAATGAAACGCACCGTTTTACCCTGTCCTTTGGCGGCGGCCGTAATTGGAGTATGGAATAGGGATCAATGGAGATCGAATTAAAAAAAATATTTAAAAATTGTATTTTCTTCATATACAAAATTTTCGGAATTTTAACTTGTTTATTTGAAATTAGCTTGATTATGAAATAAAATTAATTCATACAGATAAATTTTCATATTTTAATTTTAAAATCTGAATTATTTATTTATTTATTTGAAATTAGTTTGACTACGAAATAAAATCAACTCAGACATAAATTTTCATATTCTTTTTAGAAAATGGATATATTTTCAGTTTAAATTTGTATTTTCTTAAGGTTTTTAATTTCGTATATAAACTAAATAAAATTAAGTGAAAAATCATTAAATTTATTTAATTATAATTTTTAAAATATCCTTATAATTTTATTTATTTAAATTTGAATGTGATAAATATAAAATAATCATTAATCATATATAATTTATATAGAGATATTATCACATTCCTTCCTTAAAATTTGAAATTGTATCATAAAAAATATTGAGAATATATCACTTAATTAATTCAAGTATATAAAGCAAATAAAATGACCATAGAAAAAATATAGGATAGATAAAAAGTTAATTTAAAGTATAAAACACTTTTTCATTGAACATTCTCTGAGTGAAGCATTGAGAGATATATATTAATAAAATTGAAAAAAAATTCAAAAGATGTTCAAAGAAGATAAAAAGAAACGAGAACATCAAAACCAAATAAGATAGTAATAAATTAAATTGAGAGATCAAAAAATCCTAAGGACTCAACAAAAACTAATAGGCAAACAAAAACTGAAATTGTGCTAACAAGAAGTATAATCAGCACCATCACAAATGATGATTATAATCATTTAATGGAATGAACATTTATAACGAAATTTAACATAAAATTATGAAGGAAAAGTGAAAGATGATGGGTGTAAGGTCTCCATTAGATTGTATAAAGTAAGCAAAATTATATTAAGGGTTTTATTTTATCAAAATCTATTTATAAAATTTTAAAACTAAGTAAAAATAAACTTTTTTTTTACTTTCATTGTCACCAAGTATGTAAGGATTTGGAAAATAGATTTTTTCTTCTTTTAGAAAAAAAATATATTAAAAGATAATCTTTTACGCATTTTTTCTTATACATGACAATCAAATAACAGTCAAACATAATGGTAACGGAGGTAAGTAATACATTTTGCATATTTTTTTATCTAATTCGTATAATCTTAAATATAAAGGGAGGAATATAATAATATCCTTATATATGCTTATTTAATTTTTAGACACAAATGTTCATATTTAAGTGTAAGTGGAATTTTCTCCAAGTTGAGGGTAAGTATCATCCAAGTTGAGTGTAGATTTCTGGACGACGTCGAGTTAGACTTGATCAAGACTCTTGATTTTTGGTAAATTTTCAATATAATATTAGTAAATTATACATATAATGGATAATATTAAAAAAATTCACATTTTTAGAATGACAAAAAATAGATATTATATAATTAAATACTCAATAACTTATATCATATCTTTTTCTTACTCTTTTGAAATGATAACTTATATCTAACATTCAAAGAATTAACAAGAAATATATTCAAAGAAAATAGATAAGCTCTATTGGATATAAATCTTTTAATTTCTGTTTTAGCAATTTTCATGGTATATTACTATTTTAATTAAGAAGAAATCAATAATTAACTTTACTCAATTTTTTACACTATTTGTAAACTATTAAATCTATTACTTTTAACAGTTAAAATTAAGGGTTTATTTGGCAATACTAATTAGCACTTCATAAATGCTTATTGATATGTTTAGTCATTTTAGTAAAAAAATATTTATCTAATAATTAACACTTAGGACGATTTTAGAATTAACACCCCAGTTTTAATAAATATATTGTGATTCCAAAATACTTTCAATAAACTTTAAAAATTCCATCCAAATTTAATGAAAACTATATTATTTTCAACATACCCCTTAGTGCCCTTACTAACTTTAAAATTTCTAATCCTTATCATATTTTGTTATATTTATCTTTTAATTGATTATTTTGTTATTTTAGATTATAAAAATTTACAATTATTTTTATAACAAATTTATTTATTTTATCTTTTTAATAGAAACCGTAACAACAAATAATAATTATTTTTAAAGATATTTATAAAATAAAAATATATTATTAAATAATTATTCTATTTTTAGTATATATATTATTATTAAAATATTAAATATAAAAGTATGAATAATATGTGGATATATATTATGTTTTTATTAAATTTTTATATAATAGTTCATTTAAAGAATATAGATTGTCAATTTATTTTTATAATTTTTATTTTTATTAAAAAATATAGGTACTAATTTTATAAATTTAATTTAAAAATATTATTAATTTTATATATTACTTAATTTGAAAAGTTATAATGTCTATTTTAGTAATTTGTTAATACCATAGTATTTTCTTAATCACAAATTGAAACACCTAATTTAATAGTAAAAACATAATATAAGTACTTTTGGTAACTATTGGCCAAATAGTAAAATAAAAGTTCCCCCAATCAGACCCTAAATCTAACACATAAAATGAGTATATAATTAATACATGAGATGTAAGTTTAGCCTTAAAAGAGGTTAGATGCAATAATTTACACATAATATAAGAATTTGTATAAAACTAAAAGGGCTGTTAATCCATTTTCTTTAATCAAGTATTATATACTTGAACCTAATTTAATATAATCTTAATATCGTAAAACTATTTAAATAAAATAAGACAATTTTAAATAATTTAACATTTTTAAAAAACTCAAAGAGTTTTACTTATCAAAATTCTAAAAATTTGTATTTTTTAAGTAGAAGAGAGCAAGTTTTTAATTCTCAGAAACTTTTCTCTAATGTCAACTAAACGATACCTACAAAAATTTTAAAAAATTTAATATTTAAAAAAGTTTTTGAATAATGTAAAAAGTAAACCAAACAAATACTTAAAAAATTAAGTTGCTTTGAATTCATGTTGTATATCGTGGAATGATTCTATAGAATTTATTCAATAATTTTACACTACTTCGAGTGCTAAGGATCAATAAGAAACGTTAAAATAATTTAATTGAAAAAATATTAATAAACCTTTCTGGTTTCGAAGACTTGCCTCAAGTCTCCTGGTCACTTGGACTTGATTGAAAATAATTTAAACTTAAGCAAAGAGAAAGATTCATATTCAAATTAAACGGATTTAAACCATCAATAATTTAAAATAAATTAAAATATTTAAATTGTTATTTTTTTTATCGTAAATTCTAAAAGATCAAATCAAAATTATCAAATCTCGTCATTGCAAATAATTATTTATATTGTAATGTACAATATTTAATACTGAGGTGAGGACTCATAAATATTAAATAGTCTCATTGAGATTGAAGGATAGTAATCCATGCATACAAGTAATTCTTCAATTTATATGTAATTTCTTTATTATGGGTTGTGATTCAATAAAATAAAATTTTCCTAAACATGAAAATTAAGAAAATAAAGTAAAATAAAATATGTGAACCACTCCATCTAAATTTTTTTAATTAAAATTCTCATGGACACTAAATAAAATATTTAATAAAAATATAAAGTAACAGTAAATACCATTAATCTTGATATTTCACATAATCAATTTTACGTTAAATATTATGAATCGGACTTAAAAACTTTAAGATGTATTTAAATTGAAGTATTAAGACTTTTAATCTATGCATGATGGAAAATGAAGTTATTAATTGTCAAATATTAAAAATAAATTGAATTTTTTTAATACTAATATTATTTAGGATATATTTGATATTAACTTTTTAAATATTTTCTTTTGGAATAGATTTTTTACAAGTAAATTTTTTATAAATGAAGTTTTTAAAAGAAATTTATTTGCTATTTGATTATTTTAGTAAAAGTAAAATGATTTTTTTAATTTCAAAAACAACTTCTTTAGTCACAACCAAATAGACACAAAGGAAAATTCAAAAATATTTATAACATTAAAAAAATTATTTTGGTCAGTTTAAAAGTTATACCAAACAATTACTTAGTACGGTCAAAGTATGTACATTTAAGTTCTATTTCTATTCCAACAAATAATTAAAACCCTAATAACCAGAATGTGAATTTATCACTTAAGTTAATATGGATTAAAATAGAATTACATCTATAAAAGAACAGAAAAACATAACTCTTTAACCTCAAATTAAGGTAACAAATCGAGTACTGTTGAATTACATTGTGATTATTGATTCAAAATAGAATTTACTTTCACAAAAAATAAAAAGGATCGTTGCATTGACATCTAATTAGAATGTCTTTTTATTTTTGTAAAAGAACAAAATACTTTTACTATTGTTAATAATTTAATTTGGATAAAAAATTTAATATTTTTTCAAAGAGTTAGAAAAATGTACAGGGTTAACTAAATAAGTTGGTAAACCTGCATAAGTATTTTATAATAAAAAAAAGAATAATAAATTATAATATGTGAATTAAATTTATTATTATGTAAATAATAAATTATATTTAAAATTATATTATTATTTCAATAATAAATTTTTAAATAGATATTAAATAAAATATTGTACATATTTTTTAAAAAAAATTTATGATTAATATATACTAAATTACTACCATTTTTTTATTTTAGAACAAGGTTAGAAGTATTTGAGTATATAATTTTATCCAAATTTATTATTAGTATTTTTAATTTAAATAAATAATTTTTAAAAAATAACAAAATAAAATAAATATTTTTAAATTTAATATTTTAGTCCCAAATATAGGGATTAACTTATCAATAATAAAAAAATATATTCTATTTTATTATTTTGATTAAGTTTAGAGATTAAAATGATAATATTTTAACAACCAAATGGACACCAAGAAAAATTCAAAAATTCTTAAAATATTAAAAAAAAAAATTGATCAATTGAAAAGTTATACCAAACAGATACTTAATCTTGCAAAACCCTAACAAAAACATGAATTTATTACCGAAGTAAGGTGGTTAAAAAAAAATTACATCTATAAATAAAACGAACTTTATGTTAGAAATTTTTTAACCTCAAATTAAGGTAGTAGATTGAATAACACTGAATCAAACGGTGATTACTAATTCAAAATAGAATTTACTTTAAAAAAAAGTGAAAAAAAGGATTCAAGCATAAATATCTAATTGGAGTATAAAAAGCATTTGGATGAGTGCAGTGCAACAATCCACTTTTGGACTTGATTGGAGAACTCTTCCATTTTTACTCCATCAATTCACAGCAGCTTCAAAGTGAGATTCGATCCTTTCATGATAAGAATAAAGGGAAAAGCAAGCATCATTTCTTTTACTACAAGGGAAAAAAAATGCTTTTACTATTGAAGGAATTTAGTACACAAACAAACACCTTCACATGCATTCTCATTGAAGAAATAATGAGAGTATTAAACAAATTGACTAAAGGAAAATATAAATATTTATTTATAAATTTAAAGAGATAAAAAATTATAAAATAATAAAAAAAGTAATGTTATGTTTTCTTTTCGTATTCTAATTTTATTTTAAATAAGGTGAAAGTTGATTTATCACAAATATATTATTTTATATATTAATTCTAATTAACTGACAATACTAACCAATTAGTGTAATAATTAATACATGAAATGATTAATAATGACAAATAAGTTTTTATTTCATTTGGGATGAAAATTTTTGGACACGTGTTGAAAAGCATAGTATTACTCTTTTATAAGGAATTATATTGCAAGTTTAAATATTACTAATTTTGTGGATAATTATTTAATAAAAATATATATTAAAAGAATGACATATTCATCTCTAAGATTTGACTTTTTAGTTTAAAACATACCTATACAAATTACCGCTCATTAATTTAATTCATATATTAGGACAAAAATAAGCAAATATATATATAATCTACCGATGTTATAACAAAAAATGTCAAGAGTCGAGAATTTAAATGTGTGTTAATTTAAAATTGCCCTTAAAAACCTGAGTTAAATTTTGGTGAAATTTGTCTCTCCTAAAGGTTAGAAATGTGATGATTTAATATTGTTTGTAAAAATTTATCTAATTTGGACAATTTACTTTCATTGAATAAAAGTTTACCCTAAAGCAAACAATAGAATCACATAAAGAATTGAAATACCAAACAAGATAATATTTGAAAATATAGATAATGACATTTCTATTAAAATAAAGTAAATAAATTTAAGTGAAATACAAACGAAGATAATATTTAAAAATGCCAATAATGATATTTTTATTAAAATAAAATAAATTGTTGATATGATTAGTGGTGGCGACAAAGCATCTAGTGCTCCTAACTTTTTATCTCCTTTGAATATAATTTCAAATATTTAGGTTTTAACATGTATTTCTCCTTAAATTTGAGATTTTAACATATAATTAGAAGGTTTAAAGAAAGGCACACTTACTTTCCCTACACCATTAGTTGACTCTCTATTTTTATTTAAATGATTATAATTACCTTAATTGTTTTAAAGTTAAAATTTAAGACATTCAATTTTAATTTATTTAATATATAAAATTATTAAATAACTAAAAATTTAATTAACAATAATTTTAATTTATATTTATTTAATATATATTCAAATTAGGAATTTAATTAATAATAATTGAATTAATTTTTATTTATGTCATATTTGTTCAAATCTCAAGTTCTAATATACAAAGCAACTGTCTTTCTTTCTCATTTTTTTGTAAATTTTTCGATATTAATCATTTTTTTTTATTAAAAAACTCCACCGTCTTATCAACCTGACTATTCTTACAAAAACTCTTGAAGATACGGTTTATATCATAAATGTTCATATTAAATTCATGTTTCAACATCAATTCAATAACTTGTACAGTAAATTTAGGCTTTTAAATTTATACAAAAACTTTAATAAAATTACACAACGATAAAAATTTGAAAAAAATATCAATATAAATAAATTATTAATTTTAAATATTATTAATTAAAATTTTAATTTTAAATAATCGTTAATTAAAATTTTAATTATTTTATTTTTTAAACATTAAATAAATTAAAAATGAATTTTTTAAACATTAAATAAATTAAAATTGAATTTTTTAAACATTAAATAAATTAAAATTGAATTTTTTAAATTTTATTTTAAAGCAAATAAAGGTAATATAATCATTTAAGTAAAATAGATGATCAACTTACAGTTGAAGAAAGATAAATATGTTTTATCTCAAACTTTTCATTTAAGTATTAAAGTTTTAAACTTTACGAGAATTATATATTAAAATTTCTTTAAATATTTACATTTTCTCGTACCAATTCTATCCTACCCCACCTAATAACATGAATGAGAGACGCCAACTCAAAATGATGATGACTGATGATAAGAAATTTGATTCCTCTCTCTCTCTCTCTCTCTCTCTCTCTCTCTCTCTCACTATAGCTTCTAAGTGAAACTTAGCTTGAAGTTGCTTTGAATAAATTCTAAATCCTCATTGCTTTCTTTTTTTTTTAAAAGTATCATTAAATTAATTAATATTTTATAAGAAGATTTTCAAAGAATTTATCCCATGTATTAATACTATCACTCTTAAACTTGAACCCAAAGCCAAAGATAATTATCATTTCCTATAGTGTTAGTTATTTTTGGATCACTTTATAGTTTATAATACTCTTATTTTATTAATAATAATAATAATTATTATTATTATTATTTTAATAATAATAATAATTTATTAAAAATTAAAAATTATTCTCATCCTAATATCGAATATTTGATCAATTGAGATATCTGGAAACAATATTTTTTTATTATTTCTTCATTTGAATTTGAAGTGAATTCTTCTTCCAAACACTTATAAATTTATTTAGGCTATTTATTTTTTATTCAAAATTTGATTGAAGTCTAAATTTAATTAATATATTTGTTTTTTTATCTTAAGCATTTAAATTAAATGTTAGATTGTTTATTTTTATAAAAATAAAAAATTGAAATTAATATATTGAGAAATATATTTTACAGAATTTGAAATTGATATGTTAAATTATTGTCATATATAAATATTAAGTGATAAATTAAAGATATTATTGACAAATCAATTAAATTTTTTTTTATAAATGGAAAAGTACGAGATTTATGAATTTTTCAAAAGATTAAATTGTGTGAAATATTCTTACTTTATTTTAAAAAAATTTAAATGAGATAAATTTAAAAAAATTATCTATAAAATAAGTGCTAATTTAGTTTGATTTTTTCATTAGTTAAAAGAATCTTTTTAAAGATAAAATTTATTTTTATTTTTTTTAATATCATTTTGTTGGCATCAAAAAAGAGCTCTTGGAAATTAAAAATATATATATTTTCCTCCTATTGGAAGAAGACCAAAATTTAAGCTTTTAACAATAAAATTTTTCTAATTTTTTAAAAAATAAAATTATCTAAAATACTCTTATTTTATTTTAAAAATTTACTTTATTTGTTTAAAATAAAATATAAAAATTTGTTTATTTAAGTAATTAATTAAATTTTTTAAAAAGTTATTTGTAACAAAATTATTTGTAATAAGTAAACGATTAATAAATTTTTATTAAAAATTCTTCTTATAAAAATTTTATGGGTAAAAAATTTATTTTAAAAAATTTTATTTAAAAAATTATATCTAATAAATCTTAATTACACAATTTTTATTATAAGATATTCACAGCTACCAAAAAACCAATAAATTCTTTTTTAAAAAAATTTAGTGGTAAATTGATAATATTTTTATTAGGTATTTTATATAATTTTTTATTTTTATAAAAATATAAAATATGAACTAACAATATTAATTTGTATTATTATTTTTATGTTACATTTATTATGAAACAAAATCACTATATATTAAATCAAAATAATGGAAAAAAATTTAAAAAGTTTATTTAATAACAAAAATTGTGACTAGTGATATTTGTTATGTAGCATAGATAGAAACAAGAATTCCATAAAGGAGATAAAATCAAGCTGAAACGCCGTCGTTTAGGTTAGTAATAGGCTAAACACTGCCGAGAGAACTATATATATCTGCTCGGAACTTCAATTGCTCATTCACTCAAAAAACTCGCTCCTTAATTGCTCACTCACTCGAAAACTCTGAACTCTACATAGCAAGAAAAATGGAACAATTCAAAGGACAAGCTCGTCTTCCGAAATTCGCAGTTCCGAAACGCTACGACATTCGTCTGAAACCCGACCTTATTACCTGCCGATTCGCCGGCTCCGTTGCCATCGACGTCGACGTCGTCGATCACACTCAATTTATCGTCCTAAATGCCGCTGAGCTCTCCATCGACAACGGATCCATTTCCTTCACCTGCAAAGCCTCTTCTAAGGTATATTCCGATCTCAGTAACTTACGCCTTGATTATGGATTTTAAATTTCTGTTAACTTAGTGTCGTGTTTGTTTTTAAATTGAAGCGAATATCTATGTGTTAAAAGCTTGTCGTTGCAAATATTGAGACGTGATTTCGTTTGTTGTTTTATATTATAAAAGTTCTTGTTTTTGAATTATGTACTTGCCCGTAACAAAAAGGTTTTCGTCCTAATAAATGGATTTTGATTGAACGAATGAATGAAAGAGAAAAAGGTATGTGACACTGGAAGCTTGGTTTGGTTGCTGAGAAATCTCAGGGAATGAAACGGAGAAGAGTTGGACTTTTGCAACAGATGTTCATTAGGGATGTTCTTTTACTCCAACTTCTTATGTTCATTTTTCTAACGTGTTTATTCAGCAGCCGGAACACATCATAGTCAACTTAACGTTGGATTGGTTTTTTGTTCAGTTGTATGTGATGCAACCAAATATTGTGTTCCTAAATATTTCTAACCACCGGTATGGATTGTTTAACAGGAATTCAAGCCGACTGAAGTTGACTTGGTGGAAGATGATGAGATTTTGGTGTTGGAGTTTCCGGAGATCCTTCCAAAGGGGATGGGGGTACTGGCTATTGGGTTTGAGGGAGTGTTGAATGACAAAATGAAGGGCTTCTATAGGAGGTGACTGATTGGATCTCTAACTTTGTTCTAAGATATGGAAAAAGAAAAGAAAAGATATTGAATATTAAATTTCAATAAATTATAAATATTTGAATGGCTATGTGAATAGGTATGATAGAAAATGATCATTTTAATATTGTGTTTAATTGATTGGATACGTAGAACAGGGTGGAAACTAAATTTAAAGATATTTTCTATTGAGTCTTTCAAGATCATGTAGAAATGTAAAGTAGTAAAAGGTTTCAAAATCTTAGATTATTCATAATTAACATGAGTTGGTAGCAAAAGAAAAATAACTAGTATGGAGTTGGGACTGCAAGCGTTAAAACTTTCAAAAGCACAGTGTTATGCAGCCATATGAATTATTTAGTCAGAGTTTTATATTTCTAAGAGACCAATAAATGTTTAATATTTGAATTTTCCTTTCTCCGCAAAAAATGAGAAAAAAATCTCAGTTAAACTAATCGTGAATGGAAATAAATGCCTACTTGTTCTGATATTTAAGTTGTGATTTTTGCTTTCCAGTTCTTATGAACATAATGGTGAGAAGAAAAATATGGCAGTTACTCAATTTGAGCCAGCTGATGCTAGGCGATGTTTTCCATGTTGGGATGAACCTGTTTGCAAGGTATTGGAGATCAACATTTACGTGATTCTTCTTTTTTCCTTTTATTTTTTTCAAAAAAGAAAATTTGATCGTATAAATCCTTAAAATTTCTAAAAATAAACTGTTCGTCAAGCTATTAATTTCATTTTTCTTCCTGCTATAATTGTGTGGGATTATATTTCATGATTGTTAACACATGGTTGCAGGCTACATTCAAGATCACATTGGACGTGCCATCTGAACTGGTGGCTCTTTCCAACATGCCAGTCATTGAGGAAAAATTGGATGGGCCTCTGAAAACTGTATCATATCAAGAATCACCAGTTATGTCAACTTATTTGGTTGCAGTTGTTATTGGTTTGTTTGATTATGTAGAAGATCACACATCTGATGGTACACATACTAATGTCCATTGTTCTTATGGTATTACAACTGTTTTTAGAATTGTGGAAACTTATGCACATCTTTTTATAGGGATCAAGGTTCGAGTATACTGTCAAGTTGGGAAGTCCAATCAAGGAAAATTTGCACTCAATGTAGCTGTTAAAACACTTGAATTATACAAAGTGTATGTTCTACGATCACTTTTTCTCTTCATGTGTTGATGATCACTCATCCTTCATGATTCAGGCTGACAAATAAAACTGTTGGATGCCATAGACTATATAATTACTGATTAGACCATTAGTTTTCCTGAATTCCTAGTATTTATTATCTTTCATTTGATATCAATTTAATTATGCCAAGTTTTACAGATACTTTGCAGTGCCATATGCTCTTCCTAAATTGGATATGATTGCAATTCCTGATTTTGCTGCTGGGGCTATGGAGAATTATGGGTTGGTCACCTACCGTGAAACCGCTCTGCTCTACGATGATCAACATTCTGCTGCTGCTAACAAGCAGAGGGTAATTTCCAGCTCCTCAGTGCTGGTCTCATTGTCTGGCTCTATTTTGACTAGTGCAATAATAAAGCAATTGATTGGACCATAATATGTTTATTATTTACTTGGTTTATTTGACTGCTATTAAGGTTACAACTGTAGTAGCTCATGAATTGGCTCACCAATGGTTTGGCAATCTAGTAACAATGGAATGGTGGACACATTTGTGGCTGAATGAGGGTTTTGCGACATGGGTAAATTCCTGAATTTTATATGTCTACTTATCGCACTTATTACGGACATGAGAGTAGTAAATTGCATATTTGAATGGGTTCAGGTGAGCTACTTAGCAGCTGATAGCTTATTTCCAGAATGGAAAATATGGACTCAGTTTCTTGATGAAACAACTGAGGGTCTTAGGTTGGATGGGCTCTCTGAATCCCACCCAATTGAGGTAAATGGTCATGGATTAAATTTTTCTTTTTCCTGTTCCAGCATATTTCATCTGAAGCATATTGTTTTTTTTTTTTTCCAGGTGGAGATAAATCATGCAGGTGAAATTGATGAAATATTTGATGCGATAAGCTATAGAAAAGGTGCATCTGTTATCAGGATGCTGCAAAGCTTTCTTGGTGCTGAATGCTTTCAGGTTGGTCCTCTGATTTTGATACTTCTTCTTGTAGAGATCAAGGAGCCTTGTTCGTCATCAAGAAACCTTGTATAATTTTTTCTTTTTTCAAACACTGCATCAGCATTTAAGAAGTACATTAAGTTTCATTAATGCCATTATATAATAATCCTATTATGATTTGTGAACTCCTGTTGAGGAAATATTTGGATTCTGATGTCAATGAGAGAGCTTGTAGGTACGTCACCTGTTATATAGTCACCATCAAAACAATTGAATGTCATTAACAAGGTATCATGAAATTAAATCATATCTGTTTCAAATGTGATTATTTGACAGACTTACCCTCATAAAGAAACCTTTCAGCCTCACTCATGGCTGAAAAGCTAAAAAATAAGAGATGTTATAATTTGCAGTTGCTTCCTTATGTTGCTTTCCTAATAAATTATCTGCTGCATTTGTGGGATTTAAATATTTTCAGAATAGTAGCTTGCTTTCTTTGAACCCATGAAGTCATCTAACTAGGAAGGAGTAGCTTCCTCTAGTTTTCTTCTGTCAAATTTATAGTTTGATAAATGTTTTTATTGTAATATTTTTATTTAACTTTCTTTCCCTGCATTTATTGACTCTAATTGTTATTGCTTATTGAATCTCTCTTATTGGAAGTTAATGTGATTTAATTTTATGTGCCTTATTTCTGCAATCAGCGATCACTTGCTTCATATATAAAAAAATATGCCTGCTCAAATGCAAAGACAGAAGACTTATGGGCTGCCCTTGAGGAAGGATCAGGTGAACCTGTGAACAACATAATGAATTCATGGACAAAGCAAAAAGGTTATCCGGTCATATCTGTAAAAATCAGAGGACAGAAATTGGAATTTGAGCAGGTGTTTTGATTTCTTTCACCAGTTTTTGGTTTTCAATAAAAATTGTGAACTAGCTTCTCTTATGTTATATGAATAGTGAGCTTTTTGTTGTGGGTGAGTTCCGTTCTCATGATAGTTACTGTTCTCATGAGTAAATTTGATAATGACAGTCACAATTCTTATCAAGCGGTTCCAGTGGTGATGGACAATGGATTGTTCCAATAACATTGTGCTGTGGCTCATATGATGTGCGCAAAAATTTCCTATTGCAAACTAAGTCTGAAGCTTTTGATATCAAGGAATTCCTGGGTTGTTCAATTTGCAAAGAAGGCGATAGTGCAGCTTGTGCTTGGATAAAAGTGAATGTCAATCAGACTGGTTTCTACAGGGTGAAATATGATGAGGATCTTGCAGCTAGACTCAGATTTGCAATTGAGAAGAAACTCTTGTCTGAAACAGATAGATTCGGTATTTTATTTAAATCTTCCTTTCCCCATTCTATTTCTTGGATAGCAAAAGAAAGAATTTGACAACATTTTATCATTTCATTAACAGGCATTTTAGATGATTCATTTGCCCTTTGCATGGCTCGGCAGCAGTCTTTGACATCTTTACTCACCTTGATGGGTTCTCTTAGGGAGGAAACTGATTATACCGTCCTATCTAACTTGATTAGTGTAATTTCACTTCCATATTGTCTTTAAGCTCTATTCAGTTATGCCCTTGTTTCTGATTGTGATTTTTATGCTTGTTATAGATAAGCTACAAAGTAGGGAGGATTGCGACTGATGCAACACCTGAATTAGTGGACTACATTAAACAATTTTTCATATCCCTCTTTCAGAATTCTGCTGAGTAAGTTATCCATTTATAACTTTTTAAGGTACCTATGAAAATCTTAGGTTAGAAATTTTGTAGCAATCGGAGTTGCTTGTCTTCTGCTGCTTTTTTGACATTGATTGATTTCTTGTGGTTGGCTATAATACAATTGATTGGGAGACCCTAGCCAGTTAGGTTAATAGAGATGCTTGAGTGAATTAGTGTTCATTTGGTAAAAGCCCAATATTTGAGTTTCTCCTAGTAGATGTAAAGCAATTTACAATCTTCCACATGCTATTCCACCATTATAGACAAAATGACACAAAAAATATTGATAACAGTTTTTGGCATAGAAAAGTTCTTTTGGCCGATAGATAAGCCAAACTAGATGATCATATAGTTCTGCTGCAAGATATTGTATGAAAAGATATCGACATTCCCTTTGTATGAATTCATTAATGGCCAACAAATCTTTGAGTGTGTGCATGCAAGAATTTTCATTATGGACGCATACATTTTATGAAAGTCCAAACCAACAACCTTTGTTTAGAGAACATGATACCAAATATATATATATATATATATATATATATCTTTCTTCACAACATAAAATGTAGACATCCACACAAGCACCCTTTGTGTAGAGAAAATGATAGAGTTAAAAACTTGTGAATTCCAATGCTTTGATTATAAAACTCTTTACAAATACTTTGACAAATTTTTATCTTTTAGCATGCACTTTTTAAGGCATCGGTTCAGAATTTTAGAAATGCCAAAGTGTGCAGGAGAGGACTTTCTCATTGATAACAAACAGAAAATATTATTTAATAAGAAAGTAAAGGGATGTCGACCAACTTTTCATCGAGCATAGCTCAATTGTTGAAACTAACTAAAGAAACGGCTTCATCTAATTACTGCCTGCCAATTCTGATTAACAGAGAATAATGAAACCTAGAATCCCTTAGAAAATGAAGCCTCTCAGAGGCCTTGGAACTGCACCCAACCTATAAAAGCTCAGAAATCTTCCTCGCTTGAATTTATGTCAATCCTTCAGAATATTTGAGAAACTTCAAACTTCCCTCAGAATATGTGTAGGCAATATACAAATAGCGCAATAGGGGCTACAATGAAAGACTTGCAAAAAAATTCTGAATTTTTCTTGGTATTAGGAGTTTTCTGTCATTGACCCTTGTCAAAGAAGATAATGCCAAAGTTTATTTTCTCAGATGTTGTTGAAGATACTATGCTGGAGGGATCCATTCCAATATTTTCTTTTTGTCATGTTATCTTTTTAAGTTCTGCTCATATTGTGCACATCGAATTTTGATGTGTTAAGTTACTAAAATTATGGTGAGTAAACATAATTGTTTCTTTTATTAGTTAAATTTTGAATCTGAATGTAAGTCAATACACGCTGATGGGACTGCATTTCAAACATTTTTTTTGCCTTTGATGCTGAATTGCCATCTGGATTCTGTGTATTTATCTTTACTTGAAAATATAGAAACTGGGTTTTGTGCTGTCTTTTGTTTGTAATTTTATCATGTGTTTATAGAAAGCTTGGTTGGGAGCCCAAAAAAGGTGAAAGTCATCTGGATGCAATGTTGAGAGGAGAGGTTTTGACTGCCTTAGCTTTGTTTGGACATGATGAGACCCTAAATGAAGCCTGCAAGCGCTTCAATGCATTTTTAGCTGACAGAACTACTCCACTACTCCCTCCTGACACTAGAAAGGTTGTTGAATGTGAATTTCATTTAAATACTAATGTTTTCCAATCTAAAATTCTTATTGATTTTAGACCATGGTTTACAGGCAGCATATGTTGCAGTAATGCAGAGAGTCAGCTCATCAGACAGATCAGGCTTTGAATCCCTTCTGAGAGTTTATAGAGAGACAGATCTAAGCCAGGAGAAAACACGCATTTTAAGTATTGAAAAATCACTTCTGGAAGCGATTCAGAGTATTTGAATCTGTTGTGTTTGTGACAATCACTCATTTCCTTGTGTTTTGTAGGTTCACTAGCATCTTGTCCGGATGTCAGTATTGTTCAAGACGTACTCAACTTTCTGTTGACACCTGAGGTAATCTAGTCTTTATTTATTTTCTAAATGAGGTTAAGAGTTGGATGTTCTTAAAGTATTATTTTGAAGTTCAATCATACTGATTTCAGTTACTGTTTAATCTAGGTCCGAAGCCAAGATGTTGTTCATGGACTTGCTGTTAGTAGAGAAGGACGTGAAACAGCTTGGAAGTGGCTGAAGGTAATTCCCATTCAGTTGTAGTCATATAAATATTATGGGGGAGAAAATTTTAATGCCATGTTACATTGACTGAAAATGTTCTTCAGCACCGAGGATGCCGTGGTATCCATTACGCATTACAGTGCATGACATAGCAAATTTGTGATACTAAAGAAAAATGAAGTGAGAGGAAAACAAGAATTCTTAATAAATCAATCAAAGAGGAGAGAGGTGGGAAAAAAAAGAAGTGTCTGCATTGTTTGCGTGTGAAGGCTGGTGGGAGAGTTTAGAAATCTTTTGTGACAATATATGTTGACAAATTTGGTAATTTATGAATTGAAGGTATAATGCTTGGATCTGTTTCCTTTTGCAACTAAACTTTGCAAATGGATAAATCTGACTCTCAGAGAATTAAAATCTTATCTGGTAATTGGTAATTGGTTGTTGATTGGAAGAAATAAGGTGGGTTTTTGAAGAAGTAATTGGCATTTTTCTGTGTTAAATACCATTGGATGGGTTTTAAGAAGATAAATGTCATTATAGAACAGCAAGGGAAACTTAATAGTTTGTGTTTTAAGACTTTCTATTAGTCATGAGAGCCTCAGCGTTTTGAATATAGTAATTGCAAATAAGAAAGCAATATACCTTATTTAATTTTATGGATGAAAATGTCAAGAGTTTAGGAGTAACAGGAAGTCTAACAGTCTTAGCCTGAGCCTGCCCAGTAGAAGAATTTTGTAACCGAGGAAACTCACCTGAGAATGCACCTAACTGCTATACTTGGAATTTTACAATGATACTGAATTGATTTTTATGAGATGTTTAATAACGTGGAAAGAGTAGTCATTCTGATTTTTCATGGCATTTGGCCTATGCCAGATTTTAGTGTTGTTACATGCTCCTTATAGAATGATATAAATACCATTTGTTCTTTTCTCTTTGGAACACAGGCTAACTGGGATCACATCTCTAAAACCTGGGGTTCAGGATTTCTTATAACACGCTTTGTCAGTTCTATTGTCTCACCGGTTTGTCTCTTTACCTTCTCACTATATTTACTCTGGTCTCTTTTTTTCAAAATTTGTTTTTAGCTTATTATCAGTGTCAATATAACTCTTAGATATAAATGAGAAATCACGTTTTATGTTTCTCCTATCTCCTGCAGTTTGCTTCATTCGAGAAAGCTGAGGAAGTGGAGGAGTTCTTTGCAAGCCGTACTAAGCCTTCAATTGCCAGAACTTTGAGGCAAAGCATTGAAAGGGTCATCATTAATGCAAAATGGGTTCAGAGTGTTCAAGCTGAGGGACAGCTTGCTGATGCTGTGAAGGAATTAGCTTTCAGAAGATACTAAACCGAAGTTTATTTAGCTGCCTGTATTATCATGAATAAAAACCCGGAGTGAATTAAGGCTTTCATGAGAATTTGCCTAAAATAAGAATTATATAAGACATCTACTATCATCTTAGTCTATATATATATATATATATATATTTCTGAAGGTATATGGTTGTAACGGTTTGTAGCTGATCTCTTGCATGGTTTTCATTCTCTCTGCTGTTATCTATTTCACCTTTTGTTTCTTCTTTTGAGTCGTCTCCGGCAGTGACAAGTGGATGTGTTGTTGAAAGGCTTGAATGAATTTATTTTAAATTTTCTGTGTTTCTAATTTATTTTCAAATTTTAATTCGATTTATTTTGATTTTTGCTATGACTTTCGGCTCAAAATGAACTTATAATAAAAAATTGAACTATATTTACGGTTCAAAAATCAAACCAAATCAAAGCGAAAATCGATTAGTATCACTTAGGTTATATTGCCTAACCCTAATAGAAAATAGAAATAATATATTTGATGAGAATAGCGATTTCACTTGTCTGATTACGGACAAAAAATGTACGAAAAAAAAAATACAAATCTTTTACTTCAATTCTTAATTTGTTCCTAGCCACGCTAGTCGAAAACTACAGTTAATTAAAGCTCGGTTTGGTATCAAGTGTTTCAACTTTTGAGATATAATTATTGTGAAATAGAAGTTCCAATTGTTAAGTGAAAGCTGATGGATGTTCAGTAGTGCGATAGTTGTAGATTAAAATTAGGGTTTCCAATTGGAGACAATATACAGAAGTAGCAAAGTATATTACTCTCTTGCAAAAATCTAAATTACTTCCCACCTAAAATATTTTAAAATTAATCATAAAGCAATAAAATTTAATGGGTCAAATAAATTTTACTTCTAGAGTTAATATTTAACACTTTCTATTCATATTAGATAATTTACCAACACTATTCAAAAAATAAATGCAATTTCAAAATCACACATTGTTCTCAATACCAGATACACACCATCAAGTGACCTCTAATTTTTTGAACAATTATCAAGGGTTATGAAACAACATAATCACAACACAGATGATCTCTTAAATTTGCCACTGCTTTATAAGGTTGAAATAATAATAATAATAATGATGATGATATAAAGTAGTACCTCACAGAGCAATTTAACTCGGAGGCATAACCAATACAAATACAAATACAAATACAAATACAAATTGACCATGGTGTCAAAAGCATTAATCAGTATCCTCCATCTCCATCTCCATCTCCATCTCCATCTCCTAAACTGCTTAGATTTACATACATCCGACTCTTTATCAATAATGAAGAGTTGATTCAATGTTCTATATAAGTACTTACAGATTGACTGCTACTTTCATCAAGATATCAATGCCCAGGTGAAAAACAGATGGGCAACAACTATAATAAAATTAAGGCCATATCAAGTATTATATCATTTCATATCATACATTGCTAGATTTTACGGCTAATGGAGGGATGAGATATGGTCACGTTTTGTTCTTGAACTTCCGTTGAGCTTTCAGATCCACTACGATCACACTGATGTTATCTTTGCTTCCCTTTTGCAGAGCACGGTTTGAGAGATACTCTGCTGCTGCTTGGGAAGCAGGATCGATTCCATTCCCTCTTGTGGAGGAATTTGTAATGCCGTTCTTTTTATGCCAGAGGAGTATTCGTTTCCGTGCCAACTCACATGCTTCCTCATTTGTCATGACATCCCACAAGCCATCACTGGCTAGAATGAGGCATTCGTCTTCTCTTGCCCTAGGAAGAAACGTTACTTCTGGATCGGGAATAATCCATGGTTTCAAGTATCTATCACCTGCAAACCACATCAAGGTCTGTTTTTCAGAATTTGATCAATACTTAGCACAACAAGCAGAATGCATCAACTGAATCTACATTTGCCAACCAGAGTCATTCTTTGATAAATGATTGATCACTAAGAAAATAATAGGATGACTGAAATGAACTGAAGCTTAACAAATGAAAACTAGACAGTTGTTCCATCCTGCATACTCACATTTGGATAGATGGAGGTCAAACCCATAAATGTGAAAAATGAGTTTCTACATGCAGTTTCAATAAGCATAAGGCATTAACAATTCCATCATATAGTTACAAAATAATACAAAAATCAAACAATCATTAGGATGACTGAATCAAAATAAAAAATGCAGGAATGTATTGAAATGTAAAATTACATCTTAGAAGTGGACGACTTTCTGAAAAGTACAAGAGAAATGTCTCAAATACTATTGAAGATTAGTGACTGATATGATCCAACCAAACTCCTTAAATTTCCCAGACATATCAAGTGACAGGCAAAATCAACTGAAGCAATCGAAACACTTGTATAAACGAATTGTTAACTGCAGACAGTGTTCTATGTGTTTCCAGTAATACAAAATGCAATGTTTGTGAGACGAAAGGAAGATGTCAGTTATGCTTGGCACAGGGTAAAATTTCAAATTGTCCTTCCAGGATGTTGTGTTTCACTTGCAAGGCAGTTGCAGTTTTTAACACTGTCCAGACATTAAAACCAAAACTAAGGGAGGTAAAATAAAGATTTAATTCACTTTCACCGAATAAATTAGGTGACAGGTTACATGATACTAGCAGGCACTTCCTGATCACAAGATCAATAACTGGAAGCTGAAAACATAAAAGTTGCTTCAATACTAGAGTTCTAAAGCCGCCGAAATCTTCAAGCAAAACACATACACAAGTAACATAGATCTGATAAAATCCTTTGAAACTCCATCTTAATGCCTTCATAACTGGAGCCAGTGGAATTCACATATCTTCCATTCCTAAGCTAACATATTCAGATTTCAAAAAGGAAAAACAGAAAATAAGTTTTTTCTTTTTCTCTAAAACAGAAGTTTTCAGATTAGCTATTGGTAACAAGAATACTTATTTCTCTACGTACCATTGACATTCCTTCCGCATCCTTGATGGTATACACTCAAAACAATTCTTGAAGCTTATAAAAAAAATGTTACTGGATGTCCTAATGCCTTAACACATAAAAACGCTTTAATTTACCACTTTAAACTATAACTGTATTTAGAAAGCTATTGACCACGTAGAACATTGGACCCAACACAGAAGAAAATAATAATAATTTGAGTTCTACATATCACGTGAAACAAACAAAGGCCATATTTACTGTACAATGAACAGCTCTATCTACTGTACAATGAACGGCTACATTTATTCTACAAATTCCAGTGTCAGCAATGCCAAGAGGATAGATATTAAACTAACTATTATATGATAACCTTTGAACACCATCAAGTCCTTTCCCCAATAAAAAAAAAAGTTTATTTATGCTTGTCATTCTAACCAATTGTAACATAATAAATATAAAGTCATTCACAAGAAAAACCACTAACAAGGCTATCACTGAGGAAACCGCCTTTCCTAGAAAGCTATACATGTTGAATTCATGAAGATAGGGAAGATAGAACCATGTGAAGTAATGCATACCAATAGACCTTGACATTGCCAGAACGCCAAATACACGATGCCCATTCCATTGAATAACCTTGCCTCCAGCTGCCTCAATCCTTGCATATTCATCTTCTCGGTTTGGCTGTAAAACGAAATGAAGATCAGTTTCTTCCAGTTCATCATGAGCTCAAACAAAAATGCAAAACCAAAATTGAGACCTCTTACTTTGTGATCCACAGACAAGGCTATAGGCTCTTTTCCACGGCAAAGAACTGCTCTTGAATCTCCACAGTTTGCCACAATAATATGGGATGAACAAATAACAGCAACAACAGCAGTAGAACCAACAGTTTCTGGGGCAACAGGTTCTTCATTCATTTTTCCTCCAACTTCTGCATCAACCTTAACAAAACAATAGGTGAATACCTTTTTCCATTGCTCTTGGCAACTATCCTTCACACTTCCAGAACTCAGGCATTTCTTAACAAGCTCTATCTCTTCAGCTAAAGCGGAATGGATGCGATCATGACAATAATTTGCAACCTGAACAGGCAAACCACATTAGAAAATTTCATTTGCCTAAAATATATATATATATATATATATATATATATATATATATGCACATTTGAAGTGTAGGGGCAGAGAAACTACATAAAAAGCATGCAAAGAGGGAAGAAAAGGCACCTGTGAGCCACCATGGCCATCATAGACCCCAAAGAAATGAGCAGTCTGCTGATGAAAACGCTGGCTCAAGCCATCAAGGACCTGATCACCAATTAGCATTTGGATAGGAAGTTTTAAAAAATAAGGTGCAGCTGCAATTGCATCTTCCATCTCCGGTCTCCTTCCACACACAGATGTAAATCCCCAAAGGGGCACATAATCCACCTCAAATACACTGCGTCCAGCAGTTCCACTCACCCCTTTTTCCATAGACAGTTGAAGAACAACTGAAGATGACTTTTGCTTAGATCCATCTCCAATCTCTTCCTCAAGGCTCACTGCTACCGCAAGGGGATTACTTACTATTTCAGTCCCAATATTTGGTTCCCCTAATTCACTGGCCTTAGCAATAATATCTACACTGCAAATGCTTTTTTCAATATCAAGTGAGCTCAATGTTTCTACCTCAGATGTAGCCTCAAAACCTACAAAATCCTCTCCACATAAGCTACTAGTCTCACTTGCCACTGAAAGCGAACAAGAGCTATCAAGAATCTGATCCCCCTCCAGAGATAAGGAATCATCTTCCTCACTTTCCCGATTTATCACATCATTGCTGGAAACCCAATTGCTTTTATTTTCAGATATCATATCCAACAAAGGAACCCCTCTCACTTTGTCCTCTTCTGGCACAACGATTACTATATTACTAACTTCATTCCCTAAATCATTACAATTATGATCCCCAAGCCCACAAGCAACAGACTGGGCAGAAACCTTGGCTACAGAATTAGATAACAAGCCTGCCGTGTTGGCCATCAGCTTAAGTCTTGTGATATCCAAATGTGTACTTATTGTTGGGTTATCACAGACTGAATTACCTGCTCTAGATGGCACCGCAACTGCCGCAAACATCTCCTCCATCAAAATCCCTATCCAGGCAGTGCAAAAAGTTACCCTTCAACCCCTCTAATATCTCACAACCTGTCATTATTCAACTAATTTTTCACCTCCTCCTCTTATCAAGAATAATATTGGGATACAAAAGGTGGGTTTTAGTAGACCATTTTCCATGCCTTAAAATTCAATAAACCCAAAAAGAAGAAGCAAATTCAGGTGACTTATGGTTGAGCAAAAAAGCTGGTGAAAGGGAAATATAGGTAGTCAGATCTGGTCAACAATAATGGATCCAAACTTCCATTTGCGGAAACAATAGCCCTAAATAGATATGTATGACCAGTTTAGGTCCTATCAACTTCTTCTTCTCTGGAGCTTTTCTATCTAACTCCCTCAACTTCAGTCAAAGAGGGAAACTTCAAATCCAGAAAAAAAAAAAAAAACAAAATTATAAAACCAACATAGACAAATAAAAATTAAAACTTGACCAACCCTTTATCTCTGGACACAAGAATGAAACTGAAAAATAAAAGAAGGGGTCATGAAAAAGAACCCAAGAAAAGTTAAGCACCAATAATCACAGGAAAACCCTAATAAAGATAGTATCCTTTTAACATACTTAAGTTCCCTGGATCTGAGGCAAACCACTTGAACCTCTTGTAAAGTTGCTCTCTTTCTTTCTTACACACAAGTAATAATTATTGTCAACATACAAATAATCAAAGGTAAACTAAGAAAAGAAAATAAAAGAAAAAACACTGACTACCTAATTCGTCAACTGTAGAGTAGAGTCTTTGTCTTCCCTCCCTCTCTTTCTCTCTCTTTTACTTCTTCATTCATTGCAAAGGCTTTCAACGTCTGATAACCATGTAAACATATTAACTTAAACAAAAAACTATAACAGAGGTACCAAGAAACAAGATACTGATATGGGGTTGCTTACCAATAAAAAATAAAAGCTCAAATGTGATCACTAAAAGATCTTTTTTTATTAATTGTTTACAATATTCTATAAATATGAATAACTGGGTACTGAGAACTTGAAAGAGCAAGAAAAGGAGGGGAGAAGAAACAGAAAAAATAACCAAAAAAAAGACCTTGAAAAATGAAAAAGACAATACTATATAATATGTATAAAAAAGTTTTCTCAGTGTCTTCTGAAAGAACGAAAAGCGAAAGGGACAGATGGCAAATGTAGAATGGAACAAGAAGAGCATCATATATATATTTTTATTATTATTATTATTATTATTATTATACAATCAAAGCATCTCCACCCATCATCCATCCCAATCCCATTGTCATGGTAATACTAATTTACATTTTTTTTTTCAACTTAAATTTCAAAATATATTTCATAAAAGTTAATACATGAAAAATGATATTTGTAAAATTAAAACATGTAATTTAAAAATTAAAATATAAAACTTAATTTATTTGTTTGAAAAGAAAATTTTCTTACTTCAATTAAAATTTTTACATTTCATGTTATTTCCATAAAGTAAAATTAAAGATATTGATAATAAATGAGTTTTTTTTTTTGAAAAGTAATGTTAATGTGATAAAATTTTAATAAATAATCACACAATATATATAATTTTTTAAATACTTTTTACTTAACATGTGTATTTGAATATATTTAATTTTAGAAGTTTTACATGATAAATTTGTTGACTTGATTATCAAATTAAATGATAACACCTATGGAGCTAGCATATATTTAACAAAAATTGATTTCAAGTAGCATTATGGGCTACGAATGTATGTATGTATGCATGCATGTATGTATGCATGTATGTATGTATGTGTTTTATGGTGGGAAAGGCACAAAATAACATGAATAAGAATAAGTGGACATCCACTCAAAAAAGGATAAGATTCTCATAATTCATATTATGCACATGAGAATGAGATCAAAGTGGGGAAGAGCAAACCCCAAAATACAGCATCTTCATTATTGAATGGGGATCAAAAAAGAGAGAGAGAAAAGGCACATGACCCTCTTTGTGATTTGACCAAAATACCCTTGTAAAAATATTTTTTAAAAATAAAAGTTTCATATCATTAATCATAGGTAGAAGAATATCATTGACTTCCCTTTTAGGAAAAGCAATACATGTAAAGGTAAAGTTAAACAAGATAATATTATTAATTAATGTTCCTCTTGGGTTGAATTTTTTGAATGGAAGGCAAGTGAACTTTGAAGGCAGAAATGGGGAAATGGGAATATCACTAATTCAACTTTACTTGGAGAGTGTTAAATCTAATTAATTAATTAATTAAAGAGATAATAATAATAATAAATAATAAATAATAAATAATAAATAAATAAAGTAAAGCATAAGATGTAGGGTTAGGTTAGTCACATGTTTACAATCCAAAGGAAGGCTTTTGAAGCTGACTTGTCATTTTCAACCCTATTTCACGGGATGATGTTTCTGCTGGCTTCCATGCTCTCCGAGCATTTATCTTTATCTTCTTCTTACGTCGTGAAATCTCGACATTGTCGTGTAATGATGTTTGTTTTTTTCTTTTCTTAAATATAACCCAATCCAATTTCATAATTTGGCATCACTCCTAGGATTTGCCATCGTGTTATTTTGACATATAATCATATATTTTTTATTTTTAATATATAATTGGGTTTATTTTTTTAAATATTTAATAAAGTTATTATTTTTCCCTTCAAAATAAGTGTTTTAAATAAGGATAACGTAATTATTATAAAAAAATACATATATAATATTATGTCATGATTGTGTAAACATGATAGTTTATCGTTATATTTATATACAATATTAATTGCATCATACTTGTGTAAACTTAGACGTATTAAACGCTTCGAACTATTCGTAATTTTTTTTTCAAATGGAGTAAAAGACAATTAAAATGCTAATTAATTAAACTATTTCTTTTGCACAAAATTCAATTAAAGTATATTTAGATCATAATATAAAATTTACAAACATACAACGTTATATTTATAATATCAAATATTACTTATAATATTTAATATATAATTTCCTCCATTTCACATTTCAAACTTTTATTTTTCATATTATAAAATCTCATATTTTTTATAATATTCTCGAAAAATTCTCGATTCTCCTCCATTATTTGACCTAATATCTCAAATGCTCTTTAAATTAGTTAACAGGGTTAAGTATAATAATATATAAATTTTTAATATTTCGTCTATTAACTTAAATAGTTTTAATATTTTTAAAAATATTCATAAAAATTATAATTTATTAAAAAATAAGAATTATACCTTTATATAATAATATTTATAAAAAATTATTTTTCACTCCTAATTGATAATAAATATTAAAATAATAATATATTTTTATTATATAACACATTAATAACTAATTTCTAAATTATCTTTTGAATATAAATTGAATGATCAATTTTATAATTTTTGAAATAAATAAAATAATAATATTTTATAATAAAGTATTAAAAATTCATAAATAAATATTAATCTATAAATAAAATTTGTTGTAATACAATACTTTAATTATATATAATCATACCTATTGTACTCTAATATAATTATAAAATTTTATAATACATTAACAATTCAATATTACATTGGTATTGAAAAATAAATAAAATAAATCATATATTTAATATTTTATTTTTTTTAGTTAACTGCTATTAACTTTTTTAGCTAATTACTATTAAATAATGATATAATCGTTATTTTTTAATAAATTGAGCCTTTTATGGATATTTTTAACTTTAATTGAAAGTAAATAATAAAATAATAATATATTTTATTTTATAACATATTGATAACTAAATATTTATTATATTATAATTAAATATAAGTTTATTTATTTTATAATATATTAAAATTTTCAATATGAATCAGGTGAATGGTCAAATTTTAGGGACTCGTATGCCATTAATTTCTTTTCATAATTTGAAATAACAATAAGAATCATAATTAAAAATAATAATATTTTAAACTAAAAAGAATGAATTTCACAGCTAAAAAAATATTTCAAACTAAAATATTTTATAAAAATGTAGAATATATAGTGATATGATATAACATTAGCATATTAATTTATATAGATAGATGTGTATATGTAATTAATTAATTTAATTTTAATTAATTTAATTTTCAAAAAAATATATTGTTCTTCATATGTGTTAATTAATATAAATAATATTTTTATATTAAATATTATAAATTATTCTTTGAATAAAAATTTATCTAAAATTTAAATTTTTTTACACATGATAAATTATCTAAATATTAAACAAAATTGAAAGATCAATTTTATTATTATTTTATTTATTTTAAAAATTATAAAATTTTATCTTTCTATTTATAAATATTATGTTAAAAAGAAATTTATATTCAAAAGAAAATTTATAAATTAATTATTAATATATTTATAAAATAAAATATGTTATTATTTTAATATTTATTATCAATTAAGAGTTAAAAATAATTTTTTTAATTACTATTATATGAGGATATAATTATTATTTTTTAATAAATTATAATTTTTGTGGGTATTTTTAAAAATATTAAAATTATTTAAATTAATAGACTAAACTTTAAGAACTCATGTATTATTATACTTAATTTTATTAACTAATATTAGGGGGATTCGAGGTATTGTGAAAACAATAAGGAAATATCGGGGAATTAGGTCTCCCTAATATCCCTTGTTATACAAGTAAATTCCCAAAAGATTAAGAAGTCACACTAGTGCATTATATTATTTGTACATTCTTCAAATTCATTCTAATCACGTACATATTCACTTAAAAATTCACTAATTATCATAATGATGATTATGATGAAAGAAAAAAGGTTAATGTTATTTAGGTCCTTAAGATTTGGTTAATTAGTCAGATTAGTTCTATTAGTTTTTAAAATGTTTATAAAAATCCTAATTTATTATAAAATAATAATTATACCTTTTATTTAATAGTAATTGTCTAAAAAATTATTTTAACTCTTAACAAAAATAAATATTAAAATAATAATAAGTACTATTTTATAACGCATTAATAATTAAATATGTATTAATACACTATAAATAAAATATAATAATTATAAGAACTATATTGTAATATACTTTATTTATAAATTAATATTTATTTAAGATTATTTTCTTTATAAATATTTTATTTATTTTCTAAAATTAAATTAATATTAAATTAGTTATAATTATATTATAGGACAATATTTATAATCTATATATAATTATAAGTGTTGTATTACAATATCTTTTATTTATAGATTAATATTTATTTATAATTTATTCTTAAATATTTAATTAATTTTGAATTGTTAATATATTTAAAATAAATAAATTTATTTAGTTATAATATATTAATAAATATTTAATTATTAATTTATTATAAAATGATATTTATTACTATTTTAATATTTATTTTTGTTAAGAGTTAAAATAATTTTTTTATCCAATTTTTTTTAGATAAAAAGTATAATTATTATTTTATAATAAATTAAAATTTTTATGGATATTTTTTCAAAACGAGTGAGACTAATTAGGTTAATTAGCCCAACTTTAAGATGACATTAATCCAAGAAAAAATGTGAAACATTATAATATGTTTTTATGATAGTGTACCTAATTTTTTCTCCAAAACACTTTATATCTTTTGATATTGATTTAAAAAAGAGAGTTTTAAATGATAGGCATACCATGTTAGCCACGTACCCTTTTGATGAATGATAATTAATAGGAAAAAAAACGTTTATTTTGAAATAAATTAATAGAAAAATGACAATGACACACCGTTAGGTTCCATCTTACCACTTTTCTTCTAATTGGATTCAAACTATCCTAAATTAAAAATATACATATATAATTACCCCTTATTTGTTTACAAATATATAATTTTTATTACTAATAATATATATATCTATACCATTAATAAAGTATGTGATTTATGATATTAAGTTAAATTGTTTAATTTTTCTTTGTTTTTTCATGGAAATAATATTGTCATTAAGTTTTTTATTGTGTTTTTCTAAAAAAATTTAGGGTAATATTGAATTATCGTGATTTTTTTTTATCTTTTGAGGATAACATTGACTTTCTTCTAGAACTACCAATTCTAACTAACAATAATGAGTAAATTTAGGGTTCTTTTTAGACTAAATTGTCATAATGACATATATTGAGAAAATCTTACTATCACCATCTCTATTCTTCACATTTCTTTTCCAAGAAAAGAATAAAACCATCATCATAACTTCTTGTTTTGGAAAAGAAGAAAAGTAATCAATTGCCAAACTCTCTATTAGAAATTAAACTTATTACCACATTTTTTGCACTAGGGTTTGGTAGAGGAGAATGACAGCATAGGAGGCAGCAGCCAGCTATTACTAATGTCAAAAATCAAAGCCAATTTACCACCTCCCTCATATTACAAGTGTCCACCTCACTCACACACCTAACCTTACCTAACACTTTGTCAACACTTCAATTCTTTTACCTAAATTGGATTTTTTAGGTTAATATCTTAATTACTCCAAGTAGGGTTTTAGTTACAAGTGCGAGGCTGACCTGACCTAACTTTAAATTGTCTTATTTAACACATTTTATCAATTGTATAATTGATATAAATAAATACTAAGATATAGTTGTAAATTCAATGATTGAATATTCTTTTATCTAAAATTTCATTCAATACCCTCGTGTCTTCTAGACGTGATTCAAGTGGTCTAAAATTAATTTAATGCTTTTAAATCATGAATAATAATAGAGGATAAAAATTTAATTGTTCGCAAGTGAAATTTCTTACTCTTATTCAAAATCTTTTTTTAAAAAGAAAAATCAATACCCTTTTACGAAGGCATGCTTTGTAATGTTAGTATTTCAAAGTAATACCATTTAAAGATCACAAATAAAAGTACAGAAGCTCATTCACATCAAGAGTGAACCTTGGCACAATATAATGCAATTCAGGAATAAAAAAGGGTGCCATCCCTTGAGGATTTGCTTTGGCTCATATTCAATATTCTTTGCCACAAAAACTTAAACACACAACATGAACAATCATTTTCAAAAGCCACTAGTTTCTTGATGGGTTTTTGGTCAAATTTAAAATTAGGCCAGAAACTGCCACTAGAGAAGGCATCTTTTTACCACAGCCAACCTGGGCAGCCAGGACATCAGTTCCACAAATCTGCTCTAGATTTTCTAATACATAGAAGCTTTTTCAGCTAAAAATGTTTCAATCCTATTAGTTAGCCCACCACTGGGCTTCCCAAGAGTTTCTCAAGTACTTGCTGTACACTTGGATTGGTTCCACAAGTAGAACAGGTAGCCAACACACAAGAAATGCAGATTTGGAGGAACACCCAAGTGAAAATATAAGTAGGCATATCCAAATATCCACATAACAGGTTGGCCATTTTGTTACATTATGGTAACATGGGGTCACCCGATGATGCAAGCATCTGTACCTCTGTTTCCTCAGTCGTCTGTTTATTAGTATTATCTTCCTTTGGATCACCTGCACATATTACCGAGGTAGTTTCAGTCAAATATACAAGAAATCCAGTAGTCGTAAAGCGATATCTACGACTTCAAACACATAGAAAGGAGAAAAATGATAAAGATCCAATACTGAATATAGACTCAATCGTTGGTTGTTTCGCTGACATGCTTCTTTTGAAATCTGCAAGTATTAAAATTTTCCCCCACAAAATATCAGCAGCAGCAATTCAAATTTTAGACAAGAATTATAACGCCTTGTAGCTTCACAGTTGCAAGTCATTTACTTCCATTCAAATGAATCATTTTTACCTATTAATACGTTTTTAATAAAAAGTAGAAACATATCAGTATCTTTCATGGGAAACAAATCACATTCACATGCTTAAGTTACAACAAGGTTACCAAATTTCAACAACCAAAAATGTTTTTAATTTTATCTTGCCAATATTTAATCTGCCACACAACTACAGTCCAAAATCTGAGTGTTTATAGTTGATTACATGCAGTAGCATGGTTTCCAATCCGTTCAATGACAACAAAATTATGCAGGCTCAACAGGATGTATTTGGTTTTGATTTGGACTCGTATATCATAAGTTCTCAATCTTTGGGTACTATTATAGTTAATGCTGTAGACTGTCCTATGGTTTTCAGCATCAAAACTGTCATCCCTTCAAAGGCTTTTGCCAATGTTTGTGACTTAAGTTAACATTCATATGGAGTGGGCACTCACCCTCTCCTAGAAACCTTTGTATAGGGTTTGCTCTCCATAATTGGATAAACTATTGTTGAATTGGTCCCCCGTCCTAGTTTCAGACTTGGGATTAGGCCATAATGGTCCAATCTAAGTTCTTAATAACCCTTCTCAAGCCCTCTATAATAAGGCTGCTAAATTTCACACAGGTTCTCAGATTTACTACAGGGTAAGAATCAAAGCAGTAACTGACTGCCAAATCTTCTACACAACCATGGTACCATCTCCTCCATCTCTTTTCAAAAGTAAATAAATAAAAGCAGGATATACTATTCCAGTCTGAAATAGAATACAATTTACCTGCATGATGCAGCAAATATTCCAACAAAATCTGCAAGTCTACAGCTGAATTCTTGATTTACAAGAAAACGCCCCAGCTCAAAAATAACATTCACGTAACATCAATATTGAGATTAAATATTTTTATAAAATGAACTCCAAATTCTCAAACTAGACCCCTTTTACTCTCACCCATTTGCACAAAAAACTGTCTAATGATTGTCAGTAAAACATGGAGACGGCACCTGTTTCTTGAAAAAGGTTAAAAGAAAGGACAAACACATATACATGAAAAAACAGAAAGAAACATAGAACCAACATCGTTTCACAGGAATAGGATTACACTTGCCGAATAAATAAAAAATTAAGATACTAAATAAAGAAAAGAATTAAAAAATAATTCAACAACTTAGTAGTAGCTTCCATACCAGAGGGACGGCGTAGCCCTTTGACAGCATCAAAATTTTTATATGTATAGCCAACAAAACTTAAATCTTTGGGAGTTAGTAACATCTGCATGAATTTGAGAAAAAGCAGTCTGTGTTACTATAACTTTATGAATGATAGATGCCTTTAAATGGTAAGGTTTGTAACAATAGCAGAAAGAATATGGAACATAATATAACTATAGTATGAGAATGAAAAAAATTGCTGACAAAAGACAGTTTTCATTGGGAACAAATTTCTTAGGCACCATGTATTTTCTCCATGCCTTAACCTTAACAAGGAAGAAGTGGCACAAACACAAAGTGATTGTCCACCTGAAAACATGGTACTTGTAAAAGCAGGCACTGCCTCAATAATCATCTAATACTCATCCACTTTCTTATGCACACTGTACTGCACACTAAATGCACAAGTGCAATGATTGTTGTTTACCTAAGATGATAATGGTAAATTTCAAAATAAAGTAGCAAGTCTCGGTATAACACAGTTCATGAACAGCATTAATCATTACAAACCTTCCGTGAGGGTCCTGAACTAGTTCTTCCAGGTGCAGGAGGATCCAACTGAGAAGAGTCCAACAAGTAAATTCAAGAAAGTGAGATTCGTAAGGGAATAAGAACAAACAATGTATAATGAAGAAAGCAACTGGAAATGATATGATTAAACAAACAAATATGCAAGTTTATTGACATTTGTTTGCTCAAATTATACAGGGCATAGCAAAGAGAATTGAACTGAGTATCCAATGAGCATGTTTTCACTCTATACTAAAGGGAAAGAGTCAGCCAAATTTTATCAACATCAACATCATCTAAAATTATAGAGATAGTATCGAGGATAAAACTTCCTAACAAAATTAGATGTCTCAGAAGATCAGAAGATTAAGAATGACCAAAACATCTCCAATGAGAAATTTACAATAATTTGGAAAGCCAAAGATAAAATAGTATAATTTTCAGCAAAAGTAAATTTCCGTTGATAGCAATGCCAGTGATCAGAAATTTGAGTAAAATCAATGACTGATTTATAAAAGTTGAGAATCTCTTTAATTGCTTTTATTGTGTATAATCAAAATAAACATTTAAATCTAAAATGCCATTTTGAGCAACTGCTAGCTTCAGTCTTAGACCAGTATTTAACTTGCTTCTGCTCATTCTATTTTAGATTAAAATAGTCAATGCTGGTAGTCTGCAATTTAATGAATCTTACATCTTTATGATCCTTTTTGTATTACCCATTCCAAAAATGCAAAAGGCAAATAACAGTCAAAACACAAGTGCATATGATACTGGCCCAAAATTGAAATGGCGGTCAGAAACAACAAGAATAATGGAAAGAGAAGAGTTCATATATTACTTCATCGAACTTCATAAAATTCTGGGTATCTAGCTCTCCATTGACTTCTGGTTTGAATGCTGCCTCTGTTTCATAGAGTTTATCCCAGACAATGTCCTTGAACCAAGGATGAGCCTGATGCAACAGGATTTTGACAGATTGAGGAAACAGAGGTAATTGACAGAAGAAAGTAACACTTAAAAATTTGAAAGACTTACTTTAATTTGGTGTGCCCCTCCAGTTCCTAGCCTATGTTCAACATCACATAGCAACCTACAAATCAGATCCCTTGCCTCCAGTGACAACCTTGAATCTTCTGGAAATTTTAGGTGATTTCTCCAATGCACAATCTGACAATAAAATAGTTCAGCCAAAAAATGGCATCTCCACTCCAATTATAATGCCAAATGAAAGTAACAAAAAATGTGGACAGAAAAGAAGAAAAAACACGGAACAACACGCCAGTCAATTTTAGAGTAATTTCAACAGTAAAAAAGACTTTGTTGTAGTGGCTGCAGATATTGCCAGATAAGAAGTAAATAGAAAAGTGAAATAAACTCTAAATGCTGGGTGAATACAGTCAAATTTATACCAATTAGTGGCCAAAATACGTATATAGCCTCAAATTATAATCTCTGAATGTAACTGCATAATATCTCTCTCATGATTGAAAACTCAAGAAATGTCTAGTAGCCAACAAATCTTTTATTTCACCAAAACTACGACCTGTTTTAAGAAGCTATTTACTATTTCAGTCTCTTTGTAACAGCCATTTCATTTGCTTTTGCGAGTATGTCTTAGGAACTATAAGGTCACAAGTTCATAAACTGATAGAATATAAAACAAAAGTTAATGAAAAAAGAAAATTGAAGCTGGGAATAAAACTTGTTCTTATTCTTGTTTTTAACTTTTCATTAATTATTTTGGCTGCAACTCAAAATGAAAAACAATTCACTATTATAAACTAACTAAAAATAGACTGCTACTTTTAACTCAAGGAAATGGATATATTACATGGCAAGGAAAAAAATGAATAAATAAACTAAAAGAACAAAAGAAAGAGACGAGATATCAGAGATCTATCAGAGGAGAAACAAAGATAATAATAGAAACAAAAAATTTCTTACCTTTCTGCATGTTGTTATTGGGTCATCTGAGTAAAATGGAGGATATCCAACAAGCATTTCATACATTATTGCTCCTAGTGACCACCTGGATAAAATTACAATAGAAAAAGGGATAAGGACACTATTTTTAGCGGCAGAATGAGAACTACACCAAAATTATGTCTATCTGTGAAGACAAAATAAAAAGTTACTATAACTATGGTTAGCGTGAACAAAATTTCAACAAGTTAACAATTTAAACTTTGAATTCATAATTTAAAGAAAAAGGGCAACGCCAAATGCTAAACAAGGAAAAGCTAACAAACAACAAGGTATACGAATGATAACAGAAAACTGCATGTGAAACTTAATACAAGTGATATCATTCAAAGGAAAAGGCCTAATATGTATATATTTATCTCCAAATTAGTGTGTCATGTGCAGAAAAAGCTGGGAGAGTATAGACTGTTAGAAATGGGCTTGGGTAGAACTCAACTCAAAAGCTAGCTTAAGAGATAAAGTTGTCCAATCCACATATAAGGAGGATAGCAGTCTAATGCGATGACGATGTAACACCCTCCCTCACGCGAGGTGTGGATCAAATGCGTAAGAGGGCAAAGGAAACAAGGATCCCACCATTGTCGAAGTGTCTAGCTCTGATACCATGTTAAAAATAGACTTGGGTAGAACTCAACTCAAAAGTTAGTTTAAAAGAGGAGGGTGCTCAATTCATATATAAGAAGGATAGCAGCCTAATGCAATGACAATGTGGGACAATTAACATAGACCAGTTGTTCTTGCGCTGCTCTTTTTGCAAGCATTCTGTGGACTAAGTTGTTTAGAGCATTTTAGATTTGATAGGCTGCCCTTCATCTTGTTGGTCCTTAATTTCACAGTTTTCATTAGCTCTCAAAGGAGGAAGGTTGCTGTATTACGCGCTTCTGCAGTCATCGCTATTTTTGTTGAGTTATATGGTGTGAGAAATAACAAAGAATTGTAAGAACAACACGGGAGTATATTTTATATATTTGGGACAAAGTGAGGTTTGGGGCTTCTGTTTCTTCAGAGTTTGAGAATATCTCAATTTTAATTCTTCACAACAAGGAAGTTGAAGTAGTCTAACAGGAAAGACAGTTTTGGTGTTTTTATAGTTTTATAGAGCCTTTTCTGTTTACATTCATTGAGTTAAGCCATATTCTACAGAATCTTTGTTCCTCCGTAGGGCTCTTGGATAGATTTTCCCCTTTTGTGAGGACATCTTGTCCCCTTTGTACATCATTTTGATGTCAATACATCTTCCTTTGTTTCGGTTTCTTTTTCCTTTTTTTGTTGGTTTCTTAACAAAAAATACTGCATTATCAGACCTGTGAGAAAATAAGAGGAATTAAAGTGTGAAACAGAAGCTAACCAGTCACATTCCATGCCATATCCTTTCTTCAGCAATACCTCAGGAGCAATGTAGTCCGGGGTTCCCACAGTTGAAAATGCCTTGAAATCAAATGATAAAAACCAATAGCCATTACTTCAAAAAAGGGGCCAAAAGAAAAAGAAATTAACATCTAAACTACAGTCTATCGTAAATGAAGTGCAAATATTGATATATAATAGTGTCTCTCAAACTGAGCATTAGCTTTCTAGCTTTGGCAAACAGAGGCATTATTTGTCAATCCGTAAGGGAACGGACCTAGGTTCTTGGTATTGAGAAAGAAAACTCTTGCAAAGTTCAAAAACACAAAATGAAGGGAAAATGATCGATGGTATGGACAATAAAACCTCAGAAGGGTTGAAATTTATTTTAAGGTTTCATTTCAAGTACAAAACCAAAAGTTTTGACTCAAGATAGAAATGAAACCCTAGAAGAAGATAAAATATACAAATGTTCACTATTTTTATAAAGCAACCTGTTTGGATAATATTCTGAAATACTCAGATGTCAGAATTGCACCAAATTGATCTCAATTAAATCTTTTTATGCAGTTTAAGAATAACTACTACATTATTGTCTTTGTTTGCATAAGTTGATTATTTCAGAACACTTTCCTTTCAGATATAATTTACAATGTCTTTAAAAATAACATATTTGTATAAGCGTACCAGTTTTCTCCTGTTCATCTGCCAATGCTGAAGCTGTTCATGGGGGCTTTTCCAACTACTCTTATTATCCGTATCAGGAAAACATCCATCAATATCCATTGGTTCAGCCATATTTTCATCATCAGTGGATTTATTTTCATGAATTGCATATAAAGTAGAACAATCAAGTGGCTTGCAAAGACCAAAATCTGATAACTTCATGTGACCATTTTTGTCCAGAAGAAGGTTGTCAGGTTTGATATCTCTGAGAAGGAAATGAATATAAACTAATGAGACAAAAAAAGGCCTAATTTCCAATAATTCTCAATGCTAATAACAACAATATCAAGCTTAAGAATATAATTCCAACCATAAGTATAACAGCTCAAATATGAACCTGTGAATGTAGTTATGTTTGTGAATAGATTCAATCGCCAAGACACTTTGGGCAATGTAAAATCTGGCTGCATTTTCAGTTAAGGTGTCCTCCCTCATCAACAAAGTCATCATATCACCACCAGGTAGATATTCCATAATCAGATATAAGTCCTCAGCATCCTGGAATGAGTAGTAGAGCTTCACTATGCAATGGCTTGCAACTTCAGCCAGTAAGTTCCTCTCAGCCCTAACATGTTCTACCTATAGAGCAGAAAGACATTTTATTTAAATTAGTGAACCAGCATTTGTCCATAGCACTGCAAAAATGCAATTGCAAATGGCACTATTGTAAAGATACATGGACAGCTTGTGTGACCTGTAAAATCATCCATTCTTCCACATGTAAATTGAATACATTCAATTTCTTATCAAAACAAAAAGAAAAATGAAAAAAGAACATATTAAAGATGCAACATATCAGAAGTCCAAAGTGATCTTTAAAAATAAAGCAACAGAAAATCATCATAGCAAGTTAGATTTGCATAAACGAAGTGTTCATAGCAACTAAATAATAGCCTTTAAATGTCCACGTATGCCACAAACTAACCCCACATATTACCAAGATCTTAAAATCAGAATACGAATCATCCCTATCCAACAAAAATTTCGCACAAGGCATCAGCAGCAAAAGCACATAGCAATTAAATAAAAAAGCTGCAGCATTTCTAATCTTAGTAACCATATCAAATATACAAGTTTAAACTCATGCTAGCAAACACCCAGTAACAACAAAAACAAGGGAAGCCAGGAAATCATTTCTTAGATTAAGCTTCACAGCTATGAATTATACCACAGGTAATATGTCTCATCTCACCTGTCCTCTCTTAAGCATTTCCGATTTCTTCAATTTCTTCATGGCATATATGTTTCCAGATTTCTTCTCCCTACATAATCGAACCTGAAGTTTGGAAAAATAATCAGGAAACAGCTCTCCAGATTGCCAATACACCATTGAAATAATATATTCTAGAAATAAAAGAGTAATATTTGCTTGCACATTAGAGATAATCATGCAGCTGGTGAGAACAATCAATCGTTGCAATTATACTACAAAATCTCTAACCTCACCAAAGGCCCCCCTTCCAATAATAGTCAAAAGCTCAAAATCATCTACACAAATCTTGTGCCTTTTAAGCCTCATAAACTCTGTCTCTTTTCTCTCCAAATCTTTGATGAGGTTGATCTGTTCCTCTTTAGACACATCTGAAGAAGCTAACTTTCTTTCTAACACCCATCGTCTGAAATGGAGACAAATTAAGTAAGTATTCCTGAAATGGTACTTTTGAGTCAAAGGCTTGCACCGCCCAAAATAATTTGCACCAAGAACAAATCAATTCGAAAAGGTTAAATGTCATCATGAGTGAAGAGTAGATAGCTAAATGTTTTAAGGGTGAGTTATAAAAGCCTAAAGCGCCAAATGCCATCCTCTTACAGACAATGTGGGTGTGTGCCCTTCCTTCATATGAGATCCATCATTTAGATGAAGCTCTAAATAAATACAAAACATGAAACTATTGATTAAATCTTATCTCTCCAATCACTGTGATCAACTCTCATAATCATATTATGGTGTGAAAGCTATCAGCTATGAAATTCTCGTGAAGTCTATACGATTCCAGGTTACAGATGCAACATGAAACCAACATTAAATTAGAACAGACAAGTACAGGGTGGTACTCTAAACCTGAGAAACACGTACAAAAGTTTACACATTGCACAAAAAAAATATCATGGTTGTGATTCCAATCTAATTTAAACCAATCTAAATAGATTGTGGGGTTCTCAGATTCAAAAAATTACAGAACCTGCTCAACAATTAGACAACACTAATTTCCTACATGACAAGAAGACAATGCTCACTTCCCTTCCCTTATTCTTTCAGTTGAAGGTATAACTAGACTAGCAGCTATACATATCACAGCGGAGAATACATTCCAGTAAATGAGTTAGAAATCAACAAAATTTCCAGTCAAAAACTTTGTTTTGAAATATTTGACAATGGCCCAGATTACGGTACTTCCATCATGCTGTAACTAGAGGTTGCAAATTTTCCCGTGATCAAGGAGTAAATCTTCACTAGGAATGTAGCGCCACTCATCAGAAAGAGCCCATGTAACACAGTGAATGAGACTTGATGACCGTCATACTTATCAAAACTATGTTTAGATCTTGTTGTCAACATCTCAGAGTTGATTTTCAGCCAATACATATTTAGAATGTCCATGATAAACTTTATTGCTAGAAATAAATCTTCTAATCATCTTTAATCATTGCCTCATTAAATTATTCTAGCAGAAAAACGATTAAAGATAGATCAACAACTCCAAACAAAGAAAAAGAAAAACGGTTCAAAATGAGCTAAATCAGAGTTAGTAACCCCAATCTAATTACTGCTAACAGAATCATCAAGTACAAGACAATGTAAGCACTTTAAACCTCACATCTTATACTACGTCAATACCACAGATTAAGCCCAAAACAAAAGCCTCCAACTAAGCCCAGTAGCTTAATTACTTTACTACAATACTATCTCTTCTTCCCCTTACTCTTTAATTTCTGAAACGCAACAAAAAGTGCATAAATAATAGAACAAAACTCAGTCCAACAGTTCAATTAGCTATTTTCTTTTCATTTCCTAACCAACCAAGCAGTCCAATAGTTGTTCAATCAGCTATTTCAATTACCTCTCTTTGCGCTCTTGGATATTCTTCATCTGAGCTCTGTAGTGATTCTCTATGAACTGTTTGGCTGCTGCCACTTTCTCCATCGTCAACGTCGACCCCAACACTTCCTCTTCGTCTCCTTCCTCCATTCTTACTTTCTCCCTCTTCCTGAAACTGAATCTGTTGAGCAGTATGTAACTATTTATACGACAAAACACTCTGCAATTTTTCCCATCGCAAGTGTTCTTATTAATTGCAACGACTGGGAGATGATGCCAGACCCAGACCACTTCACATGTAATATATTAATTCCATCCGCTATTTTCGCGGCGTACACAAACTCACTCTTCAACCACTCCCCACACGCCACGTGAGTAATAACCTGACTGTACTGGCGTTTCACGTGTTTCGGAAGCAGACGATCTTAGCTGTCTGTTTAGTTTAACGATTGTTGTCAGCGGATGAGTGATAGACTCACGCGCTCTAACATAACGTGAGGTGTACTCATAGTTGTCCTGTGGCCGAGAAAACTGTCGCTATCGAGTCATGAATGATATTTTAACACATTTTAGTACATCTGGGCCCCACATGTTGGCTGTGATTGGAGTGTGTCCGACACTCGCCTAGGATACGATGTGGATTTATTAATTCCCCGGTCAGTGATTTGGTGTCACTGCTTAAAGTGTGGGCTATATCTCTTCTCTGACGCTCACACCAACATTTACTGTGTTAATTCATAATTCCGTTCCAGTAATTAATTAATCATAAACTATACGCAATCATCTACCGCTGACGGTCCATCAAGCGGTTGGGGAGCACGAGGATAGACGTTGTGTACACGTCTATTGAGGTGTACTGAGAATAATCTCACTTGTACTCAGATTCTAATCGGGACCGTACACGTGGTTAATACTGTTTATATTATTTTTGTAAGAAGTACGCATGTTTAAATAAAGGATAAATACGTACAGTGAAATCTAGCGAATTCTAGCTGTAAATCGACAGCCAAACACTCCTGCCAGAACTATATTTTCTACGTAGCCTGCGCTGTACCATAATTAGACCAAACAATCCAGTACTAATCCGAGCCATTATAACATTCTGTCTTCACCTACGTGGCATACTGTGATTGGCAAGCATTAGAACTGACATACGCTTGCTGTACCTGTGCTGTGATTGTTTCTTTTTAATTAATTTATTTAATTTAAAATGTAAATTAAATTAAGAAAGAAAATAAAAAGGCATTAAAGGAGGGAGCAGCTCGGCATGAGCACTTGAAACAGCTGTTAGATTTGGTGTATTTTTGGGATTTATTGTAAAAGGACAAAACATAAAATAATAAAATAATCTTAGACAACAAGAAACACGTGGGATCAACGGTTGAGATTTGATTTTAGGTAGATGGGGCAGATTTAGTGTAAATAGTACAAATCTACAAAGCTGTCCTAAAACGACAGCCGTTTTACTAAGAAAAGAACACATATATTTCAAACCAACAAATGCTTGAGTTTGATCCATATTAAAATATGCAATTCAAACCAAATTTGAGTTATTCATGCACATGCCAAAGGTTTAAACTTTATGAAGTTAAAATCCACCCCTAAACTTCTTTTTTAAATAAATTTTTTCTTTAAATAACATATGGACACTAATATTAACATTTATTAATAACTATCATGTGTAAGAACTTATTTTAATTTTATTTATTTTATTATTAATGTGTAATTAAATAATTTTATTAAGGAAAATGAACATATACCTCTCCTGAGGTTTGGCCTTTAACACCTAAAGAGAATATTTGAAAAAATAAGCAAATACCTCCCCTAAAATCATTCATATATGTTACCTTATTGTTAAGATTTAAGAGCATTATAGTAATTATAGAAGAAACTTTCTTTTTTGTGTTTCATTGAATATTGCAAAAGGGAGATTATGTTTGCACAAAGAAATCATTAACTGCCCTTGAAGATTGGTGCAAGGGAAATTGTCGTTGAAGATCAAGAATGATTGGATAAATGAGTTGAGGGCGTATTGAGTTAGAGCAGTCAGCCGTGGCTTAAAAGTTCTCAAGTAGAGTTGGAGAAAGATTGTTGGGTTAGATAAATGAAGGTTTGGAAAAGATGTGCGACAATGATAGTTGTATGTAGGAAGATGCAGAGGGTATGTAACCAATGCGCAGAATAGCAAAAAGAAGATAAAATATATGACAGGATTTAAAACAATTAAATTAAGTCTATTTGTTTGTATAATACAAAGCTTAGTTTTTTGTATTATATAAAAATTAGGTTAATTGTGTTACTATGAATCTAATCTTTTTCATGATATTGCAGAAATAAAATATAACGTTTTGAGATAAACTTACAATAATTTATTACTTGAACCAAACCAATCAATTGGTGCCTCACCAGTATGAGACATCTTTGAAGATAGTATAAGAGAAGTAGACGGATATATATTTTTAGGCATCATTCACAAAAAAGCAACCGCAACACAAATAAAAAGGAAAAAATTGAATCCAAAAGAGTTAAAGCATGAACTCAACTCATTGCCATCGCATTCTTTGTTGTTTGGCAAAGCATCACTAATCACAAATGTTCAAATTTTCTAGTATTGACAAATTTTCACAAAAACAAAAAACAAAAACTTAAATAGAAAAACTAGACACCCACAAAAACTAAAATACAAAGAATAAGATGAAGATGAAAGGATTTGGAGTTTGATTGATTTGGCCTCTGTCTACTTGTTCATTCTGCTAGCAACTTGCATTAACAAATAAGCTTCATTTGACTGTTATAGATTTTTTTTTCTTTTTTTTTAAAATTTTTTTTTGGTATAGTTAAAAATGTGTTTAAGGTTGATGGTTTTTGGTGCGATGAAAATGAAAAAAATGGAGGGATTGATATTTAAAAAGGTAGGACTTAGGATTCTTTATGCAATTAATAGACCACTATCATATAATTCTTTATACAATTATTAAATATTATTTTTAATATCTAATAACTGTATAATTTGAAATGAGTTTAAGAATCATATAAATAATTAAAGTAAGAGTCAATTAGAAAAAATATTGAAGAGCTAATAATTAAGACACAATTCAATTTCTTGAGTGGCTAAAAACTACTGAGATTAATTTCTTTTTATAAAATGAAGGAAAATTAAGTCATTGTATTATAATTGGATGAAATTGGATAATTTTAGGAGAAGCATGTGCTTCATCTCCAAATATTCTCTCTATGTATTAAAAGACAAAACCTCATGGGAGGTATGTGTTAATTTTCTTATTTATTAAGTAACATTACTTCATTATTAATAGTAGTTAAAGACGTAAATTTTTCACCTAAATTATATATATATAATGGTACTTTAATGTTATGTTTATGACATGGATGGTAATATTTATAATTAAGGTGTTATATTAGTAATAAAAGATAGAAAAATAATAAAAAAAAATTACTTTTTATATTAACAATTCAGTTTTGACAACGTAACAAAAATTTAGTCAAAACTGACCAGTCTCATATTATTTGAATCAAAATATCCCTATGTTCAAAATTAAGAAAATATAAAAGTTACTTTGAATTCGTATAATAACTTTCGAGTTGCTACAATAATTTTTGAGTATATTATAATACAATAAACTTAAAAGTTACTATAGCATAACATACTCGAAAGTTTGATAATGTTGATCATATAAGACATTTTCATCCAAAAAGTTTTAGGTTTATTAGTTTTGAAGAAAAATTTATTATGTGACCAAAATTGATTTCTTAATGTTACAAGTGATCATTTTTTAAAATTTTCTTTAAAAGATAAAGTATGACATTATATTATTTTAATAATATATGTTATGTGATTAATCAATATTATTTGGTTTTAAGTTGCACTTTTGTTAATATATTTAAGAAAAGAATTCTAATAAGTAGAAAAATAAAAATATACCAAGTAATCTAAGAGTTTTGAGATATGCTCTTTAATGTAAGATGATAAATAACTTTTAGATGGATATTTTTTTATTATAATATAAATTTTCCTATAATTTATTTTAACTTTATTTCATTTAAGTTAAAACTCTATATCTATATAACTTTCCTTTTAAATTGCTATAAAATAATATCATATAATTTTTTCTACGTTATTAACTAACATAGTTGGGTTGGCATGGCCAAGACATTGCAATTATTGAGCTATCATAAAAATAAAAAAATAAAAAAATTATTTTGATAAACAAGATAAATCTAAGCCAATGAAGCAAATAAATATAGACAATAATCTTTTAAAAACATTATTTTTTAAAAAAATTTATCAATAACGGAGTGCAATAAATTTAAGCAAAAATATGAAAAAGAGTAAAAAGAAAGCACTTTTGAATACTTAGTACAAATGTACTTTTCATATATTTTCAGCATTAAATTAAGTAATTGAATGTGTAATTAAAAAATACTTAATATCATAATAGACATTATACATTCAAAGTAACTTCAATATAAAATTAAATAAGGATATAATAAATATATATTTATTAGTGATATTTTTTATATTTATTTTATGATAATAAAATAATTATTTAAAAAATAATATTTTTATTTTATAGGTATCTCTTAATTATTATTATTTGTTGTTACAAGTATTGTAGAAAATAGATACATAACTTTACTGGGTAAATAATTACAATTTTAATAATTTTAGAAAAGTGTAACAATATAATCAATTACAAGGGAAAATTTTCTAAAATAGCCTATTTTTTTTATTTTACCAAGCTAGTGCGATTCCAATAATTTGTACCAAATTAGTCAAATATTTAGTTTTGAACACATTTGCCTTGAACTAACCATTATATCCATAAACACTAATTTTCATCTTTCCTTTCCAAAATCTTAATTTTTATTCACCCAACATCTCTTCAAATAGATAGGCGATCAATGATTTTCTAGTACGGATGACGAAAGTAAATTATAATAACGATTTATCATTCTTTATTCGATGATAGTGGACAATGATAAAGATCGACGACAAAGGAATAATAAGTTTCAACTTTTGCACCAATTTTGGACCTTAATATATGGAAATCAATAGTATGATATCAATATGTTGTGATTGAGATGAAGTTTGGGTGATTTTGATGCATATTGAAGTTTGGGTTCTGATTTGCTCAAGTACGATTTCATTTTCGAGAGTAAGCTTAACTCACTGCATAGAATTTAAACATATTATAACACATTCGAACTATTTTTTAAAAGCAATATGATGCAGCAAACTTTTTTTTGAGCACGTAATAATTATGTGTTTAACAAATTGTATAAGGTTACAATTTGCCGAAACCATATTTAATTTTTAGCATAATCTTAATGCACTTGGAAAAGAATTCGAGTACATTATAACACACTTAAATTCTTTTTTGAGCATGCTCAGACTCCGCTAGAAAATAAAATCGAGCCAAGTATTTAAAAATATTGAAAATTAATTGAATATGTTGATATATAGAGTGTTTGCGATGAATTTTTGTTGATTTTGATGCATATTGAAAGTAGTTTTGACATTGTTCAAATTTATGATTTGTCTAAACTTGATTTTATTTTCGACAGTAATTTAGATGCACTCAAAAAATAATTGAGTGTTGATCAATGTGTTTGCTTTGCATTTTGACTGCATTGTAATGCACTCGAATTCTTCTTCGAGTTTAACAGAACTCTCTCGAACTCTATTTCAAGTATCTTATAATGCACTTGAAATCTTTTTCAAGTTTGTTATACTGTACTAAAAAAAAATGTGAATGTTTTGTGATACATTCATAAAACATTTTTATTCTAAAATATTGTGATATTTTTTGCATTGTGTATGAATTCACATTATCATGACTACTTTAAAACATTGAATATAATGTCTTAAGCCAGAAAAATATCAATTTCCTCCTGATTATTAGCTTATACAAATTACCTCCCTATTGTTTAAAAACTATCATTTACCCCCCTAACGTTATAGCACTAAAAATGAATTTTTACTTTTTGATAGAAAATGCGTCATTGTACATGTAAAATTAATTTTGATCAACCTTAAATGATGGAGTTTACGTTAGTCAAAATATTTATACACTTTAGTAAAATATTAATTAAATAATAATTTTTTTTGGTTTAATATATTTTATATAATTTTTCTTAGCAACGAAAAGTCTCTCCTTTCGACGTCATTTTCATCTCTCTTTGTGTACTTACTTAGAATCTTGCTTTTACTTATCCAAAACTTAATCCTTATTACACATTAGATATTTGCGAATCTTTATTATTTGTATACCATTGTAAAGAGTAAAAAGTCAAGCTTTTGGGAGTCTTGCACGTTGGGTGATTTGATCGAGTTTTAATAATGAAATAGAGTAAGGTTAGTACAAATTAACTCTATTATAAAATATTGTATTGTTTCTTCATAAAAGCGTATTTTGTGTAAATAGTATGGTTGAACTAAGGGTGTAAAAAAGGTAAAATGTTTAAAAAATAGTTAAAATTTTGCACTTGAAATCTGGAAAACTAATTTAGAGAATACCTAAATTTTGTGGCAAACAATGAAAAATCATGTTTTGTGATAGGATTTGTAACAATTTTAGGAATTTACATGCGGTGGAAGTAGTTGGTTTTTTTTTTTGTACTTGAAAATTATACCGAGCTTGTTTAAGCAGTGAATGAAACTCAAGTTTTGTGTTTTGTTTGGATCGCGTGTTTAATGTACTTTATTTATAAATTTGTTGAATGGTTGAGTTATGTTTATTTTAATGTATTGTATTCATAAATTTGTTGAACACTTGAATTATGTTTAAATTTCAGGTTTTTTTAGTTTATGAGTTTTATGGGTATGTGACTTTTTGAGGATGGATTATTATTAAATATGGTTTCATAATGTTTATTTAATAGTTTGCTTCAGGTATTGTGTAAGTGAATTTACATTTTGTTTCATGTATCCTCTATTGAATGTATTTTATCACATTCTTTTTAATGCACTTTACGGCGTAAAAGAAGATTTCTTGTCAATTTATATTTTTATTTCAAATGGATCGAATCAGTATTATTTATTGATTTTGTGGTGAAAAATGTGATTATGTGATTGATTTGGAATGTTTGGGCTTAGTAGCTGTGATAAATAATGTTATAAAGGCTATCTACAATAGGCATCGGTATCATAATGAGATGTTTAAGGTGTTTGCATTGATTTTTAGGGTTGAGGAAGAGAAGCTACTATAATCAAACAAGGAGTATATTGAGTATATGTATTTAATGATTGAAAAAGGGTTTGAGGAAGTAGAGTTAATAGTATAGCTATTATCATTAATGGCATATACCCAAATAAAGCAAAACAACCAAGATAACCCTACATTAGATGAGTCAATATCACAATTAACTTAAGTGAATTCAATAAAAAAAAATTTTAACTCAAAACCTAAAAACCCTCCCACACACATTGAAAACATCTCCACACAACCTAAAAATTGCCATAATAGACAATCTTTAAACACGGAAACCCAAACAATATGTACACCACCATCTAGGTTTGATTTGGGATGGGATAACAACCTTGAAGAAGAGATTATTGATGTTGTTAATAGGATGTGCGAAGGAAAGGTAAACGGTGGACGAAATATTATCAGAGAGGGAAGAGAAATGAATGACTAACATGGTGATGTTGCTGATGAGGAAAAACCTAATGAGGTAGAAGATAATATTAAGATTAATGTTGATGATGTTCAAAGTGAAAATTTCATCAATTGGACAAATGAGGATAATAGAGATATTATTGAGCCTGAAGCTAATGAGGATATTGTATTCAATGGAAAATATATGGCATCAACTAAATAGAATGATGATGAGTTGTCAAATTATAAAAGTTTATGATGATGATATTACTCCCAAATACAACTCGAATGATGAAGAGAATAAGATTGACATTATGGCAAGAGAAGAAATTTAAAATAAGTGGTGTTAAAATTATATTACAAGCTGGGCAAGTTTTTAATTTTATCAATGAATTCATGAGTGTTTTAAAAGATTTTATCATTCAAGAGGATGTTTGGCTATAAAGAATAAAACATAAAAAAGCTCGAGTAACTGTTGTATACTAATTAAAATGTTGTATCGTTATAGGTTTTTGTCTTGATTGATAAAATCAACTTTATGATAAAAAATGTTAGTAAAGAACATAAATACACTGGGTTATTGAAGAATCTCAAGGTTACAAGTATGTGGGTTACCTAGTAATTTGTAACAATCAACAATAATTCGAGGATATCCATTAATGCAATGGCTGTTAAATTAAATAAAAGATTTGAATCTGGTACCAGTAAAAGGAAAAAAAGTTGTGGAGAGCAAAATGTGGTAACTTATCATATTCATATACTTTGGTATGAGACTATGTCAACATTATATTAATGACCACTAGAAATGCGACAATTAAGATAAAAAAAAGAATCAATAGTGAATATGTCACATTTCAAGAGGATTTTCATTAGTTTCAAAGAGCAACAAGAAGCATTGATAAGGGGTTATAGAAGATTTATAAGTATTAATTGATACCATCTGAAGACAGTATATAGTGGCATACTTCTTTCTATTGTGGCATTAGATGCCAACAATAGAATTGTTCTGTTGGCAATATACATTTTTAAGGGAGAATAAAGATAGTTGAGGCTAGTTTCTTAACATATTTAAACAACATATGAAGATCGAACTTGAGATAACATTGACAATAATTCTCTAATAGATAAAAAAGACTAATTGTAGTAATTGAAGATTCTTGTATGCTACCATCAAATATTGTGCAAGGCATGCTTATGTTAATTTCATAACATAGTATTCAAGTGAAGACTTAAGGCTCTGCTTTTCGAGGGCAACAAGAGCAACCAATGTAATCGACTTTTATAAGGCCATAGAAAATATCAAAGCATTAAATGAAAGTGCATTTTAGTGGCTAGTAAATAGTCATCCAGAAACTTAGTCCTGCCACTAATTTGATGAATTTTTCAAGGTTGACATTGTTACTAAAAATATGACAAAATCTTCGAATGAGTGTTTGAACAAATATAAGAAATAATCTATTGTTCAGTTATTGGAATTCATTAGATTGAATATAATGAAGAGATTAATAAAAAGAAGATAGAATGCTAAAAAATGAGAATCAAAATTGTCTCCAAAAGTTAAAAAAAAGTAAGAAGCATACAAAGGATGCAAGGAAATTATTAGTTGTCAAGGGAAACACACATGAATATGAGGTGTTACAATATAAATTGGAGAGTGAGAGACATTATATATAGGGGTGGCGATTTGGACACATAAATACAATTCGTTTAAGACACTGATATAATTCATTTAAAACACGAGTATAATTCGTTTACGACATTAATAAATTATGACAAAAATAATAAAAACAAACTATATTGATACTAATTTACTTTTTTCAACTATATAATAAAATCTATCTATTCAAATTTCTAAGTAGAAAAAAAAGTAACAATTCTTCTAAAATATAAATAACAATATAAATAACATATTTATCATCTATAAACAACTAACAAGTAACAACATAAATTCAAATTTCAGTTCTTCCAAATAAAAAAAAAAACGACATAAACAATATCATCCAAAAACAACTAAAAATTAAATAACATAAACTCTAATATTAATTCTCCCAAGTAACAAATAACAACATAAACAACATAATCATCATCCATAAACAACTAAAAACTAAACAACATAAACTCAAATATCAATTCTCTCAAGTAACATCTAACTATATACCTAACATAATCATCCACAAATTCAAATATAAATTTTTCCAACAACTAAGAACATGAACATAATAGTTAATATCGTCATCTATAGGCTTGAGTTTGAATTAAAAATATTTTAAAATAAATACAAATAAATAATAAAAGATAAAAAAATTAAATCAAATGAAAATATAATTAATAGTTCAAACATATCGGCTATCATGAACTAGGAATTGTCAACCATATTAGTTTTGGTTGAATTTATCTTTGTTTTGCAAAATATGAAAAATACAATTAATATTGTTCTTGAATTAAAAAAAGTGTTTCAATTTGAAGCTATTAAAAGCAAAATAACAATAACTATTGAACCCAATTCAATCTTGATTAACAACAACCCACATTTAAAATATATTTCAATATGAACCTGTAATAGACTAGATTGCAGAAATATAAGGTACGAAATTTTGAAACTTATAAAATGAGTTATCGTAACTTTTTTTGGTGATGTCAATTATGAAAGCAAATGTATAGACTAAGATGCAAAAATAATTTAATTTTATAAGATATATTAAAGGGATTAGGGTATTTCTAATACATTTTAATATAGATTTCTCCTATAGACAAGCTTGAATGAGTGATTTTAAAACAAGAACCAATTCACTCATTTAAAATCATGAACATGTAATTAATAAATTGATATACAAGTCAAGTACACTAAATTAACAATATATTAGTTACTTTAATATAGATTTTCAAGCTCGGAACTCAAAAAGATGTTTGAATTCATAAAGCAATAAACCGTAAACCACTTCGATTACATACCATAACAATTAATTCAAATGATAAGAAAATAGTATTCTATTAAATGATTAAAAAAATTACACTAACAAAAAAAATTACCTAAACAAAATCGAAAGATGGAGAATGCGAAAAAAGAAGCTCTTGTACTGAGTGTTAAACTATTGATCGAAGCTTTGATTTTGGAGTACAAAAAAAAAAAACCAATAGCAACTTATAAGAATAGTTAATAAAAAATCGTCCAAATATGATTTAAGATTGGATTATTTTTTAGTTATTATTTTTAATATTTTTAAAATAATAAAAATAACGCATTTTTATTAAGTATAATACATATTTAGCAGTTAGATCTTAATAATAAAAGTTATTTGTTATAAATAAATTTAATTATTTTAATTTTATTAAAATATATTTGTTTAGACACGATTATTCATTTAAGACATAATTATATGATTATTTGTTTAAAACACAACTATTCATTTATTCATTTAAGATATATGATTATTCGTTTAATTATTCGTGTCTTAGACGAATGATTACGTTTTGTAAGCTAGACATGAATACGACACTATTATTATTGATTCGACATGAATACGATACGATTATTATTTATGTCAAAATTTTTAAATCCTAATCCGTTTAAAAGCATTGAATTTATGTTAAATAAACATGTTGTGTCCTAAATTATCATCCCTAATTATATGGTTGATATTTGAATACATTACTATTGGTAAATCATTGGCATCCCATGCAAGTATGCAATAACTTGCATAATCCAAAGTGGTGAAGATGTTGTTAACTATGTAGATTTTTGCCTAACGAAGGCAACTTACTTATAAACTTACTCTTACACAATTTATCTTTTTCCAAATAAAATAACTTAGCCCAAAGTTGACATGTTAGTGTTATTGCCACTTGTCTCACATGTGAAAGTTGGTAAACCAAAAAATATGAATAGGAAAAAGAAACCAAGTTAAGGACTATCATCGGGGAAGAGATATTCCATGAGATGTGGAATATGTTATATCATTAGCCACAACAAAAGAAGTAGTCCAACATTACAAATGGTAAAATATTGTTTCATAAATAACTGTAAATATTATTATTAGTATACGAATATTTAATTCTAACCATGTTTTATAATTGTTTGCAGTGAAGAGCTCAAGCTTCAAGTGATAATACTGCCTCAATTGTAGCAAGCTCTTCTTCTCAGGCTGGACGTTGTGTATTATTTGTGTAAACATAGTAAATCTTTTAAATATAATATTCATTAACCATTATTCTTCTTTAACTATTTTTTAGTTTAAATATTAATCACATACCATCAAGATGAATAAGATAATTCAGGTTAACTCAACAACAAAACAATTTTCAACCAAGTTCAAGTCAAGTTAATCTAAGAAAAAAAGGAAAGAAAGTGCAATTTTAGAGATTATGACATACATCATATTTTAATATCTTATATCATTAATTAACCGTATATTAACCATTTTGAAGGTGTAAATACTCAACTATCAACTTAGCAACCAAACACAACTCAGCCATCTTTCAAGAAAGGAAAGAAGAAACAAGGATCGATCCAATATCTTGAGTTTGGTGGCATGTAGGTGTTTGGTAAGGTTTGCCACTATCTATGCAGTTTTGGTTTAGGTTAGATGAATGTGAGTGATGTTATGAAAATAATATGATTAAGGTTGTGAATTGAATATTGTTGATATTGTGGTATAGATCATGGCAGGGATAGAGCTAGAACTAATTAACTAGGGGGCCAAAATGGTTAAAAGGTGAAGTTAGTCAAATAATATTATAAAAATAATAAATAAACTAAGGGGTAAATTGATAACTTTTCAAATTGTAAAGGCTAAAATGTATATAAACCTAAGAAATGGGTTTAAATATAAATATAATAATAATAAATTCAAAAAAAAATTATGGGCGCTTCGCCACTGAATCATGGTATGTTATAAAGTGGATTAATGCTATGATATGAATAATGCTGAAAATAATATGAGCTGAATGATGCTAATATTATTATTTATTCATGTTTGTAGTAAAAAGATATTTGGATGCAACTGTGAAGATAAAAGTACATATTAATAAATCTAATTCATGTAAGTATAGTGCTGACATAACATATATACACTGAGATATAGCTTTATTTATTGGATATTTTGCCCAAACTTCAAAACGAGTTTTGTGTGCAAATGTTTTGACGAAAAAAAGGTGTGAGATAATCCATGCGCATATTCTTGGGACAATCAATTACTTCATTGTTTGATAGTTTATTTTGCATACAATACTAAGTCTGTGTATCTTCATGATTCTATCTACCAAAATATGCAACTTTTTTATTATTTTATGAATGATGACAATATGAATTATTTTATACAATTACTATATACATGTTGATACAATTTGATATATTCATTTATTCACATTTATTATTATCTTGTATTTCTCATTCTTAAACGTTAGTTCTCATTTTCATTTTGATGTTTTAGTTGTGTTTTGTAGGTGTCTTGAAGTAAAAGTTAATAATCGAACTTAATTGAAGGGAAATCGAGCATCTTGATATTAAAGTAATTTTGGGTATATCTTTTTACCCAAAACTCGAATTTGCATGATTCAAAATGATTAAAAAAAATAAAATGATGCATAAATCTATTTTAATGATGAAAAATAAATTTTAATGCTTTAATAAAGAAATTCTAACCAAATTTAAAGACATATTGTAGAAATATGAGGAATAAAGTAATGGAAAATATCTTTACGTGTTTTAAGAATAACTTTGCTACAAATATGAGATTAGTATGCTTTTAGGGTCTAAAGAATGCTAATAGAAGTTCTTTAATATTTATGTTGAATACTTTTTTAAAAGGATCAATCTTTAAGGTCAAAAATCTAGATCAAGTGGACAATAGGCGAAGGAGCCTATTTTGGCATTTTTAAAAGCAATTGAATAGTGGTTTTAAAGAGATAAGACCAAGGGGTTACTTTATATAAAGAAGCCACATTTCCTTTCAAAGCACCAAAATGAGTATCAAGAGATAATAGGTTATTGTGGAAAATAAATCAAATTAGAGCTTCTTAAAGTCTAAAATTAATTCAGGGAGATAATAGGTTCTTGTGAAAATTTAGAGATTTGTTTTTACAATTTATTTATATTTTATGTTTTCATATTATTCAGTTTTCTATTGTTTAGAGATTTGGATGACTTATTTCTATTTTTCTAAGGTATATTTTTCTTTGTGTATCCTTGATTTTCAAGGATTTTTAGTCTATTTTTTAAGAGGTTCACACTACAAAAATCTTTATATATTCTAATTGTTGTCATTCAGAAAAAATAATAAAAGCTGAGGGACTTTTATTCTTTAAAATATTCTTGTATTAAAGCAAAAAATCTAAACTATTCCCTCATAGTAAAATACGATATGGTCTCAAAAAAAAAAAAACTCAAGTTTTAAGGTAACCTCTAACAATGAGCTTACAAGTCTACCGTGTCAAACAATTTTGAAGGTGTTGCCTTTCAAATCACTAGTCACAAACTTAATAGCCAAAATTATCTTCAATGGTCTCAATCCATGATGATGTTTGTGTGTGGCAAAGGCAAAGAAGACTACATTACAGGTACCGCTGCAACTCCACCAATGAAAGATCCAAAATACAAGGTTTGAAAATCTAAAACCAGTATGGTTATGTCATGGTTAATTAATTCCATAACCAATAATGTTGGGAAAGATTTTATGTACTATACAACAATAAAGGAGATATGAGATGCTGCTAGAGTTTTTTTACTCCGACAAGGGGAACACTTCGAAGCTCTTTGAAATTAAAGGTTTGATTCACTATCTTCGACAAGGTGAATTTATTGTTATTTAGTATTTTAATGCCTTGAATAGATATTGGAAACAACTTGATTTATTTGAAGATTCTAAGATGAGATGCTTAGAATGTGATGCTAAATATAAAAAAATTATTGAGAAAGAGAAAATTTTCAAGTTTTTACTAGGGTTGAACAAATATGGATGAGGTGAGAGGAAGAATGTTGGTAATTAAAACTTTGCCACCCATTCGAAAAGTTTTTTTGGAAGTGAGAAAGAAAAAGAGTAGGAAGAAATTTATGCTTGGATCACAAGATCCATCATTACCAATCCCGAATGAGAATTTATCCCTTACTACCCATAAAACCAATATGCCAAACACTGATAATCGTGCTCGAAGAAGAGGAGGACCTTGGTGTAAGCATTGAAAAAACCTGGTCATAACAAATAGATCTGTTGGAACCTTTATAGAAAGCCATTGAATCGGAAACCACAAGAAAATCGAGGTTCTACAATTATTAAACAAAGACAATTAACTCTAGAAATCAGCTCATTTAGCAAAGCATAATTGAGGCACTTCAAAAGATACTCAAGTAGACCCTCAGTCCCTTGCAATCGGGTACATCTCAGCCAAACACAATTGAGAACTATGTAGTTACTAGTTCAGTAGCCCAAGATAATTTTTCCACTAACTTGAGCATTACTTCGAAGAAAAATAACCCCTAGATAGTTTATTTAGGAGCATCATACCATATGACGGATAATTCATTTATTTTCTATAATTTTAAACCATGTTCTGAAAATTTTATGGTGAAAATTATTTAAGATTCCTTAAGCAAGGTGGTTGGAATAGTCTCAGTGGTGTTATTCGAAAATATAACCTTAAAATCAATTCTTTTTATTCCAAATTTGGGTTATAACTTATTATTAGTAAGCAAACTTACAAGAGACTTAACATGTGTTATTAATTTTTTTCTAATTCAATGTGAATTTTAGAACTTGGAATTAGAGAGGATGATTGTCAATGCTAAAGAATGCTTATTATAATTAAAAATTAAATAATAATAATTATCTGCAAAAATTAAATACATTTTTTGAAACTTTTAAATTAATTTCTTAGTTATAATTTTTAATAATTTTCTAATAATTACAACTTTTTTATTATTATAATTAAATAATAATTTAAAAAGTATAATTATAATTTAGAAATATTTTTTATAATTTCTAAAATTAAAATTGTAATTAAAAATTATTTTTAAATGAAAATTATTCCTAAATTACAGATAAATTATGTTTAAAATAAATTCATAATTGAAATTAGATAGGATAATTATAATGATTAAATTTGAATTATTTTTAGTATATAAATTTATTATAAACAATTTTTTAAAAAAAATAATTTCAAAAGTTTCAAAAAATGTATATAATTTTTACATATAATTATTATTATTTAACTTTTAAATTCTTATAATATCATTTTGATTATAAATATACTTATTTTTAAAAAAAAATTAAAATTTCAAAAATATATTTAACTTCTACATTTAATTGTTATTATTTAACAATTAGTTAATAATATAGTATTAAATCTAAATTATTTTAAATTAAAAAATATAAAATATCATGTATATATATATATATATATATATATTTGAATTTTAAAATAATGGTTCGATTTAGTGGGTCAGGTATGGTTTGATTTGACGGTTTAGATTCGGTTCAGTTTGGTGGTTCAAATTGGTTTATGTAAGGACAAAGTTGGAAAAAAAAATGAAAGTAAGGAATAACGAGTATTTTTCAAATTTTAAGAGAAAACTAGGTAATTAGCTCAAACCTTAAAGGGTAATGAGAATTTTTTCAGTTAATAATTCAAGAAGTAGACAATTTGTGTTATTCATTAATGATCATACTAGAATAACGTGAGGTTTATCTTATGAAAGAAAAATCTAAAGTCAAATATATCTTTCAAAAATTTTATGTCATAATATAACACAATTCTAAACTAAAGTCAAAGTTTTTATATCAGATAATGTTATAGAATATTTTAATACTATACTTGAAAATTATTTTAAGAACAATAGTATAATTCATCAAAGTTTGTGTTTTGATACTTCTCAATAAAATGAGATTACAAAGAGGAAAAATAGGTATTTACTTGAGGTTACTTGATCTCTTATGTTTACAATGAATGTATCTAAATATTTTTTGGGAGAAGTAGTTCTTATTGCAGCCTATTTGATAAATAAAATACTTTCTCGGATTATTAAGTTCAAAACACCATGTGAAACGTTACTCTCATGTTATCCTAACATTAGAATTATTACTAGTTTACTTTCAAAAAAAATTTGTTGTACAATGATTATACATGTTAGTTCTCAACACCAGAGCAAATTAGATTTTAAGGCTATTAAATGCATGTTTCTTGATAAGTTTATAAGTGTTATTCTCACATCACTCGAAAAATGTATTTAACCATGAATATAACATTTTTTTAAACAGAACCCTATTTTCAAAAACTTAACATTCGAAGGGGAGAAACCAACTATTCAAGAATATAATTTTTGGTAACACTAAGATATTTCAATACTTTTCCACCCAAGCTAACCTTACAAAAACCTATTAGATTATTTAAGACAACTACCATTCCAAACGAGAATAGTTGAATACTTGTTGGAATGGTAGTTGTCTCGAATAATATGGCCAATATAAACAAAAATAACATACTTGAAACAAATCAAAAAGCTCCACTACATGACCAAAGTTATACATTACCTACAACAAATTTAGAGTTACGTGTTTACTCAAGAAATAAAAGACTTTAAAAAAAAGGATAGAGTCTTATACATTGTTTGAATAGAACCAAGAAACTAACTTGGCTTCAAATAGTCCAGGTAATATAACTTTTTGAGTCTTCTCTTTTATCTATCTTTAATGATGATCTTGATATTTTTATTACTCTAAAAAAAGGTGTAAAGTCATGTACGCAACATACTATTATCCAGTTTATCTCATATAAAGGTCTCTCACCAAGTTTTTGAGCTTTTTTAACAAATATATCCATTGTTGCCATTGCAAAAAATATTTATAAGGCCCTCAAAAGACCAAAACGAAAAGTAGTAGTAGAAAAATAAATTAATGCTTTGAAGAAAAATGGAACTTAGGAAATCTCTAGCCTACCTCAAGAAAATTACTTGTACGATGCAAATGGATCTTTAATGTTAAATACAAACCAGTTGGTACAATTGATCATCACAAGGCAAGATTGGTGTGTTTTATACAAACGTACGACCTAGATTACCAAGAAACAATTGCTTTAATAGAAAAACTAAATACAATTAGGGTTATACTTTTATTAGTAGCAAATTGTTATTGACCTTTTTATCAACTTGATGTAAAAAATGCATTTCTCAATAATGATTTAATAAACAAGGTTTATGTGGAGATTTCTCATAGATTTGAGACATCAAGCAATTTAATAAAGTTATAGGTTGAGAAAACCCTTATATGGTCTCAAACAATCTCTAAAGGCATGGTTTGAAAAGTTTACAAAGGTAGTCAAAGAATATGGTTACATTCAAAGACAGGTTGATCATACTCTATTCACTAGACACTTACAATATAAGAAAATTTTCATTCTTATAGTGTATATAGATGATATTATAGTAACTAGAGACTACTTAGAAGAAATAAGCAAATTGAAAAGGAAAAAGGCATCCAATCAAGTCCTCTGGGTGTACGATTTAAGTAGCATTCAAAAGTCCACTTGAAGTTGTATGTACTTGCTTTAGGATTTGAAGGCACGATTAGTGAAAACCCTCAAATGTGCTGGCTTAGAGAGGTGGACATAGGCCGAAGTTTGCCAAACCACGTAAAAATTATTATGTTTGATCTCTCTCTTTATACTATAATTTATTGTTTATGTTTATATTTATTATACACAATACTCTCACATATTTGAAGCTTAAATTATTGGCATTTACATATTAATAATTAAGATTGTGTATTAAATTTATTGTATTATACTTTATAAGGATTTGAATTATTTAGTGTTGGTTATTGGGTTACTTTAAATTTGTTAAATTCTTTAAAAATCTTATTCACCCCTTCCCTTTATGTTACATAACGTTACTTCAATATATATGGTCATTTCTATTTATAACAATTGCCACAAATATAATTCTCCGATATGTTCTTATTAAGAAAATGTCATCTCACCAGACAAATAAATGAACAAAATTCATGGATAGAAGCACCAAATGTGAAGAAAAAGTATAAAAAATTGTTGTCGTCATCCATTTTTATGTATAATGTTTCCTAAGGTGTATATTCTGCTAAGGTCTAAAAATTTATCCATGAAAAACTCACTAATTAGTCGACTTCTCATATAACAATGCCATCTTAAAGCTAATCGCTTCGATAATGTGCTTCGTTTTAATGTATGTAACATGGAAGTACCTATTTAGTCTATTGTCAATTACTAAAATTCATCATCCACATCCTTTTACAACACATTTTGCTTCCAATGAAGTAGTTGTTGACCATATCATGATAAAGTAAAAATGTTTCCTCAACGTTATGATACTCAAATCACGAAGTAACTTCTTCTTGGGTATAAAATTTGCCCAACACATACAATACTAGAGGTTAAAGTAGAGAATGCATCAGATGGTGCAATACACGATGGTGGCATTAGAAGAAAATATCGAAGAGGACTTGATGTCATTGAAACATTATCTTCATGTGCCATCGATATAGTGGTATAGCTTGTTCTGGTGTCAATCCTCTCTTGTAATAGTTTCTTCATCATAACAATTCTTTTGATATTATTCCTTGAGAAATTATGTTCTTTGCATGGTTGGATGACTGTAAAATAATTGCATCATCAGTACGAAGAGGTGGAGAGTATAATCAATTATAAATACGGTTTTCATTATGTAGAGATGGAGAGTGTTGTTCATCATCTCTTAGTGTCGTATGCCCTGACATAATTGCTACCCTTAGGAGAGATCAATAGCCATGTATGAACTTCTGAAATGGTTGGCTGAAAAGTGTAAAGAGGGGGCATTGTAGGTTGTTTGGATTACTTTTTAACTATGTAATCAAAAGTAATATATGACGAGGTCAAATCCCTTAATAATTGGCATGCATAATTACTATTTAGGTACACAAAAGCTAGAACATCACTATCATTATAAAAATAAAATAATAATAAGAAAAATATAAAATAAAAATTAATTTTTCCTTTACTATTTCCATGCAACAAGGATTGTCACTTTTCATTATTTGAGAAAAACAAAAATAAAATAAAATAAAATAATAATAATAAATATATAAATTTCAAATGCTACATTTAGATTAAATAGGTTGAGAGCGTAAAAGAAAAAATTGAATAGGTAAAGAAATAATAGGGTTGGAATTTTATTAATGAGATTATTTTAGACATTTAATATTGTTCTAACAATCAACACATAGTTCATTAGATGACAACATTGTAACAGAAGTGGTCATTGTGAATTTCACAAGGATTTTCTCTACTCATAATTTTTACAAACTTATAAGAGGCGTGTGAAAATACTCTATTAATTTTATATTAATATTTAGAATTATTTTTTATGTACCCCTTAGTTTATTGATATATAGTAGATATACTATTAATTTATTAAAAATTATCAATCTATCTAAATTAAGATAAAATAATTATTTTATCCTTCTTTTAATTAAAAATAAAAAAAATAATATTTTAGTCTCTATAATTTGACCAAATAACAAATTAGGATATATTGTGGTTGATTTTAATATTTTAATCTCTTTTGTTACATCAATCTATTAAATAGTGTTAAAATATAAATTTACCCCTAATAATTAGATTTAAATTAATATATTGTAGTATTCATCTTTATAAACATAAAACCCTTAATTTACCATCTCCATTACCACCTTTTCTCCTCTCTCATTTTCAAATATATCACCATTATCATCACTTCTATTTTTATCTTTTATTTTTTTATTTTTTTATATTTTTTTTCTCTCTATTACTTTCTCAACCATGACCATTGCCACCATTTCTTTAATTTTTTTTAATACAAATTTTCTTTAAATTATATTTAAAAAATTATTGATAAAAGCTGCAATAACTGCCCAAGAAAATTTTTACAATCTTTGTTATTATTCGTTTTAAAAAATGACAAATTAAAACCATGTATTATGAGTTTAGATTTGTATTTATAGTGATCTATCTTTTGGATGGTTTTTATTGATTATAAGGAGAAATAATAGTTTAGATGGTAAGAATTAAAAGTTAAGGAAAAAGCTTTTAAAACTAGAATAAGAAATTTAGTCGACAGTAAAGAAATGAGAGGAGAAATTGATGCATTTTCTCAGAAAAGATAATAAGAGAAGTTGATATATTTTTGACAAGAAACAATAAGAGAAGTTTGTTTTCTTTAAATTTTTTATTAATTATAGTAAAATTATTATTTTTTAATATTAGGAAGAAAAGTGAATTATATTTTAAATTTTTTTACGGATGATGGTAAATATAATAATATAAGTTAAAATATTATAATTAACTAAAATATGTCATAATTTATTATTTTATTAAAATTTAGAAACTAAAATTATATTATCTTTTTTTTTATTTTTAATAAAAATAAAGGTAAAAATAGTTATTTTGTTGTTATTTATTTAGGTAGATTAATAATATTTAATAAATTATTGATATATTTGATATATATTAATAAATTAACAGGTAAAAATGAAAATAACCCAAATTTTTAGTACCGAAATTACATAAACGACATGGATATAAAAAGATCCGACCCGTCGTCACCTGAACCGATCAGCTTTTAGTCTGCAACTCTGAAAGTGTGAATACAAAGAAAGAGAGGGAGACAGAGACAGGGACAAAGAAGGAGAGATTCTCCGAAGCGGAATGACATAGATAGAAGCCATGGCTGATCCCTACTATAAATACGATGTTTCTGCTGATAGAGGTAATTTTCTCTGTCCTTTTTTGAAAGAACCCATAAATTTAAGGCAAAAATCAGAGTCCTCTGTTTTCTGCTACTTTGTTTGTTTGATTGCCGAGAAAATGTTAGAAACTGAAGGAAAGAAGTAATGCGCGGGGAATAATTGCTGAAGCCAACATTTTGATTTCTTATTAATTAATGGTTCTGATTTGTGTATCAACAGGTTAATGTATGGTAATTCACAGCAGAGAGATAATTTGTGTGTGTAGTGGTTTTTAGGTGGAGTTTTGAGATGGCTGGTGTCATTTGTCACTATGTTTTAATTCATTGTTATGGTTGAAAATCAGCTCAGATTATAAGACTGGACATTTGAGTCTTGAAATTGACCCAATTGTGGAGAAGTTCTGAAGGGTTAAGATTGTGTCAAGAAAAACTCTTACCAGAACCCTGTTTTTGCAAGTCTTGTACTGAATGATGACTTTTATTAGGACAAGAAATTCTGGTGGAATGTCATGTGCTTTAGAATGATGCAATCTACTAGTTTTTTTCTTTCTGGAAGAGTTGAAGTCACTCACTTATGAAATCAGAAACTTCTTGGATGCTGCATGAAACACTTCACCTCGTTTGGAAGAAAGTCTTTTGTAGACAAGTACTCCTAGTCCTATTTAAGGACTTGAGTGGTTTATGAATAATGAAATGAGCTGAATTGTTCAAACCTGTATGCTTGGCTATTGCTGGATTGTTGTCTCATAGCCAATAGGTTTGTTATAGAATTGTTGGATATTTGGCGCTCTATGTTTTTCGATGTTACCTTATCTGTTAAAAGTTTGAAGCATCATAGGCTTTCGTCTGGCTATTTCTCTTCATGTTTCGCATTTATTACTCACATCACTAGTGTACACTCCCCCTTTGTCAACTTAGTTTGGAAATATTTACCATGTTTTTCCAAGCCTCCTGTAACCTCTTGTCATATGCTTCATTCTATTGCTTACATTACTTTTGCACCAGTGTTCACTCGCGATCAACTTAGATTGGAAATATTTACCTTGTTTTTCTAAGCCTCTCATATAGAAACGTCGCGTCATTCTCCACATTTATTGTGCACATCAGTTTCGCACTAGTGTCCGCTTAGTTTGGAAATATTTACCTGGTTATTCCAATCCTCTATTATAAATCTTCTCGTCATTCTCTGCATTTATTGATCACGTCATTTTTGCAAGAGTGTCAACTTAGTTTGTAAATATTTACCTGTTTTTCCAAGCCTCTTCTACCAAGCTATGTTGGCCTAGTACTGATTTTTGCAACTTCTACACTATTGTCAACCTAGTTTGGAAATATTTACCCCATTTTTTTCAAGCCTGTTGTATGAAGTACGATGCCTTAGTAATAATTTTTGCCTTTTAGGGGGGTTAAATAGAAGAGATTTATTTTCTTTGGCATGTGTCTTTGTCACGGGCCAAACACGTGCCATCAACCGTTAGTATGTTAGGTGTTACTGCATACCTGCCGTTATAAACCCAAAACCAAGCCATTTTTATTTGATGTGAGATCATGACACTTTGCTCCAAGGGACTGAAAAAGGAAGAAGTGTTGTGCCCTTGGGTTTCGACGGTTTGCGCATTGGACTACTAATGAAAGGGTGGACAAGCAATGAATTAATAAACTGGGTAGTGAGTAGAATATCCTACTATGGAATCTGAAGATTGTATATATCATTGTTTACGATGTATGACTAGCTTGTTTTTCTTCTGCATTATTACTTTTTGTTTTAAATGATCTGAATATAGATATATCTATCGGCAACCTTTGTTGTAACAGCCAGTGTTGCTAGGCCAAGCTTCCTTGGCTACTCATCATCTGAAGCACCTTCATTGCCTTCTCATCAACCTTTAAGCTCTACTGATCTGCATAGAGCTTCATCTGATTTCTTACAGAGAGAAGTAAGAGCTTCTGATTGGCACAAATATTTGGTTATTTGTACAACATATATGTAATGAGGGGAAGGTTTTGCCTTCTTTGCTGTTACTTTCAGATAAGCCAGTTGCGGCCTGGGGCATATGGTTTGGACGACTCTGCAGTTATTGGAGTTCATCCTGAACCTGGTACAGGTGGAAACACAGCAGTAGCTAGTATTAAGGGTTACTCACCTCCTGTACTAGAACCAAGTTTAATAGGCCAAAAACGGGACATTGCTCTAGGCATTAGTCCAGCAATCCCTCATATAATTAATGGAGTGCCTGGCTCTGTAAGAAATATTGATAGTTCCCCACTGAGAAAAGGAGAATCCAACATTCTGTTTGTTGATGGGCTCCCAACTGACTGTACCAGAAGAGAAGTATCCCGTATCCTTTTGCCTTGTATCTGTTCTTTTGCAAACATGTGTGTTTTGTGTGTGTAAAGGCATGCTTGTGCATTTTCTTGTCTAACATGACATCTCAAGATGCCCGCTGTTTTCCATGATGGGGGATGTGGATACTGCTTAAAATGTAATTATAATTGCATATAATATAAGAGTTCTAAAATGAAATCTTCATCTTTTTTCCATCATGTTAGAGCAATGGGCTGGCTACCTTCATGCCAAAAGCAGACATATACCTTGCGATGCTGTGAAAAAGACACTGATTACTCTTAAAAATCCATTTATCACATTATCTTGGTATATTATTTTACTCCTTGACATGTGATCAAAGATCTTTTCCGTCCATTTATTGGCTATAGAGAAATCAGAGTTATTCACAAGGAGCCCAGACGTGTAAGTTTACTGCTTGTATTCAGTATGTTTTGAGGCATGGTTTTACAGTGTAAAGTGAGAAATTTTTTTAATCATTTATGTCATATACAGTTTCAGGGCTTAGTGCATGTGGGACTTCTTTTATGGATTCTTTATTTGTAAATTTGCTCTATATAGCCCTTATCTTTTGTTTCTGCCAGACATTGTATCTGCTGTGGGACTTCTGTCATGGGGTAAAGGTATTGGGTTAGGGTTTTGTTTTTAACATCCCTGACTAACCCCAGCCCCTTCCATGAAAACAGACAATGGGTTCTACTTTCCTGATACTTTAATGTGTGTAGTCCTATTGAGCAAGTTTTAATAACTGGAAATATTTTTGTTTCATGCCTAAGGGAAAAGAAATCAAAAGATTCTCTTAAATTTTGCAGCATTTTAACTGTTAAATTCAACTTAAGCAAAATTTTGCAACCCATATGATTGTACAAATCCTAGTAATTCATTCTTGCTCATCAGGTTGCATCATCTTCTGGTTTTATGTTCAGATCATTGTATGCTGGGCCAGCCCTTTTGAATTTATGCTTTTAGTTTATAATCCTCTCAGTAAATAAGTACCTTGCAGAATGTAGCCAGGGCTATGGTTTTGTGCTTTGTGGAGTTCATTGACTCAAAGTGTGCTCGAACTGCTATGGATGCCCTTCAAGGTATAATACACAAACTCATGTTAAATTTAGATCTTCCTACCAACTTTTCTGGGAAATAAGTTTGAGCATTTTAAACCTATTCTTTCTTGCACTTGGGAAAACAGGACATTGGACATTAATGTGCTGAATAATGTATGCCACTGTGGATTGCATTACCAGCATTTACTTTGTCTACAATGCATCAAGTTTATACTTCTTCCGAAATTTCATCGCATAATGGCCATCGATGTCTACCAATCTAATCTTTTAATCATTTTTCTTGTGTTAAGTATTTGATGGAAAAGAAAATTACTCCATTCAATAACAAGCTGAACTATTTGCATTCGTCTTGTTTATTAAAGTTGGAACTTGAAGTTGTTAAATCAATGAACTTCTTGCAGGTTACAAGTTTGATGATAAAAAGCCTGAATCCCCTTCTTTGAGGATCCAATTCGCGCATTTTCCATTCCATCTTCCATCTGATGGCGACGAGAAACAGATTCTGCGCTAAGTACAAGTCCTTGGTGTGTTGCCTTGAATGTGTTATATTCTAGCAGAAAAAGTTGTTCCCATTTTTAGCTGTATAGCTGAGCTCTTCCGAGTATCTGAGCAACTTAACTTCATCTGAAACAATATATGGGTGGTTTTGCTTGTACATTTTTATTGAGGCTCCACCCTTGGGTTAACTTTTGGTTGAAAAGAATGCCCACTTGTCTCAAAATGATATACGGGTGATCTTTCTCCATTCTATTCTTAGCGAATATTGAGAAGCTATCATTGTCATCATCCTTGACCTCTGTATTTTCTCAGGATTAAACACTCAATTCATTATTCCAGAAATTTCTTACTTATAGCAAATATTTTAATGGGATTTCCTTGCCAAGACATAATCATTGTAGATACAAATCAAGGAATATAATTAAAATGTTAAAAATTAAAAAAGTTAATTACATAATCACTATTCACTGATTAACAATGATAATGCAGTGCTGGCATCCACAAACCAGAGCAACAATATATAGTGGATTGAAGTATAACACATAATCCTCAACCTCTTGATAATTGAAACGCTCAAGTATGATTTAGAATCTCATAGAAGCAATCCCCTCAAAATGAGATTTATTTACCAGAAAGATAATATACAGTGGGAAAATGCATGCCTTTATAACATTTGGTATTGAAATTTATAAAAGAAAAATGAAGTAAAAGAATGTTAATACAAAAGAATAACAATATGTTTATTCTCATTGATCTCTTATTTCTTGGAAGTATAGAATGGAACCTAAGCTAGGTTACATTAATTGTCTGATATTTGACTATTTAAGCTATAAAGACTAGCATTCATCAATTTGAGGAAGGTGCAAATATAATCTTTTACACTATAGCCCCTTCAACAAATTAGGATGAATAACTACCATACACAACTAGAATAACTCATTAGCAAAAGAATCATAAACATATGAAAGAAACAAATGCAATTCTAGTAATTTCATTACAGAAATGCAGTGCCTGCAAGACCATGGTGCAGAAGATTATGAGCAATGGCATCTCTAGCCTTCATCGAGTTTGCAGATCTCAAAGCAACCTCGGGGATCATCTCATCATCAACAAGATCAAATGACAGTTCTGGATCCATCTCCTCATTTCTCATCTCACAAATATTATGCAACACACAACATGCTCCAAGAACAACAGGCAAGTCCTGTAATTTAACCTCTGTTCTCTTCTGCAAGCAACTCCATCTTCCTTTCAATCTTGCAAATGCATTCTTAGCAACCCTTTGAATCTCTCCGATCTTCTCATTGAAAGCATGTTGAGTCCATGTCAAATGCTGCTGTGTATAAGGCACCAAAACCCAGTCCATTAAGGGATATCCTGAACCTCCAACAATCCATACACCTTTTAGAAGACCTCCACTTGCTCTTTGACACAAAGCAGACTTCTCTAGCACTTGATCATCAGGCATTGAACCAGGCCAGCCAATGCACACATCAGTAAACACTCCTTTTGGATTCACAACTCCTTGAACTGTGATTGAATAAGATGTTTTCTGATTCCTCTCTGTATGCCTCTTATTGAAATAAGCTGCAACACTTATTTTTGGAGCTATGATTGGAATATGAGTAGTATACATTGAACCAACAACATTTGGTATCCCAGATAGCCCTTCAAATTCATCCTTAACCTTCCTTAAAGCATCTTCATCGGGCCATTGTAAATACTTTGGCATTAACACACTTCTTATAGCTGTACAAACTTCAAGAACCAATTTATGACAAGTTGATATGCCTAAACCGAACCTTTTTGATACAAGTCTAAGTGGCTCACCTGTTGCAAGTCTCCAAATGCAAACAGCCACTCTTTGTCTTACAGGAATTGCATTACGCAAAGTGGTGTCTTCTTTGGCAATAACAGAATTCAATTCTTCACATATGATATCAAAAGTTTGCCTTCTCATTCTAAACCATTTCTTGAATTCCTCCTCCGGATAATCAGGCCTGTTACATTCATCCCACCAAGCTTTAGACCTGTCCTTCACCCACAACCTCCTGTGTTGCCCAGACCCAGCACCGCCGCTTCCGGACTTGCCTGCTTTTTCCGCCTGAGAATCAGCGATAGCGGTGATGGTGGCAACAGAATTGGCAAGCACACGTGACTTCTTTCTCTTTACTCGTTCAGTTTCCTGAATTTCTGTGTAGTAATCTTGAAGATTGGAGTAATAATCCAACATGGATTTGGTCTTCTTCTTATGATTCGCTTCGAAGAACGATTTATCCTCGGTTGATTCTTTCCTTCGCACTTCTCGATCACCCTTTTCCTGTTCTTCCAACAATAACAATGAAGTAATAATACCCTTTAAATCTTTCTTCTTAACACCTTCATCATCATCATCATCATCATCATCATCAACTCCTTCCTCCAATGACTCCCCATCGTTGCTATCATGATACTCCTCCTCATCATCTTCCTCATCCTTTCTCCTCCGTTTTCTAATCTCATTCATTGGTTACAAGGTGAAAAACAAAGCAAACGTTGTAAAAAAAAAATATAAATGATCCAAGTTTGTTTATTTTTCTTGCTATGAAACTGGAAGGGAGCATAAGAGTTTCATATAAGAGAATGAGAAAAGAGCTTAAAACAAAAGACAGAACAGGAAAGTCTTGTCTGGTTTTGGGTTTCAAAGGTGTGAACATGCTTGAGACCAAAGTGTGAACGCGGAGATTGACAAATATACAAAGCAGGAAGCAATCAACTGTTAATTAATCAATTATCTTATGTGTATAAACAATATATTATTCAAACCATCTTGAAGTTTCATTCGTTCAATTCAGTGAGAAAATGACAATCCGTTTTATTTTAATTGTCGTTCGGAATAATAACATTCAAGTCCCTAAACTTTTATTTTTTATGATTCTTAATAACATCAAGTCCCTAGACAATTAATATTTATGAATAAGAATATTATTCATCTATTTGTATCAAACTTGTTCTTTAATTAATAGTATTAACATGATAAATAAATACTCTTCAATATTAAATTACATAGTCTTGCATTAGATTCTGAACAGTTAATATTTTAAAATTATTTAATTTTTTTAACAATGCTAACTATTTTTAACTTAGCAATGATACTCACCTCTTTTTTTTTAACAAAAAAAATTTTATTATAAGAGCAAATTTTTTTATTTGAATAAATATTTTCAGACAATTTCATGTATAAAATTTTTTAGTAGTCTAGCAATAATCCATTTTGAATGTAAATTTTTTAGCCATTTAAACTTTTGATACAACCCTCGGAAACATTAGGATTGAATATAATAATAATAGAGCAAGTAGGGACTCGAATGTTATTATCCTGTCAAAAAATATTGTATACTGAAGTGGACTAGCTTGTAATAAAGGGCAACGCGTTTAGAGTGCTTAAAATTGTAATGAATGAAAGCGTAAACTTGATAATAAAATAGTCAACGCTGATAAGCTTGAAGGACGGGGGTTTTAACCAAATAATAAATAAATAAATAAATAAAAAGAGATTTAGAATTATATTATTTAAATAAAAAAATTGTGATTGTATCACATATCTCTTATTATTATATTTAATCATTACTTAACCATTAATTTCAAGAAAAATATATAAATATCATAATATTTTATGATTATTTTGCTATCTAATAAAATAAAAGTATTTTATTAATTATAAAAATCTCACAAAGCCAAATTAACATGGAAAAAAATATGAAGAAATAATTTTTTAATATTTTATAAGGGTGTATTTTTAAGAGAAAGTAGATAAGAAAAAAAAAAGAGAAAATTACTATTTATATTAAGACTTATTTAAAAAAAAGGCTTATTTCTCAAGACTTGTTTAAAGAAAAGCTAATTTACTAAGAGAATCAAAGAAAAGTTTGAATATTGTACATTTTTTTATCTAAATCAAAACTCTTAAAAAAATTTATTTTTTAATAATTTACAGTAATTATCTATTACAAATTTTGCGTATAGAAGAATTTGGTATTTGAAATCGTGTAAAGACTTTAAAATAAATTAGAGACATTATAATAAATTTATTATTTAGATTAATTTTATTAATAGTTTAACTCATCGTTCGGATCAATTTGACTAATAATTTAGAAAAATTAAGTGATATATTTTTAATTTTTTTTATTTAAATGATACAATTTTAAATTTTAAGAGAAGAATATAATAATATCTTTAAATAAGAATAAAAAAATAATTTAGATAACAATGATGATTGAGTTAAAAGAATATATTTTAAGAAAAGGGAAAAGAAAAAGAGGTGGGGGATGTGATAGTGTGAACACGGCATTGAAGAAGAATAAATTGGAATTGTGAATGTGGGGTTAGGTGGATGTAGGTGGTGGTACGAGTTATAATATGAGTCTAGGACGGTGACTTGTTATTAACACGGATGGGATCTTCTCCTTTTGTTTCTAAAAGTGATTATCAAAGATTTTGCTAATCCAACCCCTTCCAAATCAATTTTTTATTTTTTTACTACAACTACATACGTGTTTCTTAGAATTTAAATAATTCTTATTAAAATAATATAGAAATTCGAGATAAATCTCAGCATTCTTATTAAAAGTTAGTTCAAGTGAAGAGGATGTCCAATTCATATATAACAAAGATGACAGTCTAGTAAGATGGCAATATGGGACAATTGACACTCTCCCTCACGCGAAGCGTGGATCAGATGCGGGAGAGAGTAGAGGAATAGAATCTCACAATTACCTAGAAGCTGACTCTGATACTATGTTAAAAATAGGTTTGGGTAAAACTCAACTCAAAAATTAATTCAAGGGAAGAGGGTGCCTAATCTATATATAACAAATATGACAACTTAATAAGATGGCAGTGTGAAACAATTGACAAATAGAAAGAGTCTTACAATTTATAAAATTAGGAGAGAGTATGTGTCCGAACACTCGGATTTAATAAATCAAAATTACTTAAATAGTCGGTATGATTTTGTGGAAAGACAGTTGGTACGTAATAACACATAGATGGTGACATGGATTAGATGGTATGAAAAATGACCATTTATTTGATTTTATTTATTTATTTAATTTAATTAATTTATGTGAGAAATGAAGAATGAATTGTGTGTGAATGTGAACGTATAGGAAGGAAATGAATAATGAGTATGTCATTGTGAAGCATAAAACATGTCATCTTTGTCGACGTTAGAGTCATTCGTTGATAATGAAATATGATTTCACAGTCACATGTGTTTTATTCGTACTAAAGTGAAAAAAACAAAGCAACCACCAAGGAGGAATATTTTAAACTTTATTTGCAAGTCATACACAAATACCCTTTATAAACCACCCGCTAGGTAAAGTGCTAATCCTCCTCCTCCTACTAGGGACTATTATGAATAACACTAAATATATGTTTGATATCTTTTTAAATAAAAAATTTTTGTAACAAAAATTTAAATAATTAAAATTTTTAACAAAAATTTATTAATAATTTAGTTATTATAAATAAATTTTTAAAAAATTTAAGTTATTATTTTAATATATAAATTTTTATTATAAAAACTTTAAAAATAAAGTAAAAGTATTTTAAACAATTTAAAAAATTATCATTGCAATAATTTTTTTACTAATAAAAAATTAAATTAAACAAATATTAAATACATATCTCGTTCTAAATAATACATACAATTTTACAATATTAAAAAAATTATAAATTAAAAATTATTATATTTAAACGCGTTTCAAATAAAATAAGTAATTATAATAAAGCATATAATTGTAGTTCCATGAGCAATAAAACCAAAGAGTTTTATTAATTAATTGAGAAAAGAGAGACTATGATATTTTAATTGTTTATTTACAGAAGATAAAGAGTCTCTTTAGATCTAACATGATTAGACTTTTTTTTTTGAACAATTACAAATTTACTAGTATTTTAAACTAGATTCCTACTGATATTTACAATCAGGGATCTACTGAAATTTAACTGGGAAGATATTAGACAGTTGTAGAATACCCAACATCCAGAAATCTCTAGAAAAAAGTCCCACAAATTGTGGGACAACCTTACCTCTTGGCAAGGATCGAAGGCTTGCCCTCCCAGTGGAGGGCAAGCTTTCTGGCCACTGAGGCAAAGCCTCAGTGGTTAACATGATTAGACTTAAGACAAAGAGTTGAGCTGATTTGAATTTTAACTGCATAATTAATTGCTATCATTGCTGTTGCCAACTTTCGTTTTCAGTGTTGCCATAAACTGAAGATTGTTGCCCTACTCTCTTTGATGGGACCAAAATCAAGGGCAGCAGATGTCAACAATATCCGCTTAACTTTTTGACCCTGCGGTGCTGTTCGCAGCCTCTCTCTGCCCTTCGGCCTGACTTGTGGAAAAAACGCGCTACCGGTTAGTAAATTGGGCGAGCAATCAGCTACTCACATATCTAAAAAGATGCATATTTTAATCAATTTTATTTTACATAATTTTGACAATTAAAATTAAATTTAATATATATAATTATTGTATAATAAAATTCTTACAATTAAAATTGTTTCAATATTTATAAATAATCAAAAGAAAATTTTCACTCTCGGACCAAAGGGAAACATGTTTTTGTCTTTTTTCCTTTCTAGAAGACGTTTTCTTTAGAAGTCTTCAATACTCCCAGTGCGGTACACGTTTCCAATGGATTATTGTACCAAGAAGTTATTGCGAAATTAAGTTATACTGAAAGTATAGAAAACTTGGAATTGAGATCTCATTTTTCCTGATCGACATATGAACAGATACAAGATTTTGTAACCTGTTTGAATGAGAGGCTGAGAATGTTTTTATCATTCCATGTGACGAATGAGCAATCTAAGAAATTCACGAGGTGGAAGGACCACAGGGTCCTAGTCCGACAATGAGAACATGCGATTTTCTACAAATCGCTGAACTGTTTGTTACCTCCAAATTTTTTGGCCCTTGAACAAGTCTAAAACAATACACACATCCTAATCACGTTCAAAGCTGCAAAAAGGAAATCTCTCTTCCTGCTTGAAGATTCCATTTCTAGGGTCAAACATTTAATTTTTCAAATTTTAGTTAATGGGGATGGCCACAGTCCTAGAAAACTTGGCATATTGATTTTAATTAGTTGTATCTAAGGTCAAAGAATTTGACATTTACAAAACCGTTCAATTATGAGATATGAAATGAAACATGTACAAAGAGATGTTCGACTATGTTCATCGCACCCGACTTATTAGACAAATATTAACTTAGAAAAGTGAGAAAAGCAGGCCCCATACCGAAAAATATTAGTGAGATGTGCTGGCAGCTTGCTGAATGGCCTTTTTTGCTGCTAAGGCCCTTCTCTTACAAGATGAATCACGTAACACATACAAAGCAAGCTCCACAGTTGCTTCTAATTTGGCTTGAATGATTGAATACCCTGTGCATGGTTTTAGCAAGTCAAGACACATAGCTAAGACAAACTTGTATGCGAACCAGCTCATCAGTTTCATTTATAGCCTTTTAAATATTCACCAGCTGATGCAAAGTCTGCAAAAATATTAAGTCAAGTAAGAGATTTGCCAGCCCATTCCCGTTGTTGCCGCTTTAGCTTGGCTTGCATCTTGTTGAACTTTTCTTTCCCCTTTTCCAGTAGAGGATCATGCACCACATAGTCATTAGGGTCATCCTGACGAGACATGTTATCCTGCATGATGATTCACAGAAAAAATTACATCGAATGAGGGTGCTATGAACCAAACAAAAGTTAATCTATTTATAACTCCAAAAGAAACTGTTGTAGTACTAGTACTACTCACTCCACAGGAAGATATATTTCCCAAATATTTCATAGAAGTGACCTACCATCTAAATTATTAAAACTATTTAACATAATTAATTCAACTTAAGCAAAGGTTCTCAATAAACGAGAATTAGCAAAGTTTCTAACGATTTCTAACAATATTTTTCTTTGACAATTAAGAAGAGGGTAGCCATTATAAAATGATCTCAAATCTATCTGCTACAAAGTCCTCAAAGACATGAACATAGTTTGAATTGCAGATGACAGTTCTTACCTTGCCATGCTCAAGTGCAAACTTTAACCGAATTGCTTTCCAGTCAGACAAATCCTCATCTCCACCACCTTCAGACTTGTTGCTCGAATCATTTGGTTTTGCAGAGATGGAATTTTTGAACATCTCAAGCTTTGCTAAAACCTGATAGTCGCAAGGGAAAAGTCAGAGAGGTAGAGGAAAAAATGTTAAATACCAGGTGTTAAAAAGAAAAAAAGAACAACATTGAATCATTATTTTCATCGTGCAAGAAGCAGTCCTTACATTTACAGATGAAAACTCTTGCTCCTACACCAAAAGCCAACTTTTCTTTTTCTTTTTTGGAACTCTTTTTACACTGATCGATTTACAGTAGGATAGTTCATTTCAATGACATAGACAACAATGCAGTATAATTCATTAAAAATTCCCAAGAGAACAAGCAGAAAATGGGGATAGTCTTTAAAATTTTCCAATTATTTACAGCAAGAATAGATCTCCTAATATTCCACCATTCATTTCCTTCCATCAAGTTTATAGCAAACAGATCAAGTACCTAATCTGGCATCTAAAAATTTATCTTTAGTTTTTAACTAATAAAAATGTTTGAACCAGGAAAAAAATAGCTTCAGATAGTTTCTCAATGAAAAGAAATTTCGACTGCTGATGATGGGCGTGATTTTAGGGCAAATTTTCCAGGAATAAAGCAGATGGCAAACATAATAGATGTTTGATATATCTATATAAAATTTTTATCAGGTCTTTCATGCAAACTTAATTAAAATCCAGACAAATTCCTTAGCTGTTGGATATATCCAATGGTAGACAGCCATACACTTCCCTAAAGCACATTAAGAAAGAGAAATATTAAATAATGACATCAAAAAGCTGCACCAACAATATTTAGATTAATATTATAAGAAATTAACAATAAATAAAATTTATTTGCATGTACATTGCCAGGTGCAGGAAGCTCTTGCAAGAAATATTGTTGTTGCAGCTTTGTGATGCCATTTTTTGATGTTTCTCTCTCTCAATGTGTTTAAAGAAATGAGTGGCTGTCTACCGTTGGATATATATCCAACGGCTAAAATGGATTGGTCCGGATTTTAATTAAATCCTGATGATCAAATGTGTGTGTGTGTGCGTGTGCGTGTATGTGCATGTGCACGTGCGTGTGTCTGAAAGATACTGAGTGGCTATTTACAACTGGATATATATATATACAATGGCTAAAATGAATTGGGCCAGATTTTAATTACATCCGAACAACCAGACCTTTTACATATATAATTTCAAATACATCCCTGTCAATTTTTAAAAATTCTCTCAAAATTTCAGACCCTAAACATGTCCAAACTGCATGATTCTCAAGTTGACCAATGCTATTAATGCTTTCACTTTTGCATCTTTACACATCTCCTGATTTACATTATTTCCTATTGACTCCATGTTAAGGATATTCCAGCCATATGGATAACTTAGCATACAGCAATTGCTTACAGAAGAAAAAGAGGTAAATGAGAGAAAACTAGGATGAGGCATAATCTTCTAATATATGAGGGATGATAAACAAGAATGATCAATGATGTAATAACATACTTCATCTTCACGTCCTTGAAGCCTGCGCTTCTTCTGTTTCTGTAACAGTCTTCCTCGTTCAGCTTCATTCAAGAGCTGTAAGTCTGCATCTGCATTAGCCATACGTTCAGCTCTGACTTCTGACCCTAACCCCTTTTTCTTCAAGGACAACTTTTCTGGCTTTCGTTGGTCATCATCGGTCTTTTCAGCATTAGATCTGATGAGAAAAAAAGAAAATACAATTAAGTTTGAGTTTGACAACCTTGATTAAAACAACTTGCATATGCAGAAGAGAAAACCACAAGCCGGTTCACCATATGAAGAAAGTTTCTGTCTCCCAATGCAATGAAATAAGTTAAAAGGAATAAAATGTTCCATCAAAACCATCCAAGTCAGTGAGCAGAGTAGACATTGCTGTAAAACCAGTAAAGCAAAATATCCTTCACAATAAAAAAAATTAAAGTTGCAAAAACTGGTTGAAGTTAGGCATTACAGAGGAACAAAGTTGTAGAAATAAGGTGATGCTGCTCATTTCTTACACGTTAGCAACTCTCAAGTTTCAGTTTTGGGGTCGATTTTATCCAAACCCCTCAAGTTTTGTCAAAATGTACTCGACTGCCCTTGTTCCGAAAATAGTCATCTACCTCCCCTAACATTTGTTCCCACCTCAATAACACCTCCACTCTATGTTTTTCCCTGGGTAATATCCAGACTCTGTGCATTTTGACAGCCCACTCTCATCTTATTCACTGTGACTTTTCCGCTTTTTCTTTTCCATTTTATTTTCATAAGATCTTGGCTTTCCTGGCTTCAGGATCTTGGAAATTATGTCTCTACCTTCTATCATCTCTTTTATGCACTCCCCTCTTAGTTTCTTAATTGCATATGCTCTATAGCCTCTAGTTAATCAAAGTTGCATCAATGTTCAAAGAGGAAAATGTACAAGTTGTGAAGCCTTCTAAAGACAAGTCCTCACAAAATAATAGCAAGATGTCAAAATATTTCATTTATATCTTTACCTTGGAGCAGACATGTCGTCGTATTTTGGACTAGAGCTCCCTGCAGAGACAAGACACAATCAAAGACAAATTATTACTATGAAAGGCAATCATGAAGTAATCAGAAAAGGAAACTGAGGATCCATATTGGTAGAGGTCAAAGCCATTCGTTTTAAATTAGTACAATGATGCATCAGAACTCAAAAATTGTAACATTAAAAATTTGCCCTACCTTTCACTATGTATAGAATATTACTTGGTTGAAAATATAAGAAACTCTCATCATATTTCCTGTATCAAAGAATAACAGCATGTCGTGGTGATAGTTTGTATATGTGAAGGTATTTACCAAGCGAACTACTTCAAAAATGTTATATGACATCATGAAAAAGGAGTGATATTTACACTGAAGTTCAAAATACAGGGTCTGTGTAGAGTCCACCCCTCAAAAGAGAGAAAGCAAAAGTGGGGTTCCATCAAATAAAGGAATCTCCTTTTTCCAGAACAATTTTCTCCATCAGGTTCAAATACCATCGGCAGCTCTAAAGCAGAAAACTGGGGCCATTTCTCTTCAATTATTTCCAGTAATATATGGGTTCCAGTTACATTTTATTTAGTCATATTCTCTGATAAGCAAATGATAGCCATTTAAATTTTCCAATTGTCCATTTTACAAGTCTCTAGAACTTTTGAAGGGTGTTTTCCAACTGAGTCTGCGTCTTGCATGTGTGCATAAACATACAATTGTTGTATATGTTTTTTCAGCATCACCATTACTCTTACATTATTTTATATTATTCTCTCTACATTTGAGATAGATGATACTTCAGGAAAGTAGCAATGATATATGTTAAGGTACCATTCTGCATCTTTTGCTTAGGTTGGGCACCTCCAAGTTCCTTGTGTCTCCTAAGTATCTGTTGACGCATTCTTGCATCAAAACCAGCCTCATCATCATCATCATCACTATGATCAAGGGAATTTGAAATTTCAGCCTCTAAATCTTTCTGTGGCTGTTCTTTCTTTGAACTTAGAGCTTCTCTAACAGATAATTGCACGTCCCTTGTTTTTTGGTCTCCGGATGTATTCTGCATTGGAAAATCTATTGTAAAAAAAAATGTCCATGACCACAAACTTCTTATTTAACAAGTGTGTGGGTGTATAGGCCGTGTGAGAGAGAGCAGATGAATTTACTAAAATTTAAGAAACTAATCCTAGAAATCTGTGATGCAGCTCATTCTCTATTTACAAGATCATGAAAAAAGCATGGACAGTAGATGGTGGATTCTCACCGATCCTTTATCTTCCTTTAGAAGACGGGGATCATCCAAAACATCATGACTACTCTTGATCTTTTGCTTTACAACTGCCAATTCCTTGTCCTCTTCTTCAGCTTCTTCTCCAAATGAAAGCAAGTTCAGCTTTCTACATATGTGCAAAAAAAACACTCACCTTAAAAAAGTGAGGAAAACAGAATATGCATAACGTTTAATCCACTCATTTCCAAAAGATGATGTTCCACATTGTGTGGCAAGGAACTTACTTTACAGCTTTCTTCTTGGTATCTTTATTCTCTGCATCAGTTGTGGTCTGTATTGGAAGCTTTGAAAGTGTTCTTGGAACAATATCTTCAAAAGGGTTCCATAATACCTAAAACAAATATTTCAAGAATAAAGCTGCTAATGATACTTTCTTCCTATTTAGTCATTATAATTACAAAGTGAATGAAAAATCAAGATAAACCGGTATGAAAAGGAAGCTACACACAACTGAACTCAGTGACTGAAATACGAAAAATTCAATGAGCAATAAATCTGTGTGTTTAACAGCTTTACATAAAAATTCCATTCTCTTTTAAAATTCACTGACCCAGTTTCCATGTCCATGTGAACCAAGCCTAAAGGGCTCTGGAAACATTCTGAATTAGAAAATACACAAAAAGAAGTATACCTCAACAGAGAGTATTTTTGGAGTCGGATCCAGTGGTCGATCATCCTTATCAGTGTCAACCTCTCCTAGCCTCAAAAGATTATATATTGAATCCCCAGTTACCTGAAAACAAGGAAATGAGTTATGCCACCCTCAAAACAGATTGCAAATAAATTTTACAGTGAAATCAACATTACCTTTCCAAAAATAGTATTCTTCCGATCAAGCCAATCACATCTATCCAAAGATATAAAGAATTGACTCCCATTAGAATGTGGGGAGCCGGCATTTGCACATGCAACTAACCCTCTGTGGTTAAATCTTAGACGTGAATGGAACTCATCAGCAAAAGCACCTCCATATATACTTTCTCCACCTACGAATATTGAAAAGCAAAATGTCAATAAATAAAATCATCCAATTATTCAAAGACAACATTGTGTCTAAAAGTGACCAGGGTCTATAAAAGTGAAGGTTGTGCAAAGTAGGCTGACAAAAATAACTCTTTATCTTTTATTAGTACCAAACTTCACCTTAACAATAATTAAATTAAATGTCAACTAGTTTAAGTTACAGTCTAGAAGATTCTGGTGAGCTAATTAACAAAGAACTACTTCTCAGATTATTCTTTTGAGACTGAACCTAAAGTTAAATTGCAATTATTATTTCTTATATAAATCTTAGATCTCTTGTTACCTCTAAAATTATGAAATCAATGTTCATCCACAAATTTTTGTCTGTTGAGTCTCTTTGGCAAGAACAACTCAGTGATACATGATCTTGGTCAAATTTAGTTTTCTATTCTCAATCTGGTTTTATATTTTATTGCCTTTCTTGTTATTACAATGTGTACACTTAATAATAGGATTCTCTAACAATTACTAATACCCATAATTTCAAGGTCCGCTGTATCCATATATATAATCAATATGATGGATTAGTATAAATGACTAGTATGCCAAACTTAATGACTCTTCATGGTATCAGAGAGGGTGAAGTTCTGGGCTACTTTGTGTACTTATATTCCCCTCCACAGTCAGAAATATCTCTTTCATTTTTTTCTTTTTTCTTCACAATTAAAAAGCAGTGGAAGACAATGAGAAAACTCCCACCACTCAATCATCATTTTCCCAACCACCTGTTCACTATTCATTTCCCTTATCATCCAAGAATAGTTTTGGTAACTCAACCAAGTATAGACAGTATAGACAGTGATGGCTAATGCACTCAAACCCAAAGGAAATATATCCAAGTACAGTTTACAGCAAGCTTGCACATATAATTTAAGTAGATTTGGTTTGTCTTTCACAAGCAAATAGACCATGTGACTCCCACATCAAATGAGAGAGTTGCAGCTAAGTCAGTCTGTGGTGAATTATTTCACCAATCAAAAGGGTTATGAGATGGAACAATCTGTCCTATGTACTATTATCAACAAAATATAAGCAGTTTCTCTTGGGGCTCAACCAATCATTCCACTGTTCATGGTAGGATTTTACAGATGAACCAGTTATGCTATGTCTATTGAGCATTATGAGAAGTGCTTTAAGAAGAACACCTAAGAAGTATCATTTGATAAGTCCAAGATTCCAAAACCACTGATTCTTGCACGTAAAAGAACTTTAAGCACCCCAATAAAGAGAATACTACAAGAAAAAAGAAGAAAAAGCACCATCAAAAGGTTACCATCGTGTCTAGAGACACACACAGTTAAGACATGCTACCGTTCATAAGTTTCTTTTGAGCCATTGACTATATAAAGGAGATTATGAGTCAATGCCAAGCAGTCAAATGAGAATAGACAATAGTTGGTTTTGTATTCAGCTTAAAAACCATAGTAAAAGGTTTTAACCTTTCTAAAATCATGGTAAAAGGTTTTGACCTTTCTAAACCATGCCAACAAGTAAGCTCTTACAGCACAATATGCAGGCGGCTACTGCCACTATGACCAACTTTTCAGTATTAACACTTGGTGTGCCTCCCCCTTAGACAGACTCATGATTTCTTGATACGAGAGCCACAAATCAAGGTATATCCTCTCTATCTAAATGAATAATCAAAAATAAAAATCAAATCCATGATCGTATAAATTTTGTCTATTAGCCAGAAAAAGTCAAACATGATTTAAAATTTATGCTAGAAAACATATTCTGCATCAATGACAATAGTTATTCGTAACCAAGAAAGAGGAAAATAATTTGTGGTGTAGATGTGACATTTCTAGTTATTCCCTTAAGACATGCATAGCAAACACGAGGCCAGTTAATCCCCATAACCAGCCACTAGTCTAATTCAATCACCAAGAGGATGCGCTGTAGGGATATTCGGAGGTCAGTTATAGAATATTATACTGGTAAGTGAGTATTTGTCTCTAGACAAGGAAAATACGATTGTTTCTTCTCCCCTGAATGAATGAAAAGATTGGTTTCTGAGCTTGTTATGAAATTAGTCGCTGTATTAAACAAATGGAGCGCCCACATCTATTTATGCTACATTAGCAAGCTGAATATCATATTGCAAGTTCTCAAACGAATGCAGTTTCATCGTCTACTTAGCATGTTATGCGCCGTAAAAAATGAACTCGAACATGAGAGGAAGTACTAAGGAAGACCTAATTCATAATTTAGTAGTATTTAATTTCTTATTTATTACCTATTTCACTGCAGCAAAGTATAAGCATTCTTCCACAGTTACTAACTCTAAAACCCTAATCAGTCCAAAATTCTCAAATCAAATATCGCCAGTTACAACTACATATGGAACGAAAGCAAAAAGAATCAGAAATATAATGACCTGAGCCAGTGCCGGTAGGGTCACCGCCCTGGACGAGAAAGCCCTTGATAATACGGTGAAAGATGGTGTTGTCAAAATAACCTTCGAGGCAGAGCTGCACGAAGTTCCTCACTGCTTTCGGCGCCTCTTTCGGCCACAGTTCGATGTCTATCGGCCCGTGTGTCGTGTTCACTATAACCTTGCCTTTCGTCGGCGGTTCTAACACGTACACCGATGACATTCTCTTTCCTCACTCCTGCGCTTCGCTCCGACAAAATTTCGCCTTCGTTCTCCGTTCTCGCCGCTTCCGCGTTACTCTGAAAAGAGAGATCGAGGGATTTCGGGCAATGTCTGAAAAACTATTAGATTACAGGAGTATGCTCACTTTTAAAAATGTTAAATATTATGCCAAATCATATCGTAAATTACCTAACTACCCTTTGAAATTAAGAAATGAAATACTACGCTGTTAAAATTATTTTAATTTAAACACAAAAATTTAAGCTACACAATAAAAAAAAAGTAGTTTGTTATTCAGAAAAGCTTTTATCTTTTGAAATATCAAAGTGTTTATATATGTTAACAATTAAAGTAACATATATTTTTAACTATTCGTTAATTGAATAATAAAAAAAAGTTCACTTGTCTCTTTTAAAGTTTGTAAAAATTTCAGTTTAATAGAAAGTTTGTAAAAGGAAATATAAACATCTCTTATAAATAATAAGTTTATTAAAATATCTCAAATTTATTTTAAAATTAAAAAATAAAATTACTTTGGTTAACTACTATACTAACCACTATACAAAAAAAAATTTAATAATTTTTTTTAATTCATAATATATAACTCTTTTGAAAATATATATGTAATAAAATCTATAATAATTACAATCACTTTGCTACTATAAAAAATTTATAATTTAAAAATAATTTTACAATCATTAAAATTTTATATTATAATTTGAATTTAAATTTATTATTATCATTAAATTATAAATTTTCAAAATAATTATCATTATTTAGATTTTTTTAAATAAAATAATTTTTTATTTAATAATTACTTAAGAAATAATTTTTTAAAATTATTAATTTTAAAATAATTTTATTTTATAACCATTTAAATTTATTTTTTAATTATTACTATTTGATAATAATTTTAAACTCAAGTTATTATATAGAATGTTTTTAATTATAAGTTCTATAATAACAAAATAATTTTAATTATTATAAAAATTATTAAATATGCATTTTCAAAAGAGTTATTTATTAAAAATATATATTTAAAATGTGTTTAGTACAAGGTTAAAGTATTACTCTTTTTCACTAAAGTTTAGTAATTTTATTTTTTAATTTTTAAAAAATAGATTTAAGGTATTTTGGTAAGTTTACTATTTATAGAGAAGGTTTATATCCCTTTCTACAAACTTTGTATTAAACTGAAATTTTCATAAACTTCAAGAAAGGTATGTGAATTTTTTCATTGAATAATTGGTCATTAATTTAATAAAAAAATTAGGAATTTGATAATAAAAAATTAATATTATATGGCTAAAATATTACTAAAAATGTATAGTATTATTGTGTTTCATAACTAATAATTAGAGTTCTTTTAATTAGTCGTGATTTTTTATCAAATTTTTAAGAAAAATGTGACTCGATATTATTTTAAGAACTTATAAAGATAATATATATCACTTTTCACAAACTATTAGGGGATATTATCTGTTTTCTCCCCTGAAGTATTTCATATTATCAAGTATATGCTCAAAAATAGAGAAATAGGCGAAGTCTTCCCCTCTCAAATAGTTTTAGTTACTATATTTTACATCCGTAAGGGCAAAAATGTAAAATGACAATAAAAATATGATATTAGAATATTTGACAAGACATCATAAATTATGTTTTGTGTGAAGCTTTCGTGAGAAGGAAGTAGAGCTATCTTTCAATTTGAATTAGTTAGAGCTTCGATTGAGAAAGAAGAATGAAAATAGAGAAAAAAAATGTGTCAAATCCATCTATCAGAGACTGAGTTGCGTGATGCTATAGCTAGATCCAGTGGATTAAAGTGTGGGATTTTATGGACTGAGTTTGGCGCGAAAGTGATGAGAACTTGCCGGTGTTCAAGAGTAGTCTTGCAGAAAGTGTATCTTGTGATCAATTAAGTGCCTAAAACTTGCTATTATTTATCAATTCTTTTTGTATATTTTTAAGTTGAGTAAATGCTATGGTTAATCAATGTACTACAAATGTTTGATCTGGTTTAGTTTTTTGATTTGTTGATAAACATGTGTTAGTTAAATGCGATTGCTTGGGTTTGAATGTTTGTTAATTGATGATTGATCGGATGATGAAATTTTTTTCAATTTGGTGCTCTGCACATGGCTTTCAAGTGGGGTTTTATAGCTGAATATTTAAATTTTTTTAATCTTTGTTAATTGATGATTGATCAAATGATGAGATTTTTTTGATTTGGTGCTCTGCACATAGCTTTTAAGTGAGGTTTTGTAATTGAATACTTAAATTTGTTGAATCATTATTGATTAATGATTAATCGGATAATGGAATTTTTTCGATTTGGTGCTCTGCACATGGCTTTCAGGTGGGGTAATGTAGTTGAATACTTAAATTTTTTGAATCTTTGTTAATTGATGATTGATCGGATAATGGAATGCTTTTCAATTCGGTGCTCTGCACATGGCTTTCAAGTGGAGTTTTGTAGCTAAGTACTTAAATTCATTTTGATTTCTTTTTGTGCATCTATTACTTAGGTTAGTTTTTGTTAGCAAAATTCTAAATGTTTTTAATTTGTTGTTTTGAATATGTATATATGTAGATTTTCTTGATACATGATTATGTTTTGTAATGTACTGTTGTTGGTCTGATTTCATAGATAGGTTTCTACCAAAGTATGGTTTTATTCATTTAATTTTGTTGTTGTTAATAGAAGCATATAAATATGTATTATTGATGGGGAATGGTTCAATTTTCCATTCTGTTGTTATTACTTATGTTGAGAAGATTTATTTTATTTGTTTTGTCAATTTATTATTACTTGTGCTGAGAAGGTTTATATTTCATTTATTTTGTGAATGAAGGTTTGTACACGTGATATAATGCTAAGTTGTATGTGTGATATGTAAATTAGATTTTTTCTCAGTTTGTATACAATATGTTGCTGATGTAGTTGACTATGAGGCTAAGAAATTACTGAGAATGTTAATTTATTCAGAAATTTAGATTACATAGTTATTGATAAAGGGTGATTTTATTTTGTTTTTGCTGTGATATGGTTGAAAGTATTATTTTTTTGATTATTTTGAGATTAAAAAATCGCTTCACTGTATTGATTTTTTCTGTAATTAAGATTATATAGTCATTAAGCTAAAGTAGTATATCAAATATTGTAAAAATAGTTTTTAGCATTAAGCTTATTAACTTAAAAAACTAATAACAAACCATCTTTACTTCATATAATAATAAAAATTCCATAATTAAACTAAACATGTAAAGATAGTATCATACCAAATTTCATAATTTTTTGATAAATATAAATGTATCAAAATAATTTTATAATCCATGTACTATTGACCCAGAAAAATTTTCAATATACTAAATTCAAAAATTAATAAAACATCATCTTTACTTCATATTACAATAAAACTTTACAAATTTAAACTATATATATAGCGATAGTATTATACCAAATTTTATAATTCTAGCATCCTAAATTCAAAAATTAATAAAATATCATTTTTACTTCATATTATGATGAAATTTTCTAGAATTAAACTACACATATAGAGATAGTATCATACCGAATTTCATAATTTTTTGATAAATATAAATGTGTCAAAATAATTTTACAATCCATGTACTACTAACCTAAAAACATTCCAGCATACTAAATTTAAAAATTAATAAAACATCATCTTTACTTCATATTATGATGAAACTTTTCAAATTTAAACTACATATATAAGGCTATCCCTATAAATAATGATGAAACATTCCAAAATTAAACTACACATATAGATATAGTATCATACCAAATTTTATATTTTTTTTATTGTTATGTGTCTGTTAATACTGATATTTATTTTAATTGGTACAACAAATTGCAACGATGTCTATTAGGGTACTTGTTTCAGTGTTGGGAAAAGAATTTGATATTGGTGAAGTAGATTCAAATAGTTTTAGTTTGAATGAATTGGGTAAAAAATTGACAGAAGTTTGTGGGATGAAAATAAGGCGTATGAATGAAATCAAGGTATATGTTAGACTTCCTAGAGGTAATGAGGTAAGTGAAATTAGTAATTGTGTTGAATTAGGTGAGATTATATCATTATTTGAAGAATTAGGTGAAACAACACTATTTTTAAGAGTTAAGTATGCTATCAACATACAAGAGAGTATGATGAAAAGTTCAATGACTATGCTGATTATACTAAAAATAGGGTTGTTGAACTTGTGGGGTCTAAAAAGGGTTGTGGTGACATGTTCAAAGATGTTGTGGGTCAAGATAGGGGTACGAGTGATAACCAAGGTGTTAATGTCTAACTTGGCGGTAACTATGAAGCTAATTATAACAACATAGAGAAGTTTAGTCTTGTAGATTTAGGTGATAATGAGGGAGATACATATGTTGGTAATGCTTGTATACAGATTGTGGGGGTCGATAATGGAGATAAAAACAATAATAAAGATGGTGCAGAAAGCTACTGTTTATGATGTTTGTAATAAGGCAGATGATAAAGCTAGTGATGAACCTAATAATACTTAGTCTTCTTCTGAACTACCAGATGAACTCATAATTTTGAAGAGAGTATTGGTGCTAAAAATGATGGAGATTTAGATAATAAAAGTGAAGGACTATAGTTTGATGTTGGTGACCAAACTGAGAGCATAGAGAAGTCAACATCTTCAAAGTCTGATAATGATGCTTTTAGCAGATATTGGCAGTTAATCAGGGGAGGAATCAGGACAGAAAATTCTAGCGGAAACATAATGTGGTGTAAAGGGCAGTTGTTCAACAATGTTATTTAGTTCATATTAGTGTTAAAGGAATATACAATTCAACAAGAATTCAGCTTAAAGGAGAGTGAAAAATGAGAAATCTAAGGTCACAACAATATGCTCCAAAGAAGGCTGCCTTTGGAGAATCTATGCCTCTTCAGCATTTGATGGGCTGACTTACAAGATAAAAACATTGAATGATGAGCATTCATTTGAAAGAACAACAAAAGTGAGTGAGGCAACATTTGTATAGATTGCTAACAAATTCAGAGCAATACTTAGGGCAGTACCTGAAATCCCTATTTGAGTTATGGCAGATGAACTAAGAAGAAAATATAGGGTTGAGTGTTCTGATTTAAAGTTATATAGGGCAAAAAAGATTGCACTGAACAACGTGAGAAAAAATCATATAACCTCATATAGAAAGATGCATAAGTATGGAAATATAATGATGAGAAGCAATCCTGGTTCAGTAGTTGTTATTGAGTGTAGCAGATGTCCTTTAGCAAGAACACTACATTTCAAAAGAATTTTCATTTGCTTTGAAGCTTAAAGGGTTGGGTTCTTGGCTAGTTGCAGGCCTTTTATTGGAGTAGATGGTACTTACTTGAAAGGACCATACGGTGGGATGTTGTTAATAGCAATAGGGATAGATGCAAATGTTGGAATTTACCTTGTGACATTTGAGGTATGTAATGGAGAGAACAACAGTAACTGGTCATGGTTTATGCATCATTTGTATGACCAAATTGGTGAGGCAAAAGGAATGGGTATGTGCTTTATGTTAGATAGACAGAAAGGGGTGCTAGAAGCAGTATTAGAACACTTTCCATTAGAAAAAAATAGATTTTGTACACGACATATATATATGCTAATTTCAAGAAAAAATACTCTAGTATACTATTAAATATGTTATTTTAGAGCATAGCAAATAGTAAAAATGTAAGAGATTTTAACAATGCTACGCATGAGATTGAAGTACACAAAAGGAACCTTATGATTGGCTACAAAATATTAGTGCCCTATATTGGTTGAGACATGTGTTTAACCCTAACATTAAGTGTGATCACAACACTAACAACATAACAGAGTCATTCAATGGCTAGATAAACAAGCACAGGAAAATGCCTATTATTACAATGATATAAGAGATTCGTTGGATGTTGATAAAAAAATAAAGAAAAGGTTTCAAAAAGCTGTAATATGGTCTTTACCTATTCCACCATCAGTGTTGAAGAATATAGATGATGTAGATAAAAACAGTAGGTTCCTGGATATCATTGATGGTCCTTCATCAGTGTTTGAAGTGCTAGAAGGAACAGCTCATTATGTTGTCAATCTTGATAGCAAAATTTGTGAGTGTGGTGCTTAGCAATCATTTGAGTATCCTTGTAAACATGTTATGAAGGTGCTAAATTACATAAGGATGTCAACAGCTGATTATGTCCACTATTTTTTTCCCCAAGAGTATTATTTGAGGACATATGCTCAAAGAATAACATCTATTGTAGATGAGCCTTTATGGCCTAATCTTGACAACATAGAAGAGTTACATCCACCATTAATGCAAAAAAAGGTTGACAGACCAAGGCTGTGTTAGAGATAAAGCTTTAAAACTTTATAATATTTATTTATTAAATTTTGCAATAATATTTGGAGTTACAAAATTTAATTCTCCTAATAAACTCGGTGTAAGTTATGATTTCTTTTTTAAATTTTAAATCAATAATTATGAAGATTTAAGGTGTTATGAGTTACAATTTTGAAATTTTAAATTAGCCTTTAATTATTATTTTAATGCCTAAGACTAAACACTACTATATAAAGAGTGTTACCTCTTTATGCGTTATATACAATTAATATTTATTTTACTCTCTACTATTATATACACTATCTTTTTTACAACTACGACTCTTAAAGACTTGGTATTTTTTTCTTGGTGATTGTGCTCATAAAAGAAGAGTGGCTACGAGTTAAGGTTTTATTTTAGAGTTGAAGAAATCCGTTAATACCCGCACAAGGAAAGAACTTTTGACTTTAGGACAACGCAACGCGTGACTTCCTTTTTGAGGCCAGGTTTTTCTTAATATTTTTTTTATATTAATTTATAGTTATACTGATAATTGTTAGTTACATAATATGTTTAAAAATCAATAGAACAAATAGTTAATTTTATATAATATTTGTAACAGTCTGACAAGAAGAAGAAAGATTGGTGAATTTGATGCTTGTACCAATAGAAGTGTGGCAGTTAGATGTGGTATGTGTAAAGAGCTGGGCCATAATAGAAGAACTTGTAGATCAGCAAGCAGTTCAGGTTTTGTCAAAGGGAAAAAAGCTTTCAGGTATAAGAAACATATTATCCCCGATCTTGTTTTCATGAGTTTATGATATCTTCTTAGAGATATGATAAAATGGTATTATTTGCATATTGTCTTACAGGCTTATAGAGGAAATGAAGAAGCTGCTGGTGGCTCACAGCTTGGTTTAGGTAACAAATATAAATTATTCAAATATATTATTTACTGATTTTGCTTAAGTCATTATGCTATTTCTAATAAACGCTTACTTTGGCAGGTTCTATAACTCAAGAAATACAACAAAATTGAAGTTGTATCTGTTGCTTTTTGTTTCAAGTTTTTAAAGGAATATTTTTTATGCTACCATAAGTCATTACATGTGCAGGGTAATTATCCATATACTATTATTACGATTGTGTTTTTTGGTTTGTATTTTGTAAGTTCCACATTGTAAAAATTACATAAAGTAAATCAAGAACATATACATTATCTTGATTGACTTTCTATAGTTTTTTAGCATTAGTTAGATGCAATTTTTTTGTTCAAGGTATTTATGGAATAGCTTACTTTGTATATGCAAATCAGTACTTCTTGAATCTATTGTTGATAGTTGACTTTGAATTTAATCAAATGAATATTATGATGGTGTTATTCATATTTTTGGAATGCTTTTGGTATTTGAGTTTGCTGTTATTGGAATCAATATAGGAGTGTTGCATTTTCAAGTACTAATGGAGGCTATTAGAATAACAACTAAGTTTGTGTTGGTTTTAAAGCATGGATTTTGCATTGTGTTGTTTTTGAGGTGTTGGGAGTAGAACTATTGCTTTAGAAGTGTTGAGAATAATTGTTGTTTTAGAAATGTTGCTTATTGTCAGAATATGCATCTGAAGTAAATGTTTTCAAGTGTTGGCATTGAACTATTGCTTTGCAATATTTATTTTCAAGTGTTAATTTTCTAATGTGACTTTCAATATTCAACAATAGTTTTGCATTTTCATATTTTTCTTATTAAATGTGTGTTAATTTAGGAGTGTTAGATTTTATGATTTACATTGTGTTATTGTTGTAAGCATTATTAGCATTATAATCATTCTATTTGATTACTCTACATTACCGGTAACTATTGTAAAATGCATAAATATTATATACTCATAACCATTCTCATTTCATGTTTACATACATTCACTTCCTAATTGTTGTACTTGCTATAGGATTACATATTTAGCACTAAGTATGCATTTACCTTCTAATTGTTGTAGCTACTATAAGAAAAGCCAATGAAAATAATGATATTCATTAACACCACTATCTTCATTGCATTATACTCATTTCTATGCATCTGCATATTGCTTGTTACCAACATCAATTCTTCATAAATTTGCTCAAACTTTCCACCAATGTTTCTAAGCTATCATAATTGTATCTTTGAGTGTTGCTTGCTGTATACTCATTTTCACTTGGTCCCCACCACTTAAAGTAAGAACATTTCCTAGTTTGGCAAACAAAGTAAATTTTGTTAAGATTCTTACTACTTTCAGAGATCTTAATTGCTGTTTTTTTCTTACACATATATTGTCTATTATGCATACGAATCATACCTCCATTGATGTTGTTTTCTGTATTTGATGAACATGACATGTTTTCTTTTCAAATGTTAAAGAGTAGAGAAATAAGGGATAAGCTTATGAATTGAAGCTATTAGGCATGGGATTTTATAAGGCAGTTTTGAGTTTATTTTTTGATCGTTGGTGGTAAATCTCCTCCTCCAATAATTAAATACAACTGTCACCAAAGCATTGTCAAATTTAGGGGATGTGTTTGCCAATTTTATTTATGTTTTTTCACATATAGCTCACTGTTTATGCATTTATGCATTTTAGGCTACATTGTCATTGTCAGCTTTGCACATGCTTTTCAAGGCCATTTAAGTAATTTGAATTATGACTGCTAAATATAATAACTGGAACCGTTTGAGAGGGGAAGACTTTGCCTATTTCTCCATTTTCAAGCATATACTTGATAATATGGAATACCTTAGGGGAGGAAACTGATAATATCCCAATTATTAGTAACATATTGTGTATAATTTATTTAGATAAAAGAACTTGTAATGTTAGTAAAAGGTTAATTAAAATATACCAATAAAATAAGAAAACTAAAATATTTTGTAACATATCATTATTAAAAAATAACTAACCATAAATAGAAAGGGAGGAGAAAATAATTGATAATAATTTTTTTCTCTATTTTCTTTTTTTTTTTTGTATGAGATAAAAAATTACTTTTAAACCCTTTTTTTTAATTGCGTACTAAGTTGGATTCCATCCAAAAAAATTTTTTTCAAGTAAACTCTTGTTTTAGAATTTCTCATATTTTTTGAAAATAAAAATATTAAATCTTATTAAGTTACTAAATCAAATGGGCCTTTTATGTTTATAGTCAAATATTAAATAAAAAATATATATTATTCAAATATATGGCTTAAAACTAGGGGTGACAATTCAAACAAATGAATTGTATTTGGGTAATCACAAATAAAGTTCATTTATTATTCGCGTGACACGAATACGATTCGTTTATTTGTGTCAAATTTTTTAAATCCGAATACGACTCATTTATGTAGATACGATTATTCATTTAAGACACGATTCGTTTAAATACTATTATTTAATTAATTAATCGTATTTAAAACGAACAAACAAATTATGAAGATCAAATACGAATTCGATCATATTATTAACCATTTGACACGAATATGATACAACTATTATTCATGTCAAATTTTTTAAACTCGAATTTGTTTAATAACATCAACTTCGTGTTTAATAATCGTGTCGTATCTTAAATTGTCGCCCTTATTTAAAACCTTTCAAATTTTAATTAAATTTAAAACTATTTTGGTTTTAGACAAAAACAATAAAAATGATCTTGTATTAGAGACTAAATAGAAGAGTTTGATTTTTCTTTAGAGATAGTGAAGCTTGCAAAGAATTTTTTTTAAATACAAATAAGTTAATTATGAAGAGGAATGTATATAGTAATTGTCTTGAAATAAAATAACTACGAGTGTCTATAGTATTTGTTTTAAAATAAAAAGGCATGAATTTAAGCTTAATATAATCCTAATATTTATAACTAGAAGGATCTAAATTTTGGAAAAATCTTATATATTTATTTGGATATACTCTTTGTATTGGTAATGTTTAAATCAATAGAATCTAAATCAACAAGAATAAATTCAAAAAATATCTTGTGAATAATTAAACTAATTCATACTTTATTCAGTAAATTATTTTAAAAAAATTTAAAATTATTATTTTTCTTTGCAATTAATTGTTCAATCTAATTGTATCCCATCAAATAAGTTTTGGAGTGAGTTAAAAATACTAAAATTAGTAATTTATAGAATTATTAATTTTTAGTCAAATAACATAATTTATTGTTATTAGATGTATACAATTAGATCAATCTATCTAAATGGATGGATTTATATCTCGTAAATGAGTTTCTCTCTTCCTTTATTAATATATATTTAAAAAAAGATATAAATATAAGTAAAAAAAATTTCGTGTAAAAAATTAAATCTTTACTTTCTATTATTACTCAAATTCAGGATAATATAAAAAATATCAAATGTACTCTAAATTATTTAAAATTTGTCTAAAAATACAAATTTAATTGAAAAGGCATTGCCCAAACTCGAACCATTTTCCTTTCTTAATGCTTATATGAATTGATATAAAACTAAGGATTTCAATTTTATGATTTTAATATGTACTACTTTAATATACAATTACTTTTATGTTTATGCTATATTTGATTTAGTTTTTATTTTTTCAACTTACGATAACAGTATAAATTCACTTTGTAATGTGAGTTAGTGTATAATTTTAATCCATCTAGATGTGAATTAAAATTAGTATTTATCAAGTTTAGTTAATAAAAAAGTAATTATTAAATATTAGTTTTCAAGTAAAGTTGAGTATTTTCTAAACAATTTAATTATTATATTCTCAAAATTAAACAGAAATATTATAATTTTATTTAAATTTTGTTGTCAAAATAACAATGATCACTAATTTAGAAAATCCGACCTATCTATGATGCACCATGTGATATACATTGTTATATTCATAAAATTCATGTATATTTTAAAACAATACCATATGTATATTTTGAAATTAAGAAAAATAATTCTTTTATAATTCAGTATTTGTATATCGATCACATTTACTACCAAATATTTGTATTACATGCATCGATCATACTAAATGTAGTGCATTGATTAGGGTTGGGCCAAGTTCGGCCCAGTTTATAGGAATTGGCTCGAATTTTGATTTTAAAAAATTCGGTATGATTCCAGTCCGACCCGAGTAAAGTGTGAATTGGCTCGGGTTATAAGTTAATTGCCTTCAAAATCTGGGCTCGGGGGTCAGGTCAAAATGCAGTCCAATCAATATGAAATTTTCCTAAAGTCTTAATAAATTATATGGATTTTGATTAGGATTTTATAAACTCGATCCAAACTCTAAAATCTTTCAAAATCTGAATTTAAATCCAATTCAGATCGAACCCAATCAAAGCCCAACTTTTAAAAATTCAACCCAAATTCGAATTTTTATACACCCTAACATTGATACTTAAACAAATTCAATAATATAAACTAATATCATAATATTATATTATTTATAATCATCATAAAGTATATATAATAATATAATTTGTGTTATATCAGTGTATATTAAAATTATCAAAATTTGTTCCCATATATTTTTAGCTATTAAAATTTTATTACCTGTATATTTATTTAAAATTATTAAATTAAATAAATACAAAAATATAAAATAAGTGATTTTTTTTTTTAAAATATGCAATATGTATTGTATTAGTCTTTATGTACTAGTCTGTCTTTATTTAGGAGACTAACCGCCAAACATCATCGGAGGAATTAATACAGTTAAAAAAAGCGGGAAAGGTTGTTAGAAAATAGATGGAACGGGAAGAGCTGGTCAAATGCCTAAAACAAATCAATGAGAGACAGGTATTAAATCGGCGCATTTTAAGGAATCGTTATAAGACGACGTCCGCTTCCGTTGCTACGTACGTTTACATGCCCTTCGTTCACCCGACCTCCACACCAACAGAATTATCTCCATGAAAACTACCTGATCCCCTTCTATAATCTCTCTTTGCACTAATTCTTTCCAACGGCGGTGGTCGCGGGTGGCTACAGCGGTGGTTACGGTGACGCTGCTGCCAACTTTTTTAATATACAATAATAATTAATTAAAGCTAGCTGGCGAGCCAAATGCCGCCTGGTTCACATATGGTTCCGCAGTACACGTTGGACGACAGCGTTCCACCCAACTCGACGGCGGTGGCTATTGACAAAGACAAGAACAGCCCGCATGCTGTGAGATGGGCTATTGATCATCTTATTATCAGCAACCCGCTTATCATTTTGCTTCATGTTCGACACAGGAGTAATCAACATCGTAGGTACCCTCTCTCATTTTCTTGTTACGTAATGCTAATCGATGGCGGAAAATGTAGGTAAATGAGATTTTTTTCTCTGATTTTTATTGTTTTTGCAGAGAATTCTAATGGGGTTGATGTTGAATCTGATTCTGAGCTGCAACAACTTTTCACGCCATTCCGGGGATATTGTGCCCGTAAAGGGGTACTTCATCTGATCTCAATACAATTTTCAAAATGCTTGCCTATTACATGTTTGTTATCTGTTGTGTGTAGAGATGATGAAAACAATAGCAATTGAAAAGTTTAGATTTTGAAAGAGTCCATGAAAATTTTCCTTCGAGTGGTTCAATGATATTGAGGAGAATCATCTAAGGAACATGTTTTCTGGATAAAATGGGAATGAAAAACATTTGGGAATAATTGATGCTTGATGAGTTGTGGGTATTTGTTAGTTCAATTGGTAAAATCTTGTCGGGTTCAAACTCCACTAATAGGGTTAGGCGAGGGATTTGGATTATTTTCTTGTAATATTTTAGAAAAAGAAAAAGATGTAAGATCGTTTATCATTACAATGAGTATGAAATAAATGAGAGTGTTGTGGTATGCAGGTTCTATTGAAAGAGGTTGTTCTTGGCGATGCTGATATTCCAAAAGCAATCCTGGAATATATTGGCAAAAACTTACTGAACAACATTGTTGTTGGTGCGTCAACGAGAAATGCTTTTGCAAGGTATCTATTTGTTCTTTCTCTCTGTTTTCTTATCTCAATCAAATCATGTATAATGAAATCTTTTCTTTTGTGTTGGTTCTTATAGGAAGTTTAAAAGCTATGATGTGTCAGCAAGCATCATGAAATCTGCACCAGACTTTTGTTCTGTGTATGTAATTTCAAAAGGGAAGATAGTATCAGCACGAACTGCACAGCGGCCTGCTGCTAATACTGCTACGCCACCAAGGCAACCGTCTCCCGGAATTCCACCTCAGTTTCCATCAGATCACAGCGAATCAGATGATGCTAATCATGCCATGAGGTAGGAAACTTAGTGGCATTTAGTAATGCTTTTAAGATGGTATTTTAAAAACTGTAAAAATGATGTTTTGAAAACTAATTTTTTAAGAACGAAAAATGTGTTTCTTAGTGTGTGGTAAAATTAGTTTTCCAAAATGAAAAACAATGAGAATGTGTGTGGTATTGTTCAAATTTATAAAAACGGTTTTTTCTGTTTTACAAAATCCATTTTGCAAAACATGCACCCAAAAGTAATTTTTGCTATTTCTTTCTTTTTCGAAAATAAAAATGAGTTTACAATCAAACAACTTCTTAGCTTCTACACAAAAGGTGATTAGGATTTTCAGTAATGGAGAGGTGAAACTTGCTCTTAATTTGAGTGTTTTTCCAATCTTTCCAAAAGTAAGATTATTATCTTATGGTTGCCATACCTAACCTGTTTTCTATCTTCTTTTGGAACTGTAAAGTAAACGAAACTTTTGGGAGATAAGAAATGCAAGCTAAGTTTGTTGTTCAATCTATAATTATTTGATGTTTGCTTAGAGCAGAGGACATGGCATGAGGGGAGTGGCAAGAGAGAGAATTTCCTGGGAAAGAAGCGGCAACCTAGTTAGAGGAGCAGCTCATGATAGACATAGAAGTACACCAAGCAATCTCTCGTTGGACGGTATTAGTGTTGAACATCAAATTCGTGGGCCAAGAAATTCAACTGGTCGTGAATCTTTTTCAGATGAATCTGAGACAGGGTCATTGGGATTGGGATCTATGGATATCTCATACCAAAATATGGATTTCTCCAATGTACCAGTTTCTCCTAGAAGTTCTTCATCCTCACAATCTGCAGTAAGTTTAAGTAGAGTTCTAGTTAGGACTTCTATAATCATGACCGAAGAAGTATGGTTACATTCTTTAGATAATATGATTTTCGCTTGCAGCGAGAGCTAGAAGCAGAGATGAGAAGATTAAAGCTGGAACTTAAGCAGACCATGGAAATGTACAGCTCAGCTTGCAAAGAAGCACTCACAGCCAAAAAGAAGGTACTTCTATGTCACTGCAAGTTATAATGCAAGATGGACAGCATATGAGATTCTCATTTTAATATCTGTTCTTAATAAATGAAATGGAAACTAAATTAGCTTTAAAATTAAAAGAAATATGATACATTTGTTGGTTTCCCTAAAGTTGTTAATTTTGCATGTTTGTAGAAACATTAAGAATCGTACTAGGTCATATTTCAGTGGGGTATCAGAAATTTAATAATCCAAGTTTGGTCCCCCATTTGTTTCATATACAGGCTAATGAGCTTAGTCAGTGGAAGATGGAGGAGGCTCAGAAATTCGAGCAAGCGAGGCTAGCCGAAGAGGCAGCTCTTGCCGTTGCAGAGATGGAGAAGGCGAAGTGCAAAGCTGCCATTGATGCTGCTGAGAAATCAGAGAAGCTAGCCTACATGGAGGCACAGAGAAGAAAAATTGCAGAGATAAAAGCCAAGAAGGAGGCGGAAGAAAAGAATCGCGCTTTGACTGCTTTGGCACATAATGATGTCCGGTACAGGAAATACTCCATTGAGGAGATTGAAGAAGCGACTGAAACATTTGCAGACTCGATGAAAATTGGTGAAGGCGGTTATGGACCTGTTTATAAAGGCAAACTTGATCACACCCCTGTCGCAATCAAAGTTTTAAGACCTGATGCTGCTCAAGGAAAGAAGCAATTTCAACAGGAAGTAAGCTGCGTTTAATTTTTATTTGCCATATTCTTCTTTTACTTTATTATTTCTGTTTTGTTACCTAATTTATACAAGTCTTCTATCTTGAGATACTATAATTGTGGATTTTCATTTTCCTGAAATCATTCAATTTCAATGGCAAGTGAAACTCGGCCTTTGCGAGTTTTCATAATGAAGCTGATTTTGTCTTCTCTAAAATAAAACTTATCCAGGTGGAGGTTCTAAGCTGCATTAGACATCCAAACATGGTGCTCCTCCTGGGTGCCTGCCCTGAATATGGATGCTTGGTATATGAATACATGCACAATGGCAGCTTAGAAGACCGGTTGCTTCGAAGAGGCAACACCCCTACAATTCCATGGAGAAAACGATTCAAAATTGCTGCTGAGATTGCGACAGCCCTTCTCTTTCTTCACCAAGCAAAGCCAGAACCCCTTGTGCATCGAGATCTTAAGCCAGCTAATATCCTCTTAGACTGCAATTATGTGAGCAAAATCAGTGATGTTGGCCTAGCACGTTTAGTTCCACCGTCTGTAGCTGACAGTGTCACACAATATCACATGACTTCAGCTGCAGGGACATTCTGTTACATAGATCCTGAATACCAACAAACGGGAATGTTGACTACTAAATCAGATATATACTCACTGGGGATAATGCTACTTCAAATTATCACAGCTAGGCCTCCAATGGCTATATCTCACCATGTTTCAAGGGCCATTGAGAAAGGAACATTGGAGGAGATGCTTGATCCAACAATACATGATTGGCCTGTTGAAGAGGCTCTAAGTTTTGCAAAATTGGCAGTTCAGTGTGCTGAACTGAGGAAGAAGGACAGGCCAGACCTTGGCAGAGTTATAGTGCCTGAGCTTAACCGGTTGAGAGACCTTGGAAGGAGTGGAGAACCATATGGCAGCAATGGTTATGCACATAGCTATGGACAATCATACAACAGTAATGGTCATAGCGGCAGCAATCGGCCACGTTCTCCTTCTCCCATGGCAGGTTCATCACATCCAAGGTCATCAAATCCATCACCGACATCAAGTCAGGTTTAAACTCTTGATTCCATGAATCTCTTCAACTAGTTCTAGCATTAAGCTTTGCTTATAAGTTGGACTAAAACATTTATAAGCCAAGACTCTGCTGTGACTAAAATGACAAAAAGAACAAATCTCAGAGAATTCTTAGTCCATGGATAAATGAAACCATGTTCCTGTTGCTGCTCTTCCATTTATATTTCTTAAATCTTTGGAATCTATTTATGCTGATGGAGGAGTTGGGCAAAGACCACCGAGGGAATATAATGACTACTCAAGTCTTAAGATCAATTCACTGGTGCAGAGAACCTATACATAGAAAGCTGCTTGCATTGGAAAAATAAATGTAGTGTTCATGTCAAGATAATGCTGAGATGGAAGGATGTTGTCATTTTCATTCTGAGTTTCTTTGCAATGAGAAAAATATAAACTAGAAATGTATATTTTCAGAAGATTGTACAACAACTATACATACAGAAAAATGCATTGGGAGCTTTGATCATTGCCGAGCTTGCAGCTTAAAATGTATTTATTCAGTGGAAGATAATGGAATTCTTAAATATTAGTGATAAACATATTCTAATCAAATGTTTGAAAAAGATAATCATCAACTGTTTGAAGGCAACAGCCGATTACTGTTGAAAACAAGTACAATTGAAAAGGGAAAATGTTTGTTGATTACTGTTGTAAGGGCAAGAATGAATTAACAGGAAAAGCAAGCTTATGCTGTTTCTTGGAAAAAGATTTGTGATAAGGAAACCCTAATTATCTCTTGAAATGTCATCATTATCTCAAACTTAATACAAATTCGAAGAACCAAATTTGGGTTAGAGAAATAGTCACATTGGGGAAAATGGGATGCCTATGAAACTGAAATAAAGGGACCATCAATTATCGATTGGCATGTGATGATATGACTACTACTTTATGGAATATTCAAACTGAAGCAATAAGTCCCCTAGAACCTGCCATGGAAAAGAGGATTCAGAAACCCAATCCTCAAAGAAAAGGATAAAGAAAAGTTGCAAATATGAAAAAGTAATGTAAAGTTTGATACTCAGATAGTCTGAGGAGAGGAAAGAATTGCTTCACACAAAGATGGATTATGTCCACAGAAAGGTATAAGAATAAAAGTCCTTGGCTTAGGATTCCCTCGTCCCCATGAAAATGAAAGAAAATAAATTTAAATGCTACAAACTCCAAGGAGATAGAATAAATTAATTGTCACAAATTATGATTTCCCACATGTTTTCTTGCCATTGCACTATCACCACATTTATGGGTCCCCCATTGTTTATCAACATGACTAATTGTATTATTAGGGACAATGACTTTTGAGTCACAAATTTTATGTTGTAACAAATAAAAATATAATCCTTTTCTTTTATATGACATAAGTTCTTAATTTCCATAAAAATAATCAAATCATTTTTGTAATATTAAATTTTGATCCATGTACATAAGAATATATAATTTAATATTAATAGATATAAACACTAAATTTTTAATTTTATTATTATTCGAATTCAAAATAACTTGAGAGATCGTCTATAATCATTTGAATTATATTCAAGAAATGTATTATTATGTGAATATTATCAATATTGTGTATGTCATTGTGTAATTTTAAAAAGATTATCTAAATTTTGTGATATATATATATGCTCAATATTGAAACAAGAAGTCTTCTAAGTGGGAAACAATTTCAAAATCAACAGGAAATGTAATGTTGACTTGAGATTGTATTTTGGTCAAAAATTGTCTGCAATATGTGATCTCCATAGACATACATAGCTATCCATCACCACCGAATTGAGAATTAACAAGACACATATATGGTCATTAACTAGCTAGGGAAATTCTAGGTGGTAGCTGGGGTTGATATATTATTGATTTCTAAAGTAATTATAAATAGAAATTTTGGAGTCATAATGTTAAAAGTAATGTTAAATGTCTAAAGTAAATGTTTCTCCTTTACAGCAATACAAACCACTTGTTCACGAAGAAAGCATCTGTTTCAACCTTTTCCCAAAGAGCCATACACACGCTTGTATAGTGTAAAGCCATCCCATATATAACATAATTAACACACTAGTCTTTCGTAGTTCTTGACTCATAATTTACCTGTAGATCATTCTTTCTTTCTAAGCTTATCCAACTGCAATACTAATCCAATCATGGATCATCTCATCAACAGTGCTCTTGGATTTCGATGTCGAAATTGGTGTGTTCTGCTCTTGAAGGTTGGGATTCTGGGGATGATAATGCTGAGAAGTGTTGCAGCAGATGATGATCAAGTGGGAGTTCCTGATACAGGTGTACTATGCATTAGCGATTGTGCTACATGTCCTGTTATTTGTTCACCTCCTCCACCTAAACAGTCTTATACACCTCCCATTAGTCACCACTCACCACCCCCACAATCTTACCATCACTCTCCTCCTCCACCATCGCCACCACCAGAGTCAGCGATGCCACCGCCGCCACCGGAGAAATCAGAACCGCCTATTAATTCTTGGGTCACTCCTCCTCCACCTCCTTTTAAGTATAACAATATGCCTCCAGCCCAAGGACCTCCTACACCAGGGCAACATGAGTACCCTTATCCTTACTACTATTTCTATGCCTCCAAGGCCTCTTTTCTCTCTTGTCATGCTTCCATTTTAGTAGTTGCTTTGCTCTCCCGTGTTGTGTTATTCTTCTTCTGATCAGGAGGAGGAAAATTTTGTGTTGTTTACTAGTAATTCGTTATTGTGATTGTTCATATGCTCCTAACCTATTTGTATCCTTTCATTCTGGTAATGCTCAGTGAATAAAGTTACATTTTTTTATTCATTACATGTTTAATTGAAGAGCATAGTATAACTTAAGAAAGACAGGATTATTAACTGAAGAGTTTCAAGAGAATTCTCTTCATTCAGCCAATAAGATGAAGCCCATTTGCCCACAAAAAAGAGACAAGAAGGGCTTGGATATTAAAAGAGAGTGACGTTTATTAAGGGAAGTTTTTGTGGGTTTTAATTTAATTATCATTATCACAGGTTTGATTATCATTATTAATTTGATTATACCTTGCATTGGCTGTTCTATTTCCTACCTCACTTTTCCTTTTACCTCTGTAATTAATTCAATGTGAAGGTAGCAATACTATTGCTCTTGAACAACATAGTTAGCCATCCCAAGTAACATTTAGCTAATGATTTTTATACACATTGAATTTATCACCTTATTCCAATATTTGCATCTTAAAAATTGAAGCTGAAAACTTTTCCGTGACAAATTATCGTTCTTTCTTTCCAGACAGTTCCTTGCTTTCTTAACCTTTAGATTAGATTTAGTGATGTTTTTTAATAATTTTCTCTCTGTTTATATGTCTATATTTTCTATATCAACAGAGTCACTTCTTCATTGACGTGAAGCTGATTTTTCCTAATTCTTTTAGCCTTTTTTTCTTGATTTTAGATTTCTTTTATTCCTTGGACATAAGGTGTTACATTTTATTTATTTCGTGCCCATTTCTTTCGAGTGACAGGAAGGAAAACTTTTGGTATGAGAATTGAAAATTTTGTTATATTGAAGATTGTCATACCAGGATTGAATTGGAGGTGGCTACTTGCCTTATCCTCTGTACCATCAATTGTTGTCTTGTGCTTCTCCTTCAAGGCGTTGCACCAGAGTCTGTAAGGTATATATATATATATATCTATGTTCTGCCGGTAGAATGGTTGATGCTCATAAAATTCTGGAGAAGATAGCTCGATGATACCATACAGATCTCCCTTCTGGAACGCATTCAATACCAGATATCTCAAATTCTAATTTAATCCAGGTTGGGCAAGAAAACGACACCTATCTTGATTGAGAAAACATATATGTTCTGCAAAGATCATATTATTAACAGCATAGAGAGTGAATCAAGAAAGCAACAGTGCTGTAATTAGAATGGTATTATACAACTTGTTTTAACGATCCTGAACGGGGGATTTTCAATATTAGAGGTGACGAATGAGCCGTGCTGGCCATGAAAAATAAGTTCACACGGACTTTTGGGTTGGATCAACATGGTATGCACAGTAAAATATGTAAATTTAATCCACAACAAAGTTACTGTTTATATCGTTCCAGTCTGGTTTATTAGAATGCAACCCACTTGGTTTGTACTATACATAATAAATAGTGATTAAAATTCATTATTCACGGGTTGAATAGTTCTCACATATTGTTTTTGATTCATTATGGCACGAATACTATTCACGACACGGCTCACAAGTTTTTTTCTCTATCCAACCTATGAACAGTGTCAGACTGTGCCTACACTATTCACGAATTGGGCTGTGTCGTGCCGTCGTCCATTTTGTCACCTCTACCTAATACAAAGTACTATGCAAGAATATTCCCTTTAAAAAAATGATTACCCTTATTTTTTTTATTGCAACTATGTCTTACTAATATTATAAGTTAGAGTTCTTACTAATACTATATATTAGACTAGAGTACTCTTGAAAGTTTAGATAACTGCTGTTATAACGCACTTCAGAGATCTATTTAGATAATCGTTGTTGTAGCGTACTCTAGAGATCTACGAACACAGAGGTTCGAGATAACCTTACAATACGTGAGAAGACTCTCACATATAATGGGAGAGGTCTTGCAATTTATAGGGTTCAAACACACACCCTCCTTAAGAAAGGGAGTGTGCCTGACCTCTCAGACTTAGCCTGGGTGGCCAAATGATTACCCTTATTTATTATGCAAAACATAAAAGAATTCCATTACTAAATGTTCTTATATTAATTTTACCAGTTAATAGAAGATTTAAATGTGTGTAAATTGCCATCTACATGAATAATATTGAACTAATTAAATGATCCTAGCGTCAGAATTGTCTAGTTATAGAAATGAGAAAATCAAAATTTACAACACACAGACTATGACACCACTATAGACAGTACAAGAAAATAAGGCAAGGACGAAACAATTAAGAACCATTCAGATAAGAGAGATTTAGACTTACATTTGAAGTCAGAACCATTATTATTTATTAAAGCAAAAGCAACAAGATTAATTATTGAAGCCTAATAGCAAACCCTAGCACTTCAATCCCAATATACAAAGATTGAATAGACAAAGTAAAGATACAACATCATTATTTATTTAGGTAAAAACAGCTAAACTGAAAAATTAAGGACGGACAAATTCGATTTCGGTTTGGTTTTTATAAAAATTTAACAGAATTCAAAATATTGTAGAACTGAATTGAATAAAATAAAAACTAGTTTCGGTTCGATTTTAAATTCGACTTCAAACTAGGTTTCAATAATTTTATGATATTTTATATAAGTCCTTAATTTATATAAAAATTATAAAAATATATTATAAATATTTTTATTTTATTTATAATTTTGACAAAAAAATAGTAGCTTAAATAAAATTTTACAATTGATTTTAGTTTTATTCAAATTCAATCCAAACCAATTGATTCAAAATTAAAGTTAAGCCGAACTTATTTTGGAACCAAATCGAATAATTTGATCGGGCATTTTTATCCAGACTTTTGAAAATTCAATTAAAGAAATCTTAAACTTTCACTGAAAAGAAAATTCTAGAACTTCAACTTCAATCCCTTACTTTTTAACTTTATTTGATATCTTCCAAACTAACCTTAGAATTTAAGAAAACTGCATCACGATTTGAACGGGCACAATAATCAACCTTTTTGGTTCCTAAAGAAAAAGAAGCGATCTTTGGTTTAGCCTACTTCATATTGCCAATTTCCTTCTTTGTAAATATTACTTTGATCTTCTCAAATAACCCTACCGGTTTCAAGTGTCAATCTTGCTTTGGCACTGTCATTACTTGTAAACTCGGCTTCAGCTTCGTGACGAATCCTCTCCATTGCTCTTTTTTGTTTACACAACTTGTAAGTAAAACAATTTTGCTAATAAGAATTAATTGGGTTTAGACCACTTTATATAGGATCGTGAATAGTCACGATCACAGTTATACTAGATAATTAAAATTTAATAGAATTTTAACATATTTTATTGTCACGAAAAGAATGCTTAACAAACTTTTAACAGATTTTTCCACCATAAATGAATTAGGAGTAATGGTTTGCATTTGTCATGTTGTTCCTATTAAAATAATATTATGAGTTATTATAATTTATTTATAAATAATCGAAATTTTGTGAAATAAATGTATTTATTAAAAGTTATGGTAAATTCTATTAAAAAAAATTAATGGTTCTTGAAACTTAAGAGCTATCCTATCACTTAGGGGTGGGTAGATTCGGTCTGAGTGTTTTAAAAATCGGACTAAACCCATAATTTTCAAGTTTTTAACTTTTAAGATTAGACTGAACTGAATATGAAAAAAAGATCAGACTGAGACTGAACCGATCGGTTTGATCTAATTTTTAGATTTTTATTTTAAATTTTTAATTGAAAAATAAAATCACAATAACACTTTTTTAATTTAATATATATAATTTGACTTTTATAATACTCAAATTTATTAATATAATATAATAAATTAATTTGTTGAAAATAATAAAAATATTAAAATTCGGCTTAATACTAGTTTTTTCAATAAAACTAAAATCGGATCGAAATTTTTAGTTTTTTAGTATTAAACCTGAAATCGGATTGGATGATATGTGAGATCGGATTGAACATATTCGATTCGGTCTGACTTTTAGGATTTTAGGCTTTTTTATCCAACCTTACTGTCACTCACTCACACACACTTAGTAATATATTAAATAATGATAGTGATCAAATATTCGAATTAAACTAAGTCTTAGTACTATAGTAGTTAATTAGGAGCTATTTGATATGTTTTCATTCTAAGCTACTTTCCAATGTTTGTAGTACATCATCATCATAAAAAAAAAAAAATTCCTTAAGATTATTTGGGATTTTTAGTATAAAGTTGATGATATAATGAATAACATAGAAGATTTATAAGCTAAGGTATGCATAAAACACTTTCTTTAAAGACATTTTTTTATACTTAGTCTCTAAATTATTATTAATTTAGAGACTAATTATAATGATAATAAAATTATTTAAATTATTAATAATAATTTAAAGATTAATTATAAAAAATATTTATATACATAATTATTAAAAAATAAATTATAACAATATATTATTTATTATGTATTAATAACTACATTAAAATTGTCGATTAATATACCTTTTAAATATATAAGAGTAAAATAGTGACTTTTCATAATTGTATAATAATTAAAAAAATATCTACTTTTTCTATTTTTTTCTCAAATATGAAAGGGTATCTATTTATTAATCTAATGGCTATATGTTTATTACTCGAAACATCAAGAGAGTACTTACTAATTTCCCTTATAAAATATAAAACAAATGGAAGTGTTAGACGTGAAGTATACGTGAATTAAGGGGTTTTAACACATACCTTCCCTAAAGTTTGAGATTTTAACACTTAGATAAAAGGTTTAAAAAAAGATACACTTACCTCCCATAAACTATTAGTTGACCATAAATTTATACTTAAATGACTATAATATCTTTAATTGCTTTAAAGTTAAAATTTAAGAAATTTAATTTTTAATTTATATAATGTTTAAAAGATTAAAATAATTAAAATTTAATTAACAATTTTAATTTATATTTATTTAAATTTTATTTAATAATATTTTAATTTGATCATTTTAGTTTATATTTATTTATTATTTGTTAAAATTAAAAATATTAATAATAATATAATTTGACAATTTTAATTTATATTTATTTAAATTAGAAATTTAATTAATGATAATTTAATTTTTATTCATATATCATATTTATTTAAATTCTAAATCCTAATATACAAAATAGTCGTCTTTTTAATTTGACAATTTTAGTTTTTAATTATGTATCATATTTAATATTTATTCAAAATTAAATTTCTAACTTTAAATAAATATTAAATAAATTTAAATTTAAATTATTATTAATTAAAATTTTAATAATTTTAATCTTTAAACATTATATAAATTAAAATTAAAATTTTTAAATTTTAACTTTAAAGTAATTAAGGGTATTATAGTTATTTAAGTATAAATGATAGTCAACTAAAGCTTTAAGGAAGGTAAGTATATCTTTTTTAAAATTTTTAATTTAAGTATTAAAGTCTTAAACCTCAAAATGAATGTGTTAAAACTCTCATTGAATTAAAGACCGGATGAATAATCTTTACAAAAGAATTTTTCATTTTTGTACGGTAAAGGGGTACTTAAGACTTTTTACTAAAACATTGGGTTAACCTTCAAAGGATTTGAGATGAGGCTCGAATCCTTGTTAGAGTTCTCTGGATGGTCTATCCGGCCAAAATTTAACAAACACAAACCGCTCCAAAATCGAACGAGGGGAGATGCAATTGCATTGGCAGTGAAAGCTTCAAAGTCTACACAGCTCAGACCTGAGATCTGAATCTCTGCAATCAAGATCTGAAACTCTAAACCGGAAATGGAAACGGAAAATGGAGACGACGGCGCGTCGCTGGCGTCTCTCCTCCCTCTCGCCTCCGTCTCTCAACAACCTTACGTCTCTGAACTTCTCTCGTTCACTCTTGATCGCCTCCACAAGGTAAAGCAGCATAGACTCTAAACATTTTGATTTCTTTCATACTTTAGTTAGAAAAAATTATGGAAGCTGACGAGTACAGAGCTTCGCAGTCGTCCAATTGGAGTTGCTTATTGATGAAATAATAGTGTAGTTTCTGGTAATTTTTGTGCTAGATTTACATTTTTATTGCTTCGATGAATTTCTTATGTTCTGTTAATTGATAGGAGCCGGAGCTTCTTCGTGTAGATGCGGAGAGAGTACAGAGGCAAATGCAAGAGGTGGCGGTGGGGAATTACCGCGCATTTATAGCTGCAGCTGATGCATTGCTCGCGATTCGAGAAGAAGTCTCTTCTATTGATAAGCATCTTGAGTCTCTGGTATTCAAAATTATTACTCATCGCATTTCTGGCTTATATATATATATATATTCACAATTTGTGATATTGATTTGTAGGATTCTATTTGGTATCAGATGTTGCATTATGGTTAGCAAAGTTGTGTTGAACTTTGAAGTGAGAAACTTACATGAAATAATACACTACATTTTGTGCATAAATGAGGATCTATTTAGTGTATTTTAATTTTGCTAGAAATCATGCATTGCATTGTTGGAAATATTGTCACTAAAGTACATCTTTTTTCCGCTTAATTTCTGTCATTTTATTTCCTGGCTTGTTTAAAATGAATAATTTTTGTGGCAGCTAAAATTTGAGGTGAATGTTAATGTCTTAAGGATGAACTTCATAAAAAATGTGAAATAAAGTAGTGACAAGTGTAATATATTTTATTCCAGACTACCTGGTGAAGCACAAAATTACTATCATCTGACCATGTAGAAAAAACAAAAAATGCAGTATTCATGAAGCGTTGTGATGCAGTAACTGCTTGAATCCTAAAGAGACCGAGAACATGGCTCAAAATAAGAGACTTTTGGCGTATTTATAGATACTTTATGTATAAAAATATATTTTGATACACAATTATCTTCTTTTGCAGATAACTGAAATCCCAAAACTGACATCTGGTTGTACAGAATTCATTGAATCTGCTGAAGAGATTTTGGAGAAAAGAAAGATGAACCAAACTCTGCTAGCAAATCACAGTACTTTGCTTGACTTGCTTGAAATTCCTCAGCTTATGGACACGTATGTGTTTAACAAATTTATTCAAGTTATTTATTATATTGAATCGATTGCCAACATGACAAAATTATAAGGTTACTTTTCAAAATCCTTCATGCATTTCAACTGTATAACAGTTGGCCTTCAAGTTAATTTTTATCTTTTTGGAGTATTCTTTAGAAGGAAAGCATCCTACTAGTACATATGCTATTCGTTGCATCATAGGGGTGTGCTTTGGTCAAAGCCATCATATAATGGCCAGATTTACTGTTTTTGGAGTTGTTAATGTCCATGGAGTAGGGAGTTCCTTGTTTCTTGATTTTCCTAGAGATGCAATACACCAGGAACCTGTATGTACTGCATATGTAACAACTGTCTCTTGTACTAAACATTTGACAAGTTCAAATCCCATCCTGAACCTTTTTGGTGAATGAATTTTGTATACAAGTTGAGCACATAGAAGCTTTTAATAGTGAATGAGAGACCAGTATTTTGTAAATTCAAGATATTACTAATTAATTGAGGATGTAACTGACTGTAATTTCAAGTTTATACTGAGCTATAAGGAGATCTTGGATGCTTGCTGTAAATCTTGTTGGAGCTCATGTGATAGAATTTATTATAACGATGTCTGATGGACCTAATTGGAGATGTTGATAGTGGTGACTGTTCTATGGTCTTATTGTAAGGCTTACTTATACAATTTCTTTATTGCTGATTATCAGGAACATGGAAATTGCTTTGGTTATTTATTATTTGCTTATACGGAATTTATCTTTGTTTTTGGCCAGTTATTCATCTTCATGATTTATTATATTAATTCATGTAATAGAGATTCCTTTATCAAGATTTGTGTGTGGGTGTGTGTGTCTGTGTCTGCTGACCTCACTGTCAATTTTCTTTGAAAACAAATGTCGGTTTATGATGTCTAAACTTTGTTGTCTTTATTGAAGCTCATTGTTTTTCCTCTTTTTTTAGATGTGTAAGAAATGGAAATTATGACGAAGCTCTTGACTTAGAAGCATATGTTTGTAAACTTTCGACCATGCACCCCAAGTGAGTTTTTGTGTTATTTTCTTGTCTATTAATATATCTTTTGCTCAACTTTGTTAAAGTTGCTTGTTAAGACACAATTTTTCCCCTTTTAAAGGTTACCTATTATTCAAGCACTGGCTGCAGAAGTTAGGCAGACAACCCAATCTCTTCTTTCTCAGCTTCTCCACAAACTTCGTTCTAATATCCAGGTATCATGCAGTAATTATGTTACATTGATGGAACTTGACTTGTCTCGGTGCATGTGTTGGAATCTTATTCATTTTTGTGGATGTATTTGTTTCTTGCAGTTACCAGAATGTCTCCGAATCATTGGATATTTACGTAGAATTGGAGTATTTAGTGAATATGAAATGCGTTTACAGGTAAAGTTCGCCAAAAATATTCTTGCTAGTTTCTATTTTCTTCTCTCTCTGTCTCTATTGAGTTGCTTGTGTGCTTTTCGTGGGTAGTCACCTTTATATGCCGGCATCTGATAATGATTCTTTGTGTTTCAGTTTTTGAGATGCCGAGAGGCCTGGCTTACTGGAATTCTTGAGGATCTGGACCAGAAAAATGCTTATGAGTACTTGAAAGGGATGATAAACTGTCACAGAATGCATCTTTTTGATGTTGTTAACCAATATAGAGCAATATTTGCTGATGATACTTCAGGAAGCGAAGAAAATTATGATGGCGGCCTTCTTTTCAGTTGGGCCATGCATCAAATTACCTCACACCTTAAGACTCTTAAAATCATGCTCCCAAAGATAACTGAGGGTGGATCTCTGTCAAATATTTTGGATCAATGCATGGTGAGAATATTACATTATAGCTTTCCATACATGTGCTTTCTCCGTTTGCTTCAAGCATTTGATGGGAATATTTGCATAATAAAAATAATATTTGCTTGAGTTTTTTTTTCCCCTTTTTTCATTACAAAGCTATTCTTTTCACTGTTGCTTTCCTTAAAATTGTAATGATTAATTCTAAGTTTCCTGCATCCATCAGCAAGTTTTAGGATTATATTTATTTGTAGGCATGGTAATTCTGTTGAGTATAAAGTGAGACTGCATTCAACGACATTAGAAATTCCAATTGCACCCAGTACTTGATGACGATCTTGCTCTTTTGTGTTGTTGGCAGTATTGTGCTATGGGCCTTGGTTGGGTTGGGCTGGATTTTCGGGGCTTGCTTCCATCACTGTTTGAAGAGTATAGCAACATTTTCTTTTTTTTCTGTGTCCTGCTGTATCTTGATTCGTTTATTAAAATTTGATCTGATTATTAAACTCATTGGTTGTTTTACAGGGCAGTTCTCACCTTATTCTCAAAGAATATGAGTACAGCAGTTGAAAATTTTGAGGTATGGTCAAGTGGTAAATTTTGATTATATACTGGAACAAAAGTCTATAGTTCAACTCTACATTAATTTACAAATAATAGGCCCACTAGGATTTTGGCTTGTCTTTGAAGCAAGCACTGCTTTATTTGGTGATTGTAATTTGTGGTCTTTACTCCAGTTAGTTTTGGATTCACATCGTTGGGTTCCACTACCAGCAGTTGGCTATCCATCCAATAGTGTTGGTGAAGACAGTCAGGAGGATGTGACTCCGCCATCTTATCTAATGGAACATCCACCTCTTGCAGTTTTTGTTAATGGTAAATTTAACTTTTATTCCCCACTTATTCAAATAACTGTGGTAAATCTCCTCTTCTCAACCAAATTCTCTATCTCAGATCAGTTTCTTCCACCTCAACGTCCAAGTTTATTTGTGGTGAATTTTGACCATAAATGGTTTATAGGTTCATTTGTTCAATTGTCTGGCTTGGAGTTTATGTTCAAAAGTCATATCAATCTTTATGTGGTAGCTGGGCTAACTTAATGTGGCAGCGATTCCAACCCTATTCGAGATTTAATATTGCTACAAAATCTGGATTACTTTTGTTTTTGACTTCCACTGAAAATTGTCTGACACCTTGTTCAAAGGAGAAAAATTCAGATTCCTGAATTAGAGAAGTAGCAATGCTTGGAATTAAAACTTTGTATTTTTCCACAATCGCTGATTCAAATCCTTGAAGTTCTCTTTTAAAAAGGTCCATGATGTTTGTGACTAAATTGATAGTTACTCTTGATTATTATCTTTGATTTGTTAATATAAGCTGTTAAGTTTTCAAGGATTACTTGTCTCTGAGGCATTGCTCTCTGTGGTGATTGTAGGTGTTTCTGCTGCAATGAATGAGTTACGACCATGTGCTCCGTTGAGTTTAAAAAATGTGCTTGCTCAAGAATTAATTAAAGGATTGCAGGCTGTTTCAGACTCGTTATTGAGGTACAGTGCAACTCGGATGCTTAGAGAAAATGAGTCTGGACTTTTCCTTTCGCTCTGTCGAGCATTTATAGAGGTAATATCTTTATTAATGTTAATTAGTCATCTGCAAATTGTGTCCATAGACCTTCTCAATCACATTCTTATGAATCTGTCTCTTTGCAGGTTGCTTATCCACACTGTGCTACATGCTTTGGGCGTTGTTACCCTGGTGGAGCTGCACTTATCATGGATGCAAAGAGTTTGTATGACGGAATTGGCCGCCTATTGGCACACTCTACTTCCAGAAATCTCCCAAAACCATCTAATAATGCCGAAGAAAAGAGCATATCAGAAAATGGTGACCTCCCGGTGGTCGAAAATGGAGTTACATCTGCTGCTGAAGAAGCAGAAGGTAGCAATGAGGACAGAAAGGAGCAGCCAAGTAGCCCCAAGCAAACTGAGGAATACCGGGAAGCATGAAGCACCTGTATATGTTGAATCAATTATGTGAAAGTCCCCAGTATTTAGTTTTCATTTGGTGCGTGCTCCCTATTCTTTTCATTTCAATTTTCTTTTATCATTTCTCCATTTCTTTTACAATTTTTTTGTAATTATTATCTCAGCTGATGCTCATTACAATGTTATAGAAATTTGGTATCATAAAATGAAGAGGTAGAAAATATAGCAACAAAACAAGGCTTAAGCAGAACAGTAACAAGGGTTACCTGAGGTTCATGTTATGTAATAATATTAATGTTAGGCTATTTTTACTTTTAAGTTAGCCGTTAAACTATATATTCGAGCAATCTCATAAATCTAAACATAGCGTTTGTATTATAATGTTGTAGCTTTTTCTTAATTATTATTTTTAGTTTCTGTAACGTTTTTCAGCCGTTGCTCCCCTTAAATACCCGTCTGACTGAAAATGTAAGAATTTTTTTTCTACGAAAAAAAAAAATTGCTTTATTCTGCCGTCCTATTTTGGTATGTAGCTTCTTTTTGTTATTTATATGTTTAGTAGTTTGTTTCTTATTCTGTAGACGTGTTTGAATAAAGCGAATTAAACAAATAGGTGATGTTGAATTCAGTGCAGGCAAAAACTTTGATAGTATCGATTGCGTATTAAATAAATTAGGCGATGCTGAAAACATGGAAGCCAAAAATCTTGGTATAATCTTTCATGTTTGCACAAGATTGTGAAAAATGAAATAAAAATAATAAAATTTAAAATTTAAACATTAACAAATAAACTAATAAAATCACGGTTTTATTAATAAAACCAAAAAAATTAAAAAAATTCATTTAGTTATTTGATATTACACATCTTCAAATTTATTATTTTTATAAAAAATTAAATAATTAATTATTTACGTGTGATGAATAATTTTAAAAATATAAAAAATTATTATGATGATAATATTTTAAAATAAATTTTATATTATTGTTTACATAGATGTCATCCACTAGGAACGCATACATTTTTTATCAATACTGAGTCAGAATTAAACACAATATCGTTATTCTAATATTAGATAATCAACTCAAAAACTTAAATATTAACTCAAAAATTATTATTAGTATTTAAAGATAATTTTAATTAAAAATAAGAACGATGCAACTCTTTCATCCATCTCGATAAATTTAAGTTAAAAATGAAGAGCATGAACCACGTGAATGAAATTAAAAAATAAAAATAAAAATTGATACATGCCCCTGAAGTTTAGGAAAATAATGAAAACTCCAGAGTTTGGGTTTACCCATGAAAAACCAAACCTTATCTCATATTACACGAGCTTAGGATACACGGAGAGCGAAAGTAAGTTAATTTGATCATATAGGGTTTATATAATTTTTTTCCTTAACTTTTGGTAAAATAATAAATTTAGATATAACTTTTATATTTTTAATAATTTAATTTTTACTATCTAAAGGGTGATAATTTGAATTCACGTATCGCATTTATATTGCGTCAAATAAAAATATAATAGATTTTAGATTAACTCAAATTTAATCTATTCAATAATTGTATTAAGAGTTAAAAACGCTAATTTTACTTGATTGTTAAATAGGATTAAACGAATATAATCATGTCACTTGCTTAATATTTTTTTTATATGTTTTGAAAATATTTATTATACTATCTACTAAAATATTAAAAAAATTATTGTAAATAAAATTAAGTATTTTTAAAATATGAAAAATATAAATAAACTATTTAATAATAAATGAGTTAATATGACATAATTATTTGAATATTAAATTATGCCATAAACATATCCATATGTCGAGATCTCTATTTTTATATCGACACAATTTTTAATCATATTATATTGCGATAACTTATTTATTAATTATGTAATTTATTTTAAGCTAAACTCATTTATTCGCATCAAATTTGTGCCAAATTTCCAAATTACTGTCCTTATTATTATCCACAATGTATTATCCTACTTGACTAAGATATTAAAATTAAAGGACAAAAATATTATTGTAAAAACCTCTAATAATGAGTTGGGTTAAATCTATCAGAAAATAAAAGGTTTAGGAACATTAATAAAATATTAAAAGAAGAAAATTTTAAATAAAATATAAATAATAAATTATAATACATGGCTAAATTGGTGTCACAGCTTAAATGATAGAGGACACCTTATTTTGAGTAGATTTTCATATTATTTATAAATATAATATGTAATATTTTAAAAAAATTAAAGAATTTAAGAAACTAATAAAATTAAGGAATTTAAGAGATATTTGTCAAGATTCATTTTTCGGTTAATATAACGGCAGACATCATAATAGCATTTATCTAAGATTAAAAAAAATTAAAATATTTACGAAGTACTTGTCTATATGATCAAACTTTAGAGATGTCTAATAATTCTTTCAAATTTAAAGGATATTTGCTATTTTCTCAAATTTCAGGGGTATACAGCAATATTTCAAAAAATAAGATCATGGCTAGCCGGTGACGTTGTTCTTGGGAATTTTCCCTTCATAGACAATTTTAAAATTTTTACTCCAAAATTCAATAACAGTTCAGACAATCTCCCATAAATTCCTCAGTCGTCAGCGCTTTTTCATTTCAAAGTAACAGTTCAGACAATCTCCCATAAATTCTTGAGTCCTCAGAGTTTAGTCACCATCATAATTACTTGAATCCTGAATTCCCCCATGAAGGTTTCAGTGTCGCAGACAATCATGGAAATGCCCACCAACACTGAACAACCGCCATCTGATTACATTGTTAAAGAAACCAAATTTGGGTCAATTGAATCTTCCCCACCGGTTGGTCCTTTTCCAGTCATTGATATGAGTCTCTTTTCCCAGTCTTCATCTCAAGAACAAGTTGAACTTGAACTCCACAAGCTTAGATCATCTCTTATCTCCACCGGTTGCTTCCAGGTTTTGATTCTTCTTTCTCTTACTTAAAATGGAAAACTTTTTCTTCCTGGGATGTCAATCAGATGGGATCAGATATAGGGTATTGATAATACGGTGATTAATTAATACCTTAGCATTTTGTTTGATTGTTCAAATTGTTTTGAGTTGCAGACAATTGGTCACGGGATGTCAGATTCATTTCTGGATAAGGTTCGTGAAGTTGCATTGCAATTCTTTGCGCTGCCCATAGAAGAGAAACAGAAATATGCTAGAGCTGTTAATGAGGCAGAAGGGTATGGGAGTGATAGAGTGGTCTCTGAAAAACAAGTTCTTGATTGGTCTCATCGCTTGTCCCTAAGGGTTTTTCCAGAAGACAAAAGGAGGCTGAATCTTTGGCCTCAAATTCCGGCTGAATTTAGGTATTACGATCTATTTTCTTTGCCTTATACATTTAATCCTTGCATATAATGTTTTGAACACCATTTTCTGTTGTGATGAGCCAGTTTTGTTTGAGATATTAATCATGGTAATTAAGAAAAACAAAAGAAGAATTTTTTTCATTTAACAAATTGAAGTGTATAGAACATTGGAGATTAATTCTTAAAAATGCTTTGACTTCTAAATTTTGTTGTCAATTTATGGATGGAGAAGAGACTTCTAGTTGAGAAGTGAGCTAAGAAAATCTCCAATAAACACTATTCAAGCCGTGTTTTAACAAATCTCCACCTTGATTTGAATCAAGCCGACCTCCACGCTAGATATCTGGATAAGATATTGAAAATTTTCAATCAATAGTAGCAAATATTACATAACTTTGGGGAATGCTTGATGTCGTATTGATTGGTTCATTTGATTACTTTTCAGGGATGTCTTAGATGAATATGCTAGAAAGATCAAGATTGTAACACAAGTTCTGTTCAAGGCAATAGCAAAGTCACTGAAATTGGAAGATAATAGTTTCCTGAATCAGTTTGGGGACCGAGCTCTAATGCAAGCTCGGTTTAACTTCTATCCACCATGTTCAAGGCCTGATTTAGTTTTCGGAGTTAAACCACACACAGATAGATCAGGAATTACAGTTCTCCTGCAAGTTAGAGAAGTCGAAGGTCTACAAATTCGCATGGATGGTAAATGGTACAGAGTTCCTGTAATACCTCATGCTCTCTTTGTCAATATCGGTGATCAGATGCAGGTAAATCATTTTGCTAACCTTTGACATCAACTGCAGGGCTTCTTTGTAAAAAGTGGTATAATCCAGGTTGTTCTAATATGGTTGCAATGCAGATTATGACCAATGGGATATACAAGAGCCCAATGCACAGGGTGGTAACAAACACAGAGAAGTTGAGGCTATCGGTAGCCACGTTTATCGAACCAGAGCCAGAAAATGAGATAGGACCTGTAGATCAATTGATAGATGAGCAAAGACCAAGAATATATAGAAATGTGAGAAATTATGGTGCTATCAATTATGAGTGCTACCAGAAAGGGTTGGTTGCACTTGACACTGTTAAAGTCTAAGCCTTTCTGTTGCTTCCCCAGCTAAATGTGATGCTAATGGGAGCTTCAATCCTTACTAAGACCTCTATCAGTAATAAATTTGAACACTGTTTTCAGATATTTCCTTAATTATATGTAATATATGATCAGTATTGCCTTTGGTGTAATAAGGTCTACGAGTCAGCCTGATATTTCAATGCATGTTGCTGAGAAGAAAACCTTGAGAATGAACCATTGCATTTAGAAATTGCGATTTGTTTAGTTCACACTTTTAATATAGTTGTGATATGAAAATTATACTATAATATATTATTGATACTTTTGTATAATATATAATACGAATAGATGACAAATCGAAGAGACGAAGTAGGCAAAGATCTTTCAATTCGAAAGTCATTCTTAAATTAATTGCTTTGTAATAACTCGAAAATAAGTGTACCCTTATGTTAATTTTGGTTATAGGAATCTTTTAGTCCAAATAATATGAGATTTTACAATTTTAAATAAATTTTTGTTAGGAAAATAACTAAAAATATTTTCATTTTATAACAAAAATTTAGAAAATATTCTCTTCAAAAAAATTCATTAAAAAAATGTTTCATTTTAAGTCTTTTGGACCAAAATACCTCTGATATTTTAAATTATCAAACTTAACTTTAAGTATTAACACTCTTGAGTTACTGTAATTATTTGAAACTAACACTCTCGAATATACAATATGAAAATAGTATTTTCAAGTACTGTAACAACGTGAAAGTAATACTTTCGATTTATTAAATTATTCGAAACTAGCACTTTTAAGTATGTATTGTAAAATTAATATTTTTGAGTTATTGTAGTTACTCGGAATTAGCACTTTCGAGTTATTATAGCTTAGGGATGGCAAAAAAATCCGGGCTCGGCTCGGCCCGGCCTGGGTAAACTCAATTTTTTAGGGTCGAGTTTAACTTGGTCCTAAATATAAACCGGGTCGGGCCCGAACCGAGTTAAATTCGAATTTTTTCCGATCTTAAAAAAAATTGATGTCGGGTTTAGGCCAAGTTTTTAAAAATTCGGCTCAGACCCGGGTTTATTTTTTATACATTTAACCCGATTTGTAATACAAAAATATAAAAAAAAAATTTTTAAAACCCGCTTTTTGACTCGGCCTAGTCCGGGTTCGAGTTTTGATCTGGTCTGATTTTATTAAACCTGGGTCCTGATCGGGTTAAATGTATAAAAAATAAACCCGTTTCTGGGCCAGGTTTTTAAAATCCCGGCTCGAATTCGAATTTTTGCCAAACCTAATTATAACAACTCAAAAGTATTTTACAAATTTTGGGTATATTTTAATCCAAACGTGTATAAAAATGATATTTTTAAATAAAATTATATAAGGTGGGTATTTTTTAAATTTTAACTATGAAATGAGGGTACTTTTAGTTATTTCCCTTTTTATTAGGGTTTTAACCAAAAATGCCCCCATTATATAAAGAAAATTCGAAAATGCCCCCCAACCAAATGTTCATTCACAACTGCCCCTTTTTCTCTCAATTGGACCGAATTGCCCTCATACCCCCTTGAAACAGAAACGAAATACAACTACGGTTTCGATTGTCGTCACATTCGAGCGATTTCACCTCACATACGAGTAACCAAAGACATCCCACAATTGCAGTTTGAAGACAATCGGAGATTGTTTGACGGCGACAAATAGCGGCAGAAAATTTCCGGCGGCTCCTTGCGATAACAGGTTAGGGTTTCATTTTCCAGTCGAAAATTGCATGATTATATGTATAAATTTGGGTATTTTGCATGAAATAGTTGTTAGATATGTTAGGATGTAATTAATTTGGTAAATAATTGAGTGAAATGTTGGCATTGATGGGGAGTCTGGCAGAATTTTGTTAAATAAGGTGTCGGCAAGAAAACCTAGCAAACTTTCGAGTCGTGTTTACTCGAAAGTATATTTATTACACGACGCGAAAGTTTGCTGGATGTCTTAACTCGAAAGTACATCAAATTGTGTTGCATTGTGGAGTGTACTTTTGAGTCGTGTGTTTGCCTGTACTTTCGCGTCGCATGTTTTCCTATAGTTTCGAGTCGCTTATTTGCATATACTTTATAGTCAAGGTATTTTTCTACTTTCTAGTCAAGGTATTTTCTACTTTCTAGTGAAGGTATTTTCTTGTTTCGAGTTATGTTATTTTCGAGTCATGGCTTTATCCTAGTTTCTAGTCACATTATGTTTTATAGTTTCGAGTGTTTCAATAACTTTCGAGAAAAACAGAATGCTTTGATTTTGCAGCATAGTTTTGGTTTGAAATGATGAAATATTGAAATAATGAAAATTTTATTTTGTTTTGATGCAGTTAGTGATGGTGACAGTTAGCAGTACATTAAAAACAAAGAAGGCGGATCATTTTCCAACCATGGTGACAATGTTGTCTAAGTGTAAAAAACTGAGTGAAATTTTGGGAAAATTGACAAAGAAACAGTAGCGTATATTCAAGCAGAGCTGCTTAGGACACTTTTTGGATTTGCAGTTTTTGGGCTTTTCAGGGAACCTAGTGCATAAAATCTTATTGCACGAGGTTGAGATAGATAGGGATGAGCAGGAGATGTGGTTTCTAATCGGAGAGACACCCATGAGATTCTCTCGTATAGTGTTTGCATTGATTACTAGGCTTACATTTGGGCCATACCCGGCAGTTTCTGTAGACAGTCATAGGCTTCAAGACTTGTATTTTGGAATCAAGCCTACCCCTAGCCTAGATGACATTGACAGTGCATTCTATGCACTTGACTTTACTGCTATTGATGATATGGACACAGTGAAGATAACACTCTACTATGTGCTTGAGCATGTGGTGATCGGACGAGCTGGGAGATATCTTATGGATTTATGGTTGATGGGCTTAGTTGATAACTTGGATGAGTTCAACAAGTATCCTTGGGGCTCAGTTTGTTGGCGATACACTTATAAATCATTGAGTCGAGCTCTGAGAGGGCAGGTTGCCCATTACCGAGTCAAGTTGGCAGAGGCAAAGGCAAAGGGTAAGAGTGTTTCAAGCACATATAATCTTGACGGGTTCCCAGTGGCATTCTAGGTATTCTTGAAAGCTTGTACATACTTACTTTTAATTTACTAATTAATTTACTATGATGTATGATATATACTTGGTTTGATTTGTTGGTTTGTTTGGTTGGATATATTTGTTTGTGTTTTATGTTGAAAAAGTATTGGTTGGTGGTAATTGTGGTGATTATATGCAAGATTTTAAATTTTGGGATCTCCTGGTTATAAAGGAGACTCTGTCTGATTTTTTTAAAAATATTTTTTGTTATAATTATGTTCACAGATCTGGATATACGAGGTTTTACCCAATGTTGGCAGGCAGTTCGCACGATGCACAAACCAACGCCTGCCACGGATGTTGAGATGGATGGCAGCAACAAAGAACATCCGCGATGGGATGCTTAGGACACACGTTTTAAGCCTATCTACGGTATAATATTCAATACTTAATAATTTTTGTTGGCCTAGTTTTACATGATTAACTTTTGTTTTGAATCACATTGATGGAAAATAATTTAACGTATAACTTGTTCTTGCAGCCACTGATTGTACGGCAACAAATTGATCCTATTAAGGAGGAGCGGAGGCAGCCGTATTACTCACAGGTGGTTAGATTCCTAGGTGTAGATGAGGGGGAATACGAAGGGACTATTTTTATGGATGACCAAACCCCAGCAGAGATACCGAGCCCTTCAGTCGAGGCCGCTGACATGTCTCCTCCTATCATTCGAGACACGGCTGAGACAGCTACTCCCATTCCACCCGCAGATGTAGACCAGACAGGCACGACATTTCCCACTCCAGGCAGACCTAAGAAGGTATTGAAATACTCGAAAAATGGTTGTGATATGGATGAACCATAGATAAGTTGAGCAGTCTAATGACTAATTATTTGTTATCTTTTATAGCGTCCATGGCCTCGTCGTCCTTCGCGGCATACCGAGTATCACAAAGAGCTATTCGGCGATGACCCAGATGATCGTGCAGCTGATACCCATGCTGATCCCCCTCCTTAGAGTCATGATGTTCTTAGTCGTCTCGACATGCTTCGAGTTGATTTGCAAGTGTTTAGTGCGAGGCATGACACATCATCGCAGCAGTTATTTGATAGCTTGCATACATTGATCCAACATATTCGAAGGATAGTGCCTCCAGATGACAGGCGGGATGGCCAGGTTAGTATTTACCTAGTGTACTGACTTTAACTTTTTTTGTTGTGTGTTTTATTAATATATCTTTCACAAGTATTGTAAGTTTAACTAATATTTATGTCCAGGTCGACGCTCATAGGGGTACCAGTGCCCATGTTACTAACCTACCTCGTTTGGACGACCAGGCACGATTCTGTCATGTCTACCGGAGGACGACTTCTTGTCGGCCTGCATATGCCAACCCAATCAGGCAGCAATTGGGTGGGCTAGTTAGGAGTTGGCCACAGTATGGGCCAGGATCTCAGATGTCTCCTTTGCGTCCAGTTCCGGATGCCCTATTCAGTCAGTTCCTTCGGTGGATTGCTACCCCAGGTGCTTACATAGAAGGCGAGACAGGGAGATTGACACCGTCCTGGATTAATGGTGTCTTCGAGGCAGGGCAATGGCTGGATGACGGCGTAAGTGATATTTTGTTGTTGTTTTATTTCCTAATATTGTTTTAATCTTCATCAACGACATCGTTCTTTTTGTAACAACTTATTTATAAATACAGCATATCAGTGAGTATATTGCCATGTTATCGCATCAGCAGCTAGTTTGCAGAGAGATGGTCCCACAGCATTGGACTGTAGCGTCCCCTCACCTCTACGTAAGTCTTTGATGAATTTCTTTTCCTAAGATTATCTACTCATTATTTGATTATTTCCTTATTACAATGTCATTTCAATTTCTTATTTCCATAGACTGCGCTTCAAGTTACATACACAGGGTACCTATCAGGAGCATTGGCCGAGGGCACTTTTTACCCGAACTCGGACATAGAGTCCTTCGTGATGGGACGACACTGCAGGCTACACAGGGATTGGGTCCAGTTGGATGTTGTGTACTTGCCTTTGAGTCTGGGCGGTGATCATTGGGTAGCCTGTGGGATCCATTTTCGTCGCAGAGAGATCACGGTCTATGATTCTCTTCCCTCTGCCCATGAGGATGCTGATATCGACTCTGCTATGCAGCCGTTATGCATCTACATTCCCTACTTGCTGCATCAGATTGGGTTTTACAGGTATCGCACTGACATGACTAAGCGTCTCACGCCTTTCACTTTCATTCGACTGAGGCAGGGCATACCACAGCAGCGTTCAGATTCATGGGACTGTAGGATATTCACTTGTATGTTCATACAGTACTTAGAATTAGGGCGTCCGTTCGATTTTGGACCAGAGGACGGTGTCCATATGAGGACTAGAGTCGCAGTAGATTTATGGGCGGGACAGTTATTGTAGTATATAGATTTTATTCATTTATTATAGTGTATCCATTCTATTCATTTTTATATTGTTATTACATATTTTTGTAAATATTAAATGCAAATCCGATTACATAAAAAAACTTTAATGACAAATATAATCAAATATGGTACAACAAGTTGAAATTATATTATGACTAATTGGCTAACTAAAAAAAAAAGTTACATTCTGGAAAACTAGAAAGTATACTTTCGAGTATGCTTGAAATTAAAAAAAACTAGAAAGTACACTTTCTAGTTCAATGAAACTAGAAAGTACACTTTCGAGTTAGTGAAAATTAAAGCATACTCGAAAGTGTATTTTCTAGTTTTCCAAAATGTAACGTTTTTAATATATAAAAGGGAAATTTTCACATACCTCCCCTGAGGTTTGCCAAAATCACAGGTAGAGGGAAAGTATGACGTAATTCACACTTACCTCCCCTCTTACAGTAATTCCATTTAGTTGACCGTGCGTTGACCTACTAAAAAAATCAAAAAGTCTAAAATATCCTTAACCAAAAATTTTTAGTTATTAATGTTTAATTATTTTATTTTTAATTGCTAAAATTCAAAAAATAAAAATGAAAATAAAAAAATACTTTCTAATAATATTTTTTTAATTCACCAATGAGAAAAAAGAAGACGAATATTAAATTAAGGGATTTTCACACTCTCAAATTATATACTTGAATTAAATATATCTTGATATGTTTTATAATGTATATAATTTGAGAATATGAAAATCCCTTAATTTAGTATTTGTCTTCTTTTTTTTCATTGGTGAATTAAAAAAATATTATTATAAAGTATTTTTTTATTTTTATTTTTATTTTTTGAATTTTAGCAATTAAAAATAAAATAATTAAACATTAATAACTAAAAAATTTTTGTTAAGGATATTTTAGACTTTTTGATTTTTTTAGTAAGTCAACGCACGGTCAACTAAATGGAATTACTGTAAGAGGGGAGGTAAGTGTGAATTACGTCATACTTTCCCTCTACCTGTGATTTTGGCAAACCTCAGGGGAGGTATGTGAAAATTTCCCATATATAAAATTGTGAAATGGTATAATCATATATAAACTCTAACAATTTGAACATGATACAGTCAAAGAAAGTCTAACAACTTTGCCATAATTGGAAACTATAAATGAAAGTCACTGCATCGGGTTAAGTGGAATCGGATTTCGACATGTCGCGCGGTTGTGACCGATTTGTAAACAACGAGAACACCTTCGCTGAATCACATCTTCCCCAACATAAGGGATTCGTTGCTTCCTTGGTCTACCAGCAGGCAGGCGTTGTCTGGGTAGGTTTACGGTAATTCCTCGTACAATGTCAAGAACCACCCAATCAACATCATTACCAATCGGGTTAATAGGCTCCGCATAGGCTGTGACCCAAGTGTTAGTGGTGTAGTAATGCGAGCATAGTGAGTAATGAAAGAGGCGAATATGTCGACAAGCGGCTCAAGAATGGCTACATGGTAATTGTTGGATGTCAAGGTACTTGCAACTGCATTGCTTCGCCCGTATGTCAACGACCTCAATATTTTCTTGTTCCCTCACTTCGAATTCAAAACGTGAAACAGGATGTACGGTCATGGTACGTGACAACTCAATCTGCTGATTTAACTTCGCTTGGGCTACCTCAGTTAAGTATCCATCTCGGGCAGTAGCTAACTCTCTACGTTCATAGAACCACCGTTGTACTAACGATCTTACAAACTCAGCCAAAGGAATGATGGGCAGAGCACGAGCATGTCTAAGCACGGAGTTCATACTCTCAGCTATGTTAGTGGTTTGCCTAGATGGAAACCGTGCCCTCGCCCACCTATATAGTCCAACCTCATCTTCCAAGTACTTTACTGCTTCTAGATGCATGATTCTGAGACTGTCCATATATTTAGCAAACTCACTTTCACGGTACGCATCAGCGACCTTGAAATAAGTAGCAAGGAACGTGTCTATCTTATGTTGGCGCATCTTGTATTTAGCCTTCAAATTGCCGGAAATATGATAAGTACAAAAACCATGAGTTGCCTCAGGAAAAATAGAGTTTATCCCCTTCAATACGCTGTTGTGTCGATCTGAGATGAAAACCAGATTCTCAATTGTCCTAATAATATCCCTCAACTTAAGCAAAAACCATTCCCACGAAGCATCATTTTCAGAATCAGCAATATCAAAGGCCAATGGGTAGATTTGGTCATTCACATCTTGGGCAGATGCTATAAACAATATACCTGAAAATTTACCTTTCAGAAAAGTACCATCAATGGCAATAACAGGCCGAATGGTGTTGCGAAACCCTCGAATACAAGGCCCTAATGCCATAAAAAAGTACAAAAAATGGTCTTCATCATCTGTTTCAATTGCCGTCACAGTCCCCGGATTTTTATCCTCCAACACACGACAATATACGGGGAGTCCCTTAAACGACTCAGCCGGATCTCCGCAGACGATTCGCAATGCTACCTCCTTACTACGCCAAGTTTTTGTGTATGGAAGACGAACCCCATATTCGCTTTGGATATCATCCTGAATATTTCTCGGAGTGTAAATTCGACTGACATCTCTGAACTTATCTTTTATAAGTTCCCCAATTAATCGACTGCTTGCTTGTCGATGCCCATCTTGCAATTGCATATTTTCACATGTATGTATTAAGTCAATGCGAGTAACACAGAAATATTCATCACAGTTATTCTTAGTCGCCCGTACTCGCCATTTACAACCATTGTCAACACACTTTGCAACGAATCGAGTCATATCAGACTTGCAAATCTTGTATTGAAAGTGATTTCTAATGGCCATCATGCTTAATCTATCTCGCAATTCTTGTTTGGTGCTATAAATCTGTCCAACAGACACATCCCCTGATCCAAAACTAGATAATGCATCACTTGGCATGTATGTAGATGGTGGAATTGGAGGCATCTCCTAGATGTATTGATTTGACGCTGATGGAATAGTCATTGAGCTATTTCTGTATGCACCACGAGCACCAATATCTTCTGTTGCCTCATATTCCTCTTTATCAACAATGTTTCTACCTCTATACTGATATTCATGATCATCGTATTGTTGTTTTTCTGGTCTACGGCAAGGGGGAGAAACACCTCTATCTGTAGTGGTTGCATCATCGCCAGGTTGAGGAACATTTGGCTCGACGTTATGAGGCTCTTCATTTTACATTGATGGAGAGTTGTATTCTTCAAACCTGGCCCTTGCATCTGTGTAATTGCACTTATTGTAAAATTGTGTCTGCTCTACCAAAGATGCAGGAATTGTACCGCCAAATTGATTACTTCCACCGGATGACCTGAATTGGGGCATAGTAGCTCCTGCTTCCTCTGTGCTTCGTTGTGAAAAACCTTGTGGCCTGGAATGCTCTCCACCATAAATTGGTTCTTTGGTCAGATACAGATAACAATGACCCCTTGCATTAATAAAAGCTGTGTTCGCAACATTCATAAAGGCGCGAAAACTAGATTCAGTGTTAATAGACATTGATGTCTGAGGCATTCCTAAAACTTGTGCACAATCAACAAAGATCGCTTTTGCTTTGATAGTTTCCTCAGTTGGATTAATCCCATATCCAGCATACACAATCTGCATGAATTGTTCATACGTTATGTTTCGATCAACAGAAAATGGCATCACTTTGCCACCGATATAAAGATCACCGCCGTTCGGAGTGCGTTCCCAATAACCTCTACACCGAGTAACTACTGTAATCAACAATTCCATAACTGCACCATAAAACCACAAAAATCCTGAGATTAGGTTTCTGTAAAACTCGAAAGTTCAATTTTCTACCTAACTCGAAACTTTACTAGAAAGTAACTTTCGAGTTATGTGCTTTCTCTCGACTCGAAAGTGACTTTCTAGCAAGAAGGCGAATTTTTTTGCCTTACTTTCTAGTTGTACTTTCGAGTTAAACAGAATTAGGATGTCCCTCCCCAGTTGAACGAACTGAGCATTATCCAATTTTCCCCAATTTACCACACTACATCTACTTACCTTTGCAACAAATCTTGTTATTTCACTCAATAATAGCTTAAGAATAAGATTTTGTTTAAAATCAATATAATGTATAAGTAGGAAGAGGAAAACGAAGAAGGTTGGAGAGTTTATTGTTTATGTGTGTAAAGAATAGGAAGAAGGAAAGAAGGAAAGAAGAAGAAAATGGAAGAAGAAAATGAAGGAAGAAAGGGTATAAGGGCAATTCGGTCTAAATGAGAGAAAAGGGGACAGTTTTGAATGAAAATTAGCTTGGGGGGTATTTTCGAATTTTTTTTATATAACAGAGGCAGTTTTGGTTAAAACCCTTTTTATTACCTAGGGTTTTTTTTTTAAAAAGCTTTTTGTTACCTAGTTAAACCTGAGTAACGGTTATAGAGATTCAGATATATTGATTTTGGTTAAAATTACCGCAAATCTCTTAAACGGCAGCGTTTTCATGCAGCAAACGCAAAACCCTTCCTTCGTCTACCTCAGACTGTGTTGAGCGCAAAGAGTGCATCAATTAATTCAATTTTGCAGAAATAAGGTAAATTTTTTTCGATAATTTATCAAACCAGTCGTTAAGATTTTATGCTGTAATTTCAAGCTCTCGAATGATCTGAATCTTAATCCAATTCTTTCTATGTGAATAATTTTTCCCCAAAGGAAAGAAAGGGTTTATATATTGGGCAAAATGGAATCATCATCTAATACAGAAAATGCTGCAAATCATCAACATGAAGCTCCCAAGTTACAGATATACCCGACCCCTAACAGTGGGGTTTCGCCTTACTGGAGAGGTACTAAATTTTTTTCAGTCCACGTTAATAGATTGATTCAGGTTATTTTAAACTCTTGGTTCCTTTTTTCAACAGACAAGTACGAAAGAGATGCTAAAAAGTACTGGGATGTCTTCTACAAACGTCACCAAGACAGAGTGAGTCGCACTTTTTAAAATCAGACAAAAATATCCAGTTTTTTGAGTTTGATTTAGTTGTGTTTTTGCGCAGTTTTTCAAAGATCGGCATTACCTGGACAAGGAATGGGGGCACTTTTTCTCTGTGAGTGAAGAAATGGGTTTGTCTCTATTTCTAGTTCTGGTTAATGATTTTCTCTAATGACCGATTGATTAATTTTTTTTAATTTTCTTTTCCAGGGAGATGGGAGGAAAGATATATTAGAGGTAAATTTACTGTATATCATCCTTCAGGATTTACCACTATATATTGATTTTTCATGCTGTCAATGCACATATAACCAGCCTTCTCTTTGTCTAAGTTTGAATGCTTGTGATTATAGGATTATTTATTATTGATATGATTGGGAATTTAACACGAGTGCTTCCCTAAGTTGATTATTGCATTGAATAATCTTTTGAGTTTTTGGTCGAATTTGAATTTCTTCTTTTTGATGGTATAGTATAAACATTTTGATATCCTTTGTCATTCCTTTCTTACTCTGAACAATGATCATTTGGTGACAAATTTTATATTTGTGCGGCAAAACTGAAGAATACTATCATTCAGGATCTTAAGTTCAGCACTTAAAATTTTATAGCTATATAGGCTGAAGTTAATACATTTCAGATCAACTGAGACTCAATTGATGAGAAAAGGTTTGATTATTAGGGTTATTAGACTTTGGAAATAATCAGGCTGGCTATGGAAACTGTATGTTTGAAATAAAGAAAAGATAAAAGGATCAAGCCTTGGCAATTATCGTTCTTCATCCATTTGAATCAGGAGATGCTTCTGGGTCAATCTTGTGCTTTGGAGTAGTTGTTATTGATTGAGTAGATACAGATACTGCAGATGCTAATTTTGGGAACTGTTGAGTATAAATGTATAGGCCAATGGGAGACTTTCAGATTGTTCTGAATTATGGTGGACATCCACCCCCATGCAAAAGTTTTCTTTTGTTAATTCCGGCCTTTGTCAGTCAAAATTTTGCCTTCAGGAATTTATTACGAAAGCTATGCATGAAGTTGTTCTAGATTTATTTAAACTTGTAACTTGAGCTCACATATAAACCATGAACAAATTATGCACTATCGAAGGGAATTCCACCCTTAGCCAAGATCTCGTCTTGGAGTCTATTATCAAAACTATTAAAATTTAAATTGTTATAAGCCCTCAAAGAATTTTGAGAAACCATAATTCCATCTATCGGAATGAAATAACAACCATGCTTTCTTCTTGATGTTACTTTGATTTTTCTTCATCTAGTATTCCTCACGGAATTTTCCTGTTTCATTTTCTATCTTAGCTTATATTACGCAATACAGAAAGGTTTGAACTGGATATGCTTTAATCAATGTTTGTTTTTGCACGATATCTACTTACTCCATTAAGTCTGTATATTTGGGATTAAAACATCTGAGGTTGATTGCAGGTTGGCTGTGGAGCTGGAAATACTATCTTTCCTCTGATTGCTACATACCCAGATCTTTTTGTTCATGCATGTGATTTTTCACCACGTGCTGTTGACTTGGTCAAGGTTTGTTTTTCTTTCTCTTGCATTGGTCTGTAGTAGATAGTTAAGTTCAGGAACTCATTTGGAAGTTTGCTCTTATACTTTATTCACTCTTCTCAGCCAGTATAAGTATGGATGCAGTTCTTGATTTCATTTTATTATGTGTGTGATATCAATTAATAACTGTAGAACTGTTAATGATGGTGTGACGTGCAGTCTTCTGGGTTAAATCTTTTCAATTTAATTTCATGTGATCATTAGCTTGATGAACCATCAGTGCATGTTAACTTCCTTTTATTCTCAGAATACTGTTGACAATCTTTGGTAATGGATTCTGATATAACAGCGCAAATGCATTAGTGTCTCTATTATCCCAGATAGACAATGAAATGTTGACTGCTTGAATTATCTCTCTGTGGTCTTTGAAAAATCATTTAAGAGAAGGAAAAAAGAATAGAAACGTTCATATTTGTATGTTTTCTGAAACAAATCAATGATAGTGGTCTTTTCTTAATTTTTCAAATAAAATTTATTGGGGTTCTTCTCCATTAAACACTCGGTATAGGGATTATATTTTTGTTTATGTGTAGGAATTGCCTACTTCATCATACATTCTAACACTACCATGAAACAGGCATAAAAAATTGATTAGATAGTTGAAGAGAACAGTAATCTTTTGGACATGATTTGTTTGGCATGAGGGACTATGGTTGGTATCACAACTGTGTGATGTATGGTTTCTCATACCCATGGAAACTTTTGGATGCTTGCTATGTATGAGATTATAAATTATTTCAAGTTGTCAAGAAAAGTTAAAATCATAGCTTTTGCTTCTTCAGGTTTGATAATTCAACTCTCCATAAGTTTTTAGGCATTTCATAGTTCATCAATTTACCATTGAATGTATGATGTGATTTGCTTATGCTTGGCATGCATATTGACAAGAACATGTGGGTAATTTTGGTGGAAAATGTATTTTCCTTGGACCACAGATGATTTCTTTCTTTTTCTTTCTGCCCAATGATTGTCCTTGGTGTTCTATATAATATTAATTGCTGGATGAATGGTTGAATCTACAATTTAGTAGTTTATTTTTAATTAGAACTCTGGTATGAATTATTTCAATTTTTTTCTAATTGCAGACACATAAAGACTTCACAGAGAACCGTGTCAACGCATTTGTTTGTGACCTGACCAGTGATGACCTAAGCAAGCAAATATCCCCATCATCAGTAGATATTGTAACCATGGTATTTGAATGGCAGTTATGATTTATGGCAACTGTTAAATGATTTCTCGACATGGGCTTGGTCAAATTTGTTAATGCATAACTGCTGTCTCTAATTGAGGAACTTGCTCTTCTATTTGACCATTTGTTTGTGAATTTTTATTATTGCCCACCGTAGATAGCAGATTGCTTCCATACTAGCTGACCTGTTAAATAGGTTTTTGTGCTATCTGCAGTGTCTCCTGAGAAGATGCCTTTAGTCTTGCAGAACATTAGAAAAGTTCTCAAGGTAAGTGTTCATAGTATTTCCAATTTCAAATGTGTTTCAAAACTGAACTACTATGATTACATCCATGAATGAGATGCAACTCTTTCTCTTTTCCTTTTCTTTCCAGCCAAGCGGTTATGTGCTTTTTCGCGACTATGCTGTTGGTGACCTCGCTCAGGTTGATCTGCTATGTATTTCCTCAAAACTATTTCTTTTCGTTTCCTGCTAAGATTGATATGTGCCAGAACTCTTTATCTGTGTTCAGTTTCTTCTATTACTTACACATGATATTTTATATTTGCTCTTTGGTCAAATTTTGTTGGTGCATGTGAGTGTGATTTGCATGCAGTGAACACATGCCTACATATATACGTATTTGCCTGCAAGCATATAGTCATGTAGTTAAGCAAATACAGATATACACAGGTGATTATCATTATAGTTGGTTGCTTTAGTTAAACAAGTTATCATAGGTTTTACATTTTTAAAACATCGTAATAGTTATGATTGATTAGCAGAGTTGGCCATGTCTGTGTCACGTTTTTGTCCTTTTTTATTACTTGACCTCATGAGACCATCTCATGCCTTTTTTTGTTTTTTATATTTTGAGAAGAAGCTCAGAATTTTTTTCATTTTATGAGGAAAGAAGGTACAAAAGTGAAAATGTGTCCACAAAGAAAGGCCAAAATGAAAAAAAATAAATCAGGAGGAAAATAATCTATACAAAATAGAAATATATGAGTGTCCTGCTTTAGATCAGAATAGTTAGGTATGTTTAGCTTTAGTGGGATGGATAACTTAACTGAACTAATCATTGGTCAAAATATATTCTTTTCTCTTCAATACGTTAGTTGGAAACTTTATACTAGACTAACAAACCTCTCACCTTTTACCTATAATTATTTGCAAAAACTACAGTATTGGCATGAAATAGTTGTAATAAACCTTAAAATGAACATGAATTGTAACATAAATTTTGAACTTATAATATAGGATGTGGAACTTGTAATAGTTATAAATAATGTGTGTGGTAACATTTCTTGTCCATTACTATAGCAAAGACCTTTGGATATATCTTGAATTTGTTACTTAGTGCTCTTGTGCTGTAATTGTCTCATGGCTGTTAATGCTGTTTTGACAGGAAAGGTTAACGGGCAAGGACCAAAAGATCAGTGAAAACTTCTATGTCAGGGGTGATGGCACTGTGAGTTTCCGTCTTCTTGTTCAGTGATCTAGCTGTGATTTGGCTGATTCTAAATGTACCCCCCTTTTTTTCCCTTGTTCAGCGTGCTTTCTATTTTTCTAATGACTTCTTGACAAGTTTGTTTAAAGAAAGCGGATTTGATGTTGAAGAGCTTGGTTTGTGCTGCAAAGAAGTTGAGAACCGTGCAAGGGAGATAGTGATGAATCGGTAAATAATCAAAGACTTAATTCTCTGCCCAGTTAATGCATATGTCCTTTATGTTAGGATTTTCTTTTCTCATGGGATTAAGATCTACTTTAACTTTCCCTAAAAGGTTGCAATTTTGTGTGTGATTTTAGGCGTTGGGTCCAAGCTGTATTTTGCTCTTCAAGTGGGGTGAACTCTTCCTCTAAAGATGCTTCTGTTAAGGTAGACATATCTAATCAAGAGACTGTTGATCTGGGAGCTGCATCAATTGCTTTGGAGGAGTCTGTGAACAATTCTGAGGTTGACATATCCGAGGGTCTGGCATTTGAAATGTTTGGAATTTCACCTTCTGAAGATAATGAGGTAAATGTTTGCCCTTTTCCTTTTATCTTATTTCTCTTCTGAAACTTCTTAAATTATTGCATCTATTTATTTTTCTTTTCCTGAAAACAAAAAGAATGCTCTCAAGACTGATAAAAATTTAATATTATGGATGTGTAGCATTTTCTAGTATTCTTGGTTATTTTAACCTGAATATCTTTTTTTTGTTTTTTTTTTTGTTGTTTCCATTATATAATGTCTATTCCCATTCTAAAATAAGAATTGTGGTAAATATCTCAAAACATCTAATATTATTGGCCAAACACAACATGCCCGTGATATGATAATAATAATTTCTTCTGAGGCATTTGTTCTTATCTTTCTCATTGTCTGTTTCATGTTAGATGATTGAGGTTGCCTTGAGAAACTGCTTCTTCAAGATAAAAGTGCTGTCCAAAGAGTACCAACACACCTGCAAATCGACTGGCTTGATGCTGTGGGAATCAGCTCGTTTGATGGCTGCTGTTCTAGAAAGAAATCCAAACATAGTTGCAGGGAAAAGGATGTTAGAGTTGGGTTGTGGCTGCGGAGGCATCTGCTCCATGGTTGCTGTTGGATCAGCTGACCTTGTGGTAGCCACAGATGGAGACGCAAAAGCACTTGACCTCTTGACCCGAAATGTTTCATCAAACCTTAGACCACCATTCCTGGCCAAACTAATAACAAAGAGACTAGAGTGGGGAAATAAAGATCATATAGAAGTAATCAAGAACACAAATAATGGAGGTTTCGATGTCATTTTAGGCACAGACGTTACTTACGTTCCAGAAGCTATATTGCCTTTGTTTGCAACTGCGAAAGACTTGATCTCTGCTTCTAATGAAGGCATCAAGGAGAACCAACGACCGGCATTCATCCTCTGTCATATATTTCGCCGAGTTGATGAGCCATCCATACTTTCAGCTGCATCGCAACACGGTTTTAAACTTGTTGACAAGTGGCCCGCAGGAAATTCAACTGATCCATCTAAAGGCATCATCAGCTCTTGGTTCCCAGAGGGAGGTTTTGAAGATTACATCCCAAGTTCAGCCCTGAATATCATGTACTTCCAGGTAAAGTAAAAGCATTTAAAACTTACAATTTTTAATGATTCTTCCCCTTAATTTTACGATTGAAAAATAGAAGCCATTCCTGTTTTGTAATTCACCATGATATTTGCAATTGAGTTGCACTTGAAGGTGCTATATAACAATTTTTTGTTGTAACTTCATTTTCTAGAAGAATACAATTTTGTTAATTTCTTTTGGAATTTAGGATTTGATGAAATTTTTGTGTTATTATAATCTTCCATCAATTTTAAAATAAAAATTTTGTTAAAAGTTTATCAAATAAACATACGATTATACTTTGTATATTTCATTTAAGATTTATTTGATAGTTTTTAAAAGTATTTAGTAAAATCATTCATTAAAAGGTGGTTATTATTAGAAGTTTTTAGAGGTAAATAGTCAGAATTTAAATGCCATTAGAAATTAATTATAGTCATCCCATAATTTCCATTGTTATATATATTTTAGAAAAAAAAATTCTCTAAACAAATAAAGAATTAGGTTTAAATGGGCATTTTTGACACTTTATCCTGAATCTCTCATTATTGCAATTAACTCAACACATTCACTTAATAATATGAAAACATCATAAACATGATGTCACATGTAGAATATTAAAAAATAAGTAAATAAATATGGATAATTAACTTTTTTGTGGATTAAAAAACAATAGAGCTAGCATTGCTTTTGACTAAATATGAAGGTATTATTTATAGAGAATGTCCAATATCTCATGCTTTTTTGTTCAATATCTCATCATCCCCTTATATTTTTTTAAATACTCAATTACTCCATTGCATTTCGATTTTTTCCTTCAATGATTCAAATATTTTCGATTTGATTATTTGTAATTTAACATAAATCAATTGAACTGAAGGGTAAAATTGAAAAAAAAAAACAAGAGTCAGAGAAGTGATGAGATATTAAAAAAAATATAGAGGGTGATGGGATATTGATAAAAATATTAGGGGAGTTTTAGATATTTTCCTATTATTTAAAACAAATAAACAAAAAATCAAATTTGCAAATATAAAAAATTTGATGAAAGGCACACATAACTCCTTTTCGATCATTAGTTGACCTCTTTTGATTATAGATATATTTGATAAAAGTTGTCATATTTTCCTCTTCCATGTTTAAGTGACATTATAATTTTAATAAAAATTGTACAAAGTAAAATTTTTGAATGATATTTTAACGTTCAAGATTGCAAAAAATAGACCACATAATATTGCTTTTGTTGTCTAATTTAGATTATTAGTGTGAAAATAACATATATATGAAATATAAGCTTTGGATTATAATTAGGTGTATTTTGGTGATAACATGAGTTGATAATGATTGATATGTCAATAAATTAAAAAAAAAAAACTGCAATATCAAGTGCAAAATAAGGCATTAGAATTTTGTAAACTATTTTTTATTATTTCTTCAATTAAGCTTTCATTTTATTTCTTCAATTAAGTTTAACTACCTACCATACTAACATACCAACTTATCAAATATGGATTTTCAAAAGAATTAACTCGATCAAAAATTTTGATTTTCAATAAATCTCTAATGTAAAATTAGTAGTTCTCTTATGTAATATTGATAGTTTGTATATGTAATATATAAAAAAAAATTATCTAATGAATTTATGTACTCAAATAAAGATGGGGATGTGAATTTATAGTATGAATTGAAATTGAAGATTGAATAATGAGTCAAACAACTCAGTCCAAAATTTCTGCTAAGTTTTCAGTCAAATTTTAGAAAGCATAATGGGGTTGTAATAATGAAAAGCAAAATGAAGAGGATTAGTAAAAGAGAAAGCAACCTAATCCAAATAACTTACAGTAAAAAGAGAAAAAAGAAAAGTGCTTTTGTGTCATCCTTGGACATTTAACTAACAACTACTACTTTTTTTCTTCTTTTTTTTTTAATTTATTGACAAAAATTCATGGTGGTGGTGTGGTCCTGGATTTGCTTATACTTAGGATAAAAATATTATCTTGTCCAAACAAACCCAAAAGAAAATTTGGAAAGAATATTTATGTCCTGAAAATGTATACACTTACATTTTGTAACCTAAAATGACAAAGTATTAAGCTTCAAGTTTCATTTTTTTCACTTTTTTTTTACTCTTATGAGTAAAATTAAGTTGTTAAAGCATATCTTAATTACTTTAACTAACGAAATTAGTTCAAGTTCACGTCCCATAAAGAGTGTAGAGTGGGTAAACTTCGCTTCATATAAGTAAATTTCTAAAGTATATTATAATAGAATTATCTAAATTCTCAATAAATTTTCAATATAATATTATCAATCAATTGTATATATAATATTAAAAAAATAATAAAATTAATTATTTAATAGTTCAAGAAAGATATATGTATTTTTTTCATACTTTTTATTTAAGTATATTTTTTTTTAAATTTTAACGATAATTTAATATGTTTATCTTCCCAATCATAATCTATGTAAATAATTATAAAATTTTTATTCTCTATATTTTCATAAACTTTGTATTAAAATGTACATAAAATCATTATCAAGCCTATGATCTGATAGTCAGAATTCACGCCCATTGATTTCTATCTTCATTGTAAGGATATGGATTTTACTCGATGTGGGAGAAAATTTTGGACTGATTTTTCTCTCTAACGAGAGTAGATTATTTAGGTGCATTATCAGTAGACTTGTATACATAAAATTGTAATATTAAAAAAAAGCTAAAATTAAATTAGAAAAATGAAAGAAAATTACCTAAAGCGAGAGATTTGTTAGCATTATGTTTACATTTACAAGGACACAAATTAGGGGATTGGAAGAGAGTCTGTGGAAGTTTTATTGTAGAAGAAAATAAATAAATAAAAACGTTTTGGGAAGTGATAGAATGATATGACAAGTGATCTAGCTAAGCGAAGAATTCAAAGAAACAATAACTAATATTCATTTCATTGCAGGACTAACTTGCTCTACACACAAACCTCCCAAACAATGCTTTAATTTCTTCATACAAATATTAACTATTGTCAGATTTTGCTTCACTTCTCCCACACCACTTTCTAATACACACCAAGATTATGAAGTCGCATATTTAAATTAACAGTGCCGCCACCTTATGTATTGGCTTCACTACTTCATACATACATACATACATACATACATGCATACATACATACATACATATATATATATATATATATAAGTTCAATAACATTTTTTTTACACAAAATCTTACATCAAATATAAATCGTTGGATATAAATATATTCAATAGTTAAGATTACATTTAACTAGAAAATTAATACATAATTAATGCATTTATAATTACTACATATATCAGATACAATCTTAACTATTTGATGTGTTTAAATTTAATGGCTTATATTTGATGTAAGATTTTGTGTAAAAAAAAAAGTCTTTGATCCTCTCTCTCTCTCTCTCTCTCTCTCTCTCTCTCTCTCTCTCTCTCTCTCTCTATATATATATATATATATATATAAAATCAACTTATTAATTTTATATAAATTTTTATATCATTTATAAACTGTTATACAAAATTTGATTACATTATATAAAACGAATTCTTCTCTTACACATTTTTTTACATTATTCATATATCATTGAAGTTATATACCCTCAACAATAAAAATTAATTCACTATATATATATATATATATATATATATATATTATAGCATAAAATTTTCTCTTAATTTAATATCTACATACTTTGAAAAATTGTTATTAATCGAATCAATTAACCCTCATTATTGCTTCCTAAGTTTATTATAATTTGAATAATAAATTAATTCACTAAGCATTAACAAAGAGAACTACCAATTGTTGAGTTAAAGAATTTGTGTGACTTCTTCCAATTAGAGATTAGACTTTTATTTATTTATTTTGGGGAGGGTTCGAATATCCTGAAAGAATGAATCTGTAGACGTTGGTTTTTCTCTAATTGGGATTACACATCATTCAATTTGAATATATATGGAGAATTAGAAACATACCTCCTAACACATGTCCCAACAATGGATAAGTAATTAACTCAACATTCCAAATAAATTTCAATTGAATTTGACTAAAATGCTTCTAAATACATAGTACATAATATATATATATATATATATGTATTATAATTTTGAAATTGAAATGGGTATGTATATAATGGCTTTATATGATGTTTATACTACGCATAAGTTATTGATTAAGTAATAAAATCTTCTTTTGTACATAATAAAGAAATATGACTTGTCCCATCTGATTATAGCATAGCATATACATTTCACAGGTGCAATGAACTTTTATGCTTAATTCTTCAGCATCATTCATTTTAACAATATAATATTTATTTATATTCATTTGACTCGGTCAAATGATTGTGTGTCATTGTTTTTAGTTGCCAAAGAATAATTGATCTGACATTCCTTCACCACTTATCCCCTACTAAATGTTTCACAGAAGGTTCGATATCTGCATATATGTTCTTCCTTTTTCTAATCTTTTGCTCTAAATAGTTCAACCCAGAATGTGCTGATGATCTTTAATTAACAACAAATTATGGATTACTACTCTCAATTAGAGAGACCAACTCCAAAATATGAAGAGATTTAACTCTTAGACATTCACAGAGAAGTAATTCTGATGCAAAACCATATTCAATGAGGAATATATTGTGGTTAGAAATCTAATTAAGATGGCAATATGCCTGTTCACTAGTATATTTAAGTCTGAAACAATCCATCAATTGTTGCAGTTTAATTAGTTTAAACAGATGGATGAGTGTTTTTGCCTAGTGAAAGAAATTACAACTCAGAAAGCAAAAGATCAGAAGGGTTTTTACATCCCCCACCAGGATTACAAACTTTGATCGATGCTGTATCTAAATATATATATGTACGTATGTATGTATTCTCTTCTTCAAAGCTGCTTCCTGAAATGAAGCCTTCGCACAGCAAGCTCAAATATTATCACAACTCACGAGGGCGTTAAACTCCAGCCTAGGGACTTGTCTGAAATTGCAACAGGTGGAACATTGAGGTCGATACTCAATAATCAGTGCTTCAATTTAGAATCAGATCCACCACATTAGAGAGTAACATAAGAAAAGGAATATATGGCTTGATATTCTTATATGATATATATATATATATATATATATATATATATATATGCTATACTAATTCCAAACACTGAACTCAACCTTATCATATGATAACATGTAATCTTAGACGGTCGCTGTCTCAATCAGATCCAGCGTACCATAATCCCATCTTAAGAGACAAGGGCCAGTATTAACTAGAATTAATTTTCCTGTTATTGACAACTAATTCATGAGAAGTTTTTGGTAGGGGAAAAGGGAATTTTGAAGAAATTAAAGATCGGATCTTGTGACAGCAAGCAATCTAGGGTACAAAATCACTATGCAGCTGTCAGAGTAATTTGAGTGACTTCATTAGCACATAATGTTTTGGTTACGTATACCTGCAGCTTTATAATTTGACAATTACAGGACCAAGACCAAGAAGATTCAGTTGTCTTCGATTAGTGACAACTCCTGAGCCCTGACAGATGGACATGATTGATGGCTACTACCTTTTACTCAGCAGCTAAGAAGAAACGGTAATATGCACCACCGTACAAAAATCTAGTTTGTGTTTTTTATGCCGTAAATATGTAAGCTAAAACATAAAACTGATTCCCAGTTTCAAAACAGAGAGTAAAATGCCCGCAAAGAGTTACTGATTCAGTCTAAAGAATGTCAATTCCCTCGAGAAGTGATAGTTATGCACTGTAACTCATGCAAGAATTGAAGAAACAACATAAACACACCACAAGCTCACGCCCAAAAGGAAGAAGCACATCACGCAAATGTAGATTTACAGAAAAATCATGCATAACTTGTACATAAAAAGACATACACAGAGAGATATATATAGCTAGTAATTAAACTCATGCACTATATGAAGACCCGAACTGAGAGAGCAGAGAGAGAGAGAGAAATGGTGGGTGGGGTGACAGAGAGAGAGTGAGCACGCAGAGCTTCAAGCATGATCAACCATGCAAGAAAGTACCATGTGTGCTCACTCTCTTCTGTCACCTCCTCTTACCCTTAAACCTCTTTTCGAATCAAGCAGCTCGCTGCACCAAAAGAGACAACTGAAAAAGGAACAGTAGTTTCATGTTTTTGCACTGCTGTTCCATTGCAATGGAACATTGCTTTGCTTTGGTTGAGGTGTGAAGAAGTTGGAGACCTGTTGGGGCTTTATATAGAATGAGAAAGAGGACAGAAGCATCACGTATGGAATAAATGTGGGTTTATCTCTTATTGGTCACTCCCAAATATTTTAAATTTACTGTTAAAAAAGCAGAAAAAAGAAGAAAGAAAGGTCTTAAAGATATTATCTTTTGATCACTTAACTTCCCATTGCCTTCCCAGCTAGCAGACTAGATTCATTTATTCAAATAACTGTTACCAATGCGTCTTGTAGTTCTAAACGTGCGTCGTTCTGTCTAATCCATCCCTCCTTCTCTCCAATCCTCACGCTTTCTCCTTTATCACCTCATCTGATCTCAATCCTATCCCTTCCCCATGCTCTCTCTGCTCATTTTTTCTCATCCATATTTAATGTCTTCCCTTGCTTTGAAGATTTTTGGACGTTTTCGACAGACAAAAGTATCTGTAATTTTCTCATATTCAGGCGGTTCATTTTAGGGCTTGCAGTGAAAATTGCAATTGCATATACTAATTATTGATATTGTATAAAATAGCTACAATCCATGATGAGATCTGAATTGATGGTTGTATTTCAGAAGAGATGATCAATAATGTTGCTTTGCAATGGGTAATATTATCACATCGAACATTACTAGCTGAAATTACTTTTACTGATAACACTGACATTTCTTTAATTTTTCAAATGAAGTAAAGCTATCGAAGCATCTGTATTGTGTATTTAACTAATTAATTAAGCCTTATGTATGAAGATTAAAATATAGCCTAGGATTACTTGAAATGGGTATGCATATATTCAGGTAAAACACGATATCAGTAATAGTTATTAAGGGAAGGGAACGGATAAATGAATGCATGATGATAATGATGAAAAATTGATTTGTATTTTTGCTATGAATTGCAGTGACAAAATGGAATGTATCCCTAGCAAGAAACTTGCAAAAGATACCATATGTTTTGTACCAATCATCAAATGGGGCTGCTAGCTCAAAACCCTAGCTAGCATGATTAAAAAAATATAATAATGGGTATGGAATTGGATGGTCCCTTGCCTTTGGAAAAAGGGAAAGTAAAAAAGAAGAATTAATTGTTAATATATATAGAAATGATCATAATGAAACCATGAACCAATGAAAGTTCAACACAGCCTCATGAACGCATGCCCACCAAAAGATCTAATGCGGCGCTAAAGCAGCTTAAAGGATATATGCTTTATATTTATCTATTAATTATTATGTTAATGCTAAGTTAAGAATCATTGACAAAATGTTCCTACCAATCACTTCCAATGCGTGGTTTACGGGACGTCATGCCTTTTCTACATTCCTTATTGAGAAGTATAATTGCCATTAGATTTGATGCTTGCGTAAAGTTAATTACAACCCAACCCATCAAACTTTAATTACAAATTACATTAGTCATACCCACAATTAATGGTCTAAATTTAACTAAACCCTGCATAGATAGCTACTTCTTCATCATCATCACTTGATCATGCTTCATTAACTGATCATGTATCGACACATGAAAGATGGAACTTTAATTTTCCCATTTTTGGAAGTGGGCATTCTTTATGAGTGACTAGACTTTCCCTTTTGGGTAGTGGGGAATGAGGGCAGTGCTTCCATACACATGTTAATTCCTACCCCAACATGTTTCAATTGAAACAAGACAATTTTCTTGCTTTTTTTTTTTTTTTTTTTTTGGTTCTTCTTTCTCAAAAGAAGAAAAGCTAGCAACAACTTGCATCAAGAATTATTATGACGATAAGCATCTTCTTCCCTGCTGTAACACTAACTTTTGTTGGTAGCTATATACAATGGAATTAATGGAAAGAGAGCTCTCGCACGTTCTAATCCTATCCTCTAACACTACTTTCGGCAAAACCCTCCATAAACGTGGAGCAATTCTAGGGTTGCAACTTGGCATTCTAGGGTTTCATATTTATATATTTGATATATCTATTAATTTCTTGTTGGCTGCATCCCAACCATAATTTTGCCACTTCCTATCACAACTTTGTTCCCCTCAATTGCTTCCATAAAAAAAAGCTAAGCTTCAGTCCAAGCAAATATTGCAATGATCTTCATTCTTAGTGGTCCTAATTTCCCCTCCATGTACACTTTGTGGTTGGTTGAACCCCAACCTTCCTTTTCTCTTATCTCCTCCTCCTAAATATTAATATAATAATCAATAAAACAATCAATCCTCTCTCTTTCATTTTCTTTGTCATTTTCATAGACATATATATTTATATTTAAATGGGAAAAAAGAAGAAGAAAATTGTAAAGGGATATTGATGAGAGGTGGGGGGTGCATGCAGTTGTATTTGTGTTTTCAACAGAGTTATCTGAGTGCAAGGCATGTGATAACATGTGCTTGTATCACATGTTCTTTATAACTTTGACAGTCATATGCATTACCATAAGCACGCAATTGGTTTCATTAGGAGGTGCTACTGCTGCTTCTGCTTCTGCTAGCTGCTGCAGATCTGCACCAAAATTAATTAGCTAATTGATACTTATTGTTAACATATTATTTAATTATTAATTTTTTTAATTATTTATCATATGTTTTCAACGTTTTCCAAGAAGATTCTATATGGGTTCTGAATTCTCGACCAGATATATTTTGATTAATATGTATATTTAATTCATGCACTCCATGAATTTAATTTCTCCAATTGATTTCTTCTCTCTTTCACCTTAATTTCCTTTGTTCTTTTATGTAAAATTAATTAATTAATTAATTAATACATGTGACGAGTCTGTGTTTATCAAAAACTTTTTTGGTGCTAATTAGTTGAATTTTTAAAATTTACAAATTTTTTACTCCCAACGGTTTAAAATATAAACTATAGAGTTAGATTGTTTACCTCCTATTATTGTAATTATTAGGTCTTAATTGAACAAATAACACATTTTCAGTTTCTCAAAAACTCCAAACTATATTTGATAGTAACACAAAGTATTATTTATTTTATTTTTGAGATTAAGACTTTATTTAAAACTAATCGATGATAGTTTCTCCTATCAAGAATAACCTCTTTATATAAAGAAGGTTTTGTGAACTTTTCCCTTAAAATTATCTCTACCAATTACTCTCAGAAAAAATAAAAAAAGATAATGCGACATAACGTTTTAAATATAATTCTTATTTTTATTTTTTTAAATTAAATAAATAATATATTTAAGGTAAGTAAAAATAAAAAAACAGTTAACAACTGTTTAAAAAAATGATATTTTATGATTGAAAAAAAATACTAAAAACATATAGTATTTGTGTTAGTGTGAAGATATATATATATATATATATATATATATATATATATATATATAAATAAAGGGATTTACAATCCAAAAGTAAAGCTTTAATGACTTAACTATGAGAAAGATTTTGGTATACAGTCTTAGTTTTGGAGAAAAACTAATTAATAGTTAATTTACATTAAAGATTCCTATTTATTTTTATTTGTTTTGTGTATATGTTTTAGTTTAATTCTATATATTTCTATTTAATAATATACGTGTTTCAAGATGATGAAGAATTAATGAAAAATATTATATGAGAATGAATTAAAAGAATACTAAAATAATAAATGTGGGTTATATTTTTTATTAAAGAAAGTCTTTAACAAATACTTTTAGATTATTTAGTTGTCATAACATCTTACAGTAAAAAATTATATAATTACTTTAATAGATGCATTAAATTACTTAAAGTTATATATATTATAAGAGAGAAATGATGTGAGATTTTGAGTAGATACTTTAGTCAAGTAGTGGATGTTATATGTCTTATTATTGTTCTATTAATTTAATATAATCTAAGTTAATTATAATTATTACCAAGTTTCAACAAAAATAAAATAGAACAAACTATGATTAATTCATTTTAAGAGGAACTAAAGAAAAGAAAACTAAAACTACAAAAGAAAAATAATTAACAATACCAATTTAAAATTAATTAATATTCAGGAATTAATATTCCATAAGTTCTAAAATCTACATCTATCTAACTTAGTAATGCTTTGATTTTCAATTAATTCCCAAAACTCCTTATTTTTGTTGACCTTCCACAAACCCAAAACGATATCCCTTTTACTTTTTTCTTTTTATTTTCAAATTTTCATTTATAATTTTGGGCTTCCTAAAATTTGAGCATGGCTCTTTCTTTACTACCCATCCTTCCAATTGTCTAATCTTGCATATTCTCTCTCTCTCTCTCTCTCTCTCTCTCTCTCTCTCTCTCTCTCTCTCTCTCTCTCTCTCTCTCTCTCTCTCTCTCTCTCTCTCTCTCTCTCCTTTGAATTCATAATTTAACTCTTAACCTCAATTATTCACTTAGATCTCTCTCTCTCTCTCTCTCTCTCTCTCTCTCTCTCCTTTGAATTCATAATTTAACTCTTAACCTCAATTATTCACTTAGATCTCTCTCTCTCTCTCTCTCTCTCTCTCTCTCTCCTTTGAATTCATAATTTAACTCTTAACCTCAATTATTCACTTAGACCCAAAAAAGACATTAATTAACTGATCATTCTAAATCTAATAAAACTATCATATCTTAAGTTTAATGATGTTCCTACAGAGATTAGAGAGTTTAGATAAATGCCTTACATATAATTTATATATATATATATATATGTATATATATATAAATTATAAAGTTTTTCATATTATGTATAGTTTTCATTTTCTAAACTTTATTATAAAGTTTTTCATATTATTTTTTCAATGTATAGTTTTCATTTTCTAAAAAATTCATTGTAATAAAAAATGTTACTTAGTATTCAATTATACACATAATTCACTTAGAAGTGTCATTGAATGTATTTGTGGAGTATGTGAAACCAAAAGATTAAGGATTCTAAAAGAAACCATAAATGTATTTACATAATATATTGTTTTAAAGTTCGATGGGAAGATGGTATTCTTACGGGGTTAATAGCGAATACCTCCCCTAAAGTTTGGAAAATCACAAAGGGATAGAATTATATAAGAAATCATAAATGGTGCCCCTTAATTAAGTTAAAAGGAAAAGTGCACTCCTTAGTTATTGTTAAGGTTAAATTGGTAAATTCCTTACAAATAATTTTTTTGTACTTCTTTTACAAAGAAAAAAAAAAACATATGCCTTACAAGACTAGACATTAGGTGCAACAATTTAATTGGTTTAATTATACAAGGGTGCCTAAAATATTTACATATTTAAAATTAAAAATAAAATTTTAGAATAACTATCAAATATATTTGTAATCTCGTTTTATTATTTGGTTTATAATTTTATTTTAAATTGATCGATTAAAAATAGTAAAATAAATTTTAAAAATATAAACTTACTAATATTTCTCATAATAATTTAAAAAATAAATAAGTATTATAAGATTCATTACATAAAAAATACTTTGTAAATTTTTAAAAAGTGATGAAAAAATAATTAATTAAATGAATAAGAAAATTTGAAGTCAAATTAGCTAAGATATATGATGAATCGTAAAAGTTTAAATCCGAGTTATTACTTTTTGTTTAGAATCTTCATTTTTGAAAAATCACAATTTCTTTTATCAAAGTTCTTTTACCTTTTAGGACCAAATTTATTATGTCCCTGCATTGAAGAAGATGGATAATGAATCTCATTTTGGGGTGCCCATTTCTTTGTTATAGACATCCAATATTTATTACAAAAATTGTCACATCTAAAATCACCATATTTTTGTCACATTTCTCAACTCTTTTGGACCAAAATGTCACTTCTTCTATTTGAGTCCCCACTTTGAATTATATGAATAATGAATATATTCTAGATCCTCATTTTTTTTATTGATAATGTAAAAAAAACATGAGTCATTTTCATAAAAATTATTATGTGTTTAATTCATATACTGGTATCTTTAGGTATCTAACCCTAATGGTATAAGTTTGATAGATATATATTAATAAGTTTGGGATGGGTTTAATATGCAATAATATATATATATATATATATATATATATATATATATGGAATGTATTGCAAATGTGTGTTTACTAAAATGATACCAATATAATATCTACATTAATTTTGTAAATAAAATTAAGACAATATTGTAATCTTATCATATTATATTGTAATTATAAAATTTATTAGTTTTATTAGAAAATTTAAAATAAATTTTTTATGGTCATTTAGTACTTAAAATCTTATAAGTTTTTAGAATGTTATTCACAAATTATATTACTTAATTAAAATTTTAGACAAAAAGTTGTAAAAAATTATGAGCATGGAGATTTACACTTTTCTTAAATCAATAATTTAATATGGTAATTTTATTGACAATTTTTTTACCCAATGTTGTTGAATGGTATAGTGAAACTTGAAAGTGGAATCAAGTGATATCATTTTTATATAACTATTAATTAATAATTAATTACTGGCAGCCAGTAATTAATTTAGCTTTTAAGTTTGTTCATCAATAGAGAAAAAAAAGTTTAAAACATAAGTGTGATTTTGTCAAAACTGAGGGGAGTTATCTATTAATTACTATTTTCTCTTTACTATTAATCTATTATTGCCTAAACTTAGGGCAAAGGTATGTAGATTCTGTTATTAGATATATTTTAATGCTATTTTTAATTATGTGATTTCTTTTTTATATATAATCTCTTGACTAGAAAAATATTTATAAAAAATTATGACAAAAATTAAGTATATATGTGAAATTGTGAACATTAATATAATGAATTTACTCATATGTAAAATAAATATAAATTTCTATTTCTATTTTATTTTTTATTATATGATATTAATATTTATGTATTAAATGTATATAGTAAACAAATATAAAATTAAAATAAATAAAATGGATTAATAAATTTTTAAAATAAATATAAATAGTCAAATACATAAAAATACTAGACTAAATAACATAACACGTCTATTTTGGTTATTATGCTAACAACCAAATTTACCAAATATTATAATATTTCAGTGAATTTATTTTCTCAAATATATTGTAAGTAATTAATAGATAAGAGATAGACTTACAATTTGAAATCCTTAATATAATCAATTTGGAATTATTGTGGATTATAAAATAATTTATTTTTATAAAACTATAAAAATAATCAATTTTAATAAGAATTAGTTTACTATTTAGTAATTTTTTTAAATTATTGTAAATTTCAAAAATAACTTTTATATTTTTGATAAATTTTATTGTTAAAATATTATAATAATCTTAATTACCAAAATGTATATAATAAATAGTGATAAATTAAATATAATTTAAAGTAAGTGTTTATTAATATATACACAAATACTATTTTAAAATAAATAAAATTTTTATTATATTTTCAAAAAATAAAAAGTAATAAAAAGAAAAAAAAAGATTTTAACAAATTTATCTCTTAATTGAAGTTGAAATTCAAAATTAGATTGTGAAATGTAATTTTCTTTTGCTTTTTAAAATTTATAGGTGATTTTGCTAAAAATAATTATTTGACTATTAAAAATTACTTTTACAACAATAATTTTAACTAAATTCTAAAAAAAAATTTAAATATTACACATTACATATACAATCTACCAACATTAGGTTAGAAATCTATCAAGAATCGAAAATCTTGATTAATTTGAGTTTAGTGCCGCCTTAAATATCTGCACTCAAATTTAAGTAATGTCTGCCCTCACGAGAGAGAGAATTGTGTCCTCAATAAAGAGAGAAATCAACTCACACTAATATAGTGAACCCCACTAATAGTAGATAGAAGACCCACATTTACTGTAGATTTTACCTATAATAGGAAAATTTTCTTACCATGATCGAAGTTGGCACTCCTCAATGAGGAGTGTCAATCTCTGGCCATTCGGGCCTAGCTAGATCTTAAACTTTAATATAGGCTAGATGGATCCAAAACAACGTTAGTTTTTAATGAGTGAGATAAATGATAAGGGTCAAATTAAGAGACAAATAAACAAGATTTAAATTAATAAGCTTGTCCCTAACCACTACAAAATTTGTTGAACCATGGGAAAATCCTCATCAGGATGTTTCCAGGATATAATAATAACGAATTAACAGATGGTAGCAATAATAAATATAATAATGAAAGTTGATCATACTCAGCCACAATACTCAAAACCCTTCAGCCAATTTGCCTCGGCTTAAGCAGATAATGAAGTAGTTCCGAACAATTCCTCTCCTGATCAGATTAAATCAGCAACATTTGCAGGCAGCTCCTCCACCACCACATTGTAGAATCTCTGAATGTCTGTAAGCATCCTATCATCATCGCGTGTCACAAAGTTGATTGCAACTCCTTTCCTTCCAAATCGTCCACTTCGTCCAATCCTGTGAAGATAGTTCTCTGGTTGAGTTGGCAAGTCATAGTTGATAACCAGGGAAACCTGTTGAACATCAATCCCACGGGCTAACAGATCAGTAGTGATGAGCACACGGGATGATCCTGAACGGAACTCACGCATAATGATATCTCTTGAGTTTTGGTCCATGTCTCCATGGGTTGCAGATACCGTGTGGTCACGGCTCCGCATCTGGTCAGTAAGCCAATCAACTTTACGTCTGGTGTTTACAAAGATCACACTCTGAGTGATTGCCAAGGTTTCATAAAGATCACACAGAGTATCGAGCTTCCATTCCTCCTTGTCAACGTTCACATAAAATTGCTTGATACCCTCAAGAGTGAGTTCATCACGTTTTACCAGAATCCTTACTGGTTTATTCATGAATTTTCGAGTGATTTCAAGAGCCTCAGGTGGCATTGTAGCAGAAAACACACCAACCTGAATCTTGGCGGGTAGATGCTGGAAAATATCATAAATCTGAAACAGCAATCTCAGTATCATTATACTTCATAAAAGCAGTTCTAATATAGGTGTATACAGCTACCCATCTTATACCTGATCCTTGAAACCTCTAGAGAGCATTTCATCAGCTTCATCCAGAACAAACATTCTGATGTAATCAGGGCGAAGAGACTGACGGCGCAACATGTCAAATACTCGACCAGGAGTACCAACAACAACATGAACTCCAGCAGAGAGAATTCGTTGATCTTCACGAACACTAGTTCCACCAACACAAGCATGAACCTTAACACCCAAGTAATCACCAAGAGCACGCATGACCTTCTCAGTCTGTTGTGCGAGCTCTCTAGTAGGCGCAAGAACCAAAGACTGGCATTGCAGTACATCATAGTCTAGCTGCTGCAGAATTCCTGAACAGAAAGTTGCTGTTTTACCAGTACCAGACTGTGCTTGCTGAATTACATCCAGACCTTTACAGAACGGAACAATACCCCTTTGTTGAATAGCAGACGGCTTCTCAAAGCCTGCAAATACATATTAAACAATATTGTCTCATCATAAACTTAGAAAGAAAATAAGAAAATGTTCTCATATAGAAATATGTAGATAGCATTACCATAAGCATAGATGCCTCTCAGGAGGTTCTCTTTCAAGCCCATACTGTCGAAACTGTCATAAACTTCATCATAGGAAACAAAAAAATCTTGCCCATCTGCTGATAACCTATAGTTGTGATCCAAAAACAATTTTGAATAAAGCAATTCTATACAATAAGAAATAATAAAAATCTAAAATCAGGAAGCCAGGTACTGGTAGGCTGAAATCTTACAAGCTGTTCATATTGGTGTCAAACGAGCGGGCATCAAACCGAGAAGCATCGGGTGCTACCCCTGCCATGTCTGCATAAAGATAACTTGGAATAAACTATAAGCAAACAGAAAAAATAAGATTTGCATAGTGTAGAAGGACATGAAAACATGAATAGTTTATAAACGAGATCGAATTCTTCCCTGCGTAATACTGAGTGTAAATCTAATTTGTAAAACAGATCCCTGATGCAACATAAAATTTAAAAATCGAAAACGAAAACAGAATCTTTCCTTCTGTAATCAAAACCAAGTTGAATCAGAAACAAAACAGAAATCATCTCTAGAAACAACATGTATATACAGCCGATCCAAGGTTACAAATTTACAGCTAAATCAAAAGCAATTGAACAAAAACAAACCGAATACGTAGAAGAGAGATTAAGGAAACAAGGATCAAAGTGCAAAAACAGAACGAAACAGAGGAGGAAAGGAAAAGAAGATCACCTGTCGATTATCGTCTAGAGATTGGATGAAAACGAGAATGTTGAAGAAGAAGAAGAAAGTCAGAGAATGTAATGTTAAACGGATCTGACAGAAACAGAGATTGTAAAATCAAATCAGTAGTAGTTGCAGGCAAGCAGCTAATAATGCATAAAACTGAGGAGCCATAATCGCTACGTGTATATATACTATTGATACCAAGATTTTTTTTTAATTTTTCAATTTTAATTTAAGTTTTCATTTCCTTAGAGATTGACAACATAAAATTGTAGGTCCGATTTAACGTATAATAGATTACGATATGGTTTACATGATTTAGGCGCGGTTCTGTTTTCAATCAGAACATAACAAGCCTGTCTATTTTAAGCATGTTTATTATTAATTTAACATTAAAATTTTGATAATTATATAAAATTAAAATTAAATTAAAAATTTTTACTTGACATTTATTATAAATATCTAAAATATAAGGAACAGTTTTCATTGAAACATTATTTCGCTAAATCTTATTACACCTCTAATATCGAGAAATCTTATATGTTAATTGGCTCTTAATCTTACCGCAAGTGATTTTTGACATAAAAAAATCAACATAAATATATCTAATCATTAGTTTTCAATCAAATATTTATATTTAAATGATATATATGCATAATCATTTAAATTTATATATTAAAATCTTATATATTTTCTAAGGTGGGTTAAATAATTTTTTTCAAGTATAATATTTATCTAATAAAAAATTATATAAGCAAGGTAGTGTCTGTTCTTTTATCTGAAGTCTCAACATGGTTAAAATCTAAATTTAACTTAAATCTAAATTTGATAGATATAATTCTAACTTTAAATATTTAAATATAAATATTAAGTTGTTTATTAAAACTTATATGTTTACATATATGTCCTTTTTACATATATTATACTTATATTTTATAAAAGAATTTAATTATGTTGACACAATAGTTTATAAATGAACAATTTTTAATAAATTATATTAATATGTACTTTATTTTTTTCATAAGATAATTTTTAACTTTAATTATGGATTTATTGACAATCTTCACAAATAATTTTAATTTTTTAATAATAATCAGCAATGTCCTTCATTTTTTATAAAATAATAACAATGCCCTTAAAACGAATAAAATAACACATTTATTCTTATTATTCTTAATAGAGTGTATACAAAGACAAAAATGACCTTATAAAGTAAAAAATAAAATTTACTCTATATATATAATTAATAATTTATATTTTATTGAGAAAAAAAATTATTTATATATTAAAATTAAGTTAAATTTTTTCTAAAAAATAAGTAAATAAACTTAAACTATATCAAAATAACTCTATATTAATTAATTAATTAATTAATTATCTACCTAAAAATAATAAATAAACTAATATTTATAAAATACTAATTAATAATTTGATATTTGATATATGAAAAAAAATAGTAAAAATTTAAATATACAAAATGCATAATATAATAGTAATATTTGATATTTGATATATGAAAAAATAATAAAAATTTAAATATACCCAACACATAATATAATAGTAATATCAGTTTATTTATCATTTTTAATTAGATAATTAATTAATTTATTTATATATAGGTTATTTTGATATAAAATTTAGTTCAAGTTTATTTATTTGTTTGTTAGGAGAAAATTTTTATATATAAGCAATTTATTTTTCTCAAGAAAATATAAAATATTAATTATATATGTAGAGTACATTTATTTTTTACTATATAGGGTCATTTTTATCTTTTTATATACACTATTAATAACAGTAAGAATAAATATATTATTTTACTCATTTTAGAGGCATTGCTGATTATTCTATAAAAAATAGAGGGACATTGCTGACTATTATTAAAAAAAATGATATTATTTGTGAAGATTGTTAAGTTGAAAATTACCCCTTCTCATATGATATATGACTTTACTTGTATTAAGAATAAAAAACTAAGAATTAAAATTTAAATGATATAAAAATCAATTATATTATAAACAAAAAAGATAAATTATGTTAAATATTATTTCAAGTGTTATAAACTATTAGCTCAAATTATAAACAAAATAAATATAAGGATGTAAATAATATTTTGATTACAATTCAAACCTTAAATGCATAACTTTCTTTCAATTAATTGTCAGATTTAATAGCCGAATTCAATAGTTGAAATCAATTGGAAGATTTAATTACTCTATTCAATTTAAGGAGGATCATTTGATACGACATGTATATATAGTATAAGACAGCGAGTGCAAATTATAATATCTTATAAGTAATTAATGTATTTAATGAATAAAAAGTTTAAGTAAACTTCTTTAATGAAAATGAGGTTAAATCTATTTTATTTATAAGACTTCTTCTTGAATTACACCATTTTCATTGAAATAGATTGTGTACTTGAGAAAATATCATCACTAGATATTGAATGTGCATAATGTTGCCTCGTTAAAAAACTTGTTAGTAAAACTCAATGGAATAAAACTTTGTCAAAAGAAAAAAGAGTATAATGCACCATTTGCAAATATATTTTTCATAATCTTTCAAAGATAATGCTCCTCTTGAAATTTTCTCCCTTCCAAGAAGACATATACCAATTGGACAATAAAGCCAACGTATACCAATAACATATACCAACTTCTTAAAAGTTAATGGCAATGACTTGGTGAAAAAATCAACAAAATTTTCAGCAAAACGTACTTGTTCAACATTAATCTAGTTACTTTGTTTGAAGCTTATGAGTGTAGAAGAATTTTGATAAAATATACTTTGTTCTTTCACCTTTAATATATCCTCCTCTAAATTGAGCGATACAAGCAACATTATCTTCATATATGATAGTTGGGATATTTACTGTAGCAGATAGCTTGTATGTACTCTAAATATAATAGATAATAAATCGTAACTATATACATTCATGACTTGCTTCATGCATATTAGAATCTCAGAGTGATTAGATGAGGTGGCAAAAAGAGTTTGCTTCATAAACATATTCAATTTGTGAACAAGCTTTATAAGGATAAAAAAGATAACCAACAAATCATGGATTTCAAGTTGATTCATTGGAATAAAATAATCTTAAATCTACCTTTCATAAATATACCAAAAATATGTTTAATATCAATTCAGTACTGTCAAGCAGGCTTAGAATTAAATATAGCTAATAAGTTAACAAAGAATATTATGTTTGGTTCGGTACCTTGTGCAAAATATAATAAAGCTTTAATGGCATTGAGATATGGTACTTTTGAATCAAGTATCTCTTCCTCTTATTCTTTAGGCCGAAAATGATCATTTTTAAAATCAAGAGACCAAATAACCATAAGAGTGCTTAACTGCTAAGTTTTATCTATACTAGATCTTTTCAATTTAAACATATTAATTGATAAATATTTCGTTAGACTTATACTCGATCTGTATACCAAGTCAATATTTGACTTTTCCTATATTTTTTATTTCAAATTTCTTTTTCAAGTATTCAACAATTTTTATGAGCTTTTTAAAAGTTTCAATTAAATTCATGTCATCAACAAATACTACTACAATATCAAATCCAGATTTTGATTTCTTTATAAATACACATAGGCATATAAGATTATTAACATATCATTTTTCTATCAAATATTCACTTGAGCAATTATACCACATATGCCTAAATTGCTTTAATCTATACAAAGATCTCTATAACTTGATTGTATATAAATTATGATTTAATGTATAACAGATTATGATATGATTTACATGATTTAGGCACGTTCTGTTTTCAATTTCTCTGTTTTGAAATAGAGCAGAACAAGTCTGTCTATTATAAGCATGTTTATTATTTAACATTAAAATTTTGATAATTATACTAGGATAAAGTTAAATTAAAAATTTTGATTTAACACTTACTATAAATATCTAAAATGTAAGGAGCAATTTTCATTAAAACATTATTTCACTAAATTTTATTATACTTCTTCAAGATCGAGAAATCTTATTTGTTAATTGGCTCTTGATTTTACCACATGTGATTTTTAATAGTAATCATCAGTTTTCAAATATTTATTGTTATATAAAGGATCATTCATGTCCACATGATAACCATAACAGAGCCATATTGTAGAGAAAAAGCTGAGTTTTAACAAACAAGATAGCTGAAGTGACAAGTCACCTTGGCACACAATGAATGCGGACCTAGGATAGCTAGTCTTGGATCTGGATTGTAACCTAGAACTTAGACTCAAAAATCTCATATCCGAAGCCCAACATTCGTTTAGCCAGATGGTCTCGCAACAAAGGGTAGCCAATTTTCGCTCTATCTATTATCTTAGTGGAAGACTCTATTCTCTTATCTCTTAGTGGAATAGCCTGCTCTACTATGGTTTTGCGGAACAACTTGGTGACTCACTCGTGGGGCATGATATCAAAAATTTCTCAACTACTTGATGCACTTCCTGGGAAAGCATTCGTCTTGGTATTGGATCCCTTAATGGTTAGGTTACTTTTTTAAATGTTGAATAATCAATGCACAAGGCTCCTGCTTCTTTTGGAATAAACAGGGTCTCCCAAACCCTTTCCTCAATAATATAAGGAAAAATTGCCTTGTTGTGCTTCAATCTACTCCTAACTATTTCCTCTCTGGCACTTTTAGGCTAGTCAGAAGTACGAATGCAAGAAGTTGTAGCGAGCTCTTTTCTTTCTGCCTTTTAGTTTTTTCTCCCAATAGTTGAATGGTTTAATAGATTTTACCTAAAGGATTGATTACAAGCTTAAAGAGCTTTGGTTATGGGCCTTAAAGTTTAAGAAACTAATGATTATTGACTAATGATTAAGTTACCATATAAACTACTTAGTTACAGGTTAACAATCCAATAACATCAACAAATAACCACAACTCTATGCCAATAAGAGTGAGATGAAGTGCGATTTTGAGCTAATAATGCGACAATGCCTATAAGCCACCACTACAATAAATCAATAGGATCTTGACACAAATCTCTAGGTGGTAAGAATGCCATTATGACATGCACAATTGTTACATAATGGAGATTTCTTGGATTCATCTTTTCCCTCGCTTATATAAACCCTTAGGCTTTCCCTAAGTGGGGGTTTTTTTATTCTATTATTAGTCTAATCTCTCTCTCTCTCTCTCTCTCTCTCTCTCTCTCTCTCTCTCTCTCTCTCTCTCTCTCTCTCTCTCTCTCTCTCTCTTATTGTCCTTACAATCATAAACACACAACTATTATAAGATTAATTCTCTAATTCATATTATTCTAACTTGATCGTTAGGGGGAGGGAAAGGGGTCTGCCAATAACATCATTGATGTCCACTGACATGCTTTTATTTTGCAAGTATTTGCTATCACGACGGAAGAGTGATGCACATTGGTAGGAGAATAAGTTACCTCGACAGAAGACTAAACTACCTTAGTAGAAAAGTCAACCACCTCAATAAAAGAACAAACTCTTTTGGTAAAAAAGTCAACCACCTCTGAAGATGGATAAATCAACTTGGTAGATATGGTAGTACTGGATATCTCCTTAGCAAAGTTATTTAATATCATGGACGTGCTTTCCATACGAAACAAATTTTAAATGTTGACTGAGATCTATCCGACATGGCACGTGCATAGCGATAAGATAAATTTTAGAATTAACATTTATATTTCGACATCGTACCTTAAAAAAATGTATAATTATTTAAATTTATGTATTAAAATTTTATGTTTTCTTAGGTGGGTTAAATAATTTTTTCAAGTACAATATTTATCTAATAAAAAATTATGAATAAGATAATGTTTATTTTTTTTGTTTCCAATTTGAACATAATTAAAATCTGAATTTGACTGAAATCTAAATCTGATTAATACGAATAATTTTTTTTACTGAAGATGTTTTAAATATAAATATTAAATTATTTATTTTTAGAAAAATAAAAAATCTAAAACCGATATGTTTATATATTATATATGTGCCCTTTTTACATATATTTTATATTTATATTTTATAAAAAAAAATTAATCATGTTGTCACTATAGTTTATAAATTGATAATTTTTAATAAATTATATTAATATGTAAGTTATTTTTTTCATATGAGATATGACTTTATTTTATATTGTGAATAAAGAAAAATTAAGATAGAAATTTAAATGAGATAAAAGTCAATGATAAAATAAATAAAAAAGATAAATTATGTCAAATATTATTTCAAGTACAATATAATATAGGAAGATGACAAAAAACAAATGGTGTTAGTTATATTTAAAATTTAAATGTTATTTTATAATATTATTGATAAATAAAATATTTAATTCATTCATACATTTGGTTATTCATATTCAAGTTAAAAATTTTAATTTAAATACATTTAGATATTTTAAAAAAAATTTAAACATAAGTTAAAAATAAATACCTCTTAAATGTTTAAATTATTTTATCCAAATTTTAATTAAAAAAATAAACAAGCCCTAAATTTGAAAACATAGTTTTATTATTACATTAACAAATACACGTATTAAAATGAGGACAATGTCCACCTTAATTGCCACTAAAAATTTGACAAAAAATACAATATCAATAACAAAAGCAATGGAAATACAATGAAACACTACAAAATTTTGTGCCCTACAATGCTTGAAAATAAATTTTCTTAATTGTTGAAATAAATCAATAATTGTTTTTTTCAAATTTTTAGTAAAATTTTATTCATTACATACAATAGAAATAAAATTAGAACTCTAAAGAGTAGATCCAAATTGCTGCAAACTATAATGAGCATCCATTTTTACATAAATTCTACCTAAATAAATTTAGGGCAGGTTCAATGGCAATTTTTTTTTACACAAAATCTTACATCAAATACAAGCTGTTAGATTTAAATATATTCAACGACTGAGATTGCATATAACCATATATTTAATGTATAATTAATGCATCCATAATTAATGCACTGTCATATACAATTTCAGCCGTTGGTCTTATTGTAAGGTATCCAATGGTCTATATTTTAATGTAAGATTTTGTATAAAAAAAAATTTCTTTGATCCTGCCCCAATAAATTTTAAACCATTTGAATTGATGAATATATTTTTAACAATTAAATTAGATCTTAAATGCACATTAATTATATTGTATTAATGATACATTAATCATAAATTAATTATAATACCACATTTAACATATGTTGTTAGTATAAAAATAAAATAAAAAGTAGCATAGATGAAAAATGCAAGAAATCCCAAAAATTTATATTCAAAATAGTATGACATTTTTAGCCAAAAAAAAATAGTATGACATTTACAATTGAATGATGACACATAATAACTTTGTCATAGAAAATAATATATTTATAAATTAATTAGTATATTGAAATGTTGTTAATAAGATTGTACAAATTATAATTACTTACTATAAATCTCTTAAAGTTGAGATTACATCTAATTTCAATAAAATCTGTTATCATAAGTACTTTAAAGTTTCCTTTGAACAAAATTTGAAAATATACCTCACAACGAGACCCTAACTCCCCTTTTTTTTTTTTTTAAATAAAAGTAAAGTTAGGGATAGATATGATCTAGTTCGATATGAGTTTTATTAATATTGAACGAGATTGTATAGAATCGGACTTAATACAATATCGAACTAAATTGAAATTGAATCAATTGATTTTGTTCTACTCTGATTTAATTTTAATTTTTTTTGTTTAGATTTTAAAAAACGTCGACTTTTTATATTATAAAATGTTATTGAAACGACATTGATTTATTTTCAGAACTAAATATAAATAATTTTTAATCCGAGCTTTTAAATATATAACCAATCTAAAATCGAATGAGATCTAAAATTGAACTAAATAACATTTAAAATCGAATCGAATTCATTGCTGTGGATCCAGATTCGATTTTCCAGTTCCTAGGTTTTTTTCTGTCCACCCTAATCCCTAGCTAAGGTACTTGGTGGCTTATAAATTAAATACGTTTTGAAAATTAATTTATTGCGTCCGTGGGTCAAGTAAAAAGTCGGTCAATACTCAAAAACGACGTCGTGGAAAAGAAAGTAAAACGTAAAGGGTAAAAAGGGAAAAACAGAAAAGCGAGGCATCACAAAATCCCTCACGATCCACAATAGCTGTCTCTCTTTACTTCAGCATCTCTATCCGGCTACACAGTCTCTTCCTTGAACTCCTCCAAACAAACAACTACAGAGATCCGAGGAGTTCGGGGAAAACCCTAACCCTAAAATCAAACAATCGTTAATCTTTAATCACCACCATCATTATTACTATCAGGTTCGGTTTGCTTCCTTATGTATTTACCTTTTTTATGTGCTTAGTGCAATCGTATCAGTCTATCAGATCAGTATCTAAATGTTGTAACTTTCAATGTTTGAAGTAATCATGCTTAACCTTACATCAGATTTTGTATCAATTCAGTTGTACTTGCTTTTTTTTTTTGGTTCGTTTTGTAATGTTTATAGAAGTAATATGAACTGGTAAGTTACTTTTACTGTATTTGCGCTTGATTTATATTTATTATTTGACTATGGGTTTTATTTGATCTGTTAAGATTTGATTTTTGTGAAGGATCTTTGTAGACTTGCATCATCTAAAGCGGTTTCGTTTGTTGATTAGGTCTTTTTTTACTTGCGCGACATACCTATATAATTGATAGGATGATATAAGCTTTGGGTTTTGTTGTAGTATGTAATGATGTTAATTTGGTTATAGTTGATGGTTTGTCTTATTGATTATGTCAGTTTGCAAAGGGTATAATGACTGGTGCAGCTTACTTTTAACAATTGATTTGTTGGGTTTCAACCAGAGGATTTATATTTTAAAATATAAGGGCTAGACTTTCCTATTTTGTCTTGTTCATTAAGAATAAATGGAAACAATGTCTTTTATATATAAGTTAGATTATATGGTAGATATGAATGTGCGTTTTTGTAGTTTGATTATGTATTATGAAGCTTTCCCTTCATTTGCTCGTTTATGTTGTGAGTTTTCTCCACTTTCCTCTGTAAATCTTTCTGAGATTTCCATGAGGATTCTACAGTCTTTATTCTTGCATTCCCCCCCTCTTTTTCAGGTTTATATTCAGTGCTTTAAGTACAGGAAAAATGAACTCTTCCTAGTAGCTTTGTTGGGCTAAATCACATTAGCAGAGAGTCCCTATTTTCTTTAAATAGAAATTTGGTTAATCAATTTGCATTTTGAATGTCATTATTTTTGTAACTAAAGTTATTATACTTGTGAAACACATTACAGTTACTAATGTATGGTTTATTTTCCTCAGTCATGGCTGGTTTGGCAGCAGAAGGATCCCAATTTGATGCTCGTCAATATGATTCTAAAATGAATGAATTGTAAGTTCCTATTTCCTTGTATCTTTCTAGATGTCTTTGTAGATGTTTTGATGATTAAATGTAATACACTTTGTTCCTTTGTAGTTATCTAATTATTTAGCTGGCACAATTATAGTATTTCTTGTGTTCAATATTTGTTGATAGTTAATGATCTAACTTCCAAATAATTTATCAATGGATGGGAGCAGACTTGGAGCTGATGGACAAGATTTCTTCACATCATATGATGAGGTTTATGATACCTTTGATGCCATGGGATTGCAAGAGAATCTTCTTAGGGGCATTTACGCATATGGTAAGTCAGATAATGTGATAGTTGATTTTTCTACTAGAATTTTCTAAGATGATGTGTGCAATTAGAAATAGTGTGAAATTTGCCTTTTTGCTTGAACTCTGTGAGAGCTGATAGTTTGGTCTAAATGTATTTCAAGGTTTTGAGAAGCCTTCTGCAATTCAGCAAAGAGGGATTGTTCCATTCTGTAAGGGACTTGATGTTATTCAGCAAGCACAGTCTGGAACTGGGAAAACTGCAACTTTTTGCTCTGGAATTTTACAGCAGCTTGATTATGGGTTAGTTGAATGTCAGGCCTTGGTTCTTGCCCCAACTAGGGAACTGGCACAACAGATTGAGAAGGTTATGCGAGCATTAGGTGACTATCTTGGTGTCAAGGTTCATGCTTGTGTTGGTGGAACCAGTGTTCGTGAAGATCAACGCATTCTTTCAAGTGGAGTTCATGTTGTAGTTGGTACACCTGGTCGTGTTTTTGACATGTTGCGGAGACAATCTCTTCGCCCTGATAACATCAGGATGTTTGTGTTGGATGAAGCTGATGAAATGCTGTCACGAGGTTTCAAGGATCAGGTCCTCTACCTTTACTTTTTATGTGTTGTTTTTTTCTACAATTTGCTATTGATGTTTTTTTTTTTTTTAGCTGTGGAGTGGACAGTGTGGGACAAGTGATATTGTACTAGAAAGTAAGGGTTGTAACATGTGTCTATAGCACATAGCGAGGATCTTATTCTTTTATACAGAGAAAAAATATGGTAGATAAGTATTTTAGTTGTTGGTGGGAGGCATGTGGGCGTTTGATATTGATTTTTATTTTTCTCTTTTCAATATATATTTGTGCATGTAGGCTTTCAAACTGGAAGGCAGCTACTGTGTTATTAGATCAGCATGTACATATGTTCTTGCTTTCAGTTTTCTCTGTTGATTTTAACGCATAGAGCTACTCCTTTATTATTTTCTTCTTTTTTCATATCTATAATGTATTCCAGTTGCTGTTCCCCTATTTTGGGTTCTAACATAATCTAGTTACTCTATTACTTGTTCTTGTTTTCAGATCTATGATATTTTCCAGTTGCTGCCACCAAAGATTCAGGTTGGGGTTTTCTCTGCCACAATGCCACCAGAGGCCCTTGAGATCACAAGGAAGTTCATGAATAAACCTGTGAGGATTCTGGTTAAACGTGATGAGCTTACCCTTGAGGGTATCAAGCAATTTCATGTCAACGTTGAAAAGGAGGAATGGAAGCTGGAGACACTATGTGATCTGTACGAGACTCTGGCAATTACCCAAAGTGTCATCTTTGTTAACACCCGGCGTAAGGTAGACTGGCTCACAGACAAGATGCGCGGCCGTGATCACACAGTTTCTGCTACCCATGGAGACATGGACCAGAACACAAGGGACATCATCATGCGTGAATTCCGATCTGGTTCCTCTCGTGTGCTTATCACTACCGATCTCTTGGCGCGTGGTATTGATGTCCAGCAAGTCTCCCTTGTGATCAATTATGATCTTCCAACACAGCCAGAGAACTACCTTCATAGGATTGGTCGTAGTGGACGGTTTGGGAGAAAGGGTGTAGCCATCAATTTCGTGACCAGGGACGATGAGAGGATGCTCTTTGACATCCAGAAGTTCTACAATGTAGTAATTGAGGAGCTGCCAGCAAATGTTGCTGACCTTCTGTAATGTGGTTTTGGGTTGGTAAGATAAATGTATTTGAAGTTTGAAATCTAGTTATTATGTTATTTTGTCATGTAGGTCCGACGGGGCCTTGCTTTTGCTTTAAAACCCTACAATTACAGCATTTGGGGGTGGGCGCTACCATGCCCATTTGTTCTAGAGATCAGTTGTTTTTGAAGTTTTTGTTGCATCTTTTGTAGTTTTGCATAAAATGATGTTGTTCTACACTTGAATATTTTTATTTTTGTGTGAGGGGAGACATTGTGTAGAGTTGGAACAATGCTAGTTTTATTTATGTTATAGGATACTGGAACTTTGCTCAATTATTGCTTATTTTATCTAATTTGGTTTTATTCTAGAATCAATGCTTAAATATCTTTGCGTTTATACTGTATGAGCCTGTACTATATACATATGCTTGAATTGGCAGCCTCGTGGGGTGATAGTGATTCACACAGAGACATCCCATTTCCTCCTAAAAAGAGGAAGCATATGATGGTTGGTTTCCAACGTGGACGGTGGGAAAATGTTGGTTTTTGTTGAATAAATAAAGGCAGTGACGGTACTATCCTAATCTTCTACTAGGAGGATTGATTCAGTTTGGTGGGTAGGGCTGGCTGTTTTGAATTTTTTTTTTGAATTTCAGTAACGGCTGCCACTAAAAAGATACATAATTAAAAGCTAAGCCAAGCTAAATAATGAATGATTAGTATATTTTATTGGGTTGACTTTTTTTGACATGGAATGAACAAGTAGGGTTGATGGTCTACCGTATCAAACATCTTGTGACATTATTAACCGCACTACACACGAAAGGTAAGAATAGATTCATCCACTGCTGTCTCAAGGCAAAGCAACTCATTCGCCGTATATTTTGTGTGGAGATTATATTTCTTCAATCTCAATATTGGGTCAAATATTATAAAAAAAATCAATTTTTTAATGATTTTGTAATCAAATTTATATATTGTTAACTACACCAAATGAAAAACTAGAAATATATTTTTCTTAAGTGAATAATATTTAATTTCATAATTTATACAAAGAGAAGAGAAATTTACATACCATCACTTAAATCTATCTTCTTTATATATGTATATCTATGTTAGAAATTTTAATATAATATAATATCATTAATTTTTTTAAAAAAAATCTTATATAATCAATCAATAAATATTATTATATTATAAACACTTTATGCTATAGTTTAATAGAGAAGGAAGTCGGGGATCATTTATCATTGAGTATCATAGTCGACGACATGTCATTTTGCCGAATTGTTAACGAATAAACAGATGTGTATCGAAGACTGTAACAATAAAAAACAAACAAGATATCAGTAAAAGTCTTCCGTCTGACTAGTCAACGCTCACTGCAAAATGTAAAATGTATTATTAATATTTCCGTAAGACAATATGATTTCCCGTAAAACACGGTATCTGGACTAGAATCAGCTTCTTAGTTAACCATCTTGCTAAACTTACATTTCCCAAAAATATTTTAAAAAAAATTCTTGAGCCAACCCCAATCGCTTTCATTCTTTTTGGGACCCCACGTCTCCATTATTCTTGTTCTGTTCTCATCACCATTGGCATTTCTCAACAGCCTGCCTTCCATTCAATAATCTTCCCTTCTCTGGATTCCACTTCATCCTTTCCCTTCCATGGAAGATTATTACAACCGATCAAAATCTTATGGCCCTGGAAGGATGAATCATCAACCAGACGGTGGCTACTATGGCCACCCACAGCCCCCTGTGCCTGCTTCTTATGATCTTCGCTGCTACAGTGCTTCTTATGCGCAGGCACAGATGGCTAACTATGACTATGGAAACAATACCAACAATAACTTTAGCTACAACGGTAAGGAGTTTAAGTTGAAGAAAGGGAAAAGTGCTTCTGGGTCGTCGTCTTCTAAGTCTTGGAGCCTTGGTGACCCTGAGTTTCAGAGGAAGAAGAGGGTTGCTAGCTACAAAATGTACAGTGTTGAAGGCAAAGTGAAAGGGACTTTTAGGAAGAGCTTCAGGTGGCTTAAAGATAGGTACACCCAGATGCTCTATGGATGGTGGTGATTTATCATTTTTGTTTCGCTGGCTTTGTATTTTAATATTATTCTTCCTTTAATTTTATTTTGTTTTGTACTCTATTAATGGTATGATCACAAGAAAAAATTGTGTCACAAAAGAAAGAAAGAAAGAAAAGGTTTTAGATTTACGGGTTGTGATAAATTCAGGGTGTGGATTTGCCACATGTGTACTAGTTTGAATGTAAATTAAATTCTAGTTCCTGGATTAATATCTGGGGTTAAAATTATCTCTGAACTTCATTGAAGTTCCTGTGATCAAGTTTATTTTCTCTTGAGGTTGCCTGTCGTTGACCATGGGACGGAGATTAAAAAAAACAGGGCTTGTTTTAGTCTGGTTATTTGTGAGAAATTATTTCTGTTTTGGATTGTCATTTAGAAGTTCTTTTTGTTCCAGACAATGAATTATTACGTGTTTTAAAAAGAGATTGTTTCTTTAATTATGGTTCTGGAAATCAAAGTTATCTCTGCTGTATTGAGTTTGGGTTGCCCGTTGGTGATGCTTGATGTTTAAGTTCCAATTCATTGCGCTGATTCTTAGAGTTTATTATTTTGACAGATCAATTTAACTGTTTGCAGCATGATCAAAGTACCAGGTTGTATGTTCCCTGTTTTACTTGGATCCATTTTAGTTCCTATCTTTAATGAACAGTTCGAGCAATGAGTGTGGATTATTACAATGTCACGCATCATTTTAATGAAAGCACTGTTTATAAAAATTGTTCATCATGATTCCTTTATTTCCTTCTTTTTTCTTTTTAAATGTATAACTTGTTGGCTACGAGATTAGACCACTCTAATTCACAACATATCGTGGTGTCTAAATTTCCAATGTCATAATTAGATCACTGTTTCATGTTCTCGCAACTTAAGATGACATTCTATGTCTACAGAGTAACCTTTAGCATGAATGTTATTTTACCCTAAATTATGAATTCATTGTTGGAATATTTTTTGAGGCAGCCAATGTGAATCTTTTGTTATGTTTAAAAATACATCACACAATCATTTTATGGATACTCTCATTGACTATGGAGATTTGATACTTCTTGCGTTTGGAAGGTTCCACCATCAATTAGACATGCTTGATATGCAGCTTGTACTACCTTCATTGTTAGGGTTCTCTCAATTCAACATGCACTCATATCTAGAATGCGCTTCTTGTAATATTATGCAGCCATTTATCTGTTTGACTGTGACAATATCGACATACTTGACTTTAATTCTTACGTGCTTCTTTTATGTCTAAGACTCTTTGGCAATACTAGATTGGATCTAGTTTTTGCTTTGGCATGGTAGCTTTGATCACTACCCTATCTTGACAATCAAATAGTGGTTAATGATTTTGGAACCACAATCTAAGAAGGGAGTGGGCGAAGGTGAGAGGTGACAGGCAACTTAAGGCAAAGGCTTTCAGGATAGCTAATGTTACATGCTTGAGCAGTATGATCATTGGTGTTGCTTTGTTTCACCTCATTATGCAGTTATGATTACAGTAATTGCAATGCTCTCTATCCTGCTTTGTTATTTACTACAGTAATTCTTGTGGCCAAAGTCTTGTTTCATACATTCTAAAGCCCAATATCAGGAGCATTACTAAATCATCTTTTAGCTTGACCTCTTAAACCATACAATTACAATTTGCATTCGATCAACATCAGTGAAGTATTTACAATTCTGAGTCATAGGCATCAGAACCTAAAATTATACAACTGGGTTGAAAATCTTTTACAGTAGTGAGTTGAATGTTCATGGTATTTGCTTACTCTGCTCATTAATGTTTGTGAATTTGGCTTGAGCAGTCATTCTTTGTTGTTGTAATCTTCTGAGCTACGATAATATTTTAACCAAGGGTGTTTTCGAATCATTCATGTAGTAGATAGTTATTGATCTTCCACTTATGACTTGATCTTTAGTTAGGTAATTATAAACCAAATTCTAGGCATTATTCTCATTCGAGTTTAATGATATGTTTACTATCGCCGACTTCTAAATTTTAAAAATATAGTTGAAAAAAAATATTTGGTAAACACTAATTTTTAATAATATTTATTTTAAATTAGTGTTTGTTATATTACTCGAAAAAGTGTATTTTTAAATAATATACGAGTTCGGAATTTAATATTATTCGGTTTTTTATGATCCACCAATAAATTTCGATATAAATATATTAATTAAATAAAAAACTATCTTGATAGAACATTATGTGATGTTACTCTACATTAATATAATTGAACATAAATAAATACAAGTGTTGACTTTGTAACTGTTGATTTAAATGCCTACACGATGACCAAACCAACATGATTAAATTAATTTTATTTATTAGAGATGGTTGTATGATCATTCATCATGAATCGAATGCAATATTGTTGAGAACATGTTTGTGTACCGAACACGTGTAACCATGTGAAAAATATGAGGGAGATCTATTGAGTTTTCTTTTTTCTTTTGGAAAAATGGCCTAATATTAGTCTTTAAATAAGACAAATGGGCTTCTCATGGTATATATATATAAATGCATGATATTCTTCTCAAAATTCAATTCTTATCCTAATCATTTTATTTGAAATATTATCACATTTGACTTGAAATTTCATATTATATATCAATTTATTAATAAAGTCAAATTTATACCACATTATTTAAGAACTATATAATATTTTATATATTATTTGACATAAAAATTAAGAAGATTATGGTATTAATTTTCACACCCAACTTCTCGTTGTGTAATAGCATTAACAGCTCTGCCTAACACCTCTATAAACATAATTAAAAAAAATTTAAAAAGGCAAAATAACAATAGCGCCCTACACTCTAGTAAAATGATATATTAGGATATAAGTTTTTAATTTTAACAATTTATTCCCTATTCTTTTTGTTTTATTATCTTACCCTTATAAGCCTCTACATTAGAAGTGACAATTTGTATAAATAAATTATATTCGTATCATGTTATTAATAAATATAACAAAAATTTTAGTCAATACAAATTCGATTTGTTTACTAATTATATGATGTTATTAGTAGATATATTATATATGATTCATTTACTAATTGTGTTTAAATGAATTATATTCGTATCAAAACATAGTCTGTTGATACGTAATTATTCGTTTAGATGAATTTTTGTATAGATATAATTAAATTAAATTAAATATATATATCTCATTTATTTGTTGTATTTAAACGAATTATATTCGTATTAAAATATAATTTGTTTAGACGTTATTATTTGTTTAAATAAATTATTAGTATAGATATAATTAAATAAAATTAGGATTTTTAACTCTTTATTTTTTAGTATCTTTCTTACAAGATTTGAGTATGATAATGTAAAGTGTAAATATTTTATAAATATAATAAAAATTAATAATAATTTAAAACGAATTGTAAATGTATTTTAAATGAATAAACGGGTCAAAAATATCAAATATAAGCACGACACTTATTATGACACAAATAAAACGTGATTATTATTTTTATTATTTTTTAAATTTAAAATTATTTAATTACATCGAATTCGTGTTAAATAATCGTATAATGACATAAATTACTATCGCTCCTGAATATGGTATCGTATGATTAAAATTAAACAGTTATATCTTGAATATTTGTTGTTTTTAAATTTAGGGATGAAAATGTTATTATCCTATTTTTAAAATATAATTTTTAAGAAAGAGAAATTAAATAAAGAACAGCTGAGCTGAGGTGGTGGTAACGTAAGACAGCAGATAAATGAAAGACGACCCTTAACCCAAAGCGAAGCAAGCATTGATTTTGATTTGGATTCGAGATGTGGGAATCGATTTGTTTAACGTTGGCGGCAACCGCCGGTAATAATATCGGCAAAGTTCTTCAGAAGAAGGGGACCGTCATTCTCCCTCCTCTCTCTTTCAAGCTCAAGGTACTTCTTTTATTACATTCCCTCCTATTTTGTTGTTTAATTAGTTGGGCTTGTCTTTTTCTGTTCCTTTCTTTTTATTTTGCATTTTGAAATGTGAGTTTGATTGCTAGTGGAATATTGAAACAATAACTCGCAAATAGGGTTTGATCTGATTTTGTTGGAAATGTTAGCTTTTTTTTTTTTTTTGAAAATGCTCTGAAATTTGTTTTTGTTAATCTCTGTTTATATAGAAGAAATCAAACTGTGGATTTCCAATTGGGTTTCTGTTGTGGTGACATTATGGGAGTCAAATGTTTTTCACGTTGTTATAGCATGGATTAGAATTTTGTAACTGGAGAAGCCAATGTCCAGTTTTTCTGAAGAAAGCTTCAGATTCACATTTTCTGGCTAAATTCCCTGCAATCAATCAAACCCAAGCGCTTTAGGATATGGATTGGGTTGCTAACACCATTTTCAGTCAGCCCCAATTTCTTCCTTAGTTTATAGCATCTGGGTTTTTTTTTTTTTGTGTGATAATGGAGAATTCAAATATTTCCCAATTTTAATTGATGGTGTCGTGACTGTTCAGGTAATCAGGGCATATGCTGTTAATAAAGCATGGGCGATTGGTTTTTTGATGGACATATTTGGAGCCCTGTTGATGTTGAGGGCATTATCGCAAGCTCCTGTAAGTCAATCTACACCAACCTTCCTTACTTTCATTCTTTAGTTTGAATAGCATTTTATTGTTTTATGGTTCCTACTTTTTAATCATAAGTTTAAAGAACTGCTACTTATACTACAATCAATATCTAAGGTCGAATATGTGACTCTGTAATTCCAAGTCTAGAATTTGGGGCCCTACTGTACTGGTACAAAAGTTATCGACAAAATAGGTTGGAAGATGGACTGACGTTAGTCAATAGGTCCCATCATGTCAGGGTTCAAAGTTCATTGTATGGGGAAGGAGTATGAATGAATGAATTGCTTGTAGAGATGAATCACATTTATTTCATTGCTCTTTTGATACAGTAAGTTATAAGGATTTGTTATTCCTAGAGCCTTTGAGGTGGATTTCTGGATCCTTATTGAGCCATTATGATTTTGATATGTTTGATCTTGTGTCGGTTTTGTGCTGTATTATGCAACTTGGTAATCTCAAAAGTATACTCTCAGGTATCTGTTATCCAACCAGTTTCTGGGTGTGGGCTCGCAATTCTCTCAATTTTTTCTCATTTTTATCTAAAGGAAGTAATGAATGCTATTGACTGGATGGGAATTACTTTGGCAGGCATTGGCACCATAGGTAATGTAAGTTCTTCATGTTTGTTCTTGAACAACATATGCAGTTAATCATGTGGGATTCAGCTTTTAGATAATTTTGTCTTAATATTATCACATAAAAAATGATCTATTTTTCCTGTTTCACGTGTTCCTTCCGGAACTTGCACGATCTCCATATTTGCTTTGGGATTAACCATTTTCAAATATTTTTCTGTTCATTTCTTTTTCTTTTTCCTTTATGACTCTAAACATGCAAGTTGGATGTCTGATAGGCAAATATTCTTTAAATAAGTATTCAGCTAGTCAGGAAATTTAAAAATGTCTATCAATGAGTTTTTGATTTAGTCCTTCTGTGATTAGGCCAGTATAAAGTATCATTTGTTTTCTTTTTATTTGCATTTGCAGGAGTTGGTGCTGGTGGTGAAGAGCAAGAAGCTTCGTCTATATCTGTCTTCCAGTTACCATGGTTGGCTTTTGTCGTTTGCATCTTGTTTGTAGGTACCCTTTCCCATACCTAGTATTATGTTTTTGTGAAAAGAAATATGCATAGGTATTTATTAGTGTATTAATACCTATTAATGAAAACAGTCTTACACTGTTGTTGGGGAAAGTGCCGCTGTTTTTGTTAAGGCCGTGCCTTAAGCACATGACTATGTAATATATCAACTTATACTCCTTAATTCAAAGTAATAATTCTCAATCCATCTGTATGAAACTGTTATCCCACCTACTCATTCCTGACTCCACTAAAACAATTTTTTCCGTTGAAATCTATCTAGAGAATAAAGTAGAATTTACAATTTGAACTTCTTATCTCATGAAACTAGATGTACATTTAGCTAATGTCAATAGCATGTAAATGCCTGACAATCAAGAGGGGTTGCTATCTCCCTCCAAAGAGATTTTGTTGGCTGGGAGGATGCTACTTATTTATACTTACAGCTTTCATTTCTTTGATTTTTTATTTTTTAGTTGATCTTGTATCCTTCATTTATTTTGGAGTGTTTTACATAATCCCTGTTTGTAATAATATTGATTCTTTTGTGCATAATATGTTGTAACTCCCTTCTAAGCCTTATGCTGATTAGAATTAAATGGCATGTACTCAATGACAGTGCAATGGTGTCAAAAACGCAATATTCATTGCCAATATCGGGACACCCGAACTTGAAAGGGACCATAACAGTTTTTATGCTTTGTTTTGTTTGCTTTTTTAATAGTATTAAAGTTTGTTTCCATGCTATATTTGATGTCTCTGCAAAATTACAGTACCTGCGTCAAAGAAAAGGCTATTGATACTGCATATGGTTGGATTTGTTGGAATAGGTACTCCTTAATGGATGGCTTCGTATCTGCAAACGCCAACGGAGAGAGCAGGAGATGGTAAATTTATCTTAGTTGTTGGCAGTTTCTTTTGATCTATGCCCCTTTGACACTGAAAATCTGAAATTAGTGTTCATGCAAGTGCTATTTTCTGTTTTTTCTTTCTCCTGCCTTTACTGAAAGTGCTTCTTTGTTGCAGATGGAATATGAAGTTGTTGAAGAAATTATATATGGCTTGGAATCTGGCATTTTGTTCGGGTATTATTTGTTACAGAACCAAATATATAAGAGATCTTTCTCTGTTGATGTTTGATGGTCTGCTTTTTTCTTTACTGGAAATTATCGCTACCTGAAATGTTTATGTTGCTTTACTGCTGCTACCCATGCTTTCTTTTTTAGATACAGTTGCATGAAATTGCATGTTTTCACATGGTGTGGTGTTATTTATGAAAAGGGGAAAATATAAAAGAGAGAATTAATTGACAACATTTTGGTCCTTATATTTAGTTGGTGGAACATGATTTATTTTGCTTTGTTTAGGTTACACATTTTACATGTGGCAATCAGAATACTTCATAATCTATGTTGGATATTACGGTACATGAAACTTTTAAGGAAAAAAGCCAAAAATCTGTTCCTTACATGTAAAAACTCTACCGTTAAATGGAAGTCAACAACTGTAAAGTGTAGGTTTTGTTGTAAAATCATTGAACCTATTGTAAGCTACGTTGAGAAAATATTAACTGCAAATTTACGCATGTATTTAATTTCAGGATGGCATCTGTAATTTCAAAGATGGGATTTGTCTTCTTGGAGCAGGGCTTCCCTGTGATGCTAGTTCCTTTATGCATTACCATCAGCATTTGCTGTAGTGGTACAGGGTTTTACTACCAGGTATCTCAAAGATCTGACTAGATCCATATCTCAATGTTTGATGCAGCTAGAGTTAGTTTGTGTAGCCTTTTCTAGCCAAGTAGATATTGGTGGCCATGGAGCATATCAACAGTTATACTGAATTGCCTCTTTCAACATTTTAACCCGGAATTTAGACTGTTCGTCTTTGTTTTCTTGTTCACTAGTGTGTAAGAATTTGAGACACTGTTGAATAGCCATAACATGATTATATTATTTTCTTCAAACAGACACGAGGTCTAAAGCATGGCAGAGCTATTGTTGTGTCTACATGTGCAGCTGTAGCTTCGATAGTTACAGGTGTACTTGCTGGTATGCTCACTTTGGGTGAACGATTGCCTTCAGCACCAGCTGCTCGTCTTTCACTTCTGCTTGGATGGTAACTCAGCATGATCTTTTTTATACGAAAACATTCTGCATTTAAGCTTCAATCCCAAAAGCATGTGTTTTTATTCCGTAGAACTTGATTCGTAGTGCCCATGCCATAGTGAAGGGCTCAAAGTAGAATCGTCATAAGAGAGATTTTGAGAAGTTTTGTCCTCTGATCTTAGAGACTGTTGGGCACTTGATCAAATTGTTTTTTTTTTGGTTTTTGGATGAAATCAGGCATCGCTCGCTCCTTACAAAAGCTTGTCCATAGATGACTGCTAAACTGTAATTTTGACCAAAATCAAGACTTTTGCCACAGATTGATCTTGTCTGTAGATTAAGATTTTTGCCACAGATTTTGTTATTAACTTAACATATGCTGTATTGCAGGTTGCTTATCATGGTAGGTGTTGTTTTACTTGTGAGTTCATCACGGCTTGTGCGTCATCTACGATGGCCCTTTAGGCTGATTAAAAAGAGTGGGGTTGATAAAAATTTCACTCCCAAGCGATCTGTGTCTCAGCGTGTCAAGGATTCAGGTCCAAGTGCTGTTATCCCAACAGCAACTTTGCATCAGCTGATAACATCTACAGCCAAGGAGAAAGCTTAACTATAAAATTACCAGAAGTTTGCCCCATAAGTTTGGATGTTAAATTGGTGTTAACTCGGCTTTCACATTCTGCAAAGAAGCAGATTGCAATTGTTGAGGGCTGGGATGTACAGTATCCTGTCTGCGCGTGGTTTTCCAGAGGGCATCAAAGAATTTTAGGTTCTTTGTTCAATGAGATATTTTGTAGCATATGTTTCAAAATCTCCAAATTGGAAGCAGTTGCTTCTTAAGAACAATTATTTTGCAATGACTGTATTTTTAGATGTTATTACTGTATACTGATTACTGTATACAAGACTGGATTTGTTAAAAATTTAGAGGGAGAAAGATATCTTAGATCAGCTTTGAGTTTCATATTGCTGGCAGATTGTCTACAGGAATACAATCTGCTAGCTATGTATTTTATCATCTCCATCAATGTTCTGAAACACCTTCCTCCAATTTAATATGTAATTCCAGCATTTTCATTTGATTACATCTCTTTTCCACTAAACATTGATGCTTCCAGGTAGATAAAATTGAACCAAGGCACATGGAAACAAGGACGAGGAAGACATCATGATGGACCAAGTTTGAATAAAACAAAAGCTGATTCTGAGTTGAGTCATAAAGGACTGACCCAAAAAGTCATTTTCTAGCATGAATAGTAGGATACCTCTGCAATCACTTCAAGGCATGGCTAGTAAACAGTTGATGGCTTTTGGGTTGTTGCAGTGACCTATTATAATTCATAATTATTGAGAAAGAGGCAATGAAAATGAAAAAGCAGTAACAGCCATTTCTCTACCTTATAATTCATGTTCTTGATATAACTAGACCTAAAGGTCCACTATGACTTTGACATGAGCCACTGCTCTGCTGTGCTGTTTTTGCATATTCCATGGAGAAAAACAAAACCTACCCAACATTGAGCATCATAAAATTCGCGACATGACTAATTGTAATGGGCCATAACGATGGAACACAAAGCCGGACACAATGCATAACAACGAAGCGAAAAAAAAAAACTAGCTTTTTGGTTTTCCCACTTTTGGGAAAATAACAGCAAAACTACTTCCAACTATTGGTTGGCTTTAGTCTCTCATACATGATTTATCCAATAGACAAAACATACAATGTCTACAGGTTTTTAGGACCCCTCAGCCTTCAGAAGTCCATGTGAACTGCAGTTGGCAAATTCAAGTAAGGCCAAACCTAGTTTAGAAAGCTACAGATACATGAACTGAGCTTTCCACAAGTGACACGTCACCTCGGTTCCTAAGTTTCTGGACAAACTTGTTTCCTTTGGTGGTAGCTTGCTTACCTGTGTGATAACGTTCACAAATTTATAGCCACTTTCATTTTTTCCAGGATTGTCCTTGCTACCTACCATGTGGGGAAAACCTAAAAATGCTCAAGGAACCAGGTTAGAGAATGAGAACTATACTTAATACTTTCTTCTCCGAATCTCCAAGCTTTGCTTTGTTAATCTCCTAGTGGATGCCATATATTTCTTATGATGTAAGTTTCACTATCAAAGAACCTAAAAGATTTAAAAACTTGTAAGATGCTTCATCTTCAAGGCTTTTGATGCCAATTCTAAATGAAGCTGGTTCATAGATCATAATGTAATACAGTTGTAAAGTATTCATGAGCATAGTGCATCAAAAAGAGGGGAAGAAAAATCACTAGAATATTGTTCCCACTTAGATTTGCACCACAAATTGAGCAACTCCTAAGAGCCAAAGATGTCTTTTCACAAGAGAGAGAGATTGGAAGAAGGAAGGTGAAGGGTGGGAGGGAAAAATAAGTACGACTAAGTGGGAAGCAATAATATCTCTTTTGAACTTCAAAATCATCTCTCTTTCAACTCATCCTAGCACCAAGCAGTAGGTTAGCACGAAAACCATCGGTGATTGCTTGTCAGTGGAACATTATCTACTAGCTAGCTATGAGTATTAAGCAAGTTAGATTTCCAGATAGGTTATAAAAAAAAACATATTTTGTTTTAGCTGATTGCTGCAAAGCAGGAACTTTCAACCTCCTAAGGAATACTTTTGTAGCTTCTCTCAAAACAGTATCTATTAGCTTTAAACTGAGATCAAAAGATGGTGCCAATTCTCTCCTTTGTAACCTCCAATTGCCAAGGAGATTTTTTGATCCAATGTTGTAAAGATTCAGATGTACTAGGAGATAAAATTTACTTGTAAGAGCTTATACCAGAAATTTCTTTGAGACCAATTGGGTCTTCATTGTGGACGCTCCATCCACCCCTTGAAATGACATAGTAGGTGGACCAGATTCTGTAAGGAATGTCATTTTGCCAATAAGCAGAGCATAGAGTTAAATTATGTTATAATTTATCACAGGATGGTGCAGATTCCATAATGAAGTTATATTGAGGAGCCTGAGATTGTAAAGCTTAGCTGCTAAAATCTAGGTTGTCTCCAAACAAGTCACAGGCCATAGTATATTTAAACCACAGCACTGCAGGACCATCCCATTGTGTGCATTTGAAGATTCAGCTCTAAAATTGCTAACCATCTATTTTCATTTCAAAGCATCTTTGCCCATTAAAATGGGTAACAACTTGATGCGACTGAGGAATAGTGGCTAAATTGACCACAATCAAATACAATGTAAGACAACCATAATTATTTTTATAAGAATCCAAACCACAAATAATTGCAAAAATACACGGCAATTAACAAATGAGACCCCATTTGAATAGATACTTGTACACCATTCAAATGATGAATCACATCAGAAGCAAATTTAGGAGAAAACCTACCACCAACATTTCACTGCACATTTTGTTGCTTCGGATAGTCACCAAGTTGCTCCATATGCCAGCTTTCATGAGGAGCAACATGTTCATGGGCAGGGGTGTATTGCTGCAAATTTTATATTAGAAGTTCAGATTTTCTGATACAGACTAAAACTCCTTTAGGAACAATCAACATCATTTCCTTGGAAAAAAATAATGAACAAAAGTTTCCTAAAAACCAGAAAGTAGAATTTTATTGAAGTTAGATTGTAGAGGAAGCTATCTTTTCTTTTCTTTTTCCTTTTTTTCACAAAAAAAGGTCTGAGCAAGTAAGAAACAGAATCATAGTGCGACAACAAAAGGTGAGGATGAGGAGTTTCACAAATTTTTACACCATTTATGAACCATTAGATTAATCTACATTTAATGGTTAAGATTGCATTTGACACATACTGACTACTTTAAACACAAAAAATATATAAAAATATTTAGTTAAGTACTTAAGTTTGTACCTCCATCTTTTCCATAAGTTCTTTGGCTGTTGGAGCAGAGATAATTATTTCCCGAGCACTTGGCTTAATGAAACCTTCTTCAACACCATTGTCAAATAATGCAAGCAAACAATTATAGTACCCATCGACATTTAGCAGCCCAACCTGTAAGGTTTAATAATCAGTTAGAAGGACAGACTAGTTTTCTGTGCCTATTTTATTTTCTGAAACTAGAAGTACACAAGTTACCGGTTTCTTGTGAATTCCAAGTTGGGACCATGTTATCATCTCCAACAACTCTTCCATGGTTCCATATCCTCCTAAACCAATAAACTCCAATGTTATCCTCAGCAAGTGCAGCAGATAGAAAAGTTTCAATATTAAAATAATATGAATTTTAAGTTGTGAAGATCTTTAATTTCATTAAGGTAAAGAAATGAAACATTATGAAAAATTTTCTTCAAATTTTCAAATTATTTAGGACAACTTTCATGGTCATTACCTGGAAGAGCAATAAAAGCATCAGCTTCTCGAGCCATTGCAGCTTTACGCTCATGCATGTCTGCAACAGTTCTTACTTCACCAACAGTTTCTCCAGATATCTGAAGGTATTTTCAAAATCAATTTACTGAGGATCAATTGTATTTAAGGGACGACTATAACTTATGTCACAGGAACCAGTAAATTTTTCCTGAAAGTGAGAATTTGAACACTGAGCTTGATATGAAGCATTTTCATACAATTAAAAGTAGTACAAAACAGAGGAATTGACCAAAAGATCTGATTAGATGACGACTAAATTCTCAGGAAAATCTCAGATAGGAGCAATTTAATAAGCATAGCACCCATTTCTAAGGAAATCAATTCAGAAAAAGCAGAACATATTCAACAAGAAGTAGTAATATGAACTAAGAGCATACATACCTCAAGTGGCATGAGAGCTTTTGGAATAATCCTGCATTTGAAGAGCCACAATTAGCTTGGTGATATAATGTGACTGAAAAATACCTTTTACAGCTAATAACTGGTGCAATACTTAGAATAGTAACATTTAACAGCATGCTCTTCAAGGGAATTTTCCGAGTTACCCAAGAACATGACAACCTCCAGCATACACTGTCTGAGATATCAAACCCATCAACCCAATGCTTCCTCCACCGTACACCAAGTCTATCTTTCCCTTCACCTGCAATTCAAACTCAATCAATAAAGCAAAAGCACAGAAAGATTTCACAAAAGATAACCAGTTTATGCCTGGAAGAAGAAGTTCAAATACAGCGCCATTTTACCAAGTAGCACATACCCATTTCAATACATCAAACACCTAATTCACAACTCACTTATATGAAAGCAAGACCAAATAAGATACATCAAACACCTAATTCACAACTCATTGATATGAACACAAACCATATAATGGTCAGTAATCTGAAAACCAACGAGAACTACAAGTTCCAGACAGAATTTAACCCGATACAAGACATCAAACATCATGTCATAACCTCATAATATGCCTACAAATTCATCACGAAAGCTCAATAAACCAACATAGTCTGCATATATATCCATCAGACAAGAAAAACTTGAGAATAAGAGAAATAAATATCTTGTCCAAAGGAACGTGTAAGCAATACAAACCAGTTCATTGCCCAACTCAAGAGCGGCATCACTGAAAACTTTTCTGTGGCCAGAGTTGCTTCCACAGAACACACACAACCTTTTGAACTTGCTTCTTATATAGCCTTCTTCCTCCATTCACAATCTCTTTATAGCCTTTCTTTTTAAAAGAGAATCAACCTTTAATCATTTGCAAACAAAAAGAAGCAGAACACAATTATGCAGATTAACGTTTCCCTGTAAATACTAAAAAATAAATTAAAAAAAAACAAAAGAGCTTCTTTGACAAATGAATAAGGAAGATTAAAAGATATGTAAATAAAACAAAAAACAATCCGGGTTAATGCAGAGTTGATGAATAAAGCAATAAAAATTAAAAATTGTAGAAATCAAAGAGAGTTATAGCGTTATATATATATATATGAAGTAGAAGCAAACATTAGTAGCCCACATGCTCCATTCTCTTTCTAATCCAACGTCCTTCTGTCGGCCTTAAAGATTTTATATTTATTTCAATAAACATATAAATGGAAAGATTAGGAAAAAATTAAATATAGCATAATCTGCCTTGCTCAGTCAGAATCTGTACACAAATTTAGAGAAGAAGAATATTATTAATAATGGGGGACTCAGCAAACAGCCAATATTGCTGCTTTCACTGTGTTGGACTTTCTTTTTCTTTTTCTTTTTTTAACTTTAATTTTTAATTCTCTTTTTTTGTTTTATTTCATAAATTGAATTACAAATTCTCGCTCTGTTTATTCTCTATTTGCTATTATTCATAGGCTGCCGTACACTACAGTATTTTCAATAATATTATATTAAAGTATGAATAAATTTTTTTCTAATTTAAAAAAAAATATCGCGTTACGTTAATAAATTATAATATAATACTTAAAAAAGTAATAAGAAGTCATTATTAAAATAAATAAAAAAGACTCTAATCAACCTTAACATTCATGTTTAGTCAACTTAATATTATATAATATACAACATAACATATTTTATACATATATATATGTATATATTTCCGTACGGATTAATAATTCTTTTAATTTTTACGTAAATTTTTATATTATTGATAAGTTATTAAATTTATATATTTTTAACAGTTAAAATTATATCTCATATTTAATTAATTATGTATTTAGTATATGTAATAAATTTAATATCAATTGTTTAAGTAGTCAAATTAAATAGTCTCTTTAATAATTTATAAATGACGTAAAAAATTTATATAAAGTTAATATTTTCATTGCCCTCTGTCTCTCTCCCTCTCTCTTTCTCTATATATATATATATATATATATATATTATAATTACTATAAAATATAATAAACTCAAGTATCGATTTCATAAAGGTATGAAATTCTCCCACTTCATTATTCTAATAATAAAAAATAATTGGTTATAAAATAGTCTATAAATAAACGAATAAGTGAGAATTTTTAACCTATTTTATAGAACTATCCACTTTAAGTTGACTATTGAATTGTATTTTATATAATTTAATCTCATTTATTATCATTTTATTATAAAATTTAGGTATTGTAGTCTTACAGTTATAAAATATTTGTCTAAATTCGAGATATATTATATATTATAATGGTTATTTTGAAAAATAGATGAAAGCGAAATTTTAAATAAGTAGTAGACATGGTGTTATGTTCAATAAAAAATCATTTATGGTAGTCCTGGGAGAATTAATGAAACATTTTAAAATTATTTTATCAAGATCCAATTTTAATATAATAAAAATAATAATAATAATAATGTTATTTAATTACTAATAACAGCGCCAATTATGGATCTAAAAATTAAAATTAATGAATATTGTAAAATCTTGATCATTGTGAAGAGGGAAAAAAAAGAATTTATTAAATTTATTTATTACTTTAGTTTTGACTTTTTTTTAAAAAAAAAATTAGAGTAAGGCAAGAACTTCGTGCGCAAATATTAAATTTTTATTTTTTAATATTACTCAAATTTTAAATAATTTAAAATATTTTGAGATAATATGAGAGCGTTAAACATATTTTAAATTAAGCGTAGCAAATCAAATTTAGATTTTACTTTAATCTAAATTAAGATTGAAATTATTGAAGGACGATTTCTGGTACAAATTATTACAAAAGGGAAAATACAATGAATTGTAATAAATGGAGCCGCCAAAGGAAAAGGGAATAAATACAATTTAACAATCTTATAGTGTTCGCTCAATTTCTAATTTTACAAGAAAATAATTCAATTTTAAATTTATTTTATTTTACATATTCATTAATTATGGCTCTTCCTATAATCTTAATGGTCCCATTGACATTGATAGAATTCAATTTTAATTCATCCATTAAATTATCATGTATATTCAATTTCATTTTTTTATATGATACTTCAATGATGTTTTTACTTGTGTTAAAATTTGATCTAATAAAGATATATTTTATAAGTTTTTTTAATAATATAACTCTAAAAGGCTTATATATTAAATTAATTTTAAAATTTTTACTAAAAACAAATTTACGATAACTAAATAATTAATAATTTTTATCAAAAATTCTATTAATAGGAATCCTACCTATATAAATTCTACGTAAAAAAAGTTATATTAGAAAGGTTATATTTAAAAAATTATACCAAATAAATTCTATACCAATTAAAAATAATATTCATCTTTCACAACATTTGTGATAGAAATTTTAAAATACAAATTAAAAAAGTGTAATGTTACTCAAAATTAAAAATAAATTTTATTTATACAATAATTATCAATATTTATTTATCAAATTATTTTAAATGTTGCATGAATTTTTCTTTTTTAAATATGTAAAAAAAATTAAGTTAATCAATTGAAGGGACATTAGTGCTTTATAATTATGAATTTTCTTTAATTAAAAAATTCCAAAAAAAAATAAATGAAGAAATTTGGACAATCCACTATCATAATTTCAACGGGCCATATCCATTCCAATAACGCAAGCACTTACATTAAAATGACTTAGGGTTACTTTCATAGGGTGATCTCACTGTTTTTTTTGGTCAATTTTTATGCAAAAATAATTTATAAATTAAAGGGGATAACGTTTTTTACCTACTCGGTTTTGAAAAAAAATTGTTACAATAAATTTTTTTACTATTAATATTGTAGAAAATTGACAATAGGTTTTTGATAATATTAATTCTATATAATTTTTAAAAAAATATTATTTTATTAAAATGGTCAATTTTAAAATTGTATAAATTTAATACTATTAATAAATTAATAATAAATTTAAAAAATAATTAAATATTTAAATATTATTATAACTTTAAAATTGAAATATTATAATAAAATTATATTGATTATTATCAAAGTAAAAATAAGGATAATTGAATTATTTTACATGTTTTCTAATAATTTAAGGATAAAATAGTTAATTTGTGTCTAAAATAATATTTAGAATAGTGTCTCAGGGGGTATTTCAACATTTTTTTAAAAGTCATAAGCTATTTAGGATTGACCAAAAATTTAGGAGTATTTTTCTTTTCCTCAAAAGCTATGGGGTAAATCATATTATCCTAAATTAAAGGCTAAATTGCTAGTCTTTCAAAGTAATGGGGTTTAAATGTTTAAAAAAATAAAGATAATGAACCTATAACTGGTTTATTAAATTTAGGATAAATTATAAAAATATATCTACTTTATGGATTTAATATACAAATACTTTAAAGAATTAAAAATAAAATTTAATTTTTTGTAAAAATTGATTATGAATATGATTTTTTTCTTAATGAAATAATTCCTTATTTTAATATTGAGTATTTAAAAAAAATTAAATTTATCCTTATAGTTTTTTTAAATTTATTATTAATTAGATAAATTTTTAATTATTGTCTATATATTTTTTGGAATTAATATTTATTTAATCATTCATTTATAATCTTTTTTTTAATATTACATATTACATGTACAATCTACGAATATTACATTAAACATCTATAAGGAGTCAAGAATCTTAATTGAGTTGAATTTAGCACCACCCTAGGCATTTACACCTAATTTCGGACGATATCTACCTTTACGATGGAGGAAGTAATGCCCTTGCGATAGAGGAAAGTTTATCCATATTTTTAATATGGTGGGCCCACTATTAAATGGATAGACCTATACTAGGTGGGATAATGGTAAGGATCAAAAATAGGACCTCTTGGTTGAGGTCCTAACTCCTGGCCACTATAATCTATGTAAACTAAGAATAATATGTGGGCCACTGACTAAACTTCAATTATTATAAGATAAGTTTTAATTTTATCCACTAATTTCTTGATAATCTTTACAAATAACTTAATTATCATTAAAAATAAAGATAAAATGACATATATACTCTTACTGTAATTAATACTTTGTGTGTAAAGGCCAAAATAACCTTATATAATAAAAAGACAAAATTAATCCTATATGTATAATTTATAATGTATATTTTGTTAGAAAAAATAAATTATTTATATATTAATTAAATTAAAATAATCTCTTTAAAAATTAATTAATTTATTAAATATAATGAATAAATCATTTGATATTACTTTTAATTAATTAGTTTCACATAAGGGTTAATTTTGATATATAATAATAATAATTGATTTATTCAATATATTTAATTAATATTTTTTTCAAGTTTTTTTATTTGTTTCTTAAGAGATTATTTTAATTTAATTAGTATATAAATAATTTATTTTTCTAATAAAATATACATTACGAATTATACATATAAGGTTAATTTTTTTATTATATAAGGTTATTTTGGCCTTTTGACATATAGTATTAATTACAATAAATGTAAATATATTATTTTACTATTTACCGATATTTTTTACGGTAATTTAGCATTAAAGAGTCATTGCCAATAATTTTTAAAATATTGAGATTATCATTATCAATAAATTAGTAAATAAAGTTGAAAATTACCTATTATTATATAAAACTTATGGTTCAAGTTTTCTATATGTTGTGTTTTTAGAGTTTGGTCAAGTTAGAGCTAAACTTTTTAAGAGTAAGTGTCTGTTTGTTTTTTAAATTTGAAGTCTAAATATAGTTTAGTTTCAATTATTTTAAAGTGTTTGTTTTTTAAATTTATAATGAAAAATTTAGTAATTATTTTTTAATAAAATAAGTTAAATTTTTTAATAAAAAGTTTAAGTATGAAATATAAATAAGTTTTTTAGTTATAATGAATTAAAATACTCTTATAAATTTTATTTATTTCTTAATATATAGAGTTTATTTTAATTATTTATAAAAATGTAATAAATAAAATTAATAATTTTTAAATATTTATATTTAGATGTGATAAATAAAAAATAAATATATTATTTAAAATTATTTATATTTATATATTCAAATTTATTTATATTTAAAATTCATTCAGATTTTAGCTTTAAAAAAAAGCTAAATGTATCAAATGACTAAAAAAATTATTATTAACGAAAATTTTTAAGGATAAGGTAAATAATGTTAAGTAACCGAAAATAATTTAGAGTTGGAGTCTTGAGGCTAAATATGTTGAATAACCAAAAATGGTTAATTATTGATAAAAGCAAAATTGACTAAGGGGGTAAATGATATTGTTGAAATAGTAAAAAGGAAATGGGTCAGGCCGGGTTCGGCTGCATTTAAACGCAATTTAGAGCTGGGTCGGGTTGACTTTGGGTTAGAATTTAGACCCGAATTAAAATTAGATTTCTTAAGGCAAATTGATTCAATTAACTAAAAAGATTTAATAAATAAGGTGAGAATTTTAACAGTAGAAGAGTAAATGATGTTTTATAATAATTAACTAAAAATAAAAGATATAATTAATATTTTTTCATTTGAAATTAAAAAAATTCATAATACAATTTAAAATGTGTAATATTAATATATAGAAATGTATACTACAAATTTCAATTAAAAATAAAATTTTTCTTCATTATTAAATGATAGTATTTTATCACTTTACCACATATTGGGTGATAAAGAACCTTTTCTTTTCAATTAGAAGGTAAAAGTCTAAATTTTGTACTTTATAAAAGTATGATTCTCTCCGATTTTATATGAATAAAACTTATTGTGTGACACGTGGAGATAGAAAATCTCACCAACCGTGTGAGCAGAATGTTAGAGTACATTATAATCAAATTTATCTAAACTCTTAGTCTCAATAAAGTTATAACATATATAATATTAATAGATTATATATGTAGTGTATAATATTAAAAAATAAAATGATAATTTCTTTCTCAAAATTATATGATGAATAATAAGACAATTATTGAAGCCTATATTTTAAGGAATATTGCCAATTTTCTGTTTTTTTTTAAGAAAAATAGGACCCTAATAAGAAAAAATAGCGTACAAGAAAACCCAATACTCGGATCAACATGGGTTGAATATATTATTTATGATTTGATTAATTAATTAGCCACGTAAATAATGAATTTTAATAAAAATTAAGAACTTAATTTTCTCCTCACCTTTCGTTTTAATTTTCTTCATTTAATTCCTGAGTTCAAGCATTCTGTTTCGGATACTCAGAAAACACTTTGATCATCAACAATCAGCAAATTAACAACATCAAAAACAAAAACAACAACCTAAGGTGTTGCCACTACTTTTAGAAAACATTTCCAACCAGCTAGATACGTCAGACACAAAAACAGCGATCTGTCTGTCTGTTTTCATATTAATTAATGCATGCTTAAAACTATGGGAAGAAGAATTCCCATAGGTGATGATGATGAAGACGATGTCGATTTTGTACATTCTTTAATCCTGTTATCGCTTCAAATGGCTTGGATTACCGCCACCATTGCTATGATTACCGCTCTGTGTATTAGGAAGAAATCAGCACCACCGCCGAATTCATCAGTTAATAAAGGAGCAGAAGAGAAGAAATCATCGGAAGATCTTTCTGATACGTCGAAAGATAACACTGCAACCCCTGATCAAGAAACAACGATAATGACACCGCCGTCGCCGCAGGCTGCGAGGACGTCGACAGATGAAGAAGAAGGTGAAGAGCAAAAGCTCGAAAATGATAATGTACGACGGGAACTGCCGTTGCCGCCGGCTATGAAGACATTAAGAGGAGCGTATTCGTGCAATAATTTGACAAGAACTATGTCGATGAGAAGAGTCGATACGAGTAGTATGATGAGCATGAAGAAGATGCCGAGGAGCATCTCAGTGAGGAACGATGATGTTCATAATAATAATAAGAAGAAGAAGAAGAAAGCTGGGATATTGAAAACAGAAGATTCGGTGTGGAAGAAGACGATAATATTAGGAGAAAAATGTAGACCAGATGAAGAAGACGATGGGATTATATATGATAACAAGGGAAATAAAATCACAGCATATCATAAGAAGACGCAGAGTAATTACTCATTGTCGAGGACAAGTTCTCGTGTTGATCATGATATACGAGCAAGTCCTGTAGGACGAGACAAAGATAAGGGAGTTGTAAGAAAAGATCATGGTGATAAAGATGAAAATGATGAAGAAGAAGAAGAAGGTTTACGACGACAGAAACAACAACTCAATGGATAAATGATGATGACGATGATTTCATGTGGGGAAATGATCAGGTGGGGTTAGGTATATAGTTGTTTGATCTGTGTTTTTGTAGTGGATATATACGATGGATGGATGGATGTTGATTTTATAAGGATCATAGAATGAAAATTTGATATTTTCGTTTAAATCATTGATTTTTTTTTGGGGGGTATTAGGATATTACAATTTATTGATATTTTTATCAGAAATATCTATAGAAATTTAGATACTACATTTCAGATAATATGTGTCATAATATCTAACGTTGTTTAGATACTACATCTTAGACAAAATGAGCAATATCTACCTTCACAAAAAAGATAGGGAAGTCATGTCCCATGTCTGGACTTAGAACATACTTTTTCTTTGAGGAAAGAGTGTGTTTTGTAACATTTGGCCAAACACTATACGACGATCATTAAAAGTTTTGATGTTTCAATTTCATGACATGAACACGTATGTATAATATCAATCACCATACAATATATCTCTTAGATTTGTAAGATATTGTGTTGGTAATCCGACTGGGTAGAAAAGATTCTCCTATTAGCACACTTCATCTTATTTACGTGTAATTGTTTAACATAATTATAAATTATAATACTTTGTTTTTAGGATAAAAATTTCACATTATGTGAGTATATATATATATATATATATATATATATATATATATATATATATATATATATATACCATTCTTTTCTTAGGAGTGTGAATGAGATCTCCCCTTTTACAAAATTACAAAAATATATTTTTATATGAAATAGAAATACTTGAATTTAATTGGATAGATAGTGTTGTCCTAAACTCAATTTTTATCTTTACACGTATCTTTTCACTATTAACTCTAGTGGTCCCTTGTTCATGTGACACGTGGCAGACTAAAATAGATGGGTCAAATCTTATCCAAACCCAAAAGTTACGTGTTAGTCTTTTATTAACTGTACAGATTGCATTGTACCCTAACAAATAGGTAGCACAACCTTATTTCTCCCAACTAGCTCATGATCCCCACTTGGCTTTTGTGTAGTCCCTGTATAGGTCTGGTAGAATCTTGCTGCTAACAGGTCTTGCTGGTAGCTTGTTTACTGCCTTGTGCAAAGGTTATCTACCTCTTTTTTGTAGTCGCCCTACAAGATATTTTTAATGCTATGATGCAATTCAATAGATGTTCTGAATGAGCATTCAGGTGGGCATTGACGCACCTGGGTATCCCTTCTTCCTCGTTATAGGAGGTCGAGTTCTAAACAACGAATAATCTAGAGCAAGTATATACACTTCTAAGCGTGTAAGAGAATTAAAGACATTTTTTTAACCCTCCTCTATGTGTCATAGTATGCCACCACGTTTATCGTATACACCACAATATATGGTTGCATTTTTTTCACATGCACTACGATATATAATTACCCTTTTTTCACATGTACCATGGTATATGATCATATGGGCATTTCTCACATGTTATGGTATATGGTCAAGTAGGTATTCTTACCAGTGCCACAGTATATGGTCACATGGGTATTTTCACCTGCCATGATATATGATCACATGTGGCATCATCAATAAATGACGAATAATTTGGCAATATATAACAGGGAGCCCAACTTAAGTTGAGTCTTATTTAGTTGCTCAAATAACAAATATTCTGGTGATATATAACGGAGAGCCCAGCTCAAGGTAAGTCTTATATAGCCACTCAAATAACGAATACTTTGACAATACATAGTGAAAAGCTCATCTTAAGTTGAGTCTTATCTAACCTTATATGAGTAAGGCTTTTAACTCGTCCTACATTAAAGTGGGTGCAAGATAGGTCACTCTGTAATGTATTGATTTTGACTCTCGTGAGCTTATTATTTTTTACCACTCGTTCAATTATATTTTTCTCTATAACAACATTTATGTTTAGACATTTAAAATAAAAAAAATATATATTAATCAAATCTATATTTCAGTTATATTCAAATTTTATATAGAAAAAAAATAAATTTAACTTAAATGTTAAAATCTTAAACTTTAGGGGTGATATATGTTAAAATCCTAAACAATTAACTAATAATTAATAATTAATAATTTTGATAATATTGGTAGCTTTGCTTTCTAATTCTTTAATTATCTTAAAAAAAAATTTTGAACTTTCTCTAAATTAAAACTAACTTTTTGAGTGGGAACTAATTACAGCCTTTTTGTCGTACTGTTTTGGATTTTTCTTGCTTTTTCTCTCTTCATTGACTTACAAATCATAATCCATATATCTTCCAAAAGATCTCCAGCAGATATATATCTACCCACTTTTCATATTTTATTTATATTCAATTTATTATATTCTTAAGAAAATGTTTTCATTTATTTTTTAAAAAAAATATATAAATATTAAAAATAAAAGCCAAAGTTTATTATTTAATGGGATATTTTAGTTTGTATTTAAGAAATAATGGTTTTTTGTTGCTTAGATGTTTATAAATCAAATTTCTACACACTTATTTAAATTAAAAATTACATTTTATTTATATTTCATTTCACAATAAAATTATGAGGATAAAAAATATATTATAACTAAAATATAAAAAAATTACTAATATTTATTTTATCTTTTATTTAATAAATAATTTACAATTTTCACAGTTTTTAATCTTATTTAAAATGAATAGATTACTTAATAATATAAATAAAAATGAATGAAATATGTAAAATAATTTATGTGAATTTGAATCGTATTAAATACAAAAGTTTAGGAGACCAAAATACGAAAGTAAAATAATTGATTAACAAGCTAATTAATTAAATAATGTTACATATTCTTTTATTTTTAAAATTCAAAGCATAAATATTTTGGACTAACCTTACACGACAAGCACTATTTCATAATAATTATTATATCTATAGATAGGATAAGAACCCAATCAATTGAAATTAGATATTAATAATTGAAAATAATGCAAGTAGAATAAAATTTCAATGTATTTCATTATGACAATTAAGATATTTCCTACCATAATACAGAATTTTTGGTTATTAATATTCATATGGATCCTGAGAATTAATATCCAATAATTTAATTAAATAGAATATAATTAAATGGGGTTGTAATAAAAAGAAGAATAATTTAGCAGCGATCATAGGCTGTAACCCGACTTTAAAGTTAATTATAATAATAAATAAATTAAATAAATAAAATATTTGATGGAAAATTATTTAAAAAGAAATCTGACAAAAAAAGGAGAAGAATCTGCAGGCATGAATATCTGAGCTGGGACCTAACTTATGTGGGCCCCTACTTAACAAGAACATGCCACGTGTACCTGCCACTCAAACAATTCACTCAAGACTCTCACTACTTAAAAACTGTTTCTTTCCTTTGCAAATGCTATTTCATTGTATTGTCTTTGTATTTGTGTTTGTGTTTGTGTTTGTGTTTGTGTTTTTTTCTTTTTCTGAGGGAGAAAGGAGAGTAAAGTTCTGCTGAAATGGCGTCTTCTGTGACGATTAACGATTCATTGAGGAGCGAAGAGCAACCAAAGGTCTCTGCTATGACCAGAAGAGGTGTTTACGCTGCTGTTTCTTACATGGCTACTGCTGGTAAAGTGCTTATTTATACTTGATGCTTGTTTGGTTTTTCTTTTAATACTCTCCTTCCTTCCTTCCTATTGTTGTCTAACTTTGACATTTGCTTTCTCAGAATGGAAACTTTGTTCTGTCTTTCTTTTTGCGGGATTTACTTTGCAACTGTTACTGTGCTATTTGTTTTGTTTTGGTGACATAATGCAGAAAAAGACGAGAATTTTTTTTGTTTTATTTTATATATGTAGGTTTTGTAATCATTGGGTTTAAATAGGAGTGTGGTGTGGTTAAATACATTGATTTAGAAAGTTAAATGTTGGGGAAAAGAGAAAAGTAGGGGTAAGTGATTATTTTTATTGCACTGTTAAATCCTGTTGTTAAAATTGTGACCATTATTGTGTAAATTTCAGAAGTTGATTAAGACTACATCAACGGATTAGGAGTGATTGTATTATCATTATTCTGAATCTACACTCGAATCCTCCTATATTCACTCACATGGGATTGGCTGAAAAAAGTTCTGAATTCGAAACAGGGAAGTAGCATGTGGAATATTTGTTGTCAAAGAGGAGGACCCACTGTAGCCTTGCAATATAGAATGAGAAATATATAGTGGATATGGTGATGTGATCTGAGGATGCTAGTAACGAGGGGTTAATGTGGGATGGATCATAGGATAGGAAGTTGAATCCTGCATAGTAATATGCTTACATTGGTAATTATGAAGCATCTTTTCATTTGTTGTTTTGTGTTAGGTGTAAGGGCCTTTTATGAATCATTGGCGGTGAATGTTGCTCATTGATGACTATGGTTTTAGTTGACAAAATGGGATGATATGAAGTTAGAGATTGACGAGAGAGATTTTATTAGAACAATGATGGACGAGATAAAATTTCTGGAGTGAACATAAAGACTAATATCAAGGACAAGAAAATAGTGGAAACTAAAATGGTAGGCTGATACCCAAACCCAGTATAATTTGATTATATTGAACCAGTCATCAATAAGAAGGGTGGGATTTGAGGAATAGTTTGTTGTATAGATATATTGGGATGAATGAAAAGGGAAGAGCTTCTTGGACTCTACTAGGATTGAATGTAGAATTATTAAAAAATGATAAGAAATTTATCTTTTGCGTACAATAATGATGCTGTGAATGGAAATGAAGTGTTCATAAATAAGCATCTTTAAGTTCTCTAGAAACAGCGTTATAAACTTTGTCTTGGTCGAAATGCCTGCCTTATTCAAATTGGTGAGTTCCCATGTGTCTTAGCCCCTGTGAACGTATTCCTCTATGAATCCTGTCCTTAGAAAACATGGAATTTCAAGATCCTTTACATGGTGGATGAATTGAACAATGTTAACAGAAACCTCTTAAGAGTTTAACCTTTTTTCGTTTGTTTAATCATCTTTCTTTTATTTTTTACTTTGTTGCATAGTGAACAAAAACACCATGATGCGTCATCCAATCAACACATTATCTTTTAATTTATTCTTTTGATTCCTTATTATGTAATGAGCATAGATTTTACTTGTACTTTATAAAAGAGAGGTAGAGTAACTCTTATTGTGATTAATAAAGTATTCACCTGCTCATACTCATTGCCTCCTTTGTGTTTTTCCTTTGTGTTTTCGGCATTGATAATGCTCTGACTCTTGATCTCTCGATGCTAAATGATAGCAACTGATTCTAATTGGTTGTTAGCCTAGCTCTTGCTATCATCTGTATATGTCTTGGTTATTTTTCTTTTATGAAGGTAACTGTCTCCTTGTTAACCATGCATTTTTTACTCTATTTTGCAGTTCTCTTGGTAATGTTCAATAAAGCAGCTCTTTCTTCTTACAGTTTCCCATGTGCAAATGTCATTACACTTTTTCAGGTAGTTCAGTTACTAAGTTGCTCTCATGTACTATATTATATATCCCTGAGGAAATTTAAAGCGTTGATTTAATGCAAGTTTTTTCTATTTTAAAGAAACATGTTTTGTTCTAAGTTTTTAGAAGACAATTTGCACAAGCAGGCATTTCAGATGACAATCATTTAACATTATCCTAAATTATCCTCGAATTTTGGCAGGTGTACATATGTAATATTTACCTTCATATGATTTATCTAATATGTCCATCTTTGACCATTATATTCTTTCAAGTCAAATTGACAACATTTTCAACTTCATGATTCTGTTGCATACGCTACATGTTTGCTTTTTTAAAAATTTTACATTTTTATCCATCCTGACAAAAAGTTTTTATGGCAGTTGAAGAATTGTTTGTCTAAACTGGTTCTGTTTTTTCTCATTTCCTGATTTTGGCATTTTTTATCTTTTCCTTTTTCTAGATGCTTTGTTCATGTTCAATTCTCTATGCAATGAAATGCTTGAAGATCATCTCTTTCACAGCTGGCGAACCACATAATATCAGCTATAATCCAGCAACCTTTGTCAAATTTAAGACATTAGTTCACACTCTTCCTCTGGCACTTTCATATTTGCTTTACATGGTATGTATATGACATCCATATGATCCCAAAGACCTCTTCTAAGGATTCCAATCTGGAAAAAGAATTGATATCTTGTATTTCTGTTGTATCAATTATCATTAATATTTCACAAACTCTCACTTCCTCAAAGTGTTAGTGTTCTCTTAAATTTTCCCTAACAGACCTCTTTTGCTGAAAGCTGGTGACAATGGAAGCTGTGCGCGGCATAAATGTTCCCATGTACACCACCCTCAGGCGGACCACAGTGGCCTTTACTATGGTTGTAGAGTACCTATTGACGGGGCAGAAACACTCACTTCCTGTTGTTGGCAGGTGCAAACCATCTGAACTTTCCGCTGTTTACTGAACTTTGATGGAAAATGGTTATTTACTGCTTTATATAGTCCATGCGCCTTGGAGGTGCTTGTCAGCTACTTGTTGAACTTCTAATTACTCGAAAGTGTTCCAAAATGTGTTTTTAACTAAGAATACTCTTCCAGTATTTGCTAGCATTAGTGAAAAGGAAATGTTTCTCTATTGTTGTCATTTTAAACTCATAGATCTTTTGTGTTATAAGACTGATGCTAAGGAAATGGTACTTATTGTTTGTATCAATTGCAAGTATATGCTTGGTATATTTCAAACTTTAGATGTTAAGTCATATATTATTTAAAACTGTTGTTAGAACAGAATGCTTTTATCAAATTATTTGAAGAGAATGGTTTTCTATTTAGGTACGAGTTATTAATTATTAGTAGAGTTTCTTTAGAGAGGAAAGACAGATTCTTATTCTCAAAGTAACAAGAAGTTAGCCACATCCAAAGCTCTCGTATGAAATTCATGACCTGTACTGTTATATGTCCTGACTACCAGTTTGGCCTCTCATTCTTACGTGATGTAAGTTACATGCTGCTTTCTCCTTCTTTTCACTCATTTGGACTGACTGGCCGTAGGTTTGGATTTCCTGATTTATTAGCTGTAGCATTCTTAGAAGACGAATATGATGGTGGATAACTTTTGTAGGTAGGATGTAAAAAAATCCTTTGATTGATTCATTATTTATAAGTGCACATGCATCCTAATTTATTTATTTTTCTTAGGTTGCATCTTCTTCTTTTTTTTATTAGGATCATTTAGCATAAGTTTCTAGGGATTTTCAAGTCAATACGGGTATCAAATTTCTTAATGTTTCTGATTTTGTAACTAACTCCGGCTACGAAGTCGGCTTTGTCAATCAAAATTCTGAAGATCCCATTTATGTTTGAGGATATATGGTATCATTTTGTATAATAGTACAAAGTTAGAAATAAATGTTTATCCACTGCACAACTTAGAACGGCATTCCTTGTTCTTGCATTTATGATAGCATTATATTCTATATATTCATGTGGCAAGTTGCCTGCTTAATGGAATGAATCTAAGGATCTCATCAGTGTGGGGATTATTATGCTTGGTGCATTTCTTGCTGGAGCACGGGACTTATCCTTTGATGCCTATGGCTATGCTGTTGTCTTCATAGCCAACATCTGTACAGCAGTATATCTTGCTTCCATTGCTCGTATTGGTAGTATTTCATTCTTATGCTGTCTTGCATCTCATCTCTTATTCTAAGGTTTGGATACTTTTGGATTAAGATTATGACAGTTTTTATTTTAATCTTTCCAGGCAAATCCAGTGGCCTCAATAGCTTTGGCCTTATGTGGTGCAATGGTAAGATATGGAGACTAATAACATTTTATTTGCCTCAGAAATGGTATATTTTATGTGCCTGGTGTTTGTAGGAATAATATGCACGCCGATATTGCTGTTCTGGACATCAATCAGAGGTGACCTAGAACTGACATGGCACTTCCCTCTTTTATTTCACCCAGGATTTCAGGTGCTTCCTTTTCCGTAGAAAATTTGTGATTCTAGTTTTGAAAGTGCATGACTTAAAAATTTGCTGTGATGGAAGGCTACATTTTCTACCAGCTGGAGTCCATCTTCTCCTCTTTTCAATTTTATGTTTCTCATTTTGTAAATGATATGTGAAGTGATTGTGTATGTTATCTCCATGATATTATTCAGCCGGGAAATCTTCTAATCTGCCTTCTAGTGCCCCTTTTTGGCTCTTCTGCTTCCAAGTATTTGTTATAATTATCATTAACCATTGTTCATGGCAACCAAGTGGTGTTAGCAAGAGGAATCATACTCGAGCTGTTAAAATGCAAGCCTTTACCTGCAAGGACATGTTATTCTAATACTGTAACATTAAAGTTTTGTTATTAAACCATGCTGCTTTGACCTTTGAATGCCATGACAATCGTTTTTGCCTGCTTTCTTCTACTTGTTTGATTTCTAGTTTTTCCGAATCATGTTCGTACAGTCTTAATCAGTCTGGGGAATTTGACAAAAGCAGGAGTCTAAGTTTGAAAACCATTGTTTTTCAATATCTGCTCTGTTACCTCATCCTGTAAATTTTGAGTCAGTGCTGCTCTTGTTTCAATATTCTGCATTCTGTTGAGGAATTGATTCAATGTAACATGCTTAGTATTACTTAATATTGCATGTTATATATGAAGGCCAGTGAATCAGTGGTTGATAAGACGGTCTAATTAAAATTTTTCTGCATTGAAATGTTTTGCAGGTTGTGATGCTTCTTTCCTGTATCATGGCTTTTTTAATAAACTATTGCGTATTTTTGAACACAACCCTCAATTCAGCGCTCACACAGACAATTTGCGGTAATTTGAAGGTCAGTACATAATGCCCGTCTACAACATTTGGCTGATACAAACATGCAGACATCATAGCTTACTTCAAGTTTAATGTGGTTACACAATTTAGCATTTTAATCTATAAATTTGATAGATTACTATTAATTTTAGGTAGTTTCATTTAGGCTTGAAATGATCATCTCCTTTTAGAGCACTTGTTGGCCATCCAGAACCATAATTGATATACTTCTCTGACATCTTGGAAATTTCATATTTTTCTGCCTAAGCTATTTTTGAGTTGTAGCAATCAATTGTTTTGGCTTAAATTTGATATCACAAATATCTAGAGAGTCCTAAAAAGTAAGATTTTCTTGGATAGAGGCGCATACGTGGAATAGGTCCCAAATGCCAGTACGAAATGCTGTAAACTAAATCAATATTGAGTTTGTTTCTTTTGAATGAGACCAAAGGATGTCCTTCCTAATCAAAATAACCATTTTTTTTAATCACTAATCTCTACACCAAAAAAAAATTGTAGATGTTTACCATTTCTCTGGCCTTCAGTGCTCATTCCATGCATCTTTTTGACTTGTAACTCTGCTATTACAGGATCTTTTTACCGTCGGGCTTGGCTGGCTGCTGTTTGGGGGACTTCCATTTGATTTTGTGAGTACAGACTAATCTGGTGGTATATTTTATGATACCGTTAACCTGATAATCTTCATGCAACTAATATTCTGGTTTGAATTACTGTCTTGTTTTTGTTCCAGTTCAATATCATTGGCCAATCTCTTGGTTTTCTAGGCTCATGCTTGTATGCTTACTGCAAACTCCGGGGAAAGTAATTATCATGCTGCTGCTTTAGAGCCATATACCAGAGCTAAATAGCTCACATAGCTGATTGCTGTTGAATGTATCAGCCACCAAATTTTGATCAATCACAAACTTAATAGCATGTAGAAAGGCTATCCTAATATACAGAAGATTTCTTCACATATTAAGCAATCTGCTCCATATATATTTAACAGAGAGGAAGCAGGGATCCGTGTTTTCATTACAAAAAAATTCTAGATCATGAAATCTGTTACTTTTTTATTATATTTGGGAAGTTAATGACCCAGTTTCAGAACAGCACAATTTATGATTGTGGAAATGGCAAAAAATTTTATTTAGCTGCAAGTCTTCACTTCGTGGATCTCATTCTCATTATGTTGAACTTCTTTATATTTTTAGTCCAGTTTCAGGATTGAACCCCTATTCCCTTCTTTCAGCATTCAGATGGATAACTGTATTATGTGCTACATTGCATTTATGTCATGAGTTCAAAACAGAAGGTAGCCAGCTCCTCTTGGTACTTGTTTTGCTCCTAGACAAATTAAATTAAGCCCACAATTAATATGTTTACCAAGTAAGAAATTACACAGTTCCTTATGATTGAAGCTGGAGATCTTCTGTATAGGTACTTAAATCCAACCACTATCTTAACAGAATACTCTCACATGTTTGCACTCTTCAACAAGATATTCATTGCTTTCTATCTTACCTCACTGAGATTTTTAAGATATGTAAGATTGATTATGTTACCGCCCATAGTTTGTCCTGATCAGGGCGATAACAAACGAATTTGCAATTTGTGACTGCCTTCAGAATCAATCTAGGTAATAGTTGTGATGTCTCTGGTGCATTTCATGAATGGTTGTGAAGAGACCTGAGCCTACAAAAAATGACAAATACGTCAAAGAAGGCGTGCCCTTCGATGCTTTATTCAAGTTCTCATCAGAGTATGGTTGAAACCCAACAGGTCTTAGCGTTACATTGATGTTGTATGAGATGTAAACGGTGATATAATAATTGATAATGCTAACATGAGATGGATTAGATTATACAAAAGAGTATGAGTGGTAATATATTATCAGCCCTTTTTTCCAGTGGACTGGAGACCAACTTTCCTGTGCTCCAAATATGAGCCTGCTGCTTACTTTTTATCATAGTATAATGTACCTTTTGGAATTGCCTGACACAATATTATGATGTATACCTTACAATTTTTGTAAAGCAAGTTTGAATGAGCTGAGACTTGAGACTCTTCTGCTCAGGTGCCCGAAAAAGGTGAACTTGTGTCTCATTTCTCTGGTTCAAACCTTTTGTCAACCCTTCTTCCTTGCACTTACTGCTGACAAAATACGTACTTGGGGAGGTTCTAGGAGCTGAGCCTGCCTACGTATGAGGACAGATTTCCACAGAGAGAGGAAAGAAGAAAGAGTTGTTGTAGCAACTCGAGTTCGTGGGGAGGAAAGTGTGTTTCTTGTCTCCACAAACTGACAAGAAACTTTGGCCTAAATGCTGCACATGATTGAAACATACCCAGCAACCCAATATTTTCAAAATCTTAAAGTTTACTTCTATATTTTCCTTTGCCCTTCTCTCACCCCTTATTTCATGGTAAGCCAATGCTGTTTTAAAGTTTTCAGATCTACTTACCAGTCAAAGGATCGAAGTTCTTTTAATTTTAATGCTCAAATTGTATACACATCGGCCTAAGAGATCATTGTACTACTAGCAAGCGGGGCAGAAATCGCATAAAACAAAAAACAACAGGAAGAGAAAGAAACTTGAAATTTAAAAAGTGATATTGATATGAATATTCTCTTAACTAAAGATATTAATTAGGTTAAGAAAGTATGTTTTCTTTATCTTGATAAAATAAAGGCAAAACATGGCCCATTAAATTAAGGTTAAAGAAATATCTCTATGAGTGTGTGGAACATTGTTGTCTCTTTGTTTACGCCTTTAATCAAAGAGTTTGAACTCTAGCATACATTATATTGAAAATCTATACCTCTTTATCAAAGGGAAAGTAACATTTCATAATCATAATATATTTATCTTAGCATGCAAGCCAATGGTGATTAATTTTCTTTCGTTTTCTTGACCATCTTTTAACTTGCACATTCCAAAATTGTTGAGTGACATGCACAAACATATTGCTAGCTAGCATATATACAATATAATAATGATAGATTATACAAAGGAATTAAAAGCCAAAGTGGAGGTAATAGTAGGTTACTTTTGACCCTTTTTGATGTTTAGAGTAAGGAGAAGAAGAAGAAAGAAATAAGAGAGAAATTAAGTCCTAGGATCTGGTGATGAAATGTGAATGAGAATGAGAAAGGGAGAAATGGGAATGGGAAATGTGTTTTAAGGCGTGGGGAATCTGTTTTGGGTAGTGGCACGCGAACTTATCGCCCCAAATCATGAGTGAGAGAGAGAGAGAGAGAGAGAAAGGAAGAAACATGGGGGTGAGGAGCTTTAAACCTTTTATTAAAAGCTTCTTTTACTCTTCCCAAAATCTTCAAAGAGAAGAAGTGAATGACACCCTAAAAAATAAAGAAAAAGACTATGCATATACGGGATTGTTTGTTGGTGAAATAATAAAAATTAAACAAAAAAAATTAGAAAAAGTGATAAGCAAACCCAAGGAATGTGTTCCCCAGTGCAGGCCCAAGGCAGGGCTCCTTTAGCGCCGGTGTCTCCGCTTTGTGGTGTTGGCCAATTTGGTTGCCTATTTGCTAATTGCTATGTGTTAAGTGTTAATGCCTTAATGTGTGTTTCTGTGTGAAAGAAAAAAGATGACAAACTTTATTATATACGTACCCCTTTCCTTTCCTTTCCTCCGAAACTTCTTTCTAGGCAATCCCTTCGCTGACATTCTGCACTCCTGTTCCCAAGATTCTTCTTCATCTCTCTCTCTTAATCAATCTTGTTGACTGTCTTCTGTTTCTACGTATGCATACATATATTGTTATTAATGGACTTGTATGTATAAGTCACATCTTTTTGGGCACGACCCTAACCCTAGCTAGCTAGCTAAAGGGTTGGGGTTACATGTATATCAACTCTCTAAAACTAATTATCTTATGAAAATCCCATTTAAGCAATATGATTAAGTGGTACCAGAGTGATTTTTATATTGACGAAGATATTCATTTTAATAATGGAACCATCAGAATGGGTTTACACTAAATGAATTGTTTATATATACGGATACATATAAGCCAACTATGTTATTCTCTGTTGTTAATGAGTATATATATGTAGGTTTAATAATCAAACGAAAGCATGATATAATAAAATAAAAAGAAAAAGGGTTGGTATTAAAATAATGAAATCTAGAAAAGGAGATTGATAATGAAGAGGTACAATGAAAAGGAGTTGTTTGGGTTATTTGGTGGAGAATATTTCAGGTGCATGCGCAAGAGAAGCAATGTTTTGATTTATATTTGAGTAGAAACTAAGCATGACTAACCCTAAAAGTAAGTTGCTCCCTTTGACATCATTCCCCTCACCTTCTACACCTTCCCATCCCGAGGCAAACCCTTCCCCCCCTTCCCCTCTGCTTGTTTCTCCTCTTTCTATCTATCTATAGCTATATATATTCCTTAAAATATCACCATGACCAATATTCCTCAACATTTCTTATCTCGTGTAGTAAGAAAATCGGGTTCATTAGTTCTTGAGTCTTCTATATATATCATCTCATTTCTCTGTGTGCATTTATATATGCTTTCATTTTGGTTTATTAGCAAGAGTGCAACAATGGCGTTCGAGTTCAATATTCATTTGGGTTTCCGTTTCTTTTTTCTTTTTCCAATTTCATATGTTTTAGGGTCGTATGTTCTAAGTGATCATCCAACTTGTTTCTTCCTTCACTATGATCGAGGATCCCACTTCTATAAAGTCTGGAATATATATAGTCTGTTTGGTACTGTGTTTGTTTATGATATACTGTCGCACCAAATTGCAGTATTACCGTTCTTGACTTAATTCATCATCCCATATTTAATATGATTATGAGGAGATCCCACCTCAATTATCATGCTCAACCACCAATTCCACCTTCTATACATACTCCACTAAGATATCATCTTTATCTCTCTGTAAGTGACACCATAATTGATCATTTTTCATGTCTTTTAGGACAACATGGCCCCCCATATTATATCTGGTGTTCTTTCTAAATTCAAGTACTTTTCTCCTTTTTGGTTGGTATGTGGAACCAAAACCAATAGCAATATCAATCCAGCCAGTGTGTGTGTGTGTGTGTGTTTATATAAGCTAAAACCCTATTCACACTTATCAATCTGTACATATATATGTTGTCTCTGTGTTAACTTCCTGTTGCATTAAGTCGTGGTGGGAAGCAAATCAAGAAGATGAAAGGAAGCGATATTGGTGAGGTTCAATCCGAAGACGGATTTACAAATGGAAGTTGTAAAATACGATCTCAGATTGAGCCGCGCCAATATCACTTTTGTCTCTATCAACATCCTTTTGCTTTGCTTTCCCATCTGGCCTATCTGATTACTCACCTCATCAGATTATTCCCTTGTTGCTTTTAGAACATATATAGAACATGTTATGTTATGTTATGTTATGTTATGTTATGTCTGCATGATCTCTATTCTTTACTCTTATCCGTTGAGCTTTAATCTTGAACATCTATACAGGAACAACCCTTTTAATTTGCCTCTGCAGAATGTCCACTTGCTCGATCGATTTAATTGCTCCAAGCAGTTCTTCTGTGGAAGATATATATGAATGTAAGTAACATATACATATATGGTGCATGTGTTTATTTATATGTACACTCAGAAGATCTAAGTGTTTAAAGATGAAGCATTGAATATGAAATTAATCATATTAATTAAACCATTGAAGCAATGTAAAGGTGGTATGATTAATTTTGGAATTTTATTAATGAAATGATGATGTTTTTAGCTTTTTATAGATTTTTAACCGTGATTGGGGGATGATTTCTATAGAGAAATAATGCACAGATTGCTACTGTAAATAAATTAATTTCAACAATAATTTTCTTTATTCAATCAAATCAAGTTAGACAATAATATGATACGATATCAACTCTTTTATTTCACTGTTATTTAATTTGATTGACCTGTTATATATGCTTCTTACATATGAGCTAACTAGCTAGCTAGCTAGCTTTTTGCTTGCTTATTGATTCCATCACCCTTGTTTTCAGGAGTAGATGTTCAAGAAAACAAGAAGAATTGAGTTGAATAGGCATTTTATTTCATTTTATTTTTTTAATTTTTTGGTGGGTCTAATTTCAGAATTAATTTTGTCTTATTTTGAATAATATATATATATATATATATGACTGCTGCTCTTACAAATTGGCCAAAAACTTTCTTTGTAGTGTATATATATATACGAGGAATTAATAAACTAATATTTTGTAATGAAGTAAAAGACCAAATTTTTCATTAGGGTTAGATATTATTTAATTTCTTGAAACTTTATCAAAATTTTGTTGTTATAGACATGCACACGATAACAGATAATCGATTAATTTCTGAACCAATATGTATATTCCAGTATTTCAGTAATAAACATTAATTATCAAATAAAAATAATCACTAAAATTTTAAATTTAATAAATATATTAAAAAAAACTATTTTAAATATACCTTAATCTATAATAATTATAATTAAAACCACTTTTGTAATAAGTAAAGATTCATTTTATATTCAATGTGAAAGCATGACTATGAGTAAAACCCAACCCTATCCTTAACCAAAACTTTCGATATTTCAAGTCTAATTCAAAACCCTTATTATAATTATCTTGTTTCAGATGATCTCCATTTAATATTAATGACCATTATTCACTGTGAAGGCAAAACAAGAAACAATAAAAAAATTGATCAATTAAGAAAATGATCATATTTTTACAGAAACTCCCTCCCCTTGTTCTAATTGATTAAGAATCTAAGAAGGAAAAGACTTGTAAATTCTCTTTTTATTTTCCTGTATTTTCTTTTCCCTGAATCTTGTGTTCAATTTTCTTTTATGTGATTAGAGATATTATCAATTTATGGATGTCATTTCATAGACATGATTATTACTTGTCACCCAAGAATCGAAATAGAGATTTTACTTTTTTTAAGATGAAAGTTTACATCTTTTTATGAGGTGGGTCGTTTCATTACTGGGTCCAAATCTCCATCTTCATACTTTCATGAAATCACTATTCTAATTGTATTTTCCACAAATTTATATACTTGCTTCATTAGAGATATTTTTAAATAAAATTATTCCATTAATCAATATATTAGATGTAATTGGTGTTACAATATTATATGTATTGCTCCTTGGGCTATCTTTTCATGTGTCTTTTGTGGGCTTTTGGGCTTAAAAAATTTAACCCAAACATATTAGCAATGCTGTTAACAACAGGCCATGTAGAATTCAAGAAACAAGAGATGTAATGGTGATTTTGTTATTGCAAAACGTCTCCCACTTGAGTTGAATTTCTGTCATTTTTCTTTAAACAAAATCCATCAATATGCTTTTGCAATTCAAAGACAAAACTGCAGAGACGTATTGTCACAGCTTTTTTTGATGAACTGATTCTAAAAAGAAGAGTAAAAATGATCGAATGCCTATTTGAACCTTTCTTTAACATTTTATCTCCATTCACCAACACAAAGACACAGACTAATATCCTGAAAAACGCACACACACACACTAGTCACAGTCTTGTGACCCATAGGCAAGCATCTCTGAATCTCTGCTAAAATCAACACAGAAGACAGTTTCCTGCAGAAGTTAATATAATATCACTAAAGGCACCGTAGTAGAGCATTGCCACTCTGAATTTTCTAGAACTAAGTCACATAGAACGAACAAAAGGACATGGAGAAGCTATGCTCTCATGATCACTCACTCACTATCGATTGGCCCTTTTATGGTCATGACTATGACAAGTTGATTTTCATTCTTATCTTTATATGTTTAGGATACTGAAATAATTAAAAATGACTAACTATACAATGGAAAAGCCAGTACACTGGAGATTAAGAAGATATGTACAAACTGTATCAACCAAAAAGTTGCATTCTGCACTGCAGAGCATCAACTCCAACATTCCACAATGATTCAAGGCTACACATTATTGTTGGGACCTTATTAGCTTAAGCTCTTAGGACTAATGCTGCTTCAACTATTTTTATCTCTTTCTTTACCTTCCAAAATCGATTAATTTTCCACTGGGTTTATTTGTGTCCTTTCTTCTCTGAGCTGGCCATTGACATATATTCAGGTAACTTATCAGCAAGCTAATTTTCTACAAGAATTCTGTATAAACCTAATTATAGGTGTTAAAATATATGAGAAGTGGGATCAAAAGTACTCACATCAGCCTGGTACTGTAGATCCTTATTGAGTTTCCCGCCTATGCAATCCCAGACCTAGAATTGTTTGTAATCTCAGTGAGCATTCAAGTAACATCAATAAATTCTAAATATTTGCAGAGAAGGGGCAGGGAGAGCAGAGTATGCAGAATGTGCCCTTTTCTCTCCAGATGGCCAATTTGTTGTCTCATGTTCTGTTGATGGGTACATCAACAAATCAAAGTATAAATAGGACTAAAATTTCAACAGAAGAGAGGCATGATTTTCCTCCCTGTTCCTTTTATAATTTCTATACTATCGATGTTAAAACTTCCTCTATTTCCCATCGGTGCAGAATTTATTCTGAACAGCACTCAAAGGGAGTCTCCTCAGCTTGGCCAAATATTTCAGTAACTATTTACAAAGAGCTATGTCATTAAATCTTTCAATAGTAATAATGCAAATTGTTCACTGAATAAACCCAAAAAGTTAGCACATTGGAAGAAGTTGTAAGAAGAAATCTCCATGGCATTTGGTGTTTAAAGGATCATTGTCATTAAAACCTTTACTTTAGTAGTAATAATAAAGATCATTTACTGAGCAAACCCAAACATTTTGGTACATAGAAGAATTTGTACCCAGGAATCTACCTGGAAGATGTTCAACAATGTCCATCTTTAAACAGTCAGACAGGATATTACCTAGTGCTCTCATTTTTCCTCAACTTTTCTATAATTCAAATGTCAGTCACTATGGCTAAAGAATCAGACAGGTATCTGTCGTTAAACATCACTTGGGTCAGAAAAAATACATTAAACAGATCAGAAAAAAAAAATTCAGGGGCTATTTTAAACATTAAACATCACCTGGATAGAAAACATTCTCCCATCTGCCTCCTTCAAATAAAAGCCATGTAAAAGAAGTAGCCTTTCAATGACCCCACACCACAACATTATAATGCCAGTTTTATTCTCAACTTCAATCATCAAGTCGCTTAAATCATGATGACATCCCCACAATCGTTAACTATGTCCATCATTTTTCTCCATAACAGTTTCCTCAATATTAATTTACTAAAAAATCCTCAAACTTCTAGTTTATGTAACAAAAAGTACAAGAGAACAAAAAAAAAATATTTCCCTCCTCATCTAATTTGTATCCAGATTCACCATCATGCATTCTAAGAGAGCATTAAAATCATTGGGGAATTTTGCTGATCAATTTCAATCAAGGATTCCAAGTAAACATAAACTAAATTCTGTTACATAACATAAAATAGCGTCTAACACAAACAAACAGAGGGAAAATAAATCTAGCATTTAGAAAAGCTCAGTACTTTTCACCCTCAAGCATGGTGCAGCACATTATCGAAAATCTTAATTACACTGTACATTTAATCAGAATATCTTGCAAACGAAAAATTGAAACGTTCGATTGTCCCTAACAGTGAACAATTTTGAGCATTGTTAATGTAAAACTTACTCTCCAGCTCTTTTATTTCTAAGGTCGCGCGTGCTGGGAGATAGAAATAAAAGAGAATTTTAGGGTTTTCGACGTCTAAGATTAAAGGTTTGTTTTGTTTCGTCCACCTTCAATGTTAATTCTATGTATGTATATTAGTGTAGTAAACTAATCAATAATTAGCAAACTCAAAGAATTAACATTTAATTTGATTTAGGCAATAATTGCATATTTAATATTTCGTTGCAGAACACAATATATAGTTGGGATTATTTTGGTTAGTTATGGGTTTTTTCTATTCTGACCATCAGGTGGTATTAAAGTAAATCACAGCACAGAAAAATTGTCTTTAAAATACTAAAAAAATATCATTTGCAGGTGCAGGAAGTAGGGGTGACAATTCGAATAAACGAATCGAATTTAAGCCGATACAAATACGATTCGTTTAATATTCGTTTGATACGAATACGATTTGTTTATTATTCGTATCAATTCTTTTAAATTCGAATACAATCCGTTTATTTATATACGATTATTCATTTAAAATCCTATTATTCATTTAAAATACGACTCGTTTAAGATACAAATACAATTCGTTTAACTTAATAATTATTATTAAGGTCCTTAAAATATTAAAAATAGTATATTTTATCAAACATAATATATATTTAATAATTAGATGCTTATATCAGAAGTAATTTATAATAAATAAATTTATATTACATATTTTTTTAATATTTTTTAAAATATATTCGTTAAGGATACGATTATTCGTTTAGGACACGATTATTCGTTTAAAACACGATTATTCGTTTATTCATTTAAAATACGATTATTTATTTATTCGTTTAATCATGTCTTAAACGAATAATCGTATCTTACATGTTAAACAAGAATACGATACGAATAATAATCGTATCAACATTAATACGACACAATTATTATTCGTATCAAAATTTTAAATTTAAATATATTTAATAACATCGAATTTGTATCGAATAATCGTATTGTGTCTCAAATTACCACCCCTAACGGAAAGCACTACCTATTTTTTTTGGCGCTAAGTCCCTGAAATACAGTTAGGAACTAATTTTGTATACTATTACTCGAATCGGGTTAGGTTTAAATCGGGCCAAACTTCTGAGCCCAAGATCCATTGAAGTTACACTAGATTGTTTGCATCTCGTGATTGAGGCCCAAAAAGTAGTAGCCATGTCTTCCTTCCCATTTTCTTGGTATATTTTTCCGAGAAATTAAAATTTATTTCAATCGTTTCAAAAATTAAAAATATATAATTAGCCCCCGAGAGTATCAGTGCTATTTTAATTAAATTATTAAAATTTTAAAATTAAGTAGACATAATATATCTGTTTTAAATATACCTTAATCTATACTAATTAATTATCATACTATTTTAATTACAATCATTTTTATAATAAGGGTCATTTTATATTCAATGTGAAAGCATGACTAAACTAAAACCGAACCCTGGCCTAATTAAGTTTTTCTTCTTTCAAAACTATTGCTGTTTCAAGGTTAATTCAAAACCCTTATTGTAATTAATCTTGTTTCAGAAAATGATGTCCACTTAATATAAACTTTAAAGCCCATTTCTCATCTCTTATGGATATCTAATAAAAAAATCATTGGAAAAAATAAATTATATTATTTCTTATTCATTAATAAAAAACCCATTTTAGTTTTTATTCCAAATTCACAATTTCTATTTTGTAATTGGATTGTTGTAACAGACATTGTTTACAGTGAACATAAAAACTAAAATAAAAAACTAATATTCCGAAATATAAAATTTATTTATTTTACAACAACAGCAACAGCAGAAGCAACAGAAATGACAATGTATCTATCTGTCTTCTTCAAACTGCCAGTTGTCCTAATTATTACAAGCACAGTTGTGGATTAAAGTCTTTAACTTTCAGGTGGAAACATAGAATAGTAGACTGTTGCTTTTGTTTTTGGGTGACTGATGATGGCAGCAAGCAAGCAAGGCATATTCTTTGGAGTTGCATTGACCAGATGAATGGCAGTAGAAATTTTACTTTCTGGAAATTAATGGTTTGCAGAATAAGTTAAAGCTAGTTAGCTTAGCTAGATAAGATTCTGGTTTCAATGGTGATGGAAAGAAATTAATACAGCAAATGACATCCATGCATACGTATATATAGTAGAACCCTCCTTTTGTTCTAGAGTGATTTGCAGAATAAGTTAAAGGTAGATATGATTCTGGTTTGAATGTCTCACTAGTAGAGTTGATGACAAAATGCTTATGTAACTTGTTTGGTTTAGAATCTGAGAGAGATTTGCAGAATAAGTTAAAGCTCGAATGAGATTCTAGCTGAAGGTGATGCATATACGGTCAAGCACTCGTCTGCTGGAGATTTACAGAATATATATATGATACAGTTTCAGAATCCAATGAGATTTGCAGTTGAAACATGTTACTCGGGGTTTTGGTGAAGAAGTTTGTAGTTTTAAATATAGAGAGAACCTGGTAAATGAAAAGGCATATTTCATTTCCTAAAAGCTTGAAAGCAATTGAAAATCATGCAGCTGCAAATAACAATCTTGAAAATGGGAAAAGTTTACTCTAATTACAAGATATTCCTAAATTACAACACAGGCAAATCGCAAGGCATGTTCCACATTGATTGTTAGCTCTCTCTAATCTGAGGTTTTAAAGAAAAGGAAACTGATGCGCCTTTTCTCTTCCATACCATACCCTTCTGGCTCTAGAAAATTTCAAACACCCAAAAATTATATTACAAATACAATCCTTACATATTGTCTTCACACAACCCCTATAACAAAGGTGGCATCCTAACATCGGTTCTATGTGATAGTTGAACCGATCACGGAGAGGAGATGAGAGCTTATCATCTACAACGCTGCTTGCCGGTATTCAATGGAGAATCTCTTATGCTTTTGGACTGGGCACTTACAAGCTGATGAGTTCCATCTTGTTTTTTCTTGCGTCTACCTTGTTGGGATAAACGAGAGTGACAAGATAAGATAGCGAGGTCATTGAGATCTTGCAATGGAGAAAGAACCTTCACAATTTCATCCATTGTAGGGCGAGATTTCGGGTCCCTGCTGAGGCAGTTGTAAGCTAATTGAGAGACTTTCTGAACCCCTTTAAGGGAATAATTCAGCTCCAACCGAGGATCCACAAGATGATAAAGCTTTCTCTTGTCAGCCAAATATTGTCGAGCCCATGCAACAAGATTCTGTTCCCCACTAGGGCGCTTCTTGTCCATTGATCTTCTGCCTGTCAAAATCTCAAGAAGCACTACACCGAAGCTGTAAACATCACTCTTAGATGTCAAGTGTCCTGAGAAGAAAAGAGCATATTTTTCGTTCTTAGGTCACCAAAATTTCCAGTGATACTGAAAACTCAAGCAAACAACTTGCTTCTACAGAGAGACATAACGTAGCCAAACTCAATGGCGTGTCAGTTTTGAGGGAGGGGCAAATGGAAGATAGTTGGTAAGTCTTGGATGGTCAATGCCAAATATAAATGTTCATTAGATCAATATGTAGAAACTGTTTACATGGAAATGAAGAAATCTCTTTGTCAATCATTTTCCAAACTAAAAGTCTGGATCGGATCATCTAGCATGATGAGCAATCTATTACTTAGGAGCCTGATTTTAAACATGCACAATACTCGACACATTTACAAAATATACAATAACAAAAGAGGTCTAGTTCAATGAAAGAATTGTTCATTCTTTCTGTGTGTGTCTATGTATGTGATGTGATGGCACAAATGATGCAAGAACAATGTTCTTGTACAGCTGATCGTTAATATTAACCAATTGACCACTTACATAAATGGTTTACACACTCATCATTCCTTCTGTATAGGTGTATAGAGATTAAAAAAACTTTTCTACTGTTGACTCCAAATCCTCACAAAAGTCTAGTGCCAAGCCAGAGCTTATGGTTCACTTTGTTCAAACATTTAATATAATTTTCTTACCTGTCATAACATACTCCGGAGCTGCATAACCATATGTTCCAACGACCCTGGTAGAAACATGTGTTTTGTCTCCTTGAGGGCCAGCTTTTGCTAGACCAAAATCTGAAAGCTTGGCATTATATTCCTGTAAAAGAAAATCCATAATGAGAACTCAGTTAAAACACAGAGACAACAAGAACTCAGTTAAAACACAGAGACAACAAAATCAATTTGTAGAAATCATTTCTCACATACTGAATCAAGCAAGATGTTGGATGTCTTAAAATCTCTGTAAATGACCGGTTCTGAACCTCCATGTAAGAAGGCCAATCCTTTTGCTGCGCCAAGTGCAATCTTAATCCTATTGGACCATGGAAGAGGTATAGTCCCTACAAAATTTTTAAATATCAGCATTTGTTTCATAAAGTAATGTCAAGGTATCGTTGAGACGAGAAAACAAGCTAGTGCTGGTGAAAACAAGTTATAATGAAGGCATCATCCTAGTTACTTCTTCTAAATGCTTATAAGAGACCTAAAAAAATAATGTGTACTGGATAAATATTAAAATGTGAAAAGTTTTATATCTATCAACACAAATTAGGAAGAGAAACATGTAAAACAGGGGTAGATATCTATAAAAAAGCAAAAACAGCCGAATTTTCAGATTGATTGAAAAAAATATACATATGCAACATCACTTAGTTCTCTCGAGGCATAATTGCAATAATATCACATAGTAAGAAAACTATGTATAAAGAAATAAGGTGAAAATGTCAACTCACTTCTGAAAAGATGATTTTCAAGACTACCACGAGTCATGAATTCATAAACAAGCAGCCTCTGATCATCTTCAATGCAGTAGCCAATAAGCTTAACTAGATTAGGATGGTGAAGCTGCCCAAGAAAATCAACCTCAGCCTGCATTTAGAATAATAAATTATATGTTACACTCCCAGTGTTTAGCATATAACAAACCTTCTCTTAACAGCATTAATCTACTAACCCAAAATCAGATATTCTACTAACCACCCATTCTCTATGGCCCTGAAGACCATCTGGCTTCAAGCTCTTGACAGCAACTGTAACTCCCGACCCAGGTTTTGCTGGAGCTGTCCCATTTTCCTCAATCCATCCTTTGAAGACATATCCAAATCCACCCTCCCCGAGAATGCTATCAGGTCTAAAATTTCCAGTTGCTGATTTTAGCTCCTGAAAAGTAAACTGGAGCAGTTGGCATGGTGATTTGTTATCTGATGGTGGTGGATCAGGATTGTCAGAGGAAAGCTGAGCTTCATTTGGAGGACATAAATCCCGATTACTAGCATTCAGGTATCGTGTCTCAGTAGCTGCATGAACAGGAGAATGAGATGCTTTTTCCTTCTTTCATCAAAACTCTTGCACACATATACATATTATTTGCCAAATTTAGCTTTACGAAAAAATTCACAAAGAATTATGAAGCTCATAGATTGTGAAAAGCATCCAAATTTAGAAGAACATAAATTTTGAGTAAGATATAAAGTGGTAAAGATTCCTTTGCCGTCTCATACAAAAAACTTCCCAAAATAAAAAGGTGCCACTTTTTGAACTCAGGAACAGAATTTCAAGCTGATTGCGGAAGAAAACTCAGCAAAGATTTCAAAGTCCCAATCTTCTGCAAAGAAAAAAAAGGGAAAATTGCATTTCACTGTAAACACAACCCTACAAGGATTCAATCAAACTCCAAATTTGAGAGCTTTAGCACAAAAAAACTGGTGTTGCTGGAGGAATCAGCGAGAACCCAGTTTTTTTGAGATCTGCTATTTTAATTATAACTCTACAGCAATTCCATAGCATACGCAATGAATTGAAGTACTTTCAAAGGAGAAAACCCACAAAAGCTTTATCAGACAGCTAATCAAAAACATGTCAGAAGAGAAACACAGAGAAGGAAAAAAAAAATAACAAAGAAAACAAGACACTCATATAGATACACACACAGATGGAGCATTTGTCAGATTAATTTGAATGAATATAAATAATAAAAAAAGAAATTAAAAAGAAAAAAATAATAATACCCGCATCATAAACAAGACTGGTACGAGGAATACTGTTAGCAGGGTTATTAGAAGCAGAAGACTTGCAAGCACCTCGAACACCGCGAGTAAGAACAGCCCAGCAACCGCACTCCTTCTCCATGAATAGTGACGAGTTAAAGGATTGAAAGAGTGTGTTTCATTTCACGGAGCTGTCAGCATTATAATTGGATGATGAGAGTTGAGAGACAAGTGAAAGCAACAACAAGAAAGAAGAAAAAATTGGACATGTTTTAATAGGAGAGAAAACAAAACATAGAAAGAGAGAGAGAGAGATAAGTGAAGTGAAGGGAAAGGGAAGAGAGAAATGTAAATGTTAAAAATGAATGTGGGTGTGGGTGTTGGAGATTGCAGGCATCATCATCATCATCACCATCATCGCAGTGTGTACAAAAAGAACTTTTTCCCACCACCTTTTTTGTGGGGATGGGATGGGAATTAGCCTCCTCTCTCTCCCTCTCTCTCTCTCTCTCTCGCTCTCTCTCTCTCTCTATCTCTTTAATTTTGATATAAAATCTAAATAAGATTTTGTACTTTTAAAAAACTAAACATTCTAAAATAAATAAATTAAAATGTATTTAAGTAGTTAAATCGAAATAAAAAAAATTTAAGTTAATTACATTTTCAAATTTAAAAGGCTTTTGAGTTATAAGGTTAGATTATCCTAATTTTAAAATTTAAACTGTATTTATGTTTATAATGATATGATTTCATTTTTAAAATTTAAAACCCTAATTTTAAGTGAGTATGATAATATATGTACAAATAAGCCATATAAATTAGATTTTATTTTGTTTAAATAATACAATTTGTTAAGATCTCACATGATATTCCAATTTTGAATGAATAATACATTATCCATTCTCATTTATGGTATTGATATTTTATTTTGATGATTTTAATTATATATTATTACTATAATTTGTATGAATAAATGTGTATTTCCTAAGATCGATAATAATTTTATAAAATATAGTTTACATACTTTAACCCAATATATATGACAAATTTCTTAATTTAGTAATAATTAAAAGTGTTAAATAAGACACATTAATATTGATATAGTAAGATACTTATATAAAATCCAGTCAATTTCGTTTTGAATACGATAATATTAAAAAGATATAAGGATATTAATTAATTTTTTAAAAATTATATATATATATATATATATTTCTTACCGATTAAGTTGATTTTTAATTATAAGGCAAAAATTACATATGTGAATTACATTGAGATTATGTAAAATTAAATTGTTAATCTATGTAATTTATATTTTAATTATACCGATATTGTTGTTGCCCTTCCAAAATCTTTATCAAATCTATTTTCTTTATTTATTCCATTAAAATACATTAAAATAAAATTTTTTATAATAAATATTATTAAACTTAATTTTTTTATTAAAATGATTAAAACTAATTTTTCTTAATATAATTTGTAATAAATAAGTTATCGCAAAATTTTAAATTGTTATTGAAAACTTACTTCTTCATACTCAACTCTTCTCTATCTATAATAATTTTCTTTTTAAAAATATTTTAAATGTGTTGAAAATATAACATATATTCATTTAATTTAATGTTTGTAAAAGGATAAAAATATATAATAAATGAAAGTTAAAAGTTAATAAAAGTACTAATAATAAATTATACATATAACACGTGAGTGTAGAGAGCATGTTTAAAATAAATAGAATATATTAAGTTAATTAAATATATTTTTTAATGTAATTTATTTAAAGTTAAAATTATAAATAAAAAAAGTTAATTTGAATGAGAGAAAGTACCATCAATTTTTAATTATTATTAATGGTGTAATTATTTATTTAAAAGCTCATGCTATAATTAATTTCTTAAAATTATTTTAAAATAATATATAATTGTTTTTATATACTAGTGTTAAGTCACTATACTACCTAACATCTTAATTATTTTTTAATGAATAATTTTATAATCAAAACATCTGAAGTAATTTTATTGTTAGTTTTCTAAAATCTTTATAATTTTTTAAAAATTTATTTTATTAAAATATATTAATTTTTAATAAGTTACTCTCATTATCTTACATTTTTTAAATTTTAGTATCGACATTTTATCTTAATTAAAAATGATTAATTTTTTTTTCAAAATACACTCAATTAATTTATAACAAATAGATTCCTATTAAATTCTAAATTATGATTAAAAACTTAATTTTTCGTGATCAATTTTCTTTCTGTCTATAATTATTTTTTTCATTAACTAAACTATTTAGAATAAAAAAAAATTTATAGTAAGTGAAACATTCTAAATTTGTTGAATAATAAAAGATTTATTTATTTAATTTCGAGTTGACAAAAATTTATATAAGTAAAAAATAAAAATTAGTAAAAATATTAATAAATAATACGTGGGTTGTAAAGAGTATTTAGTATAAATTATAGAATAAATAGATTCTAAATATAAGTGAGTTTAATTAATTAAAAGAAATTATAAATCATAGTATAGCAGAATAATTTTTCTTGTCAAAAAGCAATTTATGAAACCATTAATTATTATTATTATAAGTTTTTCTTGGATTTTCTATTCATCTTTGTTTCTAGAGGAATACTCATCTCCCAATTTCTCTCCTTTCTAGGTTTTTATTATTAAAAAATTAAAAATATTTCCCAACAAAGTTAGTAATTATTATCAAAATTCTTTTTAAAAAATTTCTAACTATAAAACCAACAATGTTAAGAATATATTTGAAATTGTTACACTTAAGTCTTAATTTTAAGAGCACAACAAATAAAATATTGATAAATATTTAAAATTTTAAATATATTTAAATATGTAAGAAAAATTAGGAGAAAATGAATAAAATTAATGGAGAAATAATTGTTGAAGTGCATTATTGGTTGGTCAAAGAAAATGGAAAGATAGTCAAGAGCATATTTGAGTGCAATCTTATCAAGCACTCTCTCTTTCCATCTCTAGCAATCAAACCAAAAAAAAAATTAAAAAATTAAAAAATATAGAAAAGAAAGTGTGTGTTAGATATATATTCCTATAGCTACATGTAGATAGATTGAGAAAGGGGAATTGAGAGGTTTATCATATGTGGGTTCTCTTCTCTTTTTCCCTTTGAGGGTTTTTTTTTTAATTTTTTATTAATATTATATTATTTTAATAATTAATTAATTAATTATTATAAAAGAAAAGGGTGAAGGTGCTTGGTGAGAGGTCATTTCATCAACAACCTAAAAACAAAATGGTATTCTATTTATCTCTATGATGCCTTCTCTTAGGTGAAGAAAAAGCAAATGCCAATTCCCATACCCTCTATTCTTTTTTCTTTTTTCTTTTTTAATTCTCTTAATAACAAAATGTGCTTGTGTGTTTGCAACTTGCAAATTGACAAAAGTCCTTGTTGGAAAGGAGTGAGTGATACCCATTTGCCCCCACTAAGTTTGTGGGTCCCTATTCATCATACCCCACCACTCATCCTCATCATATGATATGATCAAACAACAAGATTTCCTAATTTTTGGAGGTGTAATCTAAAGTTTACTAACCCTAAATAATTGGTGTAACATAAAGCTCCATACTCATTAATTTCCCCACTTCCCCACCCCCCCCCCCCCCCCCCCCCCCCCCCACAAAAAAAATTGAACAATGTTTGCTTAACTTGGTATCTTTTAAACCCCATCTAGGACCCAAATTAACATCAAATCTTTAAATGAAATCACACCCATATCATCAACAAATAATATTAAAAAAATATATAATAAACACCAATCAAATTACCTATCCAACGGTTCCATTTTAACCAGATAAAAATTGTACATAAATAAACACCATGAAAATGAACCACTAATGCAACATGGTTTCATGTTAGGTATCATCATGATGATGGGCTGGAAATTAAGCCATTTGAAGAGATTTTATTGGTGATTGCATAGTTAGAAAAGAATCCCCTCCTCAAGTGACTGCTATGAAGATGTTTCTTGACTAATTTTACTAAAGCAATTTCAAAAGTAGTAACTTGGTTTGAAATGAACTATCTTGAGTGAGAGAGAGCAGAGCAGAGAGCACTTAGTAGACCAGAGTGTGAGTGTGGAGTTTCATTAAGCTGCTCAATTCAATGAGATAATGGACAGTAGCAATAAATGGGGATGTTTGTTTAAAAGCAAGAAAATGAAGAGAAAAGAGGGGACACAAAAAGGGAAATTAGTCATTAGATATTATACAAGTTTTAGATTGAGACCACCCCAGTGTTGTTGTTAAGCATAATGAATAGAGAGAGTTTACTTACAGCACATTTTACTTGGACAAAATGGGCTCCCCTCTCATGATATGTTGATTATGTGCTTAGCACAAAAGCCACTGCTCATCATCATCTTATACCAACCCAATTCATTAGCCCTAAACCAAACTTATTTTTAGGAAACAAAAGTAGTTTTTAAAAACATTGTTTCCAGAAAACATAATTATTTTTGTTTTAAACATAAAACTCTGTTGCCAAAGGTCGACCATCACATTGTCTAATGGCCTTGTCATGATTTGGGCTTGCAAGATGTTTACTTTGATTCATGGGCCGGCCCGTGTCATGATTGGGGCTTCAGGCTCAAATGACCGGAAAGAAATCGTAATCTAATCGGACGGCCTACAATTGCCGGTTCAATCAAGCGGCTGTTAAGAAGAGAACGTATTGACCACATGAGGAAAAACAAAACGAGAGTCCCAATAGAATCCGAACACGTTAATATACGTGGATTATCCTAAGCGGATTCCACCAGCAATAAGGTCGCCGCGGAGGAAAACCGTCTCAGAAACGGAAGGAAAAAGAAAATGAAAAGGAAAAGATAAAACCGAAACCGATCAATAGTGAGAATTCCTTTCTCTTCATTGAATTAACCCTAATTATTAATTTCATATCTATAAATCGAGTTTCTGAATCCGATTAATCACAAACGGAGATAGCGAAAACCTAATTGTCGATCGAATATCTTACATTTTGGTCGGTTGAGGGGATAATAAATCGGATCGCTGCATGAAAAAGAAGGGGGAATTGGAGGGGAGAGAGTAGAGAGGATAAAAAATTACAGAGCAGACGGAAGCTAAAACATGTCTGCAATTCTGTGCGGAAAGAGATCTTTTTTTGAAGATATAGCTGCAACATCGCCTCCTGTTACCAAGAGAATCCGTTGCTCCTCTTCGTCTCCCGTACGGTTCTCTCCTCCGAGGTCTGCTTCTGTCTCCAATCACTCTCCTTTCCCTGCTGAATCTCATCTGATCGACCAGCTCGCTGCGATTTTCCCTGACATGGACAAGCAGGTTCCCTTTTTATCTTCTATCGTTATTTCGAATTATCGTTCGATGTTTCGTTCTAGTAATTGATATGGATAACATGGGATACAAATTGATGACTTTTGTTGACAATCATTGCTTCTGAATTTAATTTTTATGGTCCTTCTGATAATGTTATTATTTGGATTTCAGTATTTGAATGTTAATAATTGATTATGCTTGTGATGGTATGGAATAACTGTTTTGAAAATTTGGAGGATATGTATATGAAGTGTTTGGTTATGTAATGAGATTTATTCGTGACTGTTCTGAAATTTTTTGTTACAGCATCTTGAGAAAGCACTTGAAGAATGTGGAGATGATTTGGATTCAGCTATCAGAAGTTTAAATGAGCTTCGTTTGGGATCTGCTATTAAAAGTGAGCTCGCTGCTGCCAGCAAATCTGATTTAGCCCCAGAAACCAATGCTCAAGGTATGTATGGGAAATGTTCTGAATCAACAAAATGCTTCCAATTGTGCTATATCTGGATTTCTAAAGTTTGTTTTAAATTTACTAGATATTGAATTTATCTAATGAAGAATTATCTTGTCCATGTTCTTACTGTCTGAATTTTGCAATCCCCTTTAGGTAGAAAGTATTGAGCCCCCTCTTATGTGAGAATTGTGCAAAGCAAGGCCAAATTGGAAAACAATCATTGAAACAGCATTGCCTTATTTAATATGTCATGACCTTCAAACTGACTGTGATTGTTTGTTCGTTGAACTTCACATTTCAGTTTTAACGATCTCATCAAATCAATCATCAGGCCTTTGCTCATAAGTCATGGGCCATTTACTTTGTTCTTCTAAAGATTGTTTTGTACTTAGTCTAATATATATAATAAGAAGCCTTCTAGCGTGGTTCGCACATTTTGCTTTCTTAAATTATAATGTGGTTAGGTTTTTCCTGATTTTAATTTGCTACCTGCCTGGAATAAATTGTTCCAGTTTAAATAGTTGGTCCTGACCTTGAAATTTGAAGGTTATCAGAATTTGTTGCTGCTCTTACTGTGAAAGAGCAGGGTCCATGTTTTGTTTAAGACCATAGGCAGCCATAGGTTTAGACACAATGTAAATCTGGGTAACTATACTCCAGATTGCTAATTTCAAGTTGTCACCACTTTCCCCTTTATTTCTCTACTATGATTTTATAAGGTGCTTTACCATTTGCACAGGCTTTTGTGCTGATTAATGATTGTTTAATCAATTTCACAAATTGTGCTACGGTACTTTCAGCAATGTTATTGGATGAATTACTTTCTTCATTTAATTTATGAATAACGGTGCAATTTTTGCTTGTCAACAAAGTTAGGTGCTTTATCTTTCCTACAAATGTCTTTTCTGTGGTAACTCAATTCAATGTTATTCATGGTCACTTTCTAATTTCTTAGCCCTGCCGCTTGTGGATATAGGTATTCTTTTTGCAAATTCTAACCATGATAGAATGATATATCTGGGTGTAATTTGACCAGTTTGTCAATTTGCACTGTTGCCATTGATCACCACCCCTCTAACACTAGAAGATTCTTTCTTCAATTCACTCTTATTTGGTCGCTACCTGGTTTCATATCTGGCAGTATCTTTCTCTTGTTATCTGACTATTGGAAAATCAGTCAGATGATTTGTTGAGGCATGGATTACGGAAAAGTCGTTTGAGTAAATTTGTTTTGTTTTTATTTTTCTCTAAATTAAGTATGCGCTTCTTTGTATGTTCCTTAGATCTCCATATACATGTTGGCACACCCCATTTGCTTTGTTCCTTTCTGTGTCAACAAAGATTAAAATTAGCTATATTTATTCTCTTTCTGAGATTTGCAGCTTGTGCCATTGTTGACTTAGGTAATAAACTGTCTCTGCCATGCAGTTGATGTGGCTCTTCTCTTGAGTTAAATTTTTTAAGTGATTTTGATGATGAGAACATTCGTATTCTGTTAAATTTTATTTGGGGACAATACACAATGCAAGCACTAAAGATTCTGATAGGTGAATCTCAAAAAACCGCTTGAATGCTACTTGAAGGTGACAAAGTTTAGCACCATAAACAAATGAGAAGAAACACACAATAATTTGAGAAAAGTGGACAAGTCTAAGTTTTAGGTGCATTCACTACGATAATCAGTCATCGTTATTGGAATCTGCTTCATTTTCGATCAGGATTCTGTTGCAGTTTGGGATCAGGATCCATGATTTTTCCTTCGTTAGGTGACACATGCTAACCGGGACAGCTAATAATTAATATCCTGGCTTCTTAAACATAGTAAACTTCTACATGTAGATTCTTTTGATGATTTTGGCAATAGAGTTCTCAAAGTGAAGAGCACTATCTGTATTAGCAGTTAACTATACTTAACAATAAAATACTAGGAAAAGCCCACCTTGGTAGAACTTGTCTTTGATTGGGATTTCGATTGGAAAAAAAAAAGAAGAATTGTATTTGATCATCATTAGAGAGATAAATCCATATTCGAATTGAACAGAATTGGAACGATCAATGATTTAAAGCAGATAGATAAATGGTAAAGAAAATTGTTTTTTTTCGTACAAAAGAATAAAAACCTAAATATTCCCTTTCGTTATTCTTTTGTATCCTGAATTCTGAAAGGTTTTCAAAGTGAAGAATAATATCTGTTTGCAGGCATTGCAGCAACTAATGGAGAAGTTCCATCTACTGAGGATTCATCAGCTCCAAAAGTGCTCCAATTAGATGGTCCAGAGTGGGTAGAGCTGTTTGTTAGAGAAATGATGAGTTCTTCTAATATTGATGATGCTAGAGCCCGTGCTTCAAGAGCCCTAGAAATTTTGGAGAAGTCTATCTGTGCACGAGCTAGTGCCGAGGCAGCACAAAGTTTCCACCAGGTTAGTTACAATCATAGGTCTTTCTATATTTCCTTTTTGAGTGGTTTATCAGTGAAATTGGGGTTGTAGGAGGGATTTGGCTGTAGGGGATGTAAAATCTATTGACTGCAGGTTGATTTCATAAAATTTTGTTAACATTGCATGTTTTATTATAGGAAAATAAGGTGCTAAAGGAACAAGTAGAAGCACTTCTTCAAGAAAATATGATTCTCAAGCGAGCTGTGGCTATCCAGCATGAACGTCAGAAAGAGTATGAAGAACGGAACCATGAACTGCATCACCTGAAGCAGTTAGTGTCCCAGTATCAGGAGCAGCTGAGAACTCTAGAAGTGAGGCTCATGAACCATGCACAGTCAGACTACCACAGTTATATTCTGTTGCATCTCCCTTGTGTCAATTCTTAGAATCTAATGATTATTGTTTGATCTTGTGATGGCCAACCAGGTGAACAACTATGCATTGACAATGCACCTGAAACAGGCTGACCAGAGCAACTCTATTCCAGGACGTTTCCACCCCGATGTTTTCTAAAAAAAATACATTCATTTGGCTCCTGTGGATAGAATATACATAGTGCGTATTTGAGGAGTACTGGAAGGTTGTGGTGCTGATGATGTGAAGGCTATTAAAATTTTTTTTCTGCTGTCGCCAGTTTACACCAACTCAGGGGCTCATTCTTTTTTTATCCGCTAAGAGTAGGTTTGACCAAAAGCACATTTTATGAGTCACACAGTTAACAAGGTCCTGTTTCCGTAATTTCTGTATTTGGTTTGAAGAGGATATAGCATCCATTGATGTTTGTAGACTTTCAATCAGTAGCAGTAATAATCTGTTTGTATTTATATATATATGTGTGCGTGTTATATAAAATTGGAGGATCTGCAGTGCTTCAGCAACCAGATGCATTTCCTAAGTGGCTGTCATTTTATGAAATTGTTTCAATGGATTTGTCATCAGAAACATTGAATCTCTCCGAAATCTTAATGCTCCTCAACTGTGCAGAAATTATTGTTGACACACAAGGGAAGGGAGGCTGCGGGCCTGCGGGCCTACGGGCCTGCCTGCCTTGTAGAAATTATAGACGACTTCCTGGTTTGAAATTTGAACAAGGGAGGCTACCTCCCTTCTCTCTCATTTTCTCATCTTTCAGGTGTTTTGACTTCTTAGCAGCAAAGGAGGAACCCTATCCTATCCTTTGTTTGTGGGGTTTTCAATTATCCTACCACACTTGCAAGATTCTCATTGGCTGCTCGAGTTACTCTGTTCTCAGGCTTTGAGTATTTTTTTATGGGTGCTATAGTTGTGCTATCCATTTCTGAGTTTGATATAATCAGTTGACAGAAACTAAACCACTCTAACTTCGTTCTATTCAGATTTAAAATAAGATTATATTTTAAAACGCAAATGATTGAAGATTTAATAATTTATTTATGAAATAGTATCTATTTTCGTCCCTGATTTGCAGGATCAAATCTTAAAAGGATAAAAGAGATACGTGTTCTTCGGGAATTACAAAAGTACTAATTTGTCTCTAAAAAGACAGAACTATAGAAGCAAGGATTGCTGTACAATAATCACAATATAAAGACCCTTTTGACTGTTTCCAAAGAGAAATTAATGCAAGATTAAAGCTTAATCTACTACAATAAAATTCTCAATCTGCTACAATCAAACTTCCAAATGCTTGCAAACCCTTCCATGTTTTCCGTTGACATTTCGTCCGGAATTCTTCCCCAGGTTAGTGGCATCCATCGATGTCGAGACAAGAAAATTCATCAACACGCATGCACATACTTGTGAGAAAATGTGCTTATTGTTGTATATACAGTATTTATGATCTGTATGTGTGAGAGTTGATGATGATCAGAGAAGAGAAACTGATAGATCAGAAGGCTGTAAGAAGCCCACCTCCAGCTTTCATCATCCTCCTAAACTCATCAAAACTAACCATACCATCTCCATCCATATCAACTTTCCTTATCATCTCTTTGCAATTTTCAATCTTCTTCCCTTCGTTTAACCCTAGAGAGGACAATACTGAACCCAATTCCTCCACTGAAATCAACCCATCTTTATCTTTATCAAACACATCAAAAGCCTCCTTCAAATCTCCTTCTCCTCCACCTTCCTCAACTATGCCTTCCTGCTGATGATTCTCAACCCCCATAAGAGCCTCATAGGGCATGCAGAACTCATCGAAATCGATAAGTCCATCGCCATTAGCATCAACTTTCTCAACCATTTCTTCAGCTTCTTTCTCTGAAACCGTCAGTCTCAGATTCTTCAGCGACTCTCTGAGCTCTTTCTGTGTTATGAATCCATCTCCATCTTTATCGAACGTCGCAAAAACCCTCTTCAGCTCAGTTTTCTTGTATGAAGCCCTCCTTTCTGATTTGCTCGATGAAACCTGAGGATTACTAGCAGCAACAGCAGTAGCAGTTGCTTCAACAGCTAAATGGCGGTCTCTGACAAACATAGCTTGAATCCACGCGTAGAACTTCTTGGTGGGGAAGTAAAAGAAGATATTAACGAAACCAGCAATGAATAGAACTCCTAATAACAGTATGGATATCACCATCTTCTTCTCCAAACTTTCCCCCAACAGAAACCAAGGAGCGAGATAGCTAGATTTCAACAGAAGAAGAACAAGAACAACATAAAATAACAAAGATAAACTGTCTGATCAATAAGAATTGATTCTGAGAATAAATTAAGTATTCCACTGTAGAAGAAGAGGAAGAAGATTACGCGGTATCGAATTTACTTTTGATCCCACAAACCGCGTAAACTGTAATAACTGATAGAGAAGTTTAGTATTTATTACAACAGTAGTACTGGTGCAACATACGTTTCCCAATATATATATATATATATATATATATATATATAATACATACATAAACTATATATATATATATATAATATAATACAAAAGCTATATATGTTTCCCAATTAAGCAAACAATAATGTCTTCACATGCACTTTGCTAACTGTGTAATTAATCAAGACAGTTCTGCTGGACTTGTTGGTAATAAGACTAAATTGATATCATATATATATAGTTTATTAGCCGATAATTAATGAAATTAGAGACAATGTTAATGAAAATGATATCATATAACAATACAAGTTTTTCTAATTCATTTTTACACTATTTATAGAAAGTTTGATTTAGATACAATCAACATTGAGATTTAATCTTATTATATATAATTAATACATGATTGATACATTATAATTAATATATATGTCAGATTCAATTTCAATTATTAAATATATATAAATTTAACAGCGTGTAAATAATATAAAAATTTGTATAAATTTTTTTTTTTAAAATCAAATCAAATTAAGCTAGAATTATAATCCACTACTGAATTAATCATTTTAAAGCATGGGAAAGTCTACTACACATGAGATACTTTTAGTTTTAATTAACTACCCAATATTATTTTAATCGGTAGTTGATGATGAGAAGGAAAATATTGTCAAAATAGATGAGATTATTTTTAAATTGTTTAAAAAGTAAATTTAAATTATTAATTATATATGAGTTTCTAATACTTTTTAAAGTAACTTCTAGACATTTATTAATAACATCTATAAACGTTCAAAATTAAAAAAAAAAAGAAATTTAATATTTCATAACTTTATAAATGAATATATAAAATCTATGTAATCAGAAAATAAATGAAATGTATAAATGAATATATAATATGGCTAGGGAGTAAATAAAATTTATAAAAATATATATTTTTTTCAAATTACTACTAGCTAGATTCAATTACACTTGCATTAATCATTAAATGTCATGTAAATATATAATTTAGTTTAGTTGAACAAATAAACACTTAGTTATTTAAATAAATAAAGATAATTTATACTCAATTATTCAAACCTAAAAACAAACAACTTTAAAATTATACCAACTCAAATTTTAATTGTGAAAATTACCGACCCACTAATTAATTTTAGGTAATTGGTGTAGAAATAATATGATAATGATGATATAAATGATCGATGAAAGTAATAGAATACCAACCCACCTAACAAAAGCACTTTTTATACATGGTAAGTGCTTTGTCTAGAAGTAATTTTAATGACTTGGTGTGGACTTCATTGAGAAGGAAAAGCAAAAGCTTGAGGGCCTTCCCTTTCATATCCATTAGAAACCTGTTTTAGTGGACTATGGAATTTTCTTCTTTTCTTTTCTTTTCTTTTCTCTATGCTTTTCTTCCTTTAGGTGGGAATAATTCCCCATTAATAAAAAATTCAAATTAATTTATTAAATTCAAAATTTATGTAAATTAATAAAATTTATAAATATTTTTAAAAAATATGTTTACATATATTTTAGATAACATATTAATACAATAATTTATTAAATATAAATTATTATTTAAGATATGTTTTAGATAGTTTTTAAATAAATTAACTTAAAAAAAAAACAATCATTAGATATTTATTTACCCTTTATAAATACATAAAATCAACATGAGGTATAATTAGAAATAACTCAAAAGATTTATTCGCATTAGGTAATGGAAAAAACAAAGCAAAAAAAAAAGAGAGAGAGAACCAAAATTCTTTAATTATGAGCCACTTTTTTTTCTTTTTCTTTTTTATTTTAATTTTGCTTTGTGTTTGTCCCATCATAATTGGGTTTTTGTAAAGTTTTGTCTTTAGAAAAAAAAAAAAAAAGAATATGTACCTTTTCTCTTTTATTATATAGATTGTGTAATAGTAGCATTATATTTATTACATTTATTATTTAAAATATGATAATTTATGTGATTTTATAAAGTAGAATAACATATACTCAATGAAAAAAAATATCGACAACACTATATTTTGATATTAATTATTGACTATTTATTTATATAACTCTAATTATTGAGATTAAATCTCATAAATATAATTAATATATATGTTAGATTCAATCTCAACCGCTAAAACTATTTAAATTTAACAATTTAAAAGTAATATAATAATATATATAAAATTATGAACAGTTGATTTATCCCCATATTTAATAATATTTATAGTATTTGTTATGATAATTTTTTATACATAATTTATTTTTATTTATCACTTTATTTATAATAAATATAATATAATATAATATATTAAGCTAACTAATGGTACTCAAGCCTTTCAAACAAAGACCTGGATTCAATTTCTCAAATCTAAATTGAGATGAATTTTTCAATATATATATATAAAAGAATAGAAAATTTTAAACTTATATTAAAAACTTTGTTTATAGCTCTTGACTTTTAACAATTAATTAATATAATATGAATCTAATGTCGTGTAGTGTACGACATGTCATCCTTTTTGTTTCTGATTCTAATTTTATTAATCTTTTTGGTATCGAATGCTTTGCTTTTTGCCAAATAAATTAATCGTCTTATCTTCAATTAGTATAAATATTAATTAATTTTGGATTTATTTTTACGTTAAAGTTTCAACTTTTACTTAAAATATTTTGAATTTTAAATTAAAAAAACAACAAAACATAAAATATATTATTGCTAAATCTTAATTTTAGATAGAAAATGAATCTCACCCAACTTATTATTATTCAATACTATCATTAATTACATTCGTTAGTTTGAACAAAGGTAATTAATTAAGGATGTACACTGCCTACTTTACTAGTAATTTTGACTAAGGCTCCAATTCTTTTATCTAATTATTATTAAACTTTACGTAAAAATTAAGCATTATAATTAATGAAAATTTTTTAATTCAATCCTTTCCCAACAAAAATAAATGTATAATTTTAATATTTACTTTATTGAATTAATAAAAATTATAAAACTTATAACATATGCTTTATTAAATTTCAAACAAATATACTCTTTTAAAATAAAATAACCAATAAATTAATAAATATATGAATAATAACTAAATTCTTTATGCAATAAATCTAAAATAAAAAAATAGTTAAATAAATTTATAAGTTTTTACACAATATTATGACTATATTTTATAAAGTTTTTTTGGGTAGAATTTTATGATTTTTCTTTTCTAGTGCTACTTAGATCTAAATTCGGTTTGTCTTATTATCAAGTTTTTGTCTCTTAAAGTTAAACATGAAAAAATAATAATCTTTCAAATATAAAGATCTTCTATCTTTTCCTTCCATAAATGGTAATTTGCACCATTCAAACTAACCGTTCTACTTGTATTGAACTTTCATCATTCAATAGAAGGCACAAAACAAATATAACCAAAGCTCTGATACTACTTTGTTGGAATAAACTAACACAAATAATTACAGAAGTACAATAATTACCTTATCTTCTCTTGCATGAATCTAATAGAAAACAAATAAATAGAGCAATATCTTGGGTACAAAATTAATTCTTAGACATCAATAGAATCATCACAACACAATCAATTTTAACATAAAAAATCTCCTCGATGTGAGGAGTAAAAACTACGAGATTATAGTCCACCAAACAATCTTTACTATAAACTAATAATGAGAATACACAAGTTCTCTCTAATTAAAACTTGAGGTACACATTTACAATATTCTCAAGATCAAAAAATCGTGACGAATAATCAAATTCTACAAAGAAATTAGAAAGAGTTTAAGAAAACTTCACCGAAATAGTGGTAAGTTACCAGCCTCGAAATATGGAGAAAGAGAGCTCTAAATCTGATCTTCACCGTTCAAAATCTATTCATCTAAGTTATAAAGTTACTAGTAAAATTTCATCTTAATCGAACCACGAATTGCTCTCCAATCTGCCACTTAATCAAAGTTGTTGTAGATATATACACATATATATATTATAACAAAAATTAAAACACTAAACCCTACTTAAGAAAGAATTAAAATATCTTTAAGCTAATTGGACTTAGTCACTATTTAAGAGAAATTTAACATTGAATCACATCAGCAAAGAAAAAGATGTAAGTTCATTGTGGAACAAGTTTAAAGAGTTGTACGCCAGAAAAATCGGGAATAATAAACTTTTTTTGATAAAGCAAACGATGAGCTTGAAATATCGAGATGGAAAACACATGACAAATTACTTCAATGCATTTAAGGAAATTATCAATCAGTTAGCTAGAATGACCATCAAATTTGAAAATGATATACAAGAGTTATGGCTTTTAGGCACACTACCGGACTCATGAGAGACATTTAAAATGTCATTATCTAACTCAGCTCCTGATGGTATTATCGCCATGGAATTTGCTAAGAACATCGTTCTAAATGAAGAGGATATAAGAGAGTAGCAAGGTTTTTCACAGTCAGATATCTTAGTCACAGAAAAAAAAAAAAAAAAAGGAGTAAGAGTAGAGGTTCGAAGAATAAAGATAAAAGTAAAAGTAAGACCAACAAGTTTGCCAATGTTAAATGCTATTATTATGGTTTTAAGGGGCACATAGAGAAGTATTATTGACAGCTTAAGCAAGACAATAAGAAGAAAACAGGAAAGGAAAAGAAAAATGATGACAGTGGTGGTGATAATAAAGTTGCTACTGCTACAAATGACTTTCTTATTATGCATGATGATGATGTTGTCAACCTTGTGGTGCCTCTATTCATGCACGAAGGGAATTCTTTACATCTTATACATCCGGTGACTTTGGAGATGTTAAGATGAAAAATAATGGCTTAGCTAAAGCATTAGGCATGAGAGATGTACACTTGGAGACCAATAATGGCACAATGTTACTTTTGAAAAATGTCTAGCATATTCTCGATATTTGTTTGAATTTAATTTTTGTAGGTAAGCTTAATAATGAGAGGTTCTCCAACAACTTTAATGATAGTCAATGGAAGCTCAGTAAAGGTTCCATAACTATAGCTCAAGAAAAGAAATGTTCTTTATTATATTTTATGCAAGTAAAGATTGTAGACATTAATATCAATACAGTGAAGAATAAGATACCATTGAATTGTGGTATAGAAGACTCGGTCACATGAGTGAGAAAAGTTTGAATGTTATTGGCCAAAAAGAATCTCCTTTCTAGGATAAAAAAATGAATCTTTAAAGAAGTGTGTACATTGCTTAGCAGGAAAGAAAATCATAACTACCTTTAAGACATCTCCTCCTTCGAAAAATTAGGTATACTCGAATTAGTACACTCTGATGTTTGTGACCCCATGAAAACAAAAACACTTGGTAGCGCTCTCTATTTTGTTAGTTTTATAGATGACCACTTAAGAAAGTTGTGGGTTTATACATTAAAAACAAAAGATCAAGTACTAGTTGTGTTCAAATAGTTTCAGGCCTCAGTTGAGAAACAGACTAGGAAGAAATTGAAATACATCAGAACTAATAATGGGGATGAGTATTATGGACCATTTGAAGAGTATTCTAGACAGCTAAAAATTCGTCATCAAAAGACACCTCTGAAGACTCCTCAGTTAAATAGGTTAGTTAAGAGAATGAATCGAACACTTGTTGAAAGAGTGAAATGTTTGCTTTCACAAGCACAATTGCCAATATCTTTTTAAGGAAAGGCTTTGAATATAATTGTATATGTATTAAATCTCACATTGTGTGTTCCTTTAGACTTTGATGTTCTAGATAAAATTTGGCCTGCAAAAGATGTTGTTCTATTTATTTATTTCTTATTAAGTTCACGTAAAAGAGATAAGGTAATTATTATGTTTCTGTAATTATTTGTGTTAGTTTATCCCAATACCTTTTTTATTTAAATTAATTAATTTAAAATATATTAAAAATAAATATGATCAATTTAAAACGAAAAACCTTTCAAGATCAATCTATGCTCTTAATTTTGGGATACAAGTTCTTCTTACCCAAAAATAAGTTGGGTGACTAGAATATTTTGATATTTGAAGTTAATAAATAAAAACAATTATTAGGTGGTTAGAATATTTTGATATTTAGAGTTAATAAATAAAAGTATAAAGTAATTAAATTTGTTAGTTTTCACTCAATTTTTTCAAAATTCATTCACTTTTTTATTAATATTTAATATTTAAAACTTCATCAATTTTCACATCATTTGAAATAAAAGTATTTGAAGTACAATATATAAGATTATTTATCTATATAATATCTCTTTATTAATATCCTCCTAAAGAATAGGTCTATTTGTATCTTAAAATTTATTTTATCTTATTTTAATAAAAAAATATTATTATAACAATATTTATTAAGGATATTTTAACTCGACTAAATAAATAAGAGTAGTCTTCTCTCTCATTTCTCCAAAACGGAGTAATAACATATAAGCTCTACAAATATCAGATAGCTCCAAATCTCAAAATTTGTAAAATCATAATGCATTGAAAATTATCTATCATGAATTTAAAAGATTTTAATAATCAATATTATTATAATATTCACTATTATCCTACATATCAAATTAAATTTTGGGAAAACTTTTCCTTTGTCCATTACAATTATTTTCTAATTTTATTTTATTCTAAAAAAAAAAGTAATAACGTAATAAATATTTTATAAGTGCAGTGAAAAATTAAGATAAATAGTTTTAATGAATGAATTTCTAATTAAAGTAAATGAATTAGTTTTAATGGAATGCTAAATTGTTACTAAAGGAAAAAAATATTAAAATTTAATATTTACCGCAAATTTCTCATCGTGATTTCTCTCTTAGGAAAAAAATATTATAATGTTCAAAATATCGAGGACAATAAAATAATATCAAAATAATTTCATTATTGATAAATAAGATAATAAATATATATAATATTGATTGGGTTTTATTGGGCTCAATAGAAGCCCAAGAAAGATTGCGCAGCTTAGCCCATTTTTGAAACTTTCATAATTAATATATTAACTAATTTATCCATGTACCTTGATATGATCAGCTGTACATTCTTGAGTGGTCTATCACACGGTTAACGTTATACATGTAAATTTTCTCACTCTCATTCAAAACATTGGTCAACTAGCATTACCTTCAGATTGATTTAGGACACGCTTGATGTTAAATAAAAGATTAGTATTCTCCCTCCCATCCAAAACGCTAGCAAACTAGCATTACCTTCAGCTTCAAGAAGAAGGTGGAAGACTTAAATATTAAATCATTGATATATACTGTACAAGATAACAAGTTTGGCACTTTAGAACTTTAAAGTCACCAGAGCCAGCCATAATATCATCATCATCAATTATAACATCACCTTCAACCTACATGCATACGTAGAAGCAAACTGGTATCGACAAAACACAAGGCTACAACAGAAAGAGGAGCTTCACTCCGAAACTGGTCCTAGAAAATCACCCTCCAAACTGACCAGTGCCTGAAATTCCCTTTCTGCCTCGAGCCACTTTGTTCCAATCACAATGAATCGAACCACAACATCTTTCTCTATCTTTGGGTGCTTGTCACTCAGGAACACTGGACTCTCTGCCTGCATGTATCGGTAATCTGGCATTTTTGTACAAGAGAGATATATATTTTCAATTGGCCCGCACCTCAAAAAAACCCCATGCTTCAAAATCTTGTGTACAGTCCCCTCCAGGATCTCTCCCCTGAAAATTTTAAAGGTGATGCCGCTGAAAACAACAGGAAACAGCACCTCCCCTGTGTTCTGCCGAACTTTTCCCTCCCCTATGCTCTCTAAGGTCATGACAGCGAGAAAATATCCAAGATCTTTTGTGGCCTTTCTGCAAGCAAAGTCATCCAACAGGTGGAGAACAATAGACCTTTGGAGAATCAATCCCTTTGGATCAAGATTTTCGGCAGGGATTACAACATTCCAGGGCAACTTCACTTTGAGAAACATTTTGTTCCACCTGTCATAAACCAAGTGTTGATGCTAATCAATTTAACCTAGTTTTGACTCCCTGCAGAATTTGTTATCTCCATGCCAGATGAGACCATCTATATACTTTTCAAAGGATTTGGCAGAGTTTCAGTAAATAGGCCAGGATTATACTAAAAAATTGAAAATCACATAGGGTATCAGAATGATGACAAATTTTGGGTTGCAAAGAAGTGCTCATCGGACGTTGAAATGACAAACTTTATTAATTATATTACCCAGCACATATTCAAATTGCTATTAAAGGGCTTGTAAAGCTATTATAAATAAAACACATCAATGCTAATATGTGACATAAATAAAGATTGTATTAATCTCTTAAATAAGAACATTACAAGAAAAAAGTTCAATAGCATCTCCAATTAAATAATCCTCTAGAGGTGGGCATAAAAGAAACTAACCTTGTACCGCCATTAAAAACTATTAAGCCAAATGTATCCAAAATAACCAATTTAAACCATAAGTCTATAGTTCTTTATAACGTAGCTCTGTTTTCAAAGGTGTAAAAGAAGGTCTAATGAAGGATCCTGCTCATCATAAGAAATCATAGTCCACACTATCCCCTTAAACAATAGTATTTTTTGTTATCTGTTTAGCTTAAGTTTGATGTCTCTTCATTCTGAATAGAAAAAGCAAGCTCAATCCATTGTAGCAAACAAAACCCAAGAAAAAAGCCCCTCAAACAGAAAAATAATCTTGAAACTGCCCGAAAAAGAACTCCATCAAAAATCAATCTAAAACCCTAGAATTAGAACTAAACCCTAAAATATAAACGCATTGTCGAGAAATGAAATGCCTTTGAAATGCTAAATGTAAAACAAAAAGAATGAAATTTAGGATTGAATGGTAAAACCTTACTAGATCAGATCAGACGCCCTTTCAAATTCACTGAGTCTGTGAGTGTGAGTGACTCGTCCGCTCCTTCAACACGCGCTTGGTCGCAGAAGAAGACCAAGTTCAAGATCACCCACTGGAATTCAGATTTACATTAATGCCCTCTCAATTTATACCTTTTCAAATTTAATGAAACTCAAAATCATATCTGAGAATTACATTAATGCCCTCTTACGTTGTATGGACTCACATGAGCCCAAGAACAACTGTCCGAGACTCATTGGGCCCTGAATTTCGAAATCGAAACTGTCACCACCTAATTTGCTCATGCAGGTCCATCACTATCTATGGTGTGGATTCATGCACTGAAGAGAATCCCATTTATGCCAACCCTACCTACAGCCTCCATAGGCTGATTTGTCGTCAAGCGAAGCCCACTTATACAACTCAGGCCCACATAGAATAAGAAAGCGTTTTCTTTTAATTTTCTTTTTATATGGAAAATAAAAAACAAAAAACAATTGGAAAAATCTAATGAACAAATAATAATAATGAAGCGAGGATGATTTTTCGATTTCTTTAACAATTGGAACATAGGAAAGAGCTGCACGATGCATCCGTCCACCCCACGTGATGGATCCTTAATTATTGAAGATTGGGCCCATTTTCATAATAAGACTTGATGTGAGGGCCCATATTCACTGTTCACTTTGTACTCGCTACGATTCAGCGGCCCATCCAATTCCCACTTCCTTTGTCTTCTAGTTTGGTGGTGGTTGTAAATTACGGGATTAATATTATTTTTTTTATTTTAGTAGAATATAAACAACAGGCTGTTATAAGACCCCATGATAGCGACTCCGTTTCATCTTTCTCCATCACCCCTCCGTCCCGTTCTACGTACGCCTTTATTCCATTTGGATATGATCACATGCTTCCACTACCATCGTTTTAGAGTGGTCCCACGCACCCCACACTAATGTAATCCGTGATGATTTTACTTCTCACAAACTGAAGTAAATAATCTCGTCCATAAGTTATGTTCCATTTGTAATTTTACTTTTTTGGTATTATTCTCCTTGGCATTATTGAAATTATTTGACTTTAAAATTATTTAAAAAATATCACATAAATCTAAATTAAACTCTATTCAATTTTGCCTTGCAAAAATAAACTTTAACTGTTAAACTTCTTACATTAATCGCCGTATTTCATCATCTTATCAGTAATACGTTGAATTTCAAAGTAATTAAACGAACTTAAAACGCGAGTAAATAAATTCAATTGTATAAAAAAATTAAATATATTTTTGTATCTACGAGTGAATTTAATAAATTTTGGGATTTTAATTATATAGATTTAAAAAAAAAAGGAGAGAAAATAACAGAATCAAGGGTACGGTGAGAGGTCCGTACGACACAGAGATGATCAGATGAGCTCAGATGGCAGGCAGGCAGGCGCAGCATTGCCTCGTGCACTCCTGACTTGTCACGAATCATAATGAAAATATCAGTGGAGATTTTGGACGGTAGCTGACGTGGGTCTCCACACACTCAATTATCAGGATTAAAATACAGTGGAAACAGAAACATCTAATCATTCCCTCTGCTCTTCCTTTGTCATTTTCCTCGCTGCCCAAACACACACACGCTTGGGTGGTTCCACTCCTTTTTAACTCTCTTCAACAGAAACCGGCGTCTCGTCTCCTTTTGAATTTACCACTCACAACCCCAAGTACTGCCACCGCCACTACAACTACATCATCTCGTCTCGTCTCGTCTCGTCTCGTCTGTTTTCTCTAGTATAAAACAAAATTATTTATTATGATATTGATGTGATAAGAAATTAAGAACGGGTACTTAAGCTATTTTTTTAAAAAATAATAATAAACAAAAATGGTTTAATTCGTTTTATTACCCTATCTAATTTTATAACCATTATTTCCAAAATAATAAAATATAAATTTACTATTTTTGGCCCCACGACATTATTTGATGGACGTATCCGGAAATGAGACTCTGATTGTCCGACAGATGTTCGGGCCTAGATCCGGGCTATTAAACATAGGCCCAACTGTCTATGTAGAGTCAGGATTGGGCTAGTACTGTACAGTATCTATTATTAAAAATAAAAATACGCAAAGCAACCAGTGGTGATTTGAAAGACGTGACTGCCGATTGTTTTGTTTTGCCCTTTTCTGGTTACGATGTGACTCCAACAATTTCCAACGATCGCCGTCCTTACTCTTTACTCCTACATTCAACCATTTTACTGTTCATTCCGTAATGTATTTTTTTGGCTTACCAAAGCCTATCAAATGAGTTCCATTATCATCACACTCAAATATTTTGACATTGAGATATTATGAAAATCACGTTTATTATACGATGAAAATACAAGAGTCAAATATTAATTAATTAATTAATTAAAGAATGAATGAACTCTATTAAATATTTGTTCTAGCAAATTATTTTTCCTAACTATTATTTTAATATTAAATAAAATTCGCTGGCTCAAATATATTTACTCAATTTTAAATTAAACAAAGTCTCTTTATCTGAACTTAAAGTAAGATAGTCCTCAAAATATAGTTCGGGTGATTTAGAGTACACTTGACATTTTCAATTCATAATAAAAGACGAAAAATAAATCATATTTTATGATTTTCTCGTATATTATAATTAATCTCTCTCTTGAAGTAAGAGTTCAAATTCTCTTTTTATATTTCTCTAAATATCAGAGTTAACTCATTTTTAAGTGAAAGTAGATTTCGAACTTTAAAATTTATTTCTCCTCAAATGAATTTTTTTTTTAAGTAAGTTTTAATTAGTCTTAATCAAAGACACACTTAAATTTTCAAGCTCGACTTCAGTTGATTTTGATTATAGGTTGTCTTGATAGAAAATAACTACAACAAAATGTTAATATAATAATTTCGTGAAAATACAAATGGTTATTTTTTAACGTAAATTCTTCTAACATATCACACTATGACATAGTTATAATTCAACTATAATGTCAATAATTTTCCTCTTAGGGAAAAAAAAAGCACAAGTGTGATTCAAATGATAAAATTTATTGTATTACTTTTATTTTAAATTAAAGTTTGAAATGACAACGCAACATGACAACAGGGATCCATAAGAGTTATAACATATTAAAAGGACCATTTTCGATATTAGAATATACGCGAAGGGTAGTGAATGAAAATATCCTTTTCCCAGTTAGGTTGTAACTTGTTAGTTGTAACGAGTAAGTAGTTCTGGAACAGAAAGATGTTATCATAATCGAACGGCTGAAATCGACGGCAGAGGAAACTGCCAACGACAAGATGATTGAGATCCAAACAAATAAATAATTAATATTGATTAGAAATATGAATAGCGGTAGAGGCTACAGTAGACATACATAACATACGATACGGGCGGGGGGCGTCCACTTGCGCTTGCGCATGCAACACATACGCCGTACGATAACAAAAGAAAACAAACTGAAATATCAAACTGATATAACAACAATAACAGGTGTTGGTGCTGTTGGTGATGAGGTGGACCTGACTGTAACGGGTCTTCATTTCATATTTAATTACGCATTTGCCCTCCCCTTTCCGGGGGGTCCACCAATCACCGTTCCTACACTTTTATATTTATTTTCTTGAATAACCATTCACCGCTATCCGCCGATTATGGTTATTTTTCTTACTGATATTTAATAAATATTAATTTTATTAATTTTTTTTTATCATAATTATTTGTTCATAGGTATGGATGATTTGATTGGAGGCAATCAAACGACCAACATAATTAATACACCAATTCACGTTTATAATGTCGTGTACATCAAGTAGTCACATCGTTACAGCAAAATTGATGCCTTCTTGTCTACACAAAGCAAACGCTCAACCTTTCTTATCTTATTTTTACAATATTATTCATTTTTTTTAAAAATAATTTAAGAAAAAAAAAGAGAGAAAATTTTTCAAACAAATTTTATTTAAATTGAACACAAATATTTACAATCGAAAAATTAAATTAAATTCTCGATGCATATATATTGTACATATAACTATAATAATTAATTTAAGTGGCCCATGAATGGGAAAGAGTATAACCATACACACAAAGCAGCAACAAAAATCTTCTAACTCCATACATACATACATACATACGTATACATGCATAAAAAATTAAATTAAATTAAAAAAATGTAACGGTTACAATATATATATATATATATATATATATATATATATGTGTGTGTGTATATCATGATGGATGATTACATATACAATATGTACAGATTTGAGGTTAAAAAAGAAAGTACATAACGATTGGGGGACCATAAACAACCCATACCTTTTGTTTCCAATAAAATAAATAAATTAAAAAGAGAGAGAGATCATCATCCATTTCACATGCTTCCATGTGATGATGGGCATGGCTTTCCTCTCATTTTCTTGAATAAAAATTATAAAAAATCGAAAATCAAAATCAACCGTTCAAAAATTACTATGTTAATGAACGGGTTATTTTCTTTTTTTTTTTTAATTTTAAATAATTATTTAATTTAATGATGTGTTTGGTTTGTTTTCTTTAACTGGTTGTAAAGGTACCCCACAGCGCACTGAGTGAAATGAACCCTACTAATACTACTACTTATACTACGCTTTTCATATCTTCTTCTTCTTTTTCTTCTTCTTCTTCTTCTCTATAAAGCAAGCAGCAGCTTGTTATTGTTATTGTACAGAACATATACATACAGAGAGATTATATAATATGGTAGAGTGGCCCATGATATCATGAAAAAGCCTCTTTAATTGTGCGGGCCTCCTTCTTTCCTTCTTGCTTCTTCGTTCTCTTTCTTTCTTTCTCTCACAGAACAAATTATTAAGGCGGCGGCAGCAGCAGCCATAGGGGGAGAGAGTTAGAGATCTGAAGATACTTGCTCAATATTAAGTCCTGGGGTCCTGCTTTTCCACAGCTTTCTTGAACTTTCTTCTTGTATGCTGCTTCTTTTCATTAGATTCGGCTCGGAAGCTCAAGAAAGCTGTGGGAAAACATGGCAATTTCCAGGATTTTTACTCACAGAAATCAAGCGCCAGTAGTTTTAATTTTCTCATCTTCTGCGCCATGGATCATGGTAATATTCCTCGGAATTCTCTTTATAATCCATCCCCATTTCTTCACAATTGTTCTTCAGCGATGAATTCCTCAGATGCAGCACGATGTCGGTTTCAATTTTCTGCACCATTGATTAAATTATATTATATATTATGTTGATTACTGATTATTATACTCATATTTACTGCAACAGTTGTACTGGTTTAATCCATGCATGAAGATTAATATATTAACCTAGTTGTCTGTGGTGTTTAGATTTGTATATTCTATTCGTTCAATCAAAATGGTGACAGAGAAAAAGAGTTTTAATTTCCAGAAGGAGAAGAAGATTCCCCAGTTTTCCTTTTTACATATCTTCAATGATGATATATAGCTAGCTCTTCTGTTCTCTCTGTTAGTGTTGGGCTAGCTAGTTTTTGGTTTTGCCTCTGCTAACTGCAATACATACATCATCTCCTACATTTCTGTGAAAAAGGTTACTCTTTGTCACTTTGTGACATCATTTTTTTTAACTCCCTCTTCCCAATCTGACATAATTTTTCTCTTTTACCCATCTCTCTTCTCTTCTCTTCCCCACATACACAAAATATGTACAGTGAAGCATTATTAGATCGCAGAATTGGGCTGCCTTTTGCCTTCTACTCCATCTCAAGATCTGTAAATGAACTTGAACTGCTGCATTATTCATATTGATCAGTATCAATACTATTATTTACAGTTTTCATTTTCACTCATTACATACTTTTGTTTGGAGGATTTGAATGGTTGTTGAGATCCATAGCTAGCTAGTCAAATTAATTACCCTTGTTTGAATGTTATTCAACCCTAAACTTGCAGTGTTGAATATAATATATATATATTTATGGAATCATTGTAATTGGATTTGAAAATGTAAGAGATTTGAGTGGAAGTGAATACTTCCAATTTTGCTGGTATGATCTCTGGGAATGGTGTGACCAGTACTTGAGGATACAACGAGAAACCTGCATGCAAAAATCAGAGTGGCTGATATCACAAGATTCACAACAGCCAAAGTACTTTTAATAAATAAGTTAGCTGCTAGCAGAAGCACTTCTTGTTGTCTTCCATCTACTTTAATTAATTTCCTCTTATTCTTTTCTAACCAAAGTATTCATATATATGCACATGTGGGGGCATTAACTAAGCAAGCAAACAAACGAACGAACAAATGAATCCTAATCCTCATCACTTAATTAATTACACCGCTTCTCTTAATCATTAAGTTTGTAAATTAATTAAACCAAATCAGATAATGTTATATCATGTGTATTAATGGAATCTATACCCAAAACAAAGTTTAATAATCTAATCTGAATGTAAAAAGCTAAAGGAATCCAACGATCCCGATGAAGGAGTAGGTCCACCCAAAAAGTAGATTTTTATAATAGGCCAGACAAAGGGGCATGGCAGTTCTGTACATCATAATAGAGATAATAATGTTAATGAACTTTCAATAATATATAATTAAATTAATTAATTAATTCTCAAGATGCTTTATATGTCCCATGAAAGTTATTTTGTGATAAGATGTGTATGCTGAAGTCCAAAAGCTGTTTTTACCAAAAATAATGTAATAATTTAAAGGGGTTATATATATACATGAACTTATATCTTAATTTTTTTTGCTTGCTATTGACAGCAAAGGTTGAATTAGTGAGATCTGTTGCAGGCCCTTAGAAGTGCTTCCATGTGATACAAGAATCACTTATTTTTTTGTCTACTAATACCCATTTCTAATCCAATTAGATCAATGGCTGGAGTCAAACTTAATTGGTGTATGCTAGCTGCAAGTATCTTTTTCAAAGAATGGGAAGAATATATATACATATATAACAAAGATTAAGTAATGGCTATAATTTACTACCCAAACAGATAGAGAAAGGGCAGGGAAAAGCAATAATGGAGCCCCCATGTGTTGGGGAAATGTTACAGTCACGTCGCTATACAATTGCTCAACCATTCGAACAATTTGAGATTATATATATGTGTGTGTTCAAAAATTAGAGCCTTCTTTTTATTATCTGATGTGAAAGTGAGCTGAGCACCAGCAAGAAGAAATAAAGTAAACGCAATGTGAATATTTTTGATTTGTTGTTGAAACAAAAATGAACAATCAAGATTTTGGGTTGTGGTAAAAGAGGAACTAGACAAGCTCTTTTGGATCTCATATCATATATATAATTTTCATCAAAATAGAAACTGATTTTTGTTCTAAATTTATGTAAAATTCTTTTACTTTCGGAGGACTTCTTGTTTAGTAAATTCAAAGGATATTAAAGAAATGAGAATTTGGAAGCATTAAAAGCAATGCAACAAAAAAAGATCAAATACATATTTATGTGTGTGTGTGTGTGTGTGTGTGCATGCTTCATGCATATATATACATATATTAGCTAGCTAGGGTTCATAAACGTGTATGCTATGCTTTATATTGCAATGTATGATCCATAGAAAGCAAGTTCAATATCTCTTCTTGTCTTCTCCATCTGAGAAAGCGAAAGAGAAAGGAATTGAGAAGGAGATCAGGTTCTGAAAGTAATCGGAATCTTGCAATATTGAAGCGAATAGTTTAAACAATAAGACAAAATTTACAGTACTACACTAATACAGCCAGATCTAGTGGACTGTGTGTGTGTGCATGCGTTAAGCTTCTTCTTCTTCTTCAATTAATTAATTATTATATATAGTTTTGATTTACACGTTTTACCTATCTCTCTTGGAGATTACACTCACAAAGCACAAGAAAATTTAGCTTTTTCAACAACTTTCTCCCCAAAAGGAAGCTAATTAAATTAAAGTTGGGCAGGCATATATAAACATTCTACATATTTTTGACTTGTAATTAGATCAAGAGTGTACATATATTACTATATAATCAATCCAATGGATTAAAGAAAAGAGATAGAAATGTATGTTCATCCATGATCGATCCAATATAAAGTAAAGAAATGTTTTTTAAAAACAAGTTACAGCAAAGAAATCTAAGAATGGTGGTGATTACAATAATTAAAGTTCTAGATTAGTTGGCACATGTAATTAAAGTAGGGTATAGATCATATGACCTGTGCAACAACATTTATAAAATAACAAAAGAGGAGACCAATTAATTGAAATTGAACTCCCCGTGAGTGCTTCTAATTCCAGCTAAGTTCATATAGAAAAGGTGTCACACCTATTATTACGCTCCACATTCTACCTTTTTTTATCGAAGAAGACTAAATAAATGGAGCTGTAAATCAGCCAAAGAAGTTACCCAGATCGTGAAAATTAAGTGGTCTGCTAAAATGGTTGAGGAGCAACATGATCTGAGCTTAGACAAATTCGGCAGAAACGAGACAAGACATAGATAGACATAGACAATATGCTTTTTTTGAAAGTGATTATTTAGAAGACCCTTTTTCTTTCAACTAAGTTGTCTTTAGTTTGGTTGGATAAAGAATAAGAAACCCTAATTTCTTCTTCAAGCTTCTTGTGCAGCTTCATCTATGTTCACGGTTTTGTTTCTAAAGGAGGAATGGAACCAAATACTGATCTGGGATTTCTATGTTAATGGCTCAGCATCACCTAACAATTTAGTTTCATTTCAAATCTTGCTCAAAAGGCATATATAAACTTAGCTGAAATTGATATTGACATCATTGTGGTCCATGTAACATTCAATAAGTGGAGCTTTCTCCATCTAATTTACTAGATAAACACTTCAAAACTGGTCCAAACTTAACCCTAAATTTCAGTTGAATTACTGATCTTGACAAGATTCACAAACATCAAAACCAAATTTCTTCAACATTAAAGACTCACGTTTTAACAGTTGCTGAATTTAAGGGAAACTGCAGAAGAGATTGAATCTAAACAAAGTGACTGAAATTGCCGGTACCTTTACGGATCGAGACAGAATAAAACAACTCATTGGGTCTACATCAGTTTGCTTTTAAATTTCATATGAATAAATATTTTTCCTTCTTGATCCCCTAGTAGTTTTATCCTTTCCCTGCAATGTAACCCACACATTGTGTTGTACTATAACCAAGTCAATTCTAACATAAAGCAAATACAGAAACTCAATAATTAGATACTTAACACAGACAAAAATCTACACTGATCACGGAAACCTTTGTTCCGTCAGAGTCCTTCCTTCCATGAAGGACAGATCCACCACATAAACTATATACCACAGAACACAGGTACAGCTTCTTCTCCATGAAGAATGAGATTCTGTTCTCAGAGATCAGATTATGTCAAATATTCATGCAACAACTGTAAAGACATACACTGTGCTAAAAGTCGATGGATCCAAGCTATTAACAGAAGGGTTAACAAGCACAAGGCATAAAAATTCCAAATAAACAAGAGAAAAGGCATAGATCATCACCGTATGAAAGAAATAAATTATACCAGAGGATGTAAGAGAGACCGATCTTGAGAATAATCAGTTGAACCTGTCTGTTTCTTCCCACAGCTTTATTGAACCGCAACAAATTAATGCCACGCCGCCACATGCAACGATGGATCATCATCGATGCAGTTCAAGAAAGCTGTGGAAAAATACAAAGAGGATCATTCTTTTTCTATTATGCTTATTATTAGATTCACATGATAAGGAAGCTTCAACCCCATCAAATCTAGCCCTAAAATGTCAAGAAAATAAAACAACTAAAAAGGAAAATGGAAGGGGAAGAAGCTGTATGGAAGGAAAGGCGTAGGTTTAGGGAAAGAGGAAGGGGTTGTATTTATAGGCGAACTGGGGTCCTTTTTACCACCAATCCCAAGAAGAATATTGGGCCTAAGATTACTGAACCCTAACTTTCTTTCTTTTTCTTTTTTTAATTTTTTTTTTGCAACGAGTGCAAGTGATCCCATTAATCCTAACAATATAAAATTACAGTTTATTTATTAATTATTATTTATTCTTACGTAGGTCATGAATATACGTGCGGCCAGGATGCAACCTGCCGGATCTGACGGTGGCGGTTACCCTAGTGGGGGCGCATTATGGGTCCCAACTCAGATCTGTCGAGAAGAAAAGTCTCTCCTCACGCGCCCTACAGCGGTTGGTTCACTCTCGATAATTTCGTGTAAATTTGGATATGTTTTTGAGTATTCAATTAAATTTTAAAAACAAAGCAATTAAAATAATTAAAACACTCATTTTACTTAATAATTCTTATTTATTATGCAACAAGTCAGTAACGGTGGACTTTTTTCTAATACCAAAGTGTTTAAATTTTTAATTTATCCTATGAAATTATTATTTGTCAAACTATAAGAACATTGATGGGTGTTGATGAGCAAGTAAAAATGAAATTTTATCTATTATAATTATTTAAAAATTAAAAAAAATAAATATAATGATCTCAAACTTTAATATTAAATTTAACGTTTTTACACATATTGTAATTTATATTTATATTTAGTACAATATTCTTTTACATTTTAAATAATCATGTCTTGAAATAACATACATTCACATACACAAAGGACAACTCATATTAAGAAAGTTAATTATATGATTAAGTTTAAATAATGTTCTTGCACTCAATCTTATAACTAACTAACATGTCACACCAAATAATTAAAAAAAAATGATAGAGTCAAAATTGTCTTATAGATTCACACTATCAATTGATACCAAAATCGCTAGCTAGAAATAATACTTCTATTAAACAAATCATCCTCCTTTTATTTTATTTTATGTATACATAGCAACGAATTTTCCAAATATTAAACATATATTACACTTTCACCTTTTAATAATAGTTTATATCATAGAACTTGCATAGCCCATGTGAATTCAAAATAAACTTTAAATACAAGTACAATTGCAACATGCAAGATTTTAATATTCAACTTAATTTGTTTCTATATATATATATATATATATATATATATATTGGTCTATTATTATACATAATGTTGTAATCATGCATCAACTTCTTCACCAACCAAGCATGGGGTATGGTCCAATCCCATAATTGAACATATAGCTCCTACTAGATATTTTTTAAAAAGTGTTTTTGATTTCATAGAAACTACTCTTTGCTCATAAAAACAAAAAAAATATTGCTAGGGGCTTGCATTATTTACCATATATCTACATAAATTTAATAGTTAATAGATTTATTTATATGGAATCTATGTTCATATATTTCAAAAATATTATTATGTAGATAAACTAAAATAATTATGTTATATTATTATTATTATATATTCTATGTTCATATAAAGACTTACAAGAGTAGAAAAAATTGTACAATACATACGGTAACAATAGTAAAAATTTAACCGAAACACAAAACAAATATAATCCTTATTTAAAAATTTAATTTTTTTTAATAAATTTTACAAGAATTATTTTATTCAATTGATAAAATCTTTTAAATTGATAGATGTAAGAGGAACTTCACTCACACTGATTTAAGAATAGACTTGAGTTATTAAGAAAAAACAGAAGTTATTTAGACCCCTCAACAACTATTGACAAAAATTCTCATTATTTCTATTAACTTCAAAATTATTCTTTTAGACTATATTTATAACTATTATACCTAATTACAACAAAAATAATTTTTTATTTGATAATTAATAACAAGTCATAATCTAAAAATAATGACACTTCAATTTTAAATTTATTTTTACTTAAATAAAGAATCATACTATTAACTAAAAGTATGACTTTCCAACACAATTCATGGATCATCTTCATTATAAATTAACTATTGAATTATACTTTAAATAATCCAACGGTTTAATGAAAACAATAGTACGATACAGCTTCTCCATTGTAACCCTACCCTTAGATTAAACATATATTATTAATATCTCGAACGATAATTTGACAACCCACATTCTAAAAAGCCACAAGAGTAATGGTGATTGAGATGCACACCCAACTCTTGGCACGTGGGTTAGAATATATATACATATATGTATACATATAAACATAATATATCAATCCACTCAAAGGAAACCGGACTGTAAATGAAAATCAAATTAAGCCCGAAACTTAAGAAATTAAGATTTAAAAATGAAAAAGAAAATTTTAGAAATAAAATAAATAAAGGAATTGTTTAATATTCACAAATCGATTCACATGGAGGCATGTGAAGAAGACCCCACAAAAGGGCATTGACAGTACAGCCCGTTTTTCCCGGGACGGAGGTCTCCTTGTCGGGACTGCAACTCTCCTCCCCGGACTCTTCTCTTTGTTCCCTTCTTCCCCATTCTTCATTTGCTTTTCATTTAGTGCTTTCACTTCATCAACTAACTCTCCTCTTTTCTTTTTTAATAACTTAGCTGGCACTCACTTCTCTTGTTTAATTATTATTATTATTATTGTTGTTGGTAATTAATGTAACAACTCCTTTAATTTACTGTTGGATTTGAATTTTTAATTTGACATTATTATCTACATAATTCTCTTGCTTTGGTGTATGATTTTTGTAATGGTGGTCCATGGAATTTTGACAATTTAAAGCTTGATTTTCATTGTGGTTACATTCTGTTACCTGTCTAAACTTTTTTGAATAGAAATATTATTACTTTTATGACCAGAGGGATTCGAATATTTTATATTATTATCGCATATTTTATATAATTTTAAGAAATTTAAAAAAATTGAAGAAAATTAAACCCTAATTTATAATTTTATTTCCGACATAGGAACAGTCCAACACAATATATGAAGAAAACTTTACATTATAAACTTTTTTTCTTAGAAGAAGTTCTAGAATCACATTATAATTAGATTTTGTAGAGATATTTATAGAGATTTATAGTGATAAGATTCTATTCCCACCTAGAGTGGGGTTAACCCTAATACGAGGAGAGATACTAAATCAAATATTGATTCTCTATTATATATAACCACTAATTGAATATAAAGTTAATAGTTTAAATTTTATATAATATAAAATATTTCAAATCAAATATTTCAAAATTGTTGAAAATGTTTAATATTTCACGTGCTAAACCTTTTTGTTACCTTAATCTCAAAATTCTTTATAGAAACTCAATAAGATAATTCAAATAAGACAACTATGTACTTGAGAGAAAAAAAAAATGTTACATATTATATTATAAAGTATAAAATTTTGTTCTCAAAATTTTCTAAAATAAGAACCATGTATAAACAAAACAAGTAAGTTTAATTTAATGTAAATTTTAATATATCCCAAATAATATAAAATGACTAAAATATTGGAAAAGAAATATTTTGAACCAATAATTTTGAACATTTGTTTGAGGGTGTTTTAGTCATTTTAGATCTATGACTAAGAAAAGTTTGGAGGTGCGGTTGAAGATTTATCAATATCAAGAGTCCAAGACAGTGGAGAAGAAGAAGGTGGGTAGGGCAACGCATGTGGATGAGGGTGGAGACAAGTGCATGGAAATGCATGTACTCTTTTGTCATTTTATCACTGACTGTATGTACTGTACAGACGACACGACACACATCCCCGACACCTTTGAAATCTAAATGTCGCTTTTGATTTTACCCACAACTTTGTCTTCCTCTTCCCAATTACTTCTTTTTACTCTTCATATTTTTTATTATATATATATTTTTAATTCTATTATATAAAGTTTTTTAAATTTTATATTTATTATATTCCATTCGTGATCTATGAGTTGAACCAATGGGATGTGTGTATGTCTTACTTTATAATTAAAATGTATTTTACGATCATAATTAATAATGTCATATGCACATGTTTATTAATTAATTTAAAGTATTGATTAAATTTTGAGTAATTTAATTATTTGAAAAGATTAAATTTTATTTTAATATAATGTCATATGCACATGTTTATTAGGTGTATTTAATGATCATAAATATCATATCACATTTGTTGAAGAAAAAATTTGTGTTGGTATTCAATTTCAAAGTGTTTTGAAAAGAAAAAGTCCACTCTTTGATAAATGTGTGTTTCATAAGAATACGTTTTGCTTTTTCCAAAAATCAAGAAAACAAATCCAAAGTCATTTAGCAGGTAATCTTTAATTGTCTACCCTAATCCTAATTAATCGTAGCATGGTCCATGTTGAATTTAAATTAGCTTGTCTTCGTGCCCATTTTTTTATGGATAAGGGTATTTAATTTTCCACTACAATTCAGTCAATAACTAATACTCATTAATTGTATCTAATACTGCTACGTAACCTTATTTTATTGTTACCAATCCACCTTTTTACAAAAAAAATAATGATAATAATTAAAAAAAAAACAAAAATCATGGTGGGTTTCTAATCTTAAACTATTATTAATTTTAATTATATTATTCATTAAAGTGTTTCGAAGACTAGACGAAATAATTATGAGCAACACTTGGTGTTATTTTATTTGATTTTTTTAATAGTTAAAAAAATTTCTTTAATAATAAAAATTATTTTTAAAATATTTGATATAATTGATATTAAAAAATAATTTTTTAAAATTATCTACTTTTTTAAAAAGAGAAATTATTTAAAATATTTTTACTTTATTTTAAAAATTTTACGTTTTTTTAAAAATAAAAAATAAAAAATCTGTCTATTAACATAATTATTTAAAAATTTTATAAAATTATTTATAACAACTAAATAATTAATAAATTTTTATTAAAAAATTTAATTCAAAAAGTTTTATTTAAAAAAATATATCGAACGGACCATTAATTTATTCGCCACCCTATTTCAAAATATCACCAATAAGTAAAAAGAAATTTAAAATGATTTGGACTCCCACCACTTACTTACTTTTTAAAAGAAAAGAAGTTGATCATTAAAGTACTAATGGATAACTTCTCTTTTCATTAATAAGGATCAATAAATTATTTCAGTTTTCATATCTTATTTATTTGTTATTATATGTTGAAATTTATAATTACTAGTGCTAATTGAACTAAAAAGCTCTTGTCTTAAATGATACAATACCAATTAATAAACTACACGTCATAAACAATTAGATTGTTTTCGTATGATTATTAATACAATAATGGGAATATGATCATTGCCCCCCTATATTTTTGGCCAATTAACCAAACCATCCTTTAGTTTTAAAAAATTACCTGTTACATCCTGTCGTTTGGTTGACTGATAGAAACTTATCGAATTTACTAAAATACCCTGAATTTTTAACTTTACAAACAAAATAAGTTCTAATTTATAAAATGTAGGTTCCACTAGTAATCATTTGAAAATAAAATATGAATTTTAAATAAAATAATATTTTAATAATATTAAATTATACTTATTACAAATTAACATAAATAGCCCTCAAAAAATTAAAAACTCAAGTTCTCAAAATATTTTTGTTTAAATTAATTAAATTCATCAAATTATTTATTTGTCCTCAAAATATTAATTTTTCTTTCAGTCAACCAAACGGTAGAATGTAACGAATAATTTTTTAAAATTAAGGGGTAATTTGATTAATTGGTCAAAAACATAAGGGGGCAATGGTCATATTTACTACAATAATTATGCATTGTTAATTAATAAATAATATTATAAATTATAGATAGAGTTATAAAACAACCGTTGTATCATATAGCGTATTATTTTTATGTGTTAAATTTAATCTAACAATCTTGTAAAAGTGAGAACTTTTGTCCATTTATTGTAACCATATATATAAATTAACTCATTGTAATACAACAACTATATTGTAGCGTGACTCGTAGTGTCACATCCCAATTTCATAAGTGTTCTCTGCGTATAGAAGATAGAAAAGCTGTGGCCGATAATTCAAGGAGGCGATTTTAGCAAAAAAGCCCAGCTCGTGGATTCATCAATTTGGGCCTCAAAGCCCACATTATTCGACGCTGTGGTCATTATCAGCAATTAAACTTACGAGTTTTGATTGGAGAAGTTAGTTCAATTTCTGTTCTTTATTTATTTATTTATTTTAATAAAATTGGGTCAACACCCTAATTTTAGAGTCGATATTGATGGATTATGGGTTTACCGTTTACATTTAATTTGATTTTTTTTTCTAAATATTGAAATATTATCAATTGAACATGAATTTCACAACTTTCAAAATAATTTAGGTTGAATTATAAACTATTTTATTTCATAAATTTACTAAAAAAAATAAATGAGCAATTTTTTTTATAAATATTAAAAAAATAACTTAAATGTTGGATTTAAATTACAAACCTCTTCTACTACTTTAAAAAAAATTAAATTTATTTATTTTTTAAAAGATCCCACGTCCAAAAACCCTAGTTGGATCAGAAAGATGGACATAAATAGACTAAGAGCCTCAGAGTAAGCATCACGGTTTAGACTTCAGAGCCTTAGAAACAGCACATCTGATTGGGCTGAGTTAAAAAAAGAAAAGAAAATGAAATACCAATAACGTGTCTTTGATTTCAGAAAGCAGAAACAGAAACACGTATCACAAAACGCAGTAGTGCGGGTCCACATCAATGAAACCGTCGTCCATCAATATTCGGTGGGCTATAATATTCACCCTACACGTAGTCCCGATTCAAAAATCAAAAGCTGGTGGGCTTGTGTGGTCCATTTCATAACATTATTATTTTAAAATTATATTTTAATTAAGACAAAATTTAATTAAAAATAATAATTATTATTGGACCTTCAGAAGAGAAAAAAGAAAAGTCAGAGAGTCCATGTCCAAAAATAATGCGTTCTTCCGTTCCCTATCCAACTTTTTAATCTATTCCTTTCCTTTCCTCCCCCAAACCAAAACCAAACCAAACAAAACGAACCGTATCCATCTCTTTTACGAAATCTACTACGCTTTCTTTCTCTGTTAGGTCCAATTAGCTTCTCGGGTTTGTCCCAATTCGCAAGCCCAAATTTCTCTCTCCCCCCCCCCGCCCCTCTCTCTCTGTCTCTCTGTCTCTCTCTTCTGCAAAACCCTAGATCTCTCTCTTCTCGCCGGTTGGGAGACCTGTGAATTGGTCTCTGAGCTGCTTATGCGTGTGAAGATCGAATCTCTTTGGGTTCGCGACTGGTATTAATTCCTTTTCCCTAACCCTAATTTTGTAATTTTTTAACTTCTCTTTTAGTTTTCAGCTCGTTTGTTCTTGTTCCACCCTTTTTCTGCGTTGATGTTCTTTCGATTTTCTTTTTTGGTGTTTCCGTTTTGAGAATTCGTTGCTTCATTGAGGAATTACTGGGTTTAGTTTATGGAAGTGAAATGAATTATTGTTCTGTTAATTACTGTTATTTTTTAATTAATTTGTTCAATTGAATGGGTTTTCTTCATCTGACTGGATCTATTTCGTTCTTGTTCGTGATCGATATTGTCTTGATCTGGGCTTTCATTTCGTTAGTTTTTTCGGTCAAGCCCAAGCATGATCAAAACCCTAGATCTGTTTTGTTTTTACCTTTTTAGCCCTTTAAATTTGAAATACCTATTTTAGCCCTGGCCCATGCCCCTTAGTTCATGTAATAATAGAGTGAAGATCCTTGATGGACGTCATCAGATGGAACCTGTGATGTTTGGGATTGTTGGGCCCACATTTAGTGCTCCAAGCCCATCCCAGTTATGGGCCCAGTATTTTTTTATTTTCATTTTTTTTTTAAGATGACATCCTTTGAGAATCCACACATGGAAGTTAAAAGATAAACAGTCACAATAGTTAAACTTAAACATGAAGTTTGAAGGCCTCGTTTGTGAATTATTTGCATGTTTTGTTGTAACGCCCGTGGAGGTCGTTTTAAATTGTTGGCGGGAAATTTTGTTTCCTTAATTGTACCACTGCATGCTTGGAATAAATTTAAGGTAACATGATTCTTCACTGACCCACGTATCTGATAGAACGAATGCATGCACAGTGTGCTGTATCAATCTTTCAGCTTGAAAAGTAGTTAGTAAATTTAACTTCCTTGGTGATTCTTAGGACGGGACTGTGAAATAGATGATTGATCAATCCCACTTCCTTGGTGATTCAAGAAGCAGATTGTTTGAATATGTCTTACTCCTAGTGATTCAGGCAGTGTCTAACATTACTGAAGGCATCCTGATATTGCTGTATATTGAAAGTCGAACAAGCTGAGACATAGTTTCTCGTACCTAGAATGTCCTTTTATGTAATTGCTTCTCTTTGTGTCAGATTTATCTGTTTGGGGTACTATTCATCAGCTATTTGCATGTGGATATTATGAAGGTTCCCATTATACATTTTAGTTGCCGTTATTTACTATGCTTACATAATATTTAATTTTAGTTAAACAGCAATCTTACATGTAGCGATTCATTTTAAACTTTGGAAACTTCTTGTGGGGAATTATCTTCCTTACTTGGTTTCAGTGAAATTTCTTTCTATTATTTGTGTCGTGATGACTTCTTCCTAAGGACTAATAGCTTCCTTTTATTTTATATCTTATTCATTGTCCTGTATTCTTTGGCATTCAAGTGATGTTGGTTAGTCATTTTAGTTAAAACTACTTAGTGGTTTCTTGTGCTCCCTACCCAGGAATTCACTTTTGAGACAACATGGCTACCACTGCTGAAACACAGCCTGATAACAATGTAATTACAACTCCTGAATCACAGCCTAAAGATGCAGTGATGGGTCACGAAGCAGAGCCTGGTGATGCAGTTTTGACTCACGAAGCAAAGCCAAGCAGTACGATGAATTCTGAAGGTCAACCTAATGATGTGACAATGAATCCTGAAGCTCAACCTCACATTGAAAAAGATCAACCTAGTGATGCAACGATGAATCCCCAAGATCAACCTAACAATGTGACAATGAATCCGGAAACACAGCAGCCTAACAATGTGACGAATCCTGAAACACAGCCTCAGGACACAGTGATGAATTCTGAAACACAGCCTCAGGATACGGTGATGAATTGTGAAACACAGCCTCAAGATATGGTGATGAGTTCGGAAACACTGCCTCAGGATATGGCAATGACTTCCGAAACACATCCTAATGATGCGGCGATGAATTCTGAAACACAACCTAATGATGAGGTGATGAATCCCGAAACACAGCCTAATGATGCGGTGATGAATCCCGAAACTCAGCCTAATGATACGGCGATGAATCCAGAAACTCAGCCTAAGGATGCGGCAATGAATCCCGGAACACTGCCTCAGGATGCGATGGTGAATCCCAAAACACATGCCGACAATACTGAAACACAGCCTCAGGATGTGGTGATGAACCAAGAGACACAGCCACAGGATGCGGTGATGAATCACGAAACAATGCCTCAGGATGCAGTAATGAATCCCGAAACACAGCCTCAAAATGAGATGATGAATCCCGAAACACAGCTTCAAAATGAGATGATGAATCCCGAAATACAGCCTCAAAATGAGATGATGAACCCCGAAGCAGAGCCTCACCATGAGATGATGAACCCCGAAGCAGAGCCGCACCATGAGCTGATAAACCATGAAATGCATCCTTTCCATGAGATGATGAGCACCGAAATGCAGCATCATCATGAGATGATGAACGCTGAAATGCGGCATCATCATGAGATGATGAACCCCGAAACGCAGCCTCACCATCAGATGATGAACCCCGAAACGCAGCCTCACCATGAGATAATGAACCCCGAAGCTCAGCCTCACCATGAGATGATGAACCCCGAAGCTCAGCCTCACCATCAGATGATGAACTCTGAAACGCAGCTGCACCATGAGATGATGAACTCCGAAACGCAAGCTCTCCATGCAATTATGAGCTCCGAAACACAGCCTCATGATGCAATGATGAACCCTGAAACACAGCCTAATGATGTGATGATGACTCCTGAGAAACATTTAAACAATGAGTTGACGGTGGCAGAGCAGCCTGGCAATGCACTTGCAACTCCAGAGGCTCAGCATAACAATGCACTTACAATTCCAGAGGAGCATAATAATGCTCTGGCAATTGTGAATACACAGCCTAACAATGAGGTGACCAGTCCAGAAACTCAACCTAACAAGCGGAGGAAGAAGAAGTCCATAGTCTGGGAGCATTTCACCATTGAAACTGTCAGCGCTGGATGCAGAAGAGCATGCTGTAAGCAATGTAAGCAAAGTTTTGCGTACAGTACAGGTTCAAAAGTAGCAGGTACCAGTCACCTCAAACGCCACATTGCCAAGGGAACCTGCCCAGCACTCTTGCGTAATCAAGATAACAACAATCAGTTAACCCCATATAACCCAAGGATAGGCGGAAGTGAACCACCAAAAAGGCGCTACAGATCCCCTAGCTTGCCTTACATTTCATTTGATCAGGACCGTTGTCGTCATGAAATTGCTAGGATGATCATTATGCACGACTACCCTCTTCATATGGTTGAACATCCTGGATTTATAACTTTTGTCCAGAATCTTCAGCCCCGGTTTGACAAGGTGAGCTTCAACACTGTCCAAGGGGATTGTGTTGCTACTTATCTGAGAGAGAAACAAAGTCTTATGAAGTTCATTGAGGGCATACCTGGGCGGCTTTGCCTGACACTGGACATGTGGACTTCAAGTCAAACCTTAGGGTATGTGTTTATAACCGGACACTTTATCGATAGTGACTGGAAGTTGCAGAGGCGGATTCTCAATGTTGTGATGGAACCCTATCCTGAATCAGACACTGCTTTCAGCCATGCTGTTGCTGCATGCATTTCTGATTGGAGTTTGGAGGGCAGGGTTTTTTCTCTTACTTTTAATCATCCACTGAGTGAAACTGGGCTTGACTATCTTAGGCCTTTACTATGCATAAAAAATCCCCTTATTCTTAACGGCCAGTTGTTGGTTGGGAATTGCATTGCTCATACTTTGAGCAGCATGGCAAAAGATGTGTTAGCTGCAGGGCAAGAAATTATCAAAAAAATTCGCGACAGTGTAAAGTATGTTAAGACATCAGAATCTCATGAAGAAAAGTTTCTTGAGCTGAAACAACAACTTCAAGTCCCTAGTGAAAAGAGCCTATCACTTGATGATCAAACCAAATGGAATACAACACATCAGATGCTGGTAGCTGCTTCTGAGTTGAAGGAAGTGTTTTCTTGCTTGGATACTTCTGATCCTGACTATAAGGAAGCCCCATCCATGGAAGACTGGAAGGTAGTTGAGACTCTGTGTGCAGTCTTGAAGCCTCTCTATGATGCGGCCAACATGCTGACAACTACTACTAACCCGACTGCTATTACATTCTTTCATGAAGCTTGGAAGATTCTGTCAGACCTGACTCGTGCCGTCACGAATGAGGATTCCTTTGTCAACAGTTTTACCCAAGCAATGCTAGAGAAAATTGATAAATACTGGAAGGATTGTTGCCTGGTTCTGGCAATTGCTGTGGTCATGGATCCCCGTTTCAAGATGAAGCTTGTTGAATTTAGTTTCACAAAAGTTTTTGGTGAAGATGCTCTGGCATACATCAAGATTGTTGATGATGGAATCCATGAGCTGTTTCTTGAATATGTTTCTCTTCCCCTGCCTCTAACTCCAACCTATGCTGAAGAAGGAAATGCCGGAAACAATACGAGGACAGATGAATCTCAGGGAGGAACTCTTCTGTCAGATAATGGGCTGACAGATTTTGATATGTATATCATGGAGACAACTAGCCAGCAGATGAAGTCTGAGCTGGATCAGTATCTGGATGAATCTTTGTTGCCTCGCTCGCATGATTTTGATTTGTTGGGTTGGTGGAAATTGAACAAGATGAAGTATCCCACCCTTTCAAAGATGGCTCGTGATGTATTGTCAGTACCTGTATGCTCTGTTGGTCGTGAATCGGTGTTTGATACCGTGAGCAAGGAGATGGATCCTTATAGGAGTTCCTTACGACCAGAGACGGTGGAAGCCCTTATTTGCGCAAAGGATTGGTTCCAGTATGGATCATCAGAAGCATCAAATGCAATTGTGAAAATGGAATTTTAGATGATAGGTGGTTGCTTTTAACAAAAGCATCACTGTGTGTATTATGATGATGGTAGGTGGTGGTTATGTTAGTTTTTAGTAGTTTTACTTGTCCAGTTATCAATTAGGCTTCTATCATTTTGTAACATTCTGAAAGGATTTGTTTTGGATACTTGAACATGCGAACATATTCCTAGTGTAGCTGTTGTCATTGCGTGCCTCTGTCTGAAGGCGGCTTAAAACTTATGCACATTACATGGATTCTATTTCAAATCTTCGGACTCCAGAATCCCTGATTCAATCCCTCTTCTGGCTGGAAGGGAGGCAGACACAACCCTGTTCTTAGCTATCTATTACTTCTTGTATGGTAGAGGTTATGTTTGTTCTGTGTTTGATGTCTGTACTGCCAGATTCCTGAACACAGAAGCTTTGATACGATATTTGCCTTAGGTTTATTTATTTATATTTATTTAAATGATTACAACAGTCCAGAACCATTCAAATCCATTTAGAAATTCATTTAGTTATATAAGTTTCTTTCAAACTTCACTTGTCAAAGCTTCAATCGAGAGTGAACACAGAAGCATAACATACAATGATTGACTCGTAATATTATTTTTAATAAGAAAAGGGAGAAAACTTTATTCGAATTTTTTCCTCTCACACTGGTTACATAAATTCACCATGCAAGTTCTAAGCATAATCATAACCAATAATTTCAGGGGTAAAAATGGTAAATCCCCACAATCTCTAAGCTAATACGTCTATGTAGCATATAATTTTTATAATTCAACATCCACAAAATGAATTTTCTTATCCTCCTCGGGCAATTTATCCAAGCTAAATGTCACCAATCCAGTGTTTGTATCATACTGAAATTCAACCACATTTGAATCCACAATGCACCTTCTTGGCTTTGCTGATGAATATGCACCAAACTTTCCACACCCTTTAACCTCCATGCTAACCTTCCCCACCAATTCGTTGCTACAATTCTCCATTCTCTGATCACCACCCTCATATCCATCACCAATCTCCAGTAGCTTAACCCCATCTTTAACTTCGTATTTGAGGCCCTCAATAGCACCACCTGCATTGAACATGTTAACAAGCCCCAAAGGTGCAAAGCTGAAGCCGGGGGCTATAACCTTGATGGGTGTGACTGTAAAGATTTCGTGTTCAAGGACTTTGAGGGAGACTGGCATTGCTGCATTGTAAGGCAAGGTGATGAGTTCATCCTTCCTGTGACAGTAGATTGCACAGTCACCAGTCCAATCAGGGTCAATGGCAGCTTCGGCAATGAGGTGGACATCACGGCCCCTTACTTGCCCTGTTATGGCGTCGCTCTTGGTTTGGTGGAATGTATTCTTCCTTTCAGTTCTGTTCCAAGCTGCTCCTTGGCAGTTGTACACTCCTAGCACTCCTGTGTACTTGTTCATGTTCCATATCTTCAACAAGCTGAAAACCACCAAAGATTTGATCACTAAATTATTAAAATGAACAGAATCAACTTACATAAATAAAATAAAACTAATCTATGGGATTCATTACCTGACACCATCGCGGGAAGGGTCAGAGAATAGGCAATCACGAGTGGGGCGGCCAGGCAAGCGTGCTCGAAGAATTGACCCATCTGGTAACACCAGTTTCTTCAACAGCTCAAAGTTGTGCTTCCCAGGAGCATCACTGCACAAACATATTCGATATCAAATTAGCAAATATCATTAATACCAACAAACATATAAAAATTAAGGGCTAAGATTTCATCTTACCTGACATAAACAGGACCACCGCTGATAGCACGGGCTGATCCGTGATATTCAGCCGCTGGATGAAGAGAATGGAACATGTCCCAATCGGGCTGCATGAACTCTCCCAAGAACACGCTGTTGTATGCAACTGCTGCAATATGGATGGTGTGCGATACTGGATCACGCGGGTAGAAATCATCTGATGCTCTCACTACAGCCGTTTGTTTCGAGCTGTTACACCACTCCGCATCAGAAACCATCCAACGCTAAAGATAAATTACATAAGAAATCAATCAAAACGATGAAGAGACATACCAGTAAAGCGCATCAGTATTATGGCTCATGCACGCGATGCATCCGTTATCAGGGAAGTTCCTGGCCACTGACGCATCAAGTGCTTGATGATATTGTCTAGTCAGCTCAACTCTTCCGCCTAATCCGGCCCCCAGCGTCTCCAGAATACACTGCACGTCTACCTTAACGCCGTCTATACCCGCCGACGCCAGATAACTGTGCAACTCGTTGTAAAATTTGTACACATTCTTTGGATTCACTAAACCCAAACCCTGCACGGCCATTACATCTGTCTTCCATGTTGGCTCATTCTCTACTACTCCTCTCGACACCATCGGATACTTCATCAACGACTCGTATTCCTCCATCTCCTTAACCCCCGGTCGGACCCCACCCCAGTAGCCAGTGATCGCGTGCCACACGTACACGTATTTTAGCCCATGCTTGCTCTTGGCGATATCAACTATGTTCTTAATCCCCAATTTTGGATCTCCCTCTTTCTGGAATTTTTCGTTTTCTTTAATTCCGGTCAATCTAAGCAACGGCTGTTCTTTCTTCTCGGTTTCCTCGTTGGAACTGCGATCGTCTCCGCCGACAGATTGCCAGCCGTCATCGATGATCACAAACTTCGGAGGAGTCCCACCGGCGGCGAGACTCGAGAGCCCAGCCTCTACGCCTTCTTGAGTTACATCCTGGTAGAATGCGTCCCACGTGCACCAACCGAAATAATCGACGATTCCGGGCAGTTTCTTCTCGTGGCGTTGACGGAACGTTTTGAGATGTGATTTAACGGCCCTGACTGCTTCTGTGATGGTCGCGAACGGGTCGGTGCCGGCGTGGACAAACAAGGAGTGCGTGAACGAAGAACCTTTGGTGTCGGTGTCACCGCTCTCTAAACACATCTCGAGCTCGTCGTTTGCGTTTCCTTGTAAACAAGCACGGAATGAGCCTTCGATCAGCGGCAGAAAAACGGTGTAGACAATCTGATTGTCTTCGTTTCCGTCGTCCGATTCGATGTGGGACCCGTCTTTCGTCTCGACCAATAAGAATTGAGTCTCGAGCGGAATGTCACTGCCGCGGTCGCCCATTTTCTGAGCCATCCACCACAACTTGAACCTAAAGCAGGCCATGAACCGTACGTCACGTAAAGTCCCGATGGGGATCACGTGCCTGCTGTTCTCTTCATCGAAAGCTGCGCCGATGAAAACCCCTTGTACTGGACCGGAAGACGAACCGGACGTTGTTATCAAATTGTCCGGCACTCCAGCAAGAATAGTACGATCCTTTACAACAAGCTTCCTGTCGGCGATCCTAACCGCCGGTTTAATCGTCATCTCGTTAACTTCTTCTTCTTCCTTGAAGAGTTTCTTCAGAGGAGTATTTAGCTCGTCTCTCTGCAATTATAAAAGCTTAAAACATTCAACACGTGCTAATTTCAATCTGATGAAACGAGCTAAAGCTGATGACTTTAATAACTCACCTTAAAAGAGAAGACCGAGAATGCAGGATTCGAAGAGTATCTGCGAATTCGAAGACATGAAACGATAAACAAAACCCTGTTAGCAACTGCAGAAATCAAGAGTTTCCCAATAGAAATAAGGAAATCACGTTATTGGAGAAATACCAGAATCAGAATCGGATAATTTGTTGGTTGAGACTTTTGATCTTGAGATCAATGATACGTTGTTACTCACAAACGACGGGACAAGTGAGGATAAATGAAAGAGAGGCCTGCTATTTATAATGGCGGATCTCGAACTGTAACATGAGTTTGACCCCATTGTTTGTCACCTCTCTCTCTCTCTCTCTGTCTCTCTGTCTCTCTCTACAACTTTCTTCTCGGTTTCGATCTTCTCGTCTTTCTTTTTTAAAAAAATAATCAGGACACCCAATCCAATCCAACTGCACTAAAATATCTTCCACCATAGATTACACACCCACGTCAGATCCACGCTGTACGAATCCACGTAACCAAGTTTTCAGAATTAATTAGCATATAATTTTAGGTTTTTCTTCATAAAATACGTGATTGTTCCGGCAAAGAACGAATTAATAAATCTCCTGACGTGTCTACACGTATACCTGTACCACAGTCACAACAATTACCCGTAACGTGGTCCAAAACGGCACCGCGTAGCTTCTCCGCTGTGATCATCCCACATGGCACCAGCTGATCGCAGAGCTGACGCAATTTTCTAGGACAATGATAATATCGTTGTTATCGTGGTAATTAAGCATAAGTTTTGACGGATTCTTATTAAATAAATCACAGCTATAAGTTGTTCCAGGAGAATTCAATTCAAGATTGTAAGAACGGGCCCACTATAATCAATCATTGACGGTACACGTAAGGATCAATATGGGCCCTTGATTTTGAACGATTTCCTAAAATTATGGGTTTCTTTATTGGATGCGGGGCCCAGTAGTTTTAGTGTGACACATAGACATGAGTAATCAGGCTAATTGTATCTTCCCAAATTTCTACACGTTTTTTTAATTGAATTGTACCAAATTTTCAAGAACTTTCCACAAAATTCGTAACCCTTTTTGTTATCACATGTAAATTGCTCCATCGTTTCCTAAGCAAAAAATTAATTTCTAAAAGCAATACGTTTCATTGCTCAATTCGTTAGACGTGTTGTCAAGACAAAACACTGAAGCCCAAGCCTGCCTTCACGCCTGCTATTTTCTGACTTATAGGCTTCCCAGTTTGCCACTCATATTTTATTCAAATCACATTTTTTGCCACTGATTTACCCAATAGGATCGTAAGATTATGCAAACGTGTCAGTGATCACGTGCGAAATGGGGAAATACATTAAAGCAGGAATTCCCAATAATCAGGTTGATTAATCAAGCAAACAGGTACACGTGTGCGGTTATAATTGATTGGACAAAAATATCTTGGGAAGGACAGGGATATCTGTATCATGTGAAGTTGTCCGAGACAATATTTGTCTCTTACATCATCATCGTATACGAGATACACTTTATCTTCGCGAGTTTTCAGCCGTACGATACGCGAAAAGAATGGATAAACTAACTGCGTAGAGCGGATTACAAACTCGCGTTTTCCAGTTGACAGCTGTAAAACGACACGTGGCGTTCAGTTAGGGCGAGTTGCAGGTTGGAAGAAAGCGGGGTGGTTTGTTGGGGGAAGCAAGCGCGTGAGAAGGCGAGTGAGATTGGAGGACAATGACTGGGTGCTTCGCGAAGTTTGAAAGTTCGAATGGAGTAGAGGGGATGGGAATTGTGATGAAGGGTTTGGATGAGTCCGGAAAGTGATGAAGATGGCACAAAATCTCAGGAATATTCTCGATCGTAAGATGCGCTATGCTGCTTACATTACCCACTTTGGAGACATGCGCCGGCGGGAATCACTTGAAAGTTGAAATTGCAATTGGGTAGTGTGGGTCCGGGTGATGACTGAGTTTGAATCATGATGGATTTGAAAGGACGTGATTTGTTTTTACGTGGAATCTGCAAACATGTGACGGTGCTAGTCAAAAATATCAACCGTCCGATCACTGTTGTTAGTAGAAAGGAAAGGAGAGACCACTCACTCACAAGTCACAACAAGATAATCACAGTTTTATCATTTTACCCATAATTTTTTTCCTTTATTATCAGGAATGGATAAATATTACTAAACTTATAAAAAATAAATAGATATATTCTAAAGATAAACGGACTTTTATGTTGTTAAAGTTTGATCTATTAAATTTATTACTTTTAATAGTTTTAAAAATATTAAATTTTAATTTATTAAAAAATATCGATTATATTTTTATTTAATAGTAGTTGATTAAGAACCAATTTAAAATTGTTGTGAATTTTAAAATAATTTACTTTTACTGTGTTTTAAAAATAATCAATTTTAAAGAGAATTAATTTAGTGTTTAATAAATTTGATATTCAAAAGTATTATAAATTTAAAAAGCGTTTGATAAATTTTTTTCTTAAAATATTGTAACGATATAAATAAATAAAATAGACATATATATAAAATATTATTTGTTAATATATATATATAATATTTTATAATAAATTAAAAGGTATTAAAATAAATCAACAAGTAACAAAATACTAATATTTATGATAGTTGTGAAGCATCAGTGTTTGAAGTAAAAAAATTATATTTGATAGAATAAAATTTACGTGAAAGAAAATAAATAAAATAAAATATTTAAATTTTTAAATTTTTTATTAAGAATAATATTGGGTTTATATAATTTAGGTAGAGATATAAATAAAATTATAATTATAGACAAAATAATTTTTTCAAATCACATTTTAAAGAGCAAGCAAAGATCTGCTTCTCAAAATCTATTGCTAAATAGTAGATTTTGGATAAAAACAATTTTAAATTTTTTTTATCAAATACGTTAAATTGATTTTGGCAATTAAAAATTATTTTTAAAGCTTCCTACCGCAATCCTAAACAGATTCTAAAAAAATTAATTTTAAGCTTCTAATTTAAAATAAATATAATAATAATTTAGTTCTAGTATATTAATAAATATTAAATTAATTATGTATTAAAAATTAAATAAAATAAAGTATAAATAAATATTAATATAAAATAAATATATTATAAATTTTTTTATAATTATATTATAATTTAGATAAAATATATTTATATATGACTAAAATATATATTATTTATAAATATAATATGTTAATACATATTTTATTACTTATGTGCTAAAAAATAAAATTATTATTTATTTTACTGATGTATTTTAGATAAATATTTTATATTTTATCAAATTTTAAAATTTTAATAAGTATTCTTTATTAAATAATAATTATAATTAAAAATATAATCGTTATTTTTAATAAATTAAGATTTTTATGAATATTTTTAAAATCTTTAGGATTAACTAATTTAGTAGCCCAAACTTTAAATATTCATAGGTTCTTTACCCTATTCTAAATTATATAAAAATTAATTTTTTGTTTAATTTGATTAGATAGAATATATATATTGGGCGGGATTCTCTTTACTTACATCATTGATGCAACATTTTATAATAATTTGTATATGTATAAGATTTTTTTTCCTCTTAGTATAATTATAATTATGATTAATTAATTTTAAAATAATGATGAGTATAATAAAATTTTATTTAATTTTAATAACTTTTTTCAATATAGTAAATTTATTTTGAAAACAACTCACTTTTTGTAATTAGATAATATTGTATACACGTTTGTTAATTGAAAACTTTATTTCAAAATAGAGTATTGATGTTTGAAATTATTATTTACTTTTGTAGGATTTTTTAAACAAACATTTCCTTCACTAGAAAGATCTAAACACACCTTTAATTTCTAAAACTTTAGAGAATCTTCCTTCATGGGGAAGAGTGGATATTTTTAAAAATACAAATTATGCAAAAATTGACTTTTGAAGAAATGAAATGGGAAGTGGAATGGAATTAGGGAGGGAAGAGAGAAGATTATAATGTTTGCTTGATGTTATTGTATGAAATCAGTGAAAAAAAATTAAATATATTTAAATTACTTCAATTATTTAATGATTAATAATAAGAAATACAATTATATTAAAAATACAAGCTTTCATTCTCTATAAATTTGTTTTTATTTTTTAAAAAAAATTATAAATAGATGTACTATAAAAAATAAATCAAAAATCTATTAGAACTCTAATATATATATATATATATATATATATATATATTTTAACTTTTATTCTCATAAGTTGATATGGTAGTTAATGAAATTTGATTAAATTTCGTCATATATTTTATATATATTTTTTCCTTTTATTTTTATAATTTTTTTTACTAACGTAAAAATATAAAATATATAATAATAACTAGGATAATATTTTCTTTTAATGAGAAAAGTAATGCAATTTTATTTTTTAGACTTAAAAAAGTTAAATTGCTCAATTAAATGTAATTTATGATTTTAAAGAGAAAAAGTCCGACGCCCCCTCTTTGTTGGTCCAAATTTTCATTACCCCCTGTTATTTTAAAATTATCTCAAGACCCCCTCTCGTTAATATCGTTAAGGAAAAGCGTTATTTTTGTTGTGCAAATATAATATGCCCTTCTGATTATGTCAGAACTCTATAAAAGTTATGCAAGGAAATCAATTGTAATGCATTGGGTTAAGACTAAGTAAAATTACTTTAGTGTCCTTAAATTGGAGGGATATAATGACTTTAATACCCTTAAAAATATAATGAGCAAAAATCTGTAATGAAATAAAATAAAATATATTTTTTTATTAATAGCGATGTTTTGCACATATAAGCTAGAAAATATATTCTTGGAATTGTAATATACGTTATAGTTACCAAAATGCCCTTATATTTTTAAATGAGGAATGAAATTAGAATTTGTCTTATTTGGCTTGAATTTGAACATTGATAAAGCAAGAGAGAGATTGTAACAGTTAAAATTTTGGCTTTAAATAGCAAGCCATATGTGTAGAATCCTTCAATACCTATATGCATGAAAAAGCTCAGTATTCACAACTTTATTTTTTCGTTGTGTTTTTAACACCAAAACAACACAACTGAAATCAACTCAAAACCATTCATTCTTGCATGCATTCTCTCTATCATACAATCATCAAGCTTTCTTTCCATTACATCATCGAGTAGTAAACATCTTCAGTCCAAAAAATAATCAATGCTTTCAACATCCATCAAACAAACAACAATGGACATTAATAAAGAGGTAATCAAGTTCAGAGAAAAATTTTGCAAGTGTGAAAGAAAGGCCGAAATAGTTATATCAGAGTTTGAGAAAAATCCAAATAAGCCGTACCTTTTTTGTATGCAGGAAAAAAGTTGTACATTTTTTTTTGCTTTTGAAAACCAAAAATTGATGAGTTTAGTAAGGAAAGGATAAGGGATAACATGTCCAACATTCACAGTACAAAAATAAATGTGGTTAATGGTAGGATTATTAAGTTGAAGAATAGGTGACATTAGATTTTAGAGAGTACAAAGAACCATAATAAGTTTTATTTCTACTGTAAGCAACCACAAAAGTATGGTTATTTCAAGTTCTGGAAGCTTACTAAGGTAGAGTTAAATAACACTATGGAAGAAGTAGTAGGTCTTGGAAGCAACATATATGTATGCCATTCAAAGGTTTTGGAGCAATCAAGATCAAGTAGCATGCAAAGTAATGCAAAGATATGTTAGAATACATGCATCAGAATGAAGTTAAAGATGATGATCGTAGATCAACTACAATCCAACCCAGATATGCTGACAAGATGATGATGATTATCATAGTGCTGTTATGCATTTGCATAATGCAACTGTGGGCTATTTCAACAAAGTGCAAAGTGTAAATTGGTCACAAAATACTTATAATATAAGACCATGGAATTGTTTTACTTACCAATATTTTCAGTATATAATCAGTACATGTGTATGGCTTGTGTTCACTCATACTTCATTGTGGTTAACATATATATGTTGTGAACGTAATCCATGCACTCAAAAAATTAACTTATACTGTCAAGCTTTACAAAAAATGATTGATTTCATTTAATCTATATAAAATAACCTGTCTATAGTATGTGCACAATCCTGTTTATCCATCCAAAAAGTCTTTAAAAACCAATTTGCTGCATTTATGCACAAGTTTCCACAAGTATATGTCAATATATTAACCAACTGTGGGTTATAACACATTTAAGACATATTTTTATTATGCAATATGCAATTAATATTAATGACGTATTAAGGTATTACCATTTGCTCATTAACATGCCTGGTATTTTTACACGTACTGTATTTTGTGGTAAATCTTCTTTTTTGTTGGGGGACTTGTCTTTCGTTTGGTTCTTTTATTTTATTATACTTTGGTGTCTACCCACCTTGGCAATGATGATTGGAGGTTGGAGTTGCAGTAAATCAGTCCTTGGTCAGTACATCCTATCAGGCATTGGTCGTATACATTTTAAGTAGGTAAATTGATATGCTTCTCTGGTCAAACTCTTATGAAAATAATTTGTTGGTTCAAAATTGATTGTATAATACATGCTAGTGTATGCTTGCATGGCATACCACTAACCTGTCAGCCTAAACAATTACAACGACCCTTGCTTAAGTCCACAACGAGGTGCATACTACCTTCCAATTTACAACCTATGACCTCAAACTCATTCTTTACTTGATTTGATTACCACCAACTTTCTTGCAATTTTTGAAAGCTTTTTAATTTTACAAACACTCTGTGGCAAATTTATAGGCCATGCCACACTTTTTTCTTTCCTCACCATTCTTTTCATTAACTTCAAGCGTATAAATTCTAGGAGCTCTAAGATTGGTTTTCTTCTATATTCACCTAGAAATCTATTCCAAGACTCTGTCATATTATTTGTAGCACGGTCAATCTTGAATAAGTGATCAAATTGATGCACAGCCTAAGTGTTTGGCTCATTTTGCATCAATCATATATATGCATTAGGTGAAAGCTCTTGGATTTTACCTATGACATGATAAAAATTAGCCTTGTTCATTACTTAAATAGCCATCTAGAAGTGTGTTTGGAGTATCTTAGCATTAAAGAGCTTCATAAAATTGGCGTATATATGTCGAGCACAATATCTTATCGCTGTTGTGGGAAAATAGATATTAATTGCTGCAATTATCCCCTTCTGTTTGTTCGACATGAAAGTAATTGGCATGTTGTCACTTATCTCCATATGCTCCTTGAACAACTATAAAAATCAGCCTCAACTTTGCAAGTTCTCACCCTCACAGACACAAACTGCCAAAGGGAATATGCTATTGTTGGTATCAACTGCTATTATAGATAAGGATCCCACCACACTGTGTTTTCAAATGATAACCATTTAACCTTATGAAACTTCTGCATAATTTCAAAAACCCGATTTACTAAGCATAGAAGCTAACAAAAATTCTCTTGAATACTCTTATAGGGTTTTGGTGAATTTCACTATCGCGCAAACATTTCTAGCCAATAACATATGACTTTAGTCTTAAAGTTTAGCATATGAAGAAACAAAATTAGTTGTTGCCATACTCTGGGCCTTTTTCTTGGCTTTGTAAAATCTTTTTCTGGTTGTACCAGTCCCAAATCGCCTAAGTAACTCAGCAACCATACCATTAGTCGAAATGATATAGTTGCTTATAATTGTTTCGTATAGCTTCTTTGCAACTTAGTTACTGGTCATTTCTAGATTCTTGAAGCTCTTGTTGTATGTATACTCCTTAGCGGTAATTGATTGTATACAAAAACTGAGTTTATCAACTAGGACAAATGCACTGATCTTCCATCCATAATTCGGCCTTCCACAAATTACTTTTACCTTTGTACTTTCATTTTTTATCCTTTTAAGCCAAAAGCATTCCTCAATTATGTAGTCTTTCATAACCTCTCTGAACTGAGCTATATTTGGAATCACTTTCCCTACTTCCAAATGAATATCATCATTCTTTGGAATTCTAAACATTCTACCCCTTAAATCTCTAACCATTATGCCAATTGAAGTGTTGTCGTCTTTATAACTTCTTTTGAATTCTTCATCCCTATCACTACTATGCTCTGACAATGCCTCTTTATCCTCTGATGTTGACATGTTAGTTATATCTTCCAAGATTTATTGCTCCTATTCTTCATCATTTTCAGATTCAACAATTGGAGGAACATCATCATCAGTCTATCCTATAAAATCTTCACTTCTGACCTCTGCATTTTTATTATCATCTAACTCATCATCCGAATTAGCCCCAATAACTTAGTTGCATTATGCCTTATTCTAACCTTCTGATTGTGGTTATTGTTGTATCTATTCATATAGACTTTGCATTTGAGAATATAATTCATTCATTATGTCCAAAGTTGCATCCAAATCGAAATCATTAGCATTTTTTGCCTCTGGCTGTACATAAGGCTTCGTGTCCTAGTTTTCATCATTTTCATCTGCCTGAACAAGAGACTGTGTGACAGAACCCGCCCCGACCTTTCTCAATAGTTTGGGACAAATCCTGCTAAATCTTTTATAGTAGGTACCTGTCATTCTCATAGACATCTCATAATAACATTCATAAATAAAGAAAATGGCCTCAGGCCTCCATCATTAACATACATTGAGACTCCATGTCTCATCACACATATATACATATTCACATACACATATGATATGTTTCAAAATGTTTCATGCAGCATGCGTAGAGTGGTCTCAACCTCATTTACAAAACTGCACCCTGCACGAAATCCTACGTGACTTGGGGAGAAATGGGAAAAATAGGGAAAGGAATGAGCTTGCGGCTCAGTGAGTGGACATAGTTTTTAAAGAAAATACATTTTCATACAACCATTGTACGACATTCTAAAATCGTACATAAATTAAGCATCACTTACACATGAAGAATGCATATCATTGCAAACAATTCATACAACACCCAACTAGTACCCGGGGATATCATGCTTGGCGGGATCCCAACGCCCAAGCGGGGAAAAACCATACTCAACCCAGCGGCCTCGTATCATCGCCTGGGGAGCTCACATTCATATACATATAATTCCATAGGTCCCAAAGACCTTACTACATAATATTGGGGAATGGGTACTTGTGGGGTGCTTCAAACAAACACAACTAATATTTTAACATAAAACAATCGCTTTTATGTAATCATTGGATATCACGCATAATTTAAATACTACGTAACACGCAACGCAATCCAACGCATTAATAAACAGATCAATCATGCTATATTAAATATTTAAACATAATATAAATTCATAATATTTTAAAAATATATCCACTCACAGTTTAATCGCTCAATCCCTGGAAATTTCGGGGTCTCCTGGGTTTCTTATCACCGCACTGCTCCCTAAAAACACATAATTCAATAATTTACCGTTAAAACTAATCCAAAACCTTATACGTATCACAAATACAACAATAAAACTACTTTAATTCCATAAATTCACTGTCCACAAAGTTCCTGGACATCAATTCAACTTCCCAATACCTTTTCCTGCACAATTCTTTTCCTACGATTGATTTCCGTTCCTTTTTCTTTTTCTTCTTTTTTTTTCTTTTCCTTTCCTTTCCTCTCTTTCTCTCGAATTGAAACTGCTTCTGTTTGATTTCTTTTATTTTCAAATCACTTTCGAAACGAAGAAACGTATATATATATATAAACCGCCTCACCGCTTAAACTATTATTATATATTATTTAATTATATTTTTATTTTATTTTATTTTTTCGACACCTAATCAATTAGGTGTCTCAATCTTCCCCTCTTATAAGAATTTCGTCCTCGAAATTCATGTACCTGTCTGAAATAAATGCGGATATGGAACTCGCATCTGATCCTCACGCTCCCATGTAGCCTCTTCAACATTATGATTCCTCCACAAAACCTTGACTAACTGGATTGTCTTGTTACGTAATTGTTGCTCCCTGGAATCTAGTATTTGAACAGCTTCTTCTTCATAAGTTAAATTTTCTTCCAATTGTGCTGGCTGCGAATCTAGAATATGAGAAGCATCAGGAACATATTTTCTTAACATAGAGACATGGAAAACATTATGGATGCGTGATAATTCTGATGGTAGAGCTAATCTGTAAGCCACCTGACTAATTCTTTCAATAATCTCATACGGACCCATATATCGAGGACTCAGCTTTCCACGTTTTCCAAATCGAAGTATACCCTTCCAAGGAGAAACTCGTAAGAAAACATAATCACCCATAACGAACTCCAATTGTCTTCTGCGCTTATCTACATAGCTTTTCTGTCTATCTTGGGCTGTTTTTAATCTATCCCTGATAACTGAAATCTTCTCATTAGTATCTTGGACAATTTCTGGACCTAACAACCTCCTCTCTCCAACCTCATCCCAACAAATAGGTGTTCTGCATTTTCTACCATATAAGGCTTCATATGGTGCCATCTGGATACTAGACTGATAACTATTGTTATAAGCAAATTCCATCAGCGATAAGTGTGCATCCCAATTACCTTTAAACTGTATCACACATGCTCGAAGCATATCTTCTAAAATATGAATGGTTCTTTCTGATTGCCCATCAGTTTGAGGGTGAAAAGCTGTACTGAAGTTAAGTTTAGTCCCCATAGCATTCTGTAAACTAGGCCAAAATCTGGAAGTAAATCTAGGATCCCTGTCAGATACAATGGATACTGGTGCCCCGTGTAATCTTACTATCTCATCTACATATAAACTAGCTATTTTTTCCATTGAATAAGTATTCTTGAAAGGTAGGAAATGAGTAGACTTTGTAAGTCGATCAATAATTACCCAAACACTATCATGACCGCGTTGAGTACGTGGAAGTCCCATAACAAAATCCATCGTAATGTGTTCCCATTTCCACTCAGGAATTGGAAGTGGCTGAGAAAGTCCAGCAGGTTTCTGATGTTCGGCTTTAATCCGTTGACAAATTAAACAACGAGATACAAACTCTGCAATCTCTCTTTTCATACCTTGCCACCAGTAATGCTCTCTCAGAGTACGATATATCTTTGTACTTCCAGGATGCATGGCATAAGCTGAACTGTGTGCTTCTTCTAAAATTTGTTTCTTCAATTCTGAATTATTCGGTACACATAGTCTGTTGCCTATAACTAAGGTCTCATCATCTCTTAATGAAAAATCAGTCTGTAAACCATTCTTCACTTCTTCCTTTAACTTAACTATATTTGGGTCCCCATTATGCATTTCTCGAATCTGATCAATCAGTATTGGTCTGACCTGAAAATGAGCTAAGAGTGTCTCCTGCTGCCCCACTGCTAAATCAACTCCGAGTGATCTTAAATCAATCAATAATAGAAGACTTGTTACCTTCATGTGAGCAATAGAGCTTGAAGACTTTCTACTGAGTGCATCTGCTACTACATTTGCTTTACCTGGATGGTAGTCAATGGTACAATCATAGTCTTTGATCAGCTCAATCCATCTCCGTTGTCTAAGATTCAATTCTTTCTGAGTAAACAGGTACTTCAAGCTTTTGTGATCTGTATAAATCTCACAAGTGGCCCCATATAAATAATGTCTCCAGATCTTCAATGCAAACACTACAGCAGCAAGTTCCAAATCATGGGTAGGATAGTTCAACTCATGTTTCTTGAGCTGTCGGGAAGCATAAGCAATTACTTTACCATGTTGCATTAATACACACCCTAATCCCTGTCTGGATGCATCGCTGTAAACTACAAATCTCTCAATACCAGATGGAAGTGTAAGAACAGGAGCAGAAGTCAATCTCTTCTTAAGTTCTTGAAAACTTTGTTCACAATCATCAATCCATTCAAATTTCACATTCTTCCTAGTCAGCTTAGTTAATGGCCCAGGAATTCTAGAGAAACCTTCAACAAACCGTCGATAATATCCAGCTAGCCCAAAAAAACTTCTTACCTCTGTCACATTAGTAGGTCGTTCCCAATTAACTACTGCCTCCACCTTCTGAGGGTCTACATAAATACCATCGGCTGAAATCACATGGCCAAGGAATGCAACTCTATCAAGCCAAAATTGACATTTACTGAACTTTGCATAAAGTTGTTTATCCCTCAATGTCTGTAGAATAACTCTTAGATGTTGTGCATGTTCTTCTCTACTTTGTGAATAGACCAGAATATCATCAATAAACACAATGACAAACCGATCTAAATAAGAATGAAACACCCGGTTCATAAGATCCATAAAAGCTGCTGGGGCATTTGTCAAGCCAAATGGCATCACTAAAAACTCATAATGCCCATAACGAGTTCTGAAGGCAGTTTTAGACACATCTGAATCTCTAATCTTCAATTGGTGATAACCTGATCGCAAATCTATTTTTGAGAAAATTCTAGCACCCTGTAACTGGTCAAATAAGTCATCAATACGCGGAAGTGGATACTTATTACGTATGGTGACTCTATTCAACTGTCTGTAGTCTATGCACAATCTCATAGTTCCATCTTTCTTCTTCACAAACAACACTGGTGCTCCCCAAGGAGAAATACTCGGTCTGATGAAACCTTTATCTACTAGTTCTTGTAACTGAACTTTTAACTCTTTCAGTTCTAATGGAGCCATTCTATAAGGTGCCATGGAAATAGGTGTTATTCCCGGAATCAAATCAATAGTGAACTCAACTTCTCTATCTGGTGGTAATCCAGTCAAATCCTCCGGAAACATATCTGAGAATTCATTCACTACAGGTATATCTTCCAGCTTTACATTAACAGCTTGAGTGTCAATAACATAAGCTAAGTAAGCAGGGTAACCTTTTCTCAACAATTTTCTGGCAGAAACAGCTGATATCACACATGATGGGAGAATTCGTCTTTCCCCACAGAAAATAATATCTGGTTCACTTGGTCTTCTAAATGTTACTTCTTTCCGAAAACAATCAACTGTAGCACGATAATTCGCTAGCCAGTCCATTCCCAATATAACATCAAAGTCACGGATATCCAAAGGAATTAAATCTGCTTTCAAGTCAGAGCTACCTACTCTGATAACACATCCCCGTAATACATTCTCAGCCAATAATGAATCTCCAAGTGGCGTGGCTACCACTAAGCTATAATCTAATGAACTCAATTCTTTATCCGCATGTATGGCAAATGTATAAGATATGAAGGAATGTGTAGAACCAGGGTCTATCAAAATATGAGCATCTTGACCAAAAATAGTCAACATACCTGTAACAACATCTGGAGTGGCTTGTGCCTCATGCTCTGTCAAAGCAAATACACGTGCATGTGTACGAGGGCGACCTGGTTGTCCTCTTTGCCTATCATCAGTCCTCACGGCACTAGGCTGTACTACACTAACAGGTGTGGGTCCTATTGTGTGTGGTCTCTCTGGTCTCATTATTTGACTACCTCTGCCCTGAAAGTGTTGTGGCATTGTACTCTGTATTGCACTACTCATGCTCGGTGCTAAAGCAAGACAGTCTCTCTTGATATGCCCAGCCTGTCCACAATGATAGCAAAATACTGTACCAGCCAAACACCGTCCCTCATGGTATCTCCCACAAGTCATACAAGCGAAATGTCTACCTCTGCCAGTACCACTACCCTGTTGACAACTCCCAGAATACTGAGCTATATTACTCTGACCGTATCCTCGTCCTCGTCCTCCAGACATCTCAGGATATGGTTGGTATTGTTGTCTTTCCGAATATCCTTTTTGTTTAACTTCTTTCTTTGATATCCCACTACTGCTGGCTCCACCAATTGACCGATCTTGGCTCTGATTGTATCTAGGTGGTTCAGTCCTTGGAATATCCACTGAACACTGCTCAACTCTCATAGCAGCCTCAACTAAATGGCGATATTGTGTATATCTCGACCCAGCTACAGATCTTCTAATTTCATTTTGCAAACCTGCTTCAAACCGTTTACATTTATCCATCTAATCTCGTATCACATTAGGAGCAAACCTCAACAACTCTGTAAATTTGTTTTCATAATCTTCTACAGTCATCGACCCCTGAGTCAACATCAGAAATTCATTCCTTTTTGCATCTCGATACATAGATGAAAAATATTTATCATTAAATTCCCTACGAAAATCATCCCAAGTGATAGCTTCGTATCCTCCATATCTATTTAAAATAAATGTCCACCAGTAATATGCTCTACCTCGAAGCAAGAATGTTGCAAAGTTTACCTTATGCTGATCTGTACATCCCATTACCTGGAATATTCTCTCAACTGTAGTTAACCAGGACTCCGCATTCATCGGATCACCAATCCCTTCGAATTCCACCGCACCCAGATTACGAAAACGTTCGATTGTGTTCTCCATTCCTGTAATAGGATTTGCTTGAGGTTGATACATATGTATAGGTGGTACAAAATCAACTCCTCCTTCTCCTGATACTTCCCTTTCTTCCTCCTCAACTAAAGGTAAGTTCAGATCAATGACAGGTCTCGTGCTGGATTGACCACTCCTACGCATACTAACATTAGTTTCAATTAAACTATTAAATGATGCATGCAACATACATATGTCACACAATAGTCTACAGAATCAAAACCATGCTCTGATACCAAACTGACAGAACCCGCCCCGACCTTTCTCAATAGTTCGGGACAAATCCTGCTAAATATTTTATAGTAGGTACCTGTCATTCTCATAGACATCTCATAATAACATTCATAAATAAAGAAAATGGCCTCAGGCCTCCATCATTAACATACATTGAGACTCCATGTCTCATCACACATATATACATATTCACATACACATATGATATGTTTCAAAATGTTTCATGCAGCATGCGTAGAGTGGTCTCAACCTCATTTACAAAACTGCACCCTGCACGAAATCCTACGTGACTTGGGGAGAAATGGGAAAAATAGGGAAATGAATGAGCTTGCGGCTCAGTGAGTGGACATAGTTTTTAAAGAAAATACATTTTCATACAACCATTGTACGACATTCTAAAATCGTACATAAATTAAGCATCACTTACACATGAAGAATGCATATCATTGCAAACAATTCATACAACACCCAACTAGTACCCGGGGATATCATGCTTGGCGGGATCCCAACGCCCAAGCGGGGAAAAACCATACTCAACCCAGCGGCCTCGTATCATCGCCTGGGGAGCTCACATTCATATACATATAATTCCATAGGTCCCAAAGACCTTACTACATAATATTGGGGAATGGGTACTTGTGGGGTGCTTCAAACAAACACAACTAATATTTTAACATAAAACAATCGCTTTTATGTAATCATTGGATATCACGCATAATTTAAATACTACGTAACACGCAACGCAATCCAACGCATTAATAAACAGATCAATCATGCTATATTAAATATTTAAACATAATATAAATTCATAATATTTTAAAAATATATCCACTCACAGTTTAATCGCTCAATCCCTGGAAATTTCGGGGTCTCCTGGGTTTCTTATCACCGCACTGCTCCCTAAAAACACATAATTCAATAATTTACCGTTAAAACTAATCCAAAACCTTATACGTATCACAAATACAACAATAAAACTACTTTAATTCCATAAATTCACTGTCCACAAAGTTCCTGGACATCAATTCAACTTCCCAATACCTTTTCCTGCACAATTCTTTTCCTACGATTGATTTCCGTTCCTTTTTCTTTTTCTTTTTTTTTCTTTTCCTTTCCTTTCCTCTCTTTCTCTCGAATTGAAACTACTTCTGTTTGATTTCTTTTATTTTCAAACCACTTTCGAAACGAAGAAACGTATATATATATATAAACCGCCTCACCACTTAAACTATTATTATATATTATTTAATTATATTTTTATTTTATTTTTTTTTTCGACACCTAATCAATTAGGTGTCTCACTGTGTGTGTTCAAAGATATTTTATTCATCTAGCTACGTAGGAGATTATGTGTGGTGGTATGAATTTGTTCCTCTGCTTCAACAAGAGGCTGTATGTGTTGGCGTGGTTATGCCATCTCTACATTAATTACTTGAGAACAATTATTCTCATCTTCCATCCCTTGCTTACCTTCTGGCACAACAACTTCTGGAACATGCATATGAGAGTCCAAAACAAGAACATCCATCTCCAGTTTTATCTCTTCAATACCTTTGTTCAAGCTCTCAAAGACATAAACGATCAAATCTTGGTCATTGTTAATAACTCTTTTCTCAATCAACTAGGGAACAATTGTCTTGATCACAAAATGCTCATCAAGAAACTTATAACATTTGTAAAAGAACTCTATCACATCGTTAATGATAATTATTAATGAACAACGAGCTAAATCAACAATCCTGAATTCCATTACATCTCCACAAAAATCCACATTTAAGACAAATCTTGCATTCATCCTGTAAACAAATCAAGCAATCATCTCGTTAAACAAAAATATCCAAACCAAGTAATCAAATACTAAAATAACCACATTTTAATTGACCTAGACCAAGCATAGTAACAATCAATGATTTGTGTTTTAAAAAAAATACCTCTAAGTTGGTACCTTAATGTTACCATATACAGACACACATAATTGAGTACAAACAACCAATAAAACTAAATTTTTATCAAAACATATCACTGACAAATAAATTTTTACGAATTTGTTCAAAGTACCCATAAAACAGAGACTTTTTAGATGAACAAATTTGTTTTTCTTCTAATGCCATTGTTCAGTCCACATTTACACACAATTGATTGCACACACACATTCAATATGCAACCACACTTTGACCAACCAACACTATGTAAACAAATTTTTTTTACAGATTTTTAGTGCAAAAAACCCATAAAAGAGAGCCCTTTATTTTTCAAACATTTGACGCACATATTTGGTACTTTCTTTTTATCATACAAAAAGATAGATAGTGAACATTAACTAAACATAAAAAATTAACCCATTCAAATAAAAATAACCAACAATAATTTTTTTTTTTTTTGGAATAGAGCTTACCTCTTCTCGCGTCTTTTGCCTTTGCCAATATGAGTGATTTTCTCCGAACAATCTTCCTCTTTACTAGTTTGCAACCAGGCACAACTTTTTTCCGTTTAATGACGATTAAAAAAAATAGTTTTATTAACTAATAAACTTAAAAAAATTAAATAAATTCATTAACTGGAGAAACTTAAAATAATATTAAAAATATAATCTTTTTATTCAAACTAATATATAAAAATTAATATGACATAATATTAGTTGAATAAAAAAAAATATAATTAGTTTAGAATAAAAAATTTATAACATATAACAATTACACATTAATATTACATTAACCTATAATCACTAGTTTGTATAAAAGATTTGTATTACTATATTACTAAAAATTTATAAAAATATTTAAATTAATATTGATTGAATTATGATAATTAATGAAATTTAATTGCTTCTTGAAACAATTATTTTTCTAAAGTTTTCAAATTAAAAAAATTAATTTTACAAGTTACAAAATAATTTGATTATGAGATTTATTTAATTTTATTATTTCAAATAAGAATAATTTTTATTTGAAATAATAAAATTAAATAAGTCTCATAATCAAATGATGACAAGTTATAAACTAATTTTATTTAAAAATATGATCTTTATTCGCGAATTCTTCCTCTATTCCCAACTGGAGCACAAATATCCACTTAGCCAAACGGGCTCTCAACTAAAGCGCGCCAACTCTCGTGACCAGTCTCAGCACCGCCTTTGGGCGCGAAAATTGCATCCAATCTCAATAATTCAAAAATAGGGTTTCTTTCCCCAGTCAATTCCCAAAATCATTTGCAACGATGTCGATTTCCTCAGATCAACTGGAAGAAATCAAACGTTTAATATCTTCAAGCTTCAAATCGAAAAAATCATTCGGTTACTCTTCTCTCTTGCACTTCCAAGAACAGTCCAATACCAATTCTTCTTCAATTCAAGCCCTCGCTCAAAAGACTCCGTGTCTGATTGCTTCAATTGTCGCTGATATCACTGACAGCAATGAGGAAATGTAAGAATTAAACATGGATTATTTTTAAATTTCAGTGGTTGGATTAGCGGTGAGAGTTAATTCATTTTAAAAAAAAAAATTTAATTTAATTTTTTATTTATTTTATTCAGTGCGGTTCTGGCTTTGAAGTGTTTGCGATTCATGATATACCATCCATCCCTTGTTGCCGCAATTTTGGGTATGCATGCTTAGTTCTTACTCTGAATATTTCAGTTTTTGGTGATATTTAGTGTACCTGATCTTGGTGTTGGACAGATTCTATCTCCTCTAAATTTATGTCTAACTTATGGGGATTTAAACTGCAAATTCAAGTTGTCCTGTAACCTCTTCGTTTTCTTTGTCTATCAACTGACAAGGGGTTCTGTACTGAGACACTTTGTTCTATTTCTTATTCTAGTGGATGATGCCAGTTTGGTTTTACAGTCAGTAACCAAACTAATTATGGCTACAGAAATGAAGGTAAGTTTGTGCCATTGAACACTGGCTGTCTGCTCTCTTTGTAGACCATTTTGATTAAAGGGTTCTGACTTGTTCATCTCTTAATTGCAGCCAGCCTGTAGTTTAGGTGCATGGTGTATATCTATCCAAAATTTGGAGGCGTCATTTCTTGCTGCCCACTTTCGTTCGGTGTTACAGGCAGTAGTTCATGCCCTTGACAATCCTATGGTTTCTTTGTCAACTACATTTGAGGCTATGCAGGTACAATTAGTTTCCGCAGATTCCATTTGAATTGCTTGTTCTTTTGGTATATATGGAAGCATAAACGGATTAAATAAATTTTCTTATTTTCCATAATATGAAAGATACGTATGTGAATTCCAATATATCTTCGCCTCTAATAAAAACATACAAATGAGATGTAGTATTCTGCTTGACAATTTTTTTCTGCACAGAAAAGGATTTGGGGCTCATGGGTGGTGCCTGGCTTCTTCTAGTGGTACTTGAGAGAAATTCAATGTCTATAAATCAACTAATATGTTCATTCATAAACCTGGAGATATTTTTTTTGTAGCATTGTGTTACAGATCATTCGTTCTGCCTAGCAAAAAAAGTGAGGATTGATTTTAAACTGCTGAATTTGAGTAGTTACATAATTATGGGTGTCTATTTGAACAAAGGAATCTTATCTTGCACATTTTACTAATGATGCTATCCCAATATCTGAATCCTAATGTATGAATCCTGTTATTAAAGTATTCTACTTCACTAAGATAACTATATTCTTAGTAAATTCATAATGATTTTAAAGTTTCATGAATTAGTTCACTCTGCCAAATCTTCCTTCAAACTGACTGATTTCTCTCTTGAGTTTTTAGCTTATTCTGAAAGAATTTGAGAACTTGCAAAAGAATCTCCGTTGTTTAGGTCAGATAGTGTTTTACTCATTAATCAAAAGAAAATTGAGAGAGAAAAGATTCAACTCAAAAGAGAGTATGATTAGTTGTCCCAAAATTTAAAATTAGGGGTATTTATTAGTAAATTCTGGAGGGAAATAACTGATTCCCATAATTCAAAACTATCACTACAACATCCGGGACCTTCTGGTGGTGATTTTCAATGAAGTGCGTGGTTTGACTTTTTTTGAACCTGAAAATTAATGCCTCATCATCCGAATCTATCTGTTTGCCTAATTTCATGCCACATTATTAGATTAGAGCTATCTCTAGCAGTCTTTGTTGATCCCTTCAATTGTTAATGGTTCCTTTTTATAACAACTTTGGATATTTTTCAATACTTTAATTCCTTCCAACAAATCGTCCATTTAAGGCTTTCTTCCCTCTGTTCTGCCTTATATTATTTATCACTCATTTCTTTTTGGGTCTTAAGGGAATTTTTTGTCATTCCCACATTAACCATTTTCATTAGTTATGGTTATATTATTGCAAGCACAGATCTTAATGATGAATAATGCATGTATAATTACAATGACAAATATTTAAATGAACGAAAGATGCAAACCTGTGATGTGTGCTAGCATGTACGTATTAATTCTTGATTTTCGCAGATTACAACAAACTGTTATTATTATCTTTAGCATGGAACATATATGTTGTTCATTTGAGTAATGCTTGAGAGGTACTAAATTTTTAATATATAAGTTGCATTTATGGTAGAAAATACTACATCGTCTTCAATACTAACTCTTTGATGTTTTGTAATAGGCTGTGATGAAGTTAGCAGCTCAATTAAGTGAACAGATGAGAGAATTTTCACATATATAGGCTCCTCCACTATGTAGAAGGCTTCTCAGCATTGATAAGAAAGAAAGGGACATGTCGGAAACGTATATGTTGAAGATCAAGTCTACAATATTTCTTCCTACTCTAGCTGTATCCAAGGTGTAGTACCAATGAGCTCATTTTTTTTTCTTCTTTAACGCTTATTTTTACCAAAGATTAATTATCAAACACAGATAGGTCTCCAGAGAGCCGATTGGTACCCTGTGTCTAGTATAGAGAACAGCATCATCTAAATGGTTATATTGACTTGGTAGCTTTTGTGTACCCTTCGTCCCATGTACGATTTCAATTATATATTATTAGCTTCCATTACCTTATCGAGTCCATAAACATCGTTTTGTATTGTAAATCCTTAAGGCTAAACTTGTAAATGACTTGTTTATCTAAAATTCTTCATTCTAAACTGAATTATTCTTTACCATAACCAATATTATGTTTTAGAAGTAAATATCTTGGGAGGTTTGATTTATAATTAAAACTAGAGTGGAAATTGCATGATAAATGTAACTTGCAGTATTACTGCTGAGTTATAAAAACATTATATGTTTAAAATGAAACTCATAGAATCTTTTATCTGAGTAGTGGGACTCACTGGAAAATGAAGCATGCACAAATTGCCAACCTCATATCTTTCCACAAACGAACGAGATTGGGTAACACTATTGGGTTCAATTAATTGAACCTAATGCACTCTTACCTTTATACTTTTTTAATGGAATGCTCCAAAGTGAGTCTTGTTGTTTGCTTCAATAGTCATCCAATTTCCAAATGCATTTTCCAATGTAAAACAACAAGGCATCTGAACATCTACACGCCAAACAGGTTTCCAATGAGCTCTGAGATTTTGTGCGGGATAATCATCTTGATGGTAATGATTATGATATTACCAAATTTATTAGTGAAAATTTTTGTATATATATGTTCATCTTGTCCCCATTAAATGCCTGTCTGCCCTCAACTGGTTTGACTGTGTAAAGTAGAACCACGAGATGCTCCATATGAGCCTTATTTGATGAGGTCTGTGCAGTACTTGGAATAAAGAAAAGGGAGTTAGAGAAAAAAACATGATAATTTGCTACTTCATATGAGGATATCTCGTCTAAAGTTGTATGTATTTTTTATCATTTTTAAACAGGCTCTTGTTGAATATATGAAGCAAAAGTTACTTTCCACAATGAAAGATCTGATGAACCAGGGGATGAAGATTCAAACTATTCAAGCATGGGGGTGGTTCATCCGGCTACTAGGGTCTTATGCTATGAAGAAAAGCAGACATTTGATTAACGACATGCTAAAAATTTCTGAGCTGACATTTTCAGATAACAACCCACAAGTCCAGATGGCTTCGCTGGTATAGTTTAAAATGAATTGTGTTGTTTGTAAATCGATTGCTATTGTCAATCACTCTTGGTGATATCTGCAGAAAAACTAGTCTTTTAAGAATCCTTGCCTACTACAGAAAGTGAATGTTAGATATAATGTGTGTCAAGATCCATCTTAGTTTATTCTACCTTTCAGCAGACGCTTTCTATTCTCTACTGCTTTCCTTTTATTATTCCCACTGCTATTCTTAGTCCTCCCATTAACTACAGCCAATACTCCGCCCCTATCTCCTTGCCCCGTTTGTGCTGCTCTTTGCAATCATGTGAATTCATTCTTGGATCCTGAATATTTGCTTAACCCAAACACAACTCATGCAGTGATCACAACAATGTGAAGTTAGAAACTATTGGGTGGGCTTGATCCTTTGTTTGAGCTTGAAATGATGAGCCCCCAATTGTCAGGGTAATTTTGTTCTTGTTGCTGCTTGAACCCTAAAATTTCAAGTTGAGGCCGGCTTGCATTAAGTTGTCTAATTAATACTCTGGCCTGATCAGCAATCTATTGCTAATACCCAATTCTTCATGATATATGCTTTCATTCTTGTATTTGAGAATCAGCCCTGAAGAGATGTAGGTATTACTTGTCCTTGTAAACTGCTCTATGCTTTGATTTTCAGGTTGCCTGGGAAGGTCTTATTGATTCTCTTATTCAGCTGCCAGTGCTACCTTGTGAGCTAAACACAGTGATGGAGAATGGCCCCCAAAAAGTGAAAACACCTAGAGTGAATATTCATGACATCAAAGAAAATGAATTGCCCAAAAGCATAAGCCTCATAATGACACCTCTCATAGGCATCATTTCGAGTAAATGTGAGTTATCTGTTCGCTCATCCTGCTTGAAAACATGGTCTGCTACATAAACTTGATACCTTTATTAATTGCCCATCAATGATGAAACTGGTGTTAGATCCCATTTTGGAAGCAGTTTTTCAAATTGGACCTTATGGTAAGAATAGTTTGTCGTGCAATCTGTGCCTCAAACTGCTTGATGGCTTTATATTAGCAAAGTGTAAAGATATGAACTGTAACACGACTGGCTTCCATCATTTATCAGCTAGCACCTCTATGCTTGGACCTTCAACATCTGGTCGATGCTCATGGAAGCAACATCCAATCACATGGTTGCCATGGGATCTTAGTCAGTTGGATTTCTTCATGAGCATGATTAATATTATTGCCAGTCACGTGTCAACAGGTAAAGTCTCCTATGAAGAAAGAAATTTAGCATGTGATGCTGCATTAAGGGTATTTAGATCTGTTTTTAAAGGAGCAAACAAGGAGTTCAAAAATGTGTCCATCGATTTTAATGATATTATGTTGTGTTTGAACTCAATATTGAAGTTCACAAGGAATTTATTTGAAGATATATATTCAGAAGGAAGTGGTAGTAATTACATGCATCATGCTCCTCTGTTGTTTGTAGAGGCTGTCTCTGAGGAGTTAGAACCTTCTATATTGGGATCTTCTCTTTACATGGTAGCATTAGACCTCAAGTACGTTGAAAACCTGCTATCCAGTAATAACACCGGATATGAAAAAGTTCTCGGTTTTTATTCAGTTACTTACATGGATATGATTTCACCAGTGGTTTATTTAATTGTCATCTACGTATGTGTGTTGGTTCAGTCAACTTTTGGTACACCCCAAATGGAGTTTTTTTTAGAGCCATCTTGCTGAACTAGCTGCCAGGTAAATGCTTACTCTCTTTATTTTAAAGCATTGATTCATTGGAGGTGCAACCTCTAAATGGCAGATTTAAATTGTTTGGTAGTTCTTTTTGGAGGAACTTATGCAACTTGTGTCTTTTTAAATTTTGTATATGATGTTTTATTCTTGTTTCTCAACATTAAGCTGTCTGGCAAAGCTGGCTTGGCTGGCTGCTATCTCAAGGAGTCAGGGTAGTACTGAGGTTGGGCCAATCTATATTTTTTCAAGCCAAAATTTTTAGAAGCTTTGGCTAGATTGATGATTGATATGTAGCAAAATGAGATTTGGTGAATCCCAGTCAATGGAAATCTAGCATAGTCTATAAATATTTCAGAGCTAGAAAGGTAGACCCATGATTTACTGATGAGAAATTAGGAAAGTATTCATCATTCTCAGAAGTCTTAAGGGTGCACTCCTGAGTTTTTAACACCAACCCCGTCCTGATTGAAATCATCTTAATTCTTCGATGAGATGCATTTTGCTTAGCCTGGTATCTTCATGTGTGATTTGTTCTAACAAAAGATAGAGGTTTAGTGCCTTGGCGTTGGCATTTTGAAGTGGGACAATCAAATATATTGAGATTTAACAAGTTAGAATGTTGAATTACCAATGAATCTTATTTTCATGATACGTACTGAAAAATAAGAGTGGTGAAATAATAATTTCCTCTAATTGCCACTGCTTATTATTCATGTGGTATCCAGATTGATGAAGTTGTCAAGGATGAAGATAAGAGAAGAGCCACCGGCTTATCCTATGCCTTCAAGGTATGTTTTCTTATTGCCATCAACATATGCTTTGAGATTGGATTGTTTAGTCTTTTTTAAATTATTTCGTTATTTTTTGTGTCTCATATTGGTGTGAGTTTCAGGGTATTTTCTGCCTTGGCATGCTTTGTTAGTTGCCTTGTGTTGCAGCAACATATTCTTCCATTTTTCAAGGTTGGATATACTTTATGCGGAAAAACTCAACGAGAGTCTTTGCTCAAGCTTTTAATCTAGTATAGGCTTTTGTCGACCAATTGGCACAGGTCTATAAGAACTGTCTCCAGCAGTAGTGCAGACTTTTTCCAAAACTTTTGCGGTATTCATGGTGCTCATGACAAAACAAAGTATACAGGAACTCCTTTGTTTTCAAGTTGGGAAGTTCTTCTCAAAATGTAAAAATGTGCTCCATCTTTTCTAATAATAATAATAGTAATAAGATGATGAAAGTAAACGTGTTTTATTTGTCCATTTTTTTTTCCTTCGCTCAATTTCATTTTAGCAAGAGAGTGAGGAGGAATAAGGGAGAGAGACAATAATCTCCTGTCGGATCCTTAGTTCCAATTTTTTCTACAACTAACATATGTTTTTTGCAGGAAATCTCCTGTCCTTTGCTTCAATGATTTTCAGATACTGAGATATCAGATGAAACCATCAAGGATCAGCTTCAACTACTATGGACTGAAATCTTGAATTCTTTACAAAGAAGTCTGGCAGCAATAAACTTCAATGCTTCCTTCCTCGAACTACAAGCATGCCTCTTTGAAAAAACTCTTGATCATCCAAATCCCTCCATCTCAGAACCTACCATCACCTTTTGGAACTCCATATACGGTAAGCAGAACTTGTTGGACTACCCCTGAAAACTTGCTTCAAGTCTTAAACAAACTCTCAAGAAATGGAAGAATAAACCTCCGAACAAGAAGCCAATCATTGCTGAAAAGATGTCATTCTGAAATAGAATAAGACATTACTGCTCCACAGCAATGCAAAGTGACTGCAACTCATAACATGAGCTCGAAGAGGGTAGAGTTAGGGAAGAAGACAGTAAATCCATTTCAGCAGAAGGATAAGCTATCTTCTAATCCTCAAAGAAAAGGGTATGAACTTACAGAACATCAAAGGGAAGCGAGAAGAGCACAACAAGGGAGGGAGAGGGATTGCAGTGGACATGGCCCTGGAACCGAAAATTTTATTTTACAAATTGAATTAAAAAAAAAAACAAAATTGAAAAGGTTGGACCGAAATTGAATTGAACCGGATTGAATCAAATTAAATCAAACCGAACCAATTTTAAAATTAGAAAAAATTAATTTACAAATTAGATTTTAATTTTTAGTATATAATATTACAGTGGAATAATTTTATCATTATTTAGATTTTACTTTTATAAGTATATATAAAAATTCAATATCTTTATTCATAGATAATCTTAAGTGAGACTAGACATATCACTTTATTTGTACATTCATCTAATAAAATATAAATATTTATGTATTTAATTTTAAATTAACAAGTAATTATAATAATGAGAGAGAAAATTTAATATACATAGATAAATTTAATTGTATGATATCACTTATAATATGTCAAATTATGATATGAATAAAAAATATTTAGAAATTAAAAAAATCGAACCGAACCAAATCAAAATTGATGAGTTCGTTCAAATGTCATTTAGTTTGAATTCGTTTCTATTGTTTTTAAAAACCAAAATTTTAGGTTCGGTATTAGTACTAGTACCAAAAATTAGAATCAAATCATTTTTTTTTAGTTTTAGAAATATTAGAATCAAAGTCGTATCTTATCTAAAAATCATATTTTATTTGAAAATTCCTTCTTTCATTTTCTTTCAATTTCTTTTAAGATTTTATCTTATTTCAATAATTTTTTGAGATTTAAGTAAATTTCTACTAAATATATCCATATTATCTACACTCAACAAAAAAAAAACCATAATATATCTATTTTATTTGAAATTCATGTATTTTTTTCAAAATAATCCAAAAATATGTATTCAATAATTTCATCAAAAAATTAGTTCTAAAATATATTATAATATTCTCATTTATGTTATAAATATCGTAATTAAATATCCACTTTATTTTGTGCTAAAAATAAAAAAACAATTGCATATCCACTATATTTCACCATCATTGTTGGAAATGAGAGATTTTGGGATAGAAAATTTAGAGTTGGCAAATTGATTGGGTCAGCCCTATTCGACACGGGTCCGATTCATGAACAGTGTTGATACGGCCTAACACGACACGGTGATCAGGCTAAGTTGGGCTGAGATTTTAAGTCCGTGGACTGGGCACGGCACAGCCGTGCTGAGCCAACTAACCCAACCTAATAAATACTTTTTATAATTGATGAAAATCGAACACTGAACTAAGAGATCTCCAATGGCAATCTTAACCACTAAGCCAAGTTCATTAAATTAATATATCCAAATAAAATATATTTATTAAATAACAATATTCAGTAAATTTATTAAGTATATTATTTTTACATTGTTATTATTGATACAAAATAAATGTATAATCTAATCATAATTTTATTCTTTAATTTAAATATATTTTATTACAATTATTTTGTTGCAATAGTATGAAGGAACAATAATTATATTTTAATATCATAATTTTAAAATTTTAGTAAATATTTATTTTTCTTAAATTAATTGTTAACAAAAGAAAATTATTGTTCCATACATAATTTATATAAAATATTGTCATAATAAAAATTTTGTAAGAATAAAATATCAAATTTATTAATACATTTATTATAATTTTTCTATTAACCTATATAACTTATGTATTGATATGATTATAATGATTTATTGATTATTATATATTTTAATTACTGTTATTAATAAAATAAAATTTATACAAATTATTAAGTATGATATAAATTATATTATATATATTTTTATTCTATTTATCCATATAAATATTTAGAACTTTTAGTTAAATTATGATATAAATATAATTAGTTATCATTTTTATTTAATTTTTTAGATATAATATTAAATTATTATATTTTATTTATAATTAATAAATAATAATTTATTATTATTAAATTAATGATTGTTATTAATTATTTTATTTCATCAATTATTTTGTGAAAAAATTAAATATTTATTTTTGATCATTGTAAAAACTAATCTTTGTTAAATACTTTAAATATATATTCCAATTAATAAATTTAATATAAACTATTGTAAAATTAAATTATTATATAAATTTTTAAATTTTAAATCTAAAAATAATATAAGTCGTCTCCACCACTCTACTTTCCCTTCACAATCACTCATTATCTATTACAAGTGACTATTTTTTACAAATATAAATTATTTTGAGGATTGTTAATACTATGTACATGATTTTTTATTTTTATTGTTTTATTAACAATAATAATAGTTATAATTCTAAAATTTTAAAATTTTTTTTTATTAATATAATAATTTTAAAGTATTTAATAATATAAATTAAATGTGTAGTATTAGATAAATAACACTTATTTATACCATTTCAACAAATGAATGTTAGTGACCCAGTGGTAAGGGCGATGTTTATGTTTCAACCCTTAGTGTTGTGAAATTTTTAAAATTTTTGCAAAAGTCAAGCCAAAGTCAAAACAAAAGTTAATGAAAATTAATCTACTTCAATATTTCAATAATTACACATAAAAATCAACTAAAGATTAATTTCAATCGTGCCACTTAATTTATCGATATATATAAGATATTCTTATATTTTATTGAAAGTCATCACTTCACCCCTAAATAATAATAAAAAAGTTATGTTACCCTTATTTTAATTAAAAGATATTAACATCTTTTCTCTAACTTTCAGAAATTACTGATACATCTCTAAAATATGAAAAACTAGCATATACCCCCTATAAGTTATTGTTCAACTATACAAAATAAATATCTTACCCTTATATATTTAGAATGTTATATAAATGTATCATTTTAACCTTATTATTTTTACATAATAACTGGTATAACCTTATAATTTATTTTTTGATAACTATATTCAATATTTTTGATAATTAATATCTAAAACATTATTAATATTTTAAATAATTTTATTCTAACTAAATTAATTCATAACAAAAATAATTATAACTAGCTCGCATATAATATTTGGATTATATGAATTATATTATTTATAATCTAAAAAATATTTTTGATAAATTAATATGCAATAAATTTTTAGAATCTACTTATCAAAAATATTAATAATATAATTTATGTAATCCAAATATTTAGGATACATAATTGATTTTTATAATTTATAGAGTATATTTATATAATCTATACATATTATTAATTAATAAACAAAATAATTTATGTAATTTATAACTAAATCTTCTAAAAAACATTAAATATTATTAATATAATGAAAATAAAATTGTTTATAATAACAACTAATTTTAGATTGATTATAATAATATTGAATATAATTATCAAAAAATAAATTATAAGGTTATATCAGTTATTATGTAGTACTAATAAGATTAAAATAATAAATTTATATACCTTATAAATATATAAGAGTAAGATATTTATTTTATATAGTTGAACAGTAACTCATAGAGGTATATGTTATTTTTTTTTCATATTTTAAAAAGATATCAGTCATCTTTGAAAATTAGGGGAGAGATGTTAATATCTGTTAATTAAAAAAAAAGGTAAAATAATCATTTTAGATTTATTTAGAGTGAACTGATGACTTTTAATAAAAAAATAGACATATATGATATATATTAATAAATTGAGTGACATAACTGAAACTAACCTTTTAATATAATATTTTAAACTACCTATGAATATATATCTTCCATTCTAATTTACTCCAATATTTGTTTTTATATATAAGCATCGTCATGCAAAATAAAACTATAAAATCATGCAATATTTAAAATTCTTAATTAAGGGAAAATGTTATATTATTTATTAAGATTAATTTTTACTAATTTTTTATAAGTTATCACAATGACTCCACACCATCAATCTATGCTATTGAAAGCATATTTAAAGAAAAAAAATTATAACTGTGCAATATCAAATTAATGAAAAAAATATAAAATTTAACTTCTCAGTTCTCTTTCTTATCCTCTTCTTTTTATCTTTTTTATCTTCATTTTTTTATTAGGTAAAAGAGCATTTTAATCACTAAAATTTGGTCAATTGAATTGATAAGTTGTACTAATTTCAAATATATACTAAAATATCCTACTATATTGGTTACAAATGTCGGTTTAAATAAAAAAAATGATAATATTATAATATCCAGATTTTATTATTGAATAGAAATGTGTAATGAAATAATATATATATATATATATGTGTGTGTGTGTGTGTGTGTGTGTGTGTATTATGTAAGAATACAAAAGACCGTCAATTTATAAGATAAGTTATATTTTTTATAATTATGGATGAATATGAATATTAAAAAAAATAGAACTATTGAATAATAATTAATTTATTATGCGTGAAATGTGTAAAAAAAAAAGTTACTTTCAAGTTTCAAGCGTCTTGTAACTAATTTAAAAGTAATTTTCGAGTTCATTGTGTTTTAACTTGAAAGTTATTGTAGCATAATATAAAAATATATTATTTTTATTAAAATTATTGTAGTATATTTTTGTTAATATTGGGTATGGGGATCTTTTTATCTAAAATTATAAGAAAAAAAAAAGAAGAGAAATAGAGAGAAAAAAAAAAGAAAAAGAGAATGAAGAAGAAAAAGCAAGTTTAAATCTCTTTGAATACTTTTACAAAATGACTTTCTCTTTTTAAATCGTCTCTCAATGGATTTTTCTAAATTACAAATGTTTTATAGTTCTTTAAATTTTTTACAAAATACCCCTTAATTCAATTTTATCGTTGCTCCTCCAGTTCTCTAGTCCTTATCAAGTTCCCAGGTTTTCAGTTACTGAAGTTGATAAAATAAACTCAGCACTTCTTTAGCAATTAAATCATGATGATGTATTTATTTCATTGACTGCAAGTCATTTAAGGTATACATAACTTTTAATTCATGTTAATTGAAAAATAAACTCACTAGTCTTTTTTCTACTTATAAGAAAATAAGAAACATGCAATATATAGTATAATCAAATGAAAATGAAGTAATTTAAAAAAATTATCATACAAGATATATTTTATTAATTACAAATAGCTTAATATCAGAGTCATATGACTTTTAATCCATATTATTTAAAAATATTCACTATTTATTTTTCTTTTTGAGACAAAAATAAATTTTAAACCATAACTCAATACCTATGTGACATAAGTATACTCAAATGAAAGATAAAATAATTTGAAAAAATTATCACCCTTTATCTATTTTATTATCTATCACTCATTTAAAAAATAAATAGATATGAACAAAAAATAAAAAGAAATAACTGTACATATGAGTAAAAGAATCGAAGATGAAGTATAGAAAGAACCATACATATGAGTAAAAAATAGTTCATAAAATTTATATTCGTTAATTAATTTTTTAAAATAATAAAAAAATTGAGAAATCAAATTATGCTCATATTAATTTTATGTTCAAAAAATTTATTTTTTTGGTTAAAGCATGAATATAATTATTTAAGTATCTAAAAGTTGTTTATTTTTTTACTTGTGTTTGAATAATTATTAAAAATATTTGAGTCTGAATAATATATATTTTTTTAAATTTGAAAATAAGTATTAAGATATTTATTTTTATAAAATAACTAGTTTGAAAATTGATATTTTGACATATATATCTTTTGAAATAATATGCTTATATTTTATAATAATTTTGATTATATTAACATAATCATAAATAAAAAAAGATGAATTATATTAATATGTACAGTATTTCTTTATTTGATATATGATTTTTAAAAAAAATTATATTAGTTCATTTTTTTCTATTTAATATACCATATATTTTTTTCTTTTTGCATATGCTTAATTTTTTAGTAAAAAATACTATAATTAATCTTTCAAATGATATAAAAATCAATAAAAATTAAATAAAAATGAGAAATCATATTATAATATTGTTGCAAGTATGTAAACATACAAATTTATTATGTTGTTATTTTTTTTATCAGAGAACTTATTAATTCGGATTTTAATTTTATTAGTAAATAAACAAATAAATAAAATAACGGTATATTTAAAAATAAAAACATTAAATTACTTATTTATTTATTTTTAATATTACACATTACATGTACAATTTACTAATATCACATTAACAATCTATTAGAAATCGAGAGTCTTAATTCAGTCGAGTTTAGAGTCGTTCTGAATATTTACAACTAATTTTGAGCGATATTTATCTTTACGAGAGAAAAAAACCGGCCTTCACAGAGAAAAAAAATTTACCCATACTTTAAAACGGCGGATTTCACTTTTAGTGGATAGTTGACTGTACTATAACTGATGGTTGTCGATAAATTTACATATATATGATATAGGACAATAAATGAGGGGCAAGACTGAAAATAATCTTTATATATATATAATTAATTAATTAATTAATTAATTAATTACTGAAAAAAGAGAGTCCAGCACCCAGAAAATAGCCCCAAACCGGGAACAACGATGAGTAGAAATGAATAAGAACTGGTGCGAAGTAGGTGATAACAGCTCATAGTAAAGTTTCTCGTTTTGGACTCTACAAGTAGTAAAGAGAAACCCCCCCTATTTACCATTTAACTTCTCGTTTTCTCTCTCTATCCCTATCCCTCTCTTTCTCTCTCTATCTTTCGCCAAAATTTGGTCGCGTAGGTTTGTTTCCTTTGCAAATCGGACACGTTACACTCTACAATTTAACTGTCGTTCTCTGCAATTTTCCCCAAAAATCTTTCCTTTTTTTTTTTTTTGGCTCTTAGGGTTCCCACAACAATACAAAACAAGACCAAACACTCCCTGCCCCTCGAATCTATCCAAATGAAATTAAAATCTTTGCTGAGAGTACTTTCGTGAAAGCTAGGGTTTTTGTTTTTGTTTTCGGTTTTATTTGTTCTGTGTTTTTACAATCGGATACGTTTGGTTATCGAGGTTGATTTTGCCCTCTGATTGATCGATCTGGTTATGGATTCGCGAGATTCAACGCAATCGACGGCCGTTAATAGCTCGGGTGATGATGACGGCGTTCTATCCGTCACTGCTACTCTCGCTAAAGAAGCTGCTCTCTACTTTCAATCTCGCAAGTTCGATGAGTGTCTTGATTTGCTGAAACAACTGTTGGAAAAGAAACCTAATGATCCTAAGGTAATTTCGGGATTTATTTGCCGTTTTCCTGCCATGAAATGCTTCTTTTATTTGCTTTAGTTGAAGGGTGAAATTTAATGAAAGCTGGTGTATGGTGTCTGTGAATCATTTTACTTGGTCTTTCTTGTATTTGTTCTTTAGAAATGAATGTGGTTTTGATTTGCTTCGGTTGTGAAGTACAAGTTCTGTGTGGGCCTTGGATGCGACGATTCTCTGTTGCTGTTTTTTTTCATGTTTCAATGATTATTGGGTTTTGGTATAAACAATGTGGATATTTTAATTATAATTTGGTTGTACGTCAGTTCTAGAATAGACTATAAGTGTACTATCCCACTGTGTTTGGTCAACTTTTGAACTGAGATCCTAAAATGCCAGCGAATTGAAATTATGAATTTGGTGAATGTAGCATGAGATACAGAGAGTGACGGTTGATAAGCACTAGTTAAAATTTGTCTATGTGAGCTGAGAAACTAGTTCGAATGAAGTTGGGTTACATTTAGTCAACCAAGTAATTGCATTGAGAAAATGCAAAACTAGCTGGATTGTCTGCCTTGTCCAACAACCGCCTGTTTTGTATTGGGGTTAGAGGGATTTATGCATACTATTAATAGTATTATTATTTGTTGAGAGGATAACCTATGCAGCATCTTCAAAATGCTAATGATTAAACATGTTTTTTGGAGGTCGGTTGGATGGTATGATCCTTGTTTCCTAACCAACAGGTCAGTTGAGTCAATCCCTTTGAGCCTGCCTACCTGGAATATTATATCCCACTGTTTTCTTGACTGCTAGAGGTTGTAGGGTCTGGTAGAATCTGCTGGTTTTTTAGACTAGCTTCTGTTTTGGGCTAAGATTTGTGATGTTGGGATCCTGCTTTAGTGTGTTAATTTTATAAAATTAATTATTCCTTATATAAGTGGCAATTGATTATGAATCCTCAATCCTGATTCAATCTTGTTTTATGTATTTGTAGTTTATTTTCCCGAGTACAATCATAATTATGTCTAATGGTCATGGAGTTAATGATTTTGCACTATTTCAACTTAAATGGTATATTGTGTTTCTACCTTTGGTGGATCTTATAAGTCCTTGGATCTGTTGATTTTTTATCAGATTCTTCATAACATTGCACTTGCTGAATACTTCCGGGATGGTTGTACAGATCCAAATAAGTTGCTTGAAGCTCTTAATAATGTGAAGGTAAGCTGATATCTCTTTTCATATGGGTTCCAAAGCACATCTGCACTCTCACTATTCTCACTATCAGAATAGAATGACGGGAGTTGAGGTCAAGAGGCAGTAATCTGGAAATCATGAGACTGGAACAATTTATGGAGTGTAAATCATGTGATAGTTGTTAGAAGCTTGTCAAGAAGTAAATATCATCACCAAGTGAACTGTTTGGCCAATGTGGACGTACATTTCCAACTGAAGGGTGAATATTGATACTTGATGGCTTTGTGGGACCGGTATACCCATTGGAATACCAATTTATTTTTTTTCAAGTTCTTTTTACTTCCTTACCGTTCTTTTACCTTTTCGGAAGAGTATTCCTGTCTATATTTAAATCTTATCTTACTCAAAACAATGTTACTGCCTTTTATATAATTTCACCTTGGTTTTAGCCTAATTTAGATGGTATTGTTTGGGATTTCATGTTCTTTATGGAGTTGAGGTGGAATGAGTGACCCGAGAGATTTATCTAGCCCCCTCTAGTTTGAACTTGGAAATTTATTGGGCCTAATTTTGTATCATTTTCTTTTGATAGGCTGCTTTTTACCCCCTTCCCCCTAAAACCTCTTGGATTTAATTAGAAAAGATAAGTCATGAGAGAACTGTGGCTATTAAGAAAGAATACAGTGTCTTCTATTTGTAGCTATTTCAGAAACATATTGTAATGTATTTGTTCTGTTTCCCCTTTGTAATTAATACTCATTCGTTTTTCTTCTTGGTGCTGGTTTAGAATAAAAGCGAAGAACTTGCTCATGCTTCTGGAGAACAGGCGGAGGGTGCTAACAATGTTGGCAATAAAGTTGGTTTGGGGTCTAAAGGCAGTGGTGCAGGGGGGCACCAAGTTTCTGCTGCTAATAGTGGCAGTTTAGTTTACATGGATGAGTTTGACGTGTCTGTGGCAAAACTAAACATTGTATGTTTTCTTGATGTCTTAGTAGCTTGCTTATTGAATTGCTAGCATTATTGCTGTCTGTTCAATAAAAGGATTTTAACTTCTATCTTACTTGTTTTTGAATTGATCTGTTTGTTTCTATTTTGTATAGGCGGTTATCTGGTTTCATCTCCATGAATATGCCAAAGCGTTGTCAGTTTTAGAGCCTTTATATCAAAACATTGCACCAATTTACGAGGTACGAAAGATTTTGCATCAGACTTTTGTCGGGTTGTTGAAATTATGTCCTAACTGCTTTTCTATTTATTTAATATGCAGACAACTGCCCTTCAAATTTGTCTCTTGTTGCTTGATGTTGCACTAGCTTGCCATGATGCATCCAGATCCGCTGTAAGTAATTATGATTGTGTATTTAGTTTTGCAATCTCTTAAAATTGTGTTCCCTGCATGTTTCCAGCTCCATGGCCTTAGTGATGATTATGTTTAAGTAATAATGAGGTGTCAACAATATGCTTTGAACTTGAGAGGATTCAGGCCACAATACCCCTGAAACTGTTGTGAATTTGCATTGAGGAAATACAACTTGGCAATCGAAAGCCTTTTGAAGGCTGCTTGTGTCTTTCTCTTAGATCATCGGCAATTATACAATCAAAAGTAACAAGGGAAAAGCATTGTTATTCAATAGTTACTTTGAATTTTCTGTATTTTTCTAGTATCTTTCGTTATTAAAGCCTCTTTTATTTATATCATTTGTGAAAGTTTGGACAGATTGTTCTTGTTAACAACTTTATTTATTTAGTCAAAATGATTTCATCCCTTGTGCTGCTTATGCTGTACAGCATTAAGTTCAATTTTACTGTGCGGCTCTATTGTGCGGTGAATGGCTCCTTACTAGTACTTCTTTGATTATCAATGAGGGTGAATGGTTACTTAACCTATGTGACTAGTCATTATTGACTTTAATTGGTAATACGCATGCATGTTTTTTGTATGGTCACAAAGAGAATGTGGGGGCTATGTTTTGCATTCGCTATGAGACGAGAAATTGCTCTGTGGTGCTCAAGACTTTTTTAACCTGATCGTGTTCCCTCTGCATTAAGAAGTACATGAGGGGAATGTGAAACTGTGCCTTGTTAGTACAAGAAGTGAAAATTCTATTCTGTTGGCTTTAGAAAGCGCAATTGTGTAGTTGTGTTAGCCTTGTGGCATAAAGAGCATGTAAAAGCTGTTCAGAATAACATTTTCTGTTGGGAGGATGAGCTTGATGTCATAATTTTATCTTTCGGATGTTTCAAGAATGAGTTTGTTGAAGTTTCCATATTATTGGTTGTGTTACTTGTCCAGTCCTGAATTCACTTAATTAGAGCTTCTAAAATTCTGGTCCTTGATGAGTTGGTTTTGTGTTTGCCAGTGGATCCTAGATGAGAAAATTAGAGGGGATGTTAGTAGTTTTTGGCTCTTTGCCTTCTGATATTCGGATACTGTTAATGTGATGTCAGACAGCTGCTAATATCTTTGGAAAAAGTTTTTTGTCCATGTCCATCCTCCTTTAACACATTAAAGATGGCCCTTGAAGATGGAAGTTATAATTTGCTATAAGTTGTGTACAAACTGAATTTTGTGTAGTGATATAGAATTTTCTTCCATTACATTTCATTGCTTGGTGACTTGTGTGAACTTCCTTTTAGAAGAAGAGGTTGCTGAGACAATCAGCATCAAAGATGGATGGTGTTTTAATCAAAATGAAAACTGTTTTTGTGATTAGAAGACGTTAACTTTTGTTTAGTCACTATAGGACCAAGTTTTGGTTGTATTCCTGGCATAGTTGTCATAAGAAAGAAGTGAATGTTATTCTGTGGCATAATTCACTCAGTTCTTTTTTATGTTGCTTTTTCTTGGTAGTAATTTTTGTGAACCTGTCCAGATTTGTACTTTTACTACTGATTGTTGAATTTGAGGTCTTTATTTGTGTATCAAGTGAACATATTCTGTGTTCAAGTTATTAATGGCTTAAAGCTCTAGTTCGTCATTCTGTGCTGCAAGTTCCCATCAAACTTGCTTAACCATGCCATTACTAAACTTGCATGCTATTGGTGAACATCAGAAGACACTTTTTTGGATCCCAGCGCTATTGACATTAGTGGTTTTTGCTTATGGTGATTTGCAAACCCTTTACCTAATAATTTTCTTGTGCAGTTGGCTTTGTTCTTTCAATTTGGTCAATAGGAGTGTAAAAAATATTATCTTCCTAGAAGTTGTGCTTGGTGCCTGCCATGCGCCATTGAATCTTTTGCTTTCGATAATAACTGTTTTGCCCTCTTCTTATCCCTCCTGCTGCTCGGTGCAAGTGTCATTTTGTGAAATTAATGCCTTCAATGGGTGTAATTACTTAGGTTAGGTAGAGCACAGCTTTTTTCCTTTTTTTTTTCTTTTCCAATTTCATACCATTGTGCTAGATGTGCATGACATCCACACTGATTCTAATTACTTTATTACATAAAAGTGTTGGTTTTCAATCTTCTGTTCTTTGCTTAGGACATGCATGAGGTCATTTATAGTCTTATGGAAGTTATTGCTGCCATTTGTTTCTGTAGGAAATATTGCCTGTTGTCTTGATTTGCTCTTGCAGTTGTGAACCTTTTCAGCATGCAATTAATCAAGTTGATTTACTTTTATCTTATTTACTTACATCATGGGTTGACATCTCCATTCTTTTTCACAGTTTGTGCATCTACTATATTGAGTTGATATTAAATCTTCTCCATTGTGATTCTTGATGTTCAGGATGTGTTAATATATCTGGAAAAAGCTTTCGGTGTTGGTTGTGCGAATCAAGGTGACAGTAGTAGTGTTGGACAACAATCTGCTAATCTACTTGCAAAATATTCCTCTGTGCCTAGCAGTTCATCAACTGCAGATGCTTCTAATGCAGATTTGGCTGCTAGTGTTAATGCCTCGGAAAATCCTTTGTCAAGAACTTTATCAGAGGAAACACTTGAGGATGATACTGTGTTAGCATTATCAACCCTGGAGATCAGTGGTCAGAATTTAACAAGGCCAGTTGGTCTTTCATCTTCAAACGAACCTTCAAGGACCCCTGTTAGGTTTATCTCTACCGGTGATCTTAAACTCAAGTTGCAACTTTACAAGGTTCGATTTCTTCTTCTCACTAGGAACCTAAAGCAGGCAAAGCGTGAAGTCAAGCATGCAATGAACATTGCACGTGGTAGAGATTCATCCATGGCTCTCTTCTTGAAGTCCCAGCTTGAGTATGCTCGCGGAAATCACCGTAAAGCGATTAAGTTGTTGTTGGCTTCCAGTAACCGGACAGAAATGGGGATTTCAAGCATGTTTAACAACAATCTTGGCTGCATTTACTATCAGCTTGGAAAACATCATACTTCATCAGTATTCTTTTCCAAGGCACTAAATAATTCCACATCGCTTCGGAAAGACAAACCTTTGAAACTGTTTACTTTCTCCCAGGATAAATCTCTCCTCATAACGTATAATTCTGGTCTGCAGTATCTGGCTTGTGGGAAACCACTACTGGCTGCTCGCTGTTTCCAGAAGGCGAGTTTAATGTTCTACAAACAGCCTCTATTGTGGCTCCGACTTGCGGAGTGCTGTTTAATGGCTTTGGAAAAGGGACTAATAGAAGCAGGTCGGTCTCCATCTTACAGATCGGAGATTAGAGTTCATGTTATTGGCAAAGGAAAATGGAGGCATCTTGTATTGGATGATGGGAGTTCAAAAAATGGTCATGTGGATTCTGTGGAGAAAAATGACTTGTTTCTGGGCACAGATGGGCAGCCAAAGCTCTCTGTATCCCTTGCACGGCAGTGTCTCATTAATGCACTGCACTTGTTGAACTTTCCTGACTTAACTTATCCAAAGTTGGGTTTGCCCTCTAACTCATCTGTGGAGGAAAATGAATCAAGTGAAGCGGCATCTTCCAAGAACTCAAACCACAAAATCTTGGCCAGTCTTGATTCCAAGATTTTGGTAGGCTTAGGTCAGGGTACTTCAAATGGGGATGCAAAAGAGCAAAAGGGAGGAACTAGTCTGGAGATCATACAGAGCTCTATCTCTTACTATGAAGATGTCTGTAGAAGAGAAAATCAGATGATGAAGCAAGCTCTTCTTGCCAACTTGGCATACGTAGAATTGGAACTCGAAAATCCCGTGAAGGCCCTATCCGCTGCAAGGTCTCTGTTGGAACTTCCGGATTGTTCAAGAATGTACATCTTTCTGGGTCATGTGTATGCAGCAGAGGCTCTGTGCATGCTGGACAGGCCCAAAGAAGCTGCTGAGCATTTCTCACCATATATGTCTGGAGGAAATGATGTTGACTTACCATTCAGTCTAGAGGACTGTGAGCAATGGCGAGTGGAGAAAACTATTGATTCTGAAGAATTGAATGGGGGATCAGTAGCTGCTAAGAATTCTTCCCCAGAGGACTCACTAGATATCATGTTTCCGAAGCCTGAAGAGGCACGTGGAACCCTTTATGCAAACCTTGCTACAATGTTTGCAACGCAAGGTGAATTTGATCGGGCTCATCATTTTGTGACACAAGCATTATCCATGTTACCCAAAAGCACAGAAGCCACCGTTACTGCAATATATGTGGATCTGATGCTTGGCAAGTCACAAGAAGCTCTTGCCAAGTTAAAAAAACGTAGTCATGTGAGGTTTCTCCCAGGCGGTTTGCAATCAAGTAAGTCTTGCTGATGGTTGATTGGTTGGTTGTAGTACCGGTGGCATTTTAATTCTTTGTGTCTGGCCCTACGTTTGGTGCTAGTTAGCAGGTAGATCAGCAATCCTTATAGAGGATTTGTAACATATATATAGCTCAATTCAGAGAATAAATTTTTCTGTTTATTTTTCTTTTGTTTTCTCATTCTAGGGTTCATTGATCTCTCTGGTGAGGCTAAAGTGTTTTGGTCATAGCGGATGCCCACCCACCGTGTTTACATTTGAGATGTAGTTCTGATTCAGATTGTTTTTTTCTTTCTCTTTTTTGGTGTTTTAGTGGTTAATCCCTTTGGCATTAAAAAGAATAGAAATCTCATGTGCCCTTCCTTGTTTAGATTAAAACAACAAAAGGAATGATTCTTTTTGGTTCTTTGAGCGATGATGATATGATGATCAGACGCTTTGATTTACCATTTCTTCCGTTAAGACGTCTAATTTTTTCTAGGATATCGGCACTGCTGTACTGTGTTTTGTTTTGTGAATTTTTAAGGACATTTAACTAAGAATTTCTTGAGGGAAAAATTGCACAAAATTTGATTAAACGTCATAATACGTTTGTTCTATGAGTATCCCTAATCCAGCAGTAATATGCTCATCAGCCTGCGCTTCCGGACTAAGAAGCAAATCTTGATTACAATGGCCTATTGGTAGGGATAATGGTAATAAGACCCATGTTGAAAATTAAAAAGAAAAATGTTTAATTATATATGTAATAGGATATAGTGAGATATATGGAAGATCAACACTAGTAAAAATATTCACAAATTAAAAAACTTTAACTTCGACTTTAAAACTAGTTTTAACTCACTGCATACTTAACCCTTATTATTACTAACTAAAATTATCCGGTAATATGTAAACGAAAGATTTGGTAACTTAGACCTATTATTGTGATTTTTTTTCGTTTTAGTTTGGTTGTCATTTTTTATTATAAAAATTAAAAAAAAAGTATGATTATATTCATAATTATTTTTATATAATTAAAATTAAAATCTCAAATAAATAAGATTAGTCGTAAAAATTATAATAAATATAAGAAGAAAATAAATTGTTAATTAATAAATTATTATAGAGAATGAAGCATATAAAAAAAATTATTTGTTTTGTAAAAAGAATAATGAAAAATTCATAATAAATGTGTTTACAATGAAATTATGTTGAATTTATAAACAAAAATAAACATTAGGCTAATAAATATAAATTAATTCTTAAATAAACTTATAGTAATAAGATGTTGAATGTACAAACTAAAATGAATATTATAATAATCATAATAATTATGAATTAATCTTTACTTTTAAATAATTAAAATAATGTAATAATTTATTAAAAATAATTAATTATATTAAACTATTTAAATCAAAATTTTGATAGAATATATAGATAAGGATAAAGTGGAAAAGTTCTAATATTTAGAATGATTGGAATCATGATTGCTCATAGGAAAGTAATAATAATTCTCCCATTTTCACGTAACCCAACAAAAAAATCTTCATTATTCCTTCATTCGTTCCAACCAAATACATCCTAATCAAGGCATTCATTTAATATTATGATCATTTTATCAATTTTTGATAACACTAATTTTTAATAGAATACATTTTTTTTCATTAATATTAAACATAAATAATTTTAATTTCAAAAATTACGAGGACATTTTGACATTGTGGAAACATTAAATGAAAGTTCAGAAAGAGAGAGGGAGAAATATCCTTCCAAAAATTTAATACGTCAAACTTAAGTCAACACATATCTTAACTCCTGACTTCAATATAGGCCTAATTATTGCATTACCCTATATTTTGGCATATTTTCATCATTGTTTTTGCTTGACAAATATTCTCTTTGTACATATATAGCACCTAGCCTTAGCCTTAGGATTTTTTTTTAGGTTATTATACTATTTTCCATTGAATTAATTGCCTAGGGTTCCAATTTTCAACTCCTACCCTATTATCACCACTTTAAATTTTTGACTCATAGGGCATGCATCCACTACATTACAAGACTAGAGAAGAAAATTTCTTTCAAAAACAAGAAGGTTTATGAGTCTTTAATTTTATTTTTGTTTGAGATTAATTATATTTCACATCAAATAATTCTACTCGACAATAATTTTCTTTCAAGACACGACTGAAATCTTTAATAAATCAGTTGCAAAAATGGTCATTAATCTCTTATATAAGTTTTCTTTTTTTATTTTTATTAGGATGATTGTGATGCTCGCATGAGTTTATTATCATACTAAGACAGTGTTTATTTTTTTTATCTGAAATCTTAACATGACTAAAAGTTGAATTTGATTAATCGATTTGATTTTTTTTTACTTTAAATGTTTGAATATAAATATTAAATTATTTGATTTTTTAAAAAAATAAAAAATCTAAAACTAATATATTGATATATATTTTCTAAAAAATTTAAACTAATATATTAAGTTGTTAACATATATAAATATTAAATGATAAATAAATGATATTATTAATAAATAAAATATTTAAATTATTCAGATATTTATTTATTCAAATTTGAGTCAAAATTTTTAACTTAATTATATACAAATACTTTTAACAAATATTTAGATATAAATTAAAAAATAAACAGTTTTTAAACATTTGAATGATTATATTCAGACTTCAACAAAACTCTGATTTACTTGTAGAGTATATGGTGTAGTAGAAAAATTTCCTAGACCATATCCATTTGATATGCTGATTTGATTTTATAGTAGGACCCAAATTATACATGTTAAACGTTTGTTCTTGTTTTGTTAACAAAATGAAACACTAATAGACTATTTTCAATTGTTTGTTTTCAAAAACTATTTTCTTTGCTCCCGAAATAAAAATGACAGATTCATGTCATGATGTTTACAGTATGAAAAACAAAAGGAATAGTATTTTACTTTCCACGAGACATCAAATGTAATCGCAATTAAAGTGAAGAAGAAGTGGTTCATTTGTTTCGTGCAATTATTTTATTATATGCAATGAAGTGAGGAGAAAGATTTCAATTAAGGGCAGAAATTAATTAAAGGTTTCTTAATTTGGCTCAAACTTTTTCTTTGTTGAATGCCTTTCTTTTTATACGTTAACTTCACTGTAATTAAATTCATCGCATATATATATAATGACATCTCCCTCAAAACGACAAGAGTACTTACTAAAATCATGAAACAGTTCTATTCCATACTTGTTTTGCTATATTCATTCTATAATTTCTACAACAGAACAAGAATACACCGAAGGAATCTCTTCATCATCGATTGTCCAACCCATCAACAGACAGGCACCACATGTTATAAGAAACATACAAGACAAATAATGTTCATGTGCCCTAGTTTATGGTGGTCCCTTAACTTTAACAATTATTTTCACACACTCTAGATGGGTTTTTGCCTCCCACCAAAAAAAATCTTAATGTAATACAAATATTACACGTATGATTCACCGACATTATAGTCAAGCATCTATTGAAATCGAGATAGGTATAATTTTAATGCCGTCTATGGAAGTTTATACTCAATCTGTCCCAATTCTAAAGAAATATCTCAAACCCCTTGACAATTGTAAAAAGATGTAAACACTTACTACTATCAATTATTATGGAGAATTTTAGGGTCATAATCAACATATTTATCACATTTGAACCAACTAAGATTAAGTTCTAATATAAAAAGCTTTTATATGAATAAAATATATGCTTCTACTTGATAGTTAATAAATAAAAATAAATAAAATTTTGATCCTAAACAGTTACAAATATATATACATATGAAATTAAAGTTTTGTAAGAGGTTCAATAATTTCAAATCACATGTAAAAGATCTTTGTACAACATATTAGGGAATTCATGGTATTTGTAGGTAATTAAGTTTTTTTTTTACTTGGGTTGAGTTAATTAACTAATGATCTTGAGATTTGATTTCAAATGGGTTTAAAATTAAAGATATATACTTTGTCCTTGCTATATTCACTAATCAATTATAAAAAAAAGAATGGCCCCATAATATATTGTGTAGTCATGTCTTGCTCGATGTATTGGTGAAAAATTTATGCCTTCAATTTTGAGTTCATTGAATCTAAGGTAATTATTGAGAATGATCGAAATCTAGAATTGATTAATATACATGAAATAATTAAGCTTAACTAGTTAAATTATTATTGTTTCTAAAATTTTCAAATATTAATTAGTAGTTTAATATAAGATATATTGATGACCATATAACAATTAGCATTTATTAATAAATATTAAATAATTTTTCACATATCCCAATTTCATCTTGAGTATTATTAATTTCCTTCTCTCTCCAATTATTTGTAAATTAAAGTACAATCATTGAGGTGTTAATTTCCACTCTTCACCCTTAGATTTCTGAAGGGAAATGTTTTATTCGTGTATGGAAATTGAAAGATTCCTAAAAGTAAAAAGACTCTTTCTTAGTCGTCCCTTTCATTCACAGCCAATATATATAAATAACCTGCATGCGTTGAATTAATTAATACCATTATACTTCTATTTAATATTAATAATTTTAGTTTAATTGTTATATATAACATCAAATTCCATTTTTAATTTCTTCGATGAGACATGCATTAATCAATCAGCTTTCACGTGTATATTATATATATTAATAAATTAAAATGATGAAAATTAAAAATTAAATTGACATGAAACAAAAATATCATGTGTCTTGGCAAGAAAATTAAGAGAAAATCAATCTTGATAATTGCTTCCTTGTTAAGGACATCAAAACACACATGCAATAATCATATAAAACAAATGGTGTACAAACATCACAATCCCGACAAAGAGAGAGAGAGAGAGAGAGAGAGAGAGAGAGAGAGAGAGAGATGAGTGTCTCGACATCCTCTCATGTCGATTTCATCCTTGAATATCCATGAATCTAGCTACCTGCAACCACTCAACATGATATATACATATATATATATCTAATCAGCCAACAGTTAATTTACTAGCAATACATGATGTACGTATGCATGTGTATACGTATCTGTGTATGTGTGTGTTGTTTATTCAATAATCTATTGAGGCACAGAGAAAACAAAAATTGAAAAGCTTATGTTTTGTGAGACTAATCTTGAAGAAAGAAATTACTTTCAAATTCCAAGCTAGAACATATTTTCTCGGCTACTGGAAAAAAAATTCTTTCATAATTCAGATTGCCTATAGTGTACTAGGTTAGAAATCCAAGAACAGCAGGTGATTATATACTAAACTTGGACGTTGAAAGTAAATGAGCTGATGTAATCATCAAATTCCTCTTAAAAATTGAAAGAGCGTTGGCTATTAAGAGTAATATATATATATAGGATGAAGTATATATGTATATATACTTAACTCGGATCTAAAGAGAGCAGGTGTAACCAGAAGGAGGTGTCTTTCCACAAGTCACAAGGAGCTGAAGAGCAATGGGAACGTAAACATTAAGGTTAAGAAGCTTCAGCTTGAGGGTGGTGCACAAGCAGACAGCAGCTTCGAGCTCGGCGAGTCCTTGAAGAATAGGGCAGCACTGGTTAACAACTGGGTCACCGAGACCAATGTGAACCAGCCCACCAAGAAGATCCACACAAGCACCCAATTTCAGAGTGTCAATGGGGCATGTCGGCTGTGATGGCTTTCCAGGTGGGCAAGGCTTTCCGCTTGGTGGGTTAGTCACGGGAGGCACTGTAACCGGGGGAACAGTCACTGGAGGAACAGTGACCGGAGGAAGAGTGACAGGTGGTTTGATTGGTGGGAGAGTCACCGGAGGCAACTGAATAGGAGGTTTAACAATGGGAGGAAGAGTGATGGGTCCTTTAGGGTGTTTGCCCTTAGGTTTGTGTTTTGGTGCAGGCTTGCCGCAAGCTCCACAACCAAGAATGGGAGTGGCTGAGGAGATGAAAATCATACAAACGAAGAGCAGAGCTGAAATTTTGGAGGAGTCCATTTCGCTTTGCTTTCTCTTTTCTCTCTTCTTTGTATTGTAACAAACTAAGAGAGTGACAAGTGATGAAGATTTAGAGAAGAAAGCAGAGGCATTATATAGGAATGAATAGTAAGGTATAACATAAAAAAGAAAAAAATATATGAATAATTAATTATTAAATTAATTATTGGAATAAATAAATTAAAAACCCTAGATATAGCTAGAAGCAGATCACGTGAAGATGGGCTAGACTCATAAAGAGAGCTGTCAAATTTTGCTAGTTGGCATACTACCATACAAATGCATAATTCCATATGTTCCTGCTATTGCTATTGCCATTTTCTTATCTTCTAATTCATTAAAGTTATTTTGGCTGCTATTATATTTTGGGTTTCTAAGTTAATGGTAGCTAGCTACTGATTTAACTTGCATACCAATGCATTAAATTAAATTAATTAACACCCTAGAAGGGTAACATAATAGAATTTCATCATAGGGAAAGGGAACCTTCAGGGTTTCTACTAAGTGAATATATACAATTTGTTTTTAGTTCTATATGTAAATAACAGAATCAATTAATTAACCATTCTTTAATTAAGATTTTAATTTCTTCTCTCTATATATATAATATGTAAATTAAAGCATCGGTCCAACATTATTGAAAGGATTAACATTCACGAGAAGCATGTAAAAGGGACCCCATATATGTTTTGATCATGATCAGATTAATAATTGACTTTATAATAAATAAAAATAATAATCGATGATATATCATTCTATTCTCTTCTCTCCAATAATTGCTATTTACCCACCTTCATATTAATTCTCCTTTTACATATCTATTCCGTTTCTTTTTTGAAATCGATTTTTTTTTTTTTGTTTAATTCAATCAATTCAGCTTTGGCAGTTTATATGTTACTTCTTGTCTAATCAGTAAATTAATGAAATTTTTTTGATACGAAGACATAAATGAAGGGTTCATACAAGTACAAACATTAATTAATAATCTTACACTTTTTGGTGAGCTTGTAATTGTTTGAATTGAAGTTGACTGAAATAATCTAAAATAATTTTTTTTTAGGGTTTAAAACCTCACAAAAGAAGGCCCGATTTATTGAAAGAAATAATCTAAGATAATAATATACTGTTTTCCATGATTTCTTTTGTCAAATTTTCTTCAAAGCCTGTTAATTAATTAATCTTTTCGCAATTAGCATCTCTAATTATTTACACTTGCCTAATCTTCTAATATATACATGTATTATCAAAATTTATTTATTTATTTTATCTCATATTATTATTATTATTATTATTATTATTATTATTATTAATGTTTTCACAAATCTTAAATTCATTCTACTCCATACACAAGTTTAAATTAAAGATTTTTTTTTTCCAAAATTAGTGTGAGAGAAAATTGATCCGTTAACCTCCTATTTTCATTTTAAAATGTTGGATCAATTAAACTATTTTCTTTAAAAAGAAAAAACTCTTATTACTTGGATAAAGTTTATAGTAAAAGAAAGTTTTTATCTTAAACGTTTATATTAAATAATGGGTTGCATGGTGCATGATAAAAGTTAGTCTTATCATATTATATGGGATAAAAAAAGAATAAAATTTAGCATGTATTATTAAATAATAATCCCTCAAACTATGACACGATGTGTTGAGATCAATTCCTTGAAAAAGTATTTTTAAATTTTTTTAAGAAAAAGCATTAAAATGCTTTTAATGAAGAAAAACAAGCAATCAAATGGTATTACAAGTGCTTTTTGGAAAAGCATTTTTTGTAAAAACTCCTTTTACTAAAAAAGTATTTTCTTGAAACAACTTTCAGGCACACAGAGTCGACCATGAACCCTACTTGCATCTTTCTTTGTACATAATCTTCTCATCCATTCTTTTACATAAAAAAATACCACCAATGAGCATAGCAGATAGTGGAATTCCATGGGCTAATTTTCATGAATCACAGCCTAAAATTCAGGGAAAATAAACAAGAAAAAAGATCTAAATGACCAAAGCATTTCTAAGAGGGTCCTTATCTTAAAACAATAGGGGCCACATGAAATGAGACTAATCAATTTGATGGATTACAATGTACTCTTTTCTCACATGTCTATAGTTTGGATTTATACAGTTATACATTATATTTTATAATGGATATCTTATATACATAGATAAGGTTATCTACACATATATTATTTTCATGCCCATGTGACCTTGAGATCCATGGAAATTTAGGGTATTTTTCAATTTATGTAATTTTTTAAATTAGGCCTACCAACTTGATGTTTATAAAATCACAAATTTTTTTCTAATTTGTTCTTTTGTATGAATCAATTTATTTAATAATTAATAAAAAATAACTAAAAACAAATATAAATACAAACATATATCTACATTTTTAATGGTTGAAACTAAATCTGACATATATAATTAATATATTATAATAAGTGATATACAAATATATATAAATAAATTTATACAACTGTTGATTCGTCCACTAGGTATATATGTACACATATATAAGTTTCCATTGTTTGATAGCAGAATTCCAAAAACTATATAGCTGGATGCTTTAGGGGTTTCAGACATGGTAATAGAATCAAGAAAGATGTAAGCCCATAAACAACAGAGATTTTTTATTTTTGTAATTTACCAAACAAATTAATAATGAATACCCATGCATAAGAGAAGAGAATTATGTATATATATATAAAGAAAACAAGTAATACAGCAAAGCAGGCATGTGAAAGGATTGGTGCATGGTTAGAGAGAAAGAGGATCACCAATGGATGTGATGGTATGTATGTATGTATGTATGCATACATACATACATGCATATTCTCTATTCATTAATCTCATTCATGATCCATGGATATGATAGTGGTGTTGTTGCTTGATTGATTTTGTCCATGAAGTGGGATATCATGTTATTGTGTTTATCTTTTGAATGGAGGATGAGGCTGGATTTTTTTGTATTCTTGTACATCCGTGATTCTGCTTTCCTCATCATGATGTGATTGGTCGGTTCTTCTCTTCACCAGCTTTCATTCTCTCTCCCCTCTGTAAACAAATTACATATTCTGCTGTTCAGTAGCCCAGTATGATCACGATCTATCCCATCCAACAACTTGACCTAATATTTGCACTCTTCCCTTTTTCAGAAAATCTTTCACTTCATTTTTTTTTCTAAAGATTTTAAACAAAAGTTAGAAGTTTACAAAACATCAAATTTATATTCTTTATTATACTCGAATTCAAAATATTTTGAATACATTAAATATAATTTAAAATATCCGTTTAATTGAACAATTTATGCTCTGACATAAAATGTATATAAAATTAAAGTAATACAACTTTTATTTTATAATATTATTAAATATGAACTAAATGATTAGTTGATTAATATAAGTCCTTTTATCAGATCAGTGCTAAAGGTTAAACAAAAAAGAGACCTATTTGTTATACATAATTAAAAAATATTTTTTATTTATTATTTTGATAAAATATAAGGATCTATTTGTTATTATTACAACGCCAGCGTCAGATAAATGCGTGAACGAGACCGCGGAAAGAGTTAAATTCCAGGGTATTAATATTCCACCTCTGGTTTGGAATTTCCCGAATGCGAGTAAAGGACAGAGAGAGTATTAATTGGTTTTTGTCGTGTGTAGTGTCGCCATACGGTAACAATATACAGCTGTGGATCATCTGATGGCTGAGATTTGCTAAATAAAATTTATGGCGGAGGAGGAAGCTCAGCTCTGTACTTGCACCAGATCCCATGTGGGCTACGACTAAGTGGTCGTCGATTCTTCAACATCCTCTTAGATAAACCTCATATCCACCATCACCACCTTCCACTTTTATTTCCCTAAATGAATAGTTAGTACAGTAGGATCGAAATAGCATATAAATAATGCACATAGGGCCACCTATACATACATACGTATATATATATATATATATATATATATATATATATATATATAGAGAGAGAGAGAGAGAGAGAGAGAGAGAGAGAGAGAGAATTTAAAACCCTAACGATTAGGCATATTTTGACATTATTTATACATCCTTAGTTGAATGGATAAATTTGTTATAGTTGAAATTAAATTTAATACATATAATTAATGTGTATATATATAATTTATTTATTAGATTCAATTTTAATCGTCAAAATTTATTTTTAGCTGTAAAATATATAGATTTAATCATCTATAAATAATATAAGAATATGTGTAATTTTAGATATTATTGATTATATGTTCTTTTATATAAAATTCTAACCAAATTTTTTTATAGAATTTGCTATTTAGCTAATCAAAATGACCAATGTAGTCTAATGTATTATCAAAATCAACATCCAATTGAACCGGGTGGTCAAGTTTTAAAAAATTTAGATATATATAAAATGTCCAGTTGTAATTGCTATTGGAACAAGTAAAAAGATTTTGAGTAGTCAAAAATTATTTTATATATTTGATAAAAAAATTTCATATTCACTTTAGACAAGTCTCTTATTTTAAAAAGAAAATTTATTTATAAATATAATATCAAATATATCTATTTAAAATTATAAAAATATAAAATAATTATTACATTTTAATTTTAATTAAGAAATAAAATTGTTAAAACTAAAATATTTATTTCTTTTTCTTTTTATTACTTATTACCTTTTTATTTTTAAAAAAATATAATTAAACATTTTATATTTCTTACTATAAATTATTTTAAACTAATGTGTGTATATACGTATATATAAACAAAAAGACATATCTAAAATTAAGTTTCATTCATCATTGTTTACTATACATAATGATATAATACTGTTATGTTAATTTATATAAATGAGTTTATATTATTGTTTATATACATAACAATTATTTTACATCTCTCTTAATAGAAGAACAAGGTATAGAATTAGGGGTAGACAAATTCAGGTTCGGTTTTACTTTTTTAGAAATCAACTCGAATTGAAATAAAGTTCGATTTTTTGGATCCGCATTAAATTTAGTCGAATTATAGAATCAAATTAGTTTAATTTGGTTTAGTTCGATTCGGTTCGATTCAATTGCAGTCTTATCGCTTGATTTTTTTAAGAAATATTTTTATATGCATTTATATAGTTTATAAAAATTATAAATAAAAGAAAAATTTATATAATTTATATAAATTCTTATAAATTTATTTAAATTTTCTTTTTATTTGTAATTTAATAAAATTTAAGAATTTATATTAAAATATTATTTTCTTTTAAATTTGATTATAGTCGAAATTCACTAGGCCTAAAACTAAATAAAACTGAACTTATGAGAATCGTTTCGACCTCAACTATATCAAATAGTTTAGTTCGAGTTAGATTATTTTGCCCTAGCCTATATAAAATATTGGATATTTTACTTCTTATCGTATATAATTTTTTTAACTTCTTTGAAAATGTAGGAGATATACTTAGAGATAACAATGGATACTGTTTTTGCGCATATCCATATATATTCTATCATGATGGATATGATATACATATTATAAAATAGGATATGAATAAGCTATGACAATGGGGTGTAATATCCGTATGGGATATGAATAAGATACGGATATTCTGAAAAATTCTACGGATATTCGCATAGGATATCTATTTTATCGTTTTTCTTTAATTAAGTTATTAAAATAAAAATTGTAATATTCATAAAAACAGGAAGATAAATATAATAATTAATATAAAGTACTAATTTAATTAATTTATTATTATATTGTTATGATACATGTAATATCTTATGTAATGAACTATATTAATATATAGTCTAATATCGATAAAAATTCTAATTAATTTAATTAGTTTATTAATATATTTAATTAATTTATAATATATTATCATGTCTTTTTGGGATATATAATCGTATAAGTATATATAACTTTTTTTTTAATTTTCTCTAATCTTCTATTTAAAGATTATATATTAAAAAAAATATTTACAATATGTTAATTGTAAAATAAGTTATTTGTATATTTTTTATTTAAAATAATCTGTAAATTTGTAACCTAATTAGATGAATATTTTTTGTGAAAATTTAAATTTAGGTGAAAAAAATGAATGACTTACTTCAAGTAATTGATCAATTAAATTGTAATATGTAGGTAAAAAATGTAGATATTTCAATTCTGTCACATCATTTAGATTTAATTCAAATCTCCAATTTTTACTTCATTTTTTTTATTTTTCATCCGTTAATCAGGGTTATGTGGAATCTCTAAATTATACATAAATGAATCGGTTCTAAAGTTTTTATTTTTCGAGCAGTTAAAAAGAAGAAAGGAGATGTTTTTTTGTTATTTTCCAATATTATTGTTTGAGTGTAGTTTCATAGAAAAAAAATGTACACTTAAAATAAAATTGATGCGCTGTTTCAAGTTATCAGCGCGTTACTACTTTTAGATAAATTATCTTAGCATATTTTTTTGTTATTTCAGTTAATTTAATTATAATTAGAAAGATAATTATTATTGTTATCACATTTTTATTATAGAATAAAATAATTATAGGCATGGATTAGAAAATAAAATAATTTTTATTTTAACTTAATTTAATTTATTAATATAGTATATTAATTTATAAAATATTAAAAATTAAATTACAAATTAAATTGTTTTTAGAATAACTGTTTTTTATTAGGATATGAATATATCTTGCAGATTTCATTAAGATATATATATTGTCAAATATTCATTTAAGAGGATATGAATATTATATAAAATATTCGCGAATGATATGAATAAAATACGGATATGAAATTTTTTATAAGATATAGATATAAATATTAAGATATCTAACCGTATTCTATCCGTTGCTATTCCTAAATATACCATTACAACATTTCTTTTATTTTTTTTATTTTACTTGTTATGGGCTTGCTTGCTTAGCTCAAATTATAGGTAAACTAATTAGGCCTATGAATTAAGGCCCAAGAGCCTATGTGTAGTGCCCATTAGAACCATAATTAACATGTGTCAAAAATAAATTATTAATTAAGAATGATTGATGGGTCATATTTATCATTATAACTTTACTTCTTGTTCTTTTAAAATAGAATTGAAATTTGTAAATAATTTATATATTTTTCCTGCTCAATTGGAATGATAATAAAATGAACAAATCGAGAATTTTTAAATTTTGTATGGTCTAGAATATTAATTGTTTTAATTGAGTAAACATAGTTCTTAAATGTTTTTTAAACAACAAACCACGACAATGTTTATTTAATTTTAATAATTTAATCATGCTCATCTTTTCTTCAATAACATGCAATAGACGAAATTGTCAAAATTAGACAAACTTTCTTTTGATTTATTATTTTTCCAAAATACAAGGATGGAAATGCTCTTAATTATTTCAAGAATATCTCAAAGTCTGCTTATAGTTTAAGTATTTATATAATTTTTATTTCTCAAATAAATTTTGAATCCGAACGAGTCAATATTTTAACTTGGCTTGACCTAAAAATTATGATTAAAAAAGAATATCGGTTGATACTTCAAGGATATAAAAGTGACAAATTAACTTTATGTTAAAAATACTATATATTTTTGTAAATATGATTGTTTATTATTTTTATTAATTTCAAAATACAATTTACAAAATTATAACAAAAACAATCATGTGCACAATAACAAAAAATAAAAACTTTAATATTTTTGGGTCTCAAGGTATTTGAAGAAAATAACACTTTCTCCTCTAAAGTTAGTTTCATTGTTAATACAAAATTGTATTAGATGTGATTTAACTGTTTTTTTTTCTTTTAGTTTTAGGAAATACATTGTTAATATAAATTAAAATAGTAAATAAATTTAAAGTTATTATTGATATTTTACATTTTCACAATAATAGATATTTAATTAATTATAATATTTTAACATAGGAATAAAATATTCATGTATAAATTTTTATTCTAATTTTTTTTATACAAAATGACGTGGTTGTATTATATTATTGCGTGTAGAAATAATAAGTTCTAAAAAAAGATATCGCACCATACATACGTAAAAATATCGTAAAATTTGATACGTAAAAAAATTTAATAGGTTCTAAAAAATACTGAAATAAGAAAATAATATTCTCAATTTTTATTTATAAAAAATAAGAAAAAGATAAACCTAGTCATGCAACCTTTAGCCTAGTGGTGAAAGGAGCCAGACAATTGTTCTATCATTCTTACCTTATGTAGGGTACCTCATAATATTATAAAATTTTCTCATTGTATTAGAGTGCGAACAAATTTTTCTTCAATTTTAAGGATAAATATCGCACTGTTTATAAAAATATTGTAAAATCTAGGTGTAGAAAAAAAGTTAAACCTATTATATTAAATATATATCAGTAAATTATAATGTAATAATTAAAAAGAAAAGAAGACCTATCCTATTTTATATATATATCAATAAATTATAATGTTATATTAAAAAAATATATATCGCACCACATGTTTGTAAAATTTGGGGTATAGAGAAAAATTTAAATCTATTTTGTTGAATGTAATTATAATATAATATTAAAAAAAAAGAGATCGCACAATACATATATAAAAATATCGTATAATCCGATACATAACTAAAATGATAAATTTATTATTGATGTTCGTATTTGAGATTTTTAATAAATTGTAATATAATACTAAAAAAGAAAAAAAAAACCTATTTCTTAAAAGTAGACATTAAAAGGGACAGAATTAAATATCCCCGAAATATTTGACATCATGAATGGTGTCGGCTGCTAGGTAAAAAGACTTTTCAGTTAATTTAAGTCGTCCGCTTTGCACGCATGCTAGCTCATTTGCTTCTTTTATTTGTTCCATCAACTTGGATTCTTGTCCTAAAATTTCTATGATCAGAGTTTCTGACTCTCATTCTTCCTCTTCGTAGTCTTTGCCTTTCTCCTTCTTTAGATGTAACCGAGGGGAAGGCAAAGATTAATTACCAAACCCTAGCTAATATAAATCAATCAAACGAACAATCTCATCCTTTTTTATTTGACTATTCGATCATCGAAGAGAGGAATTAATTAACAATTAATGGGGATATTGTATGGGATGGTGGCGAGAGGGAATGTGGTATTGGCAGAGTTTAGTGTAACGCAAACAAATGCAAATGCAATAGCAAGACAGGTGATAGGGAAAATGCCTAAGGGAGATAGTGATGATTTTAATTCATCGTATTCTCATGATGATTACATCTTTCACGTCAAAAGAACTGATGGTTTTATCGTTTTATGCATGGCTGATGACTCTTTTGGACGTAAGCCTCTCTCTTAATTTTCTTTCTTATTTTGTATATGAATTAGAAATATAAATATTGAATTGAATTGAATATGTAATGCTTTATGTATTTTAACTGTATGCAGGGAGAATGCCCTTTGAATTTCTAGAAGATATCCATCAAAGATTTGCAAAAACTTATGGTCGTGCTATTCGTTCTGCAACTGCTTATGCTATGAATGTAGAATTTTCGCGTGTATTAAGCCAGCAAATGGAATATTACTCGAATGATCCAAATGCAGATAGGTTAAATCGTTTGAAAGGTGAAATGAGTCATGTAAGTCAATTAATCCTTTCAAACCCATACATACATATATATTTACAATTGGTATTGTTTAATTCATTTGTGTTCTTTATATGTCGTTGATCCTTTCAAACTCATCTTTTCTTTTCGCTTTCCTTCATATTATGGGTAGTTTTGTATTATGGTTTCCTAAACACTAATTTTTAACACTTCAATTCTATAATAAATATGATTTCAAAAGGAAAATTTCCAATAATCCCCTAAGTAATACTTCATTATTTTCGAGGTTTAAAAATTTATCGGTTAAATTTATCTGGTAATAGATAATGAGAAAATTTTATTTTTACCATAACACCCAGATTAATTTTATTATTTTATTATATATTATTTCTTTTAATTAATTATTTAATAATTTAAAAGTATTAAAAATTATCATTTTCTATTATGTCTGTCCCGCAGGCGGTTGATCGGTTACCATCGACGATTGCTAACTATCTAATAATAATGATATCATTATTATTACTGTTTGAACTAATTATTCGCCGTAAATATGAAGTTGTATATTTATCATTATTTTAGTTAACATATGAACTTAATTAACTAGTAAAATTTTCAACAAAGGAAGGTAATGGGGTGTTTCAAAAAAACGATAGGGAGTAATTGAGAATTTACCCGTTTCAAAACTATATAAAACACCTCATGTCATCACATACGTGCAGTCAATTCTCAATATTTTTCTTAATTGTTTATGTTGAACAAAGAACCACCTTATATGTATATTATTGATATGCAATAATTGATGAATCTTTAATTGGCTTTCTAATTATGGTGATAGGTGCGAAGTGTCATGTTAGAAAATATTGAGAAAATCTTGGAAAGAGGTGATCGTTTAACACTATTGGTTGATAAAACGACTGCGTTACAAGGAAATACAGTTCGTTTCAAAAGCCATGCTCGACGTTATAAAAATTCTGTGCAGTCGGGAAATTATAAGTTAATGTAAGTGAACTACTAATCAATTAGCTAGAAATTAATTTCACATTAATTATAAAAATTCTGCATTATTTCAGATATTATATATATATATATATATATGTTAATTATTTTTGTGCATGCCTTGCTGCAGGGTTGTTTTAGCAATTGCTATGATCTTCATCATCATTTATACTTCTCTCGCATTCTCTTGTCATGATCCCTTACTTCGTTACTGCTTCAAGTGAATTTTTCTTTTCTTTTTTTGAAAATATGTAATTTATTTTGTTTGAAATCGAAAATGTAATTTTGCATGTATATATATAGTAGAACTTTAGAGGCATTATATTTGGAAATTAAACACCCGGATTTTTCTTTTAAAATTAAGATCAATATATGTGATTTTATGTTTATTGTATGATGAAAAATATTTATTATTTAAAAAATTGCAGAGTTGAATATATTTTGACTTTTGATTGGAGATTATTTAATTTGGGGTGAATATGATTTTATTTTCAAAAGAAAGAAAGTTAAGTTATTAATTATTTTAATGTGGGAGAAAGATTAGAAAAACAAAAGGCCAAGGTCTTAATTGATATTAAGAGGCCAAATTTAATTTTGTTTCGTAAGGTTGGGAAGAAAGGAGAGAAACGAGGAAAAGAAGGGAAAGGAAGAGAAAGAAAGAAGAAAAGAAAAAAAACGGAGAAGAGAGAAAAAAGGGTACGATAGAGGGAAGAAGAAAAATGAAAGAGGAGGTAAGGAAAGAAAGGAATGAAGATAGGTGAAGAAGAAGAAGAGAAGAAATGGGTGGAGAGAGAGTTATATTTTTAAGAAGAGATCTATTATTTTAGAGAGTAAAATGATGGTTTTTAGCTTTAAAGTGATCGTATTTGTCAACCCAAGTTCCGATCCGGTGATGTTGCCAGAAAAATTAGCCGGAAACAGCAAGTTTGGAAGAACTTCGTTCAGTGAACCTATTTGAAAGATTTCTTAAATTCAGGCAAGTTTCTGCAATTATTTTGGCTTAATTTGTTAAGATTCTGAATAATTTGGGCTTTAAGTAATATCTATTAATATATAGTCAGTTTTAATATTTTGAATTATTGATGGGTCAAAATATAATTTATTATTTTTTTATAAATAAGTAATTTTTTAATATTTTTATGATGTGCAGTTTAAATTATGAATTAATATTAAGGATAATAAAGAAAAGGAACTGATTATAAAAGAATAAATTTGTTGCACATTTATCATGTAGGTATTTTCGTGTATATGGCTGATTTTTTGTTTAATAATTGAAAAGTCAAGTATTTTATTATAATTAAAATTTTTGGTGAAACTACCAAATTGATTAAGCCATAAATTAGCAAAGTACCAAATTTCATATATATATCTGTTTTAAAATATATTATGGTTTAATCGTGTGTTGATATAGCATCATAAATTAAATTGAGGATAAGTTGAATTGTAGTATGGATGAATTAAATTATATTATTGTTGAATTGTTTGTTGAAGATTTTAATCATGATATGACTGAAAGCTATGGAAGATATATTATGATTGAATTATGTGAGAATTAAATTATGAATGAATTGTGTATTAATGAGTTAAATTGTTTTGATTTGACATGAAATTTAATTTATATTGTAGTAATCAAGGGTTATGTGAAAGTGATTAAGATGTATTAAATATGATGATATGTTAAATTATGACGTGATGTTAAATTTATGTTGAGCTATTCTTGGATTACATGAATTGATTATTATTTGATTTATAGTTGATTTGTTTAAAGATACGTTGAATTGTGATGTGAAAAGTGATATTATGCGTGAGAATTCAATGTTTATATAGAAATGAATATTAAATAAGGAATTATGATTTGTGATTGTTTGAGTAATCCCACAAGTACCTATTTCCCAATAATAATAATAGATTCTTGGGACTCATGAAAATGTACGTACATGATATGATATGAGTTTTTCGGACAAGGATACGAGGTCGTCGAGTTGAGCATTGATATGATATTGGTTCTCTAGACAAGGATATAAGGCCGTCGAGTTAAGTATGTGTATGATATGATATTGGCTCCTCGAACGAGGATATAAGGCCGTCGGGTTGAGTATGGTATTTCCCCCACTTGAGCGATGATGTTTTCTATCAAATATGATTTCCTCCTGAGTACTAGTTGGGTGTAAAGATGATTGATTTGCTATGAATGTTCTTATTAAAGAAACTATACATGCATATCAAAATAAAAGATGGTAGATAATTAATATATGTTATCTATGAGAAAGATGCTTTATTTATGCATGCAAGTACGTCTAACGGATGTGATATTTATGCATGCAAATATAAATAACTGATGTTTTATTTATGCTTTCAAGTATGAATTAAAATGACATTTTCGTATGCATAAATGGATTATAATGATATTTAAGCATGCACGTATGAATTATGATGATGAGTATATATTACGATATTGTTGTTTAATTTATACATACAAGTTTGGATTGATTGATGTTTATGAAAAGTTGTGAATTATCACAGGATGATTTAATTAATAAGTTTTTTAATCAAGTTAAATAGTTATTTTTTTATGGATATTATTTTTATAATTATAATGAGAGAAAAATATGAAATACATGTAATATTTATGTAAATAGAAAATTTGATGGAATTGTTATGTTCGAAAATTTGATAAAAGTAGTGAATATGAACATGGATATAAAATAACTTGAAAATTAAAATATACAGTGATCATGGATGTGGATAGAGGTGGGCACAGTCCGGTTCGGTCCAGGTTTCGATAAAAAAGTACAATGAGAAGTACATAATACTAGGAGTATGGTAAAACCAAACCTCCAAAGTGATAGAAGAGTAATAAAAAGATGTCGACTACTTGCGCCTACGGTTACGAATGCGGAATGTCCTTCTAGTAGGCTGATTGGAGGTAGTTACAACAAAATCATCAGGATATCCGTAGTAATTGTATCTCATGTCATCATCGCTACGATCCTAATCCTTAACTCGGAGGCTCTTACCTACACAACTAGTGCTATGATGAATAATAGGACTTAAAAGAGGAACATGCGTGTCCTCGGTGTTAAGCCCATATCCTTGCTTATCCTCATCAACTGTCCCCTCGGTGATGTAATCCTCTGATCGGTATATAAGAACAATCGGCAAAAAATCGACGGTAACCACATTAGGGTTATCCAGGGTTAGTATGCGCTTACTCATCGGCGATGGCTCCTGTGTGCTCTCTATGGTTGGGATAACCTGTGGTATGTCCTCAGTGGTCTCTGGTAATACGACGGAGGTCTCTGTGGTGATGGTCTCCTGTGGTGTCACTACAATGGTTTCGACCTCTATATCGACCCTCTCAATGGTAGCTGGCTGCTCCAAATGAGTCAGCTTTATCACTGGCTGAATCGGCTTTATCACTGACAAATGATCCTATACTATGTCGTCCCTTTCTGATGTAACAGCATCCTGTGGTATCTCGGTAGTGGTCACAATTGGTCGGTTGGTCGCTTCTGTGGTAATGGCATCCTGTTCATTTGCAGCATCCTATGTGGTATCCTAAGTATCCTGCTACACTAGTAGATTCTTAGAAGGTGTGACCTCTCCATTACTATTCTTAGTCGTTGTGTGTGAAGCTGTCTGCTTTCTACGATCAGCTCTGATGATATATTGGTGTCTGGCACACCTCACCTATTGAGTCTCTTTATCCTGCGTAGTTGTGTTTCTTTTCTTCTCTTGAGCCTATGCGGTATCTGTCTGCTTGGGCTTAACAGCCCTCAACTTCGGCCTGGCGATATAACACTCATCTCGGCTATGAGCTAAATGTTTGTAGGCCCTACAGTAAGGTAAAACTTTCTAAAAAATAATATCCTACTAGAAACTGTTGTCACTCTTTCCAATCCAAAGTCTCGGTAGTAAATGCTGAGAGATATCATAATCCAGGAGGATATAGCATGATCTATTCGTAGGGGCTTACCGATTGCTGCTGCCACAGAAAATAGGGCATCTTTGCAATACATGATATGAATTGGAAGATAAGGTAAAGATATTCATACCGATACAATGAGGGACAGAACAACGGAAGGTGGTAGACCATTTAAATATGCGCATAACTATACCGTCTATGTGTCATATCTGCCGAAATCAAATCTTAGTGTAATCCTCCTCGAGTTGCAACTTGATCAGGACATAGCAGCTGTTTATGAGTAAAACCTGGTAACCCCCTCTTAATCCGAGTGAAGGGAAGAATTTTCGAATAATCGGTATTGAGGGCCAATTAGATGAAATTTTTTCGACTAATGAAAGCTTGAACGGGGTAGCCATGGTTTGGATTTTCTCTTCGATGAAGAGGATTGTTGGCTCACCTCGGTGGAACGAGGTAGGCTTGTGTGAAATAGTGGGTCGAAGACTTTCAACATCAAAAACTGCATCCACGAAGGATTTACAAAGTCGTAAAGTAATGGTGGCCCGTTAACTCGACGGAAGTGGTGGAAAGTCTGCATTAAGGTTTGGCGGAAATGGCGGTCTCTCATCATCGGAGTCCGAGACGGGCATCGGAGCATAAAAAGTCGATCAAATTCGAGAGTACATCAGAACTAAGGTTTCATTGTAGCATAACCATATTTTTTGAAATTTAGGGTTCACTATTCATATATGACCGCGGCGACGACCGTACTGTTCCAGTTGGTTTGGCCAGTGTAAAAGTAGCGGATCTGGGCTAAAACAAGTATCAAAATATAAGAAAACTTCTGACGAATTTGTTGGTATGGACAGCGTCTTGCCAGTCACCGAAAAAGTCGGCAAAAATTGATGTTGAAGTTTGCTAGCGTGACGGACCTGTGATAGAGTTTCAATTTCGATTGAGTCAACGTTTAGAGACTCAAATCAACTCTAAAATGAGCGTATGAGTAGTCAATATGTAGGGATTTTCATGAGGAACAATTCTGGGTTGGTGGCGATGAAGGTCGCGTCGAAAAATGGTGGGAAAATAAAGTTGAAGTTTCGGATTTTTAAGCGGCAGAATAAGGAGATGCAGTTCGGTTGAGGTTGTGTTTGTTAGTCAAATCAAACTCCGATAATGACGTATAATATGTCAATTATCGGATTGGAAAGAGTCTAGTTGCTGGAAATAGACTAGGATCTACGGTAGAATATTCGGATATTGTGGCGGCATTACTATTCCTTCGTAAATGATCATTATGTAACTCGCTTTTGGTGGCCTTAATGTCATCGAAATAGTTCGATTGAGGTATTAAATCAAAGGGAATTTAGCGAGAAACAAGATGATTAGGGAAGTGAGAAGCCACTCATCAAGAGGAGGGCTTCAGTCCTTGACCAGTTTGAACAGTGGTGGTCTAGGTCCTCTTTACATTATAGCCCTTGAGACTGAAGCCGACGTTGCACTATGAAAGGTAAGGGTGCTTGGGTTGTCACACCCTAGCACACCCAGTTAGTACATGAAATCACGTGCCGTGACACTTTCACACCGAAGATCTTGCACGCAGCCATCTTGGAATATTTCACCAGCTTGATTGGTAGACTATTAAGGTCTTACCTTGCATACTGCTTTACTTCAACACGCCCATCTCCCTCAGAGGTAGAGAGACTCCCATCAACGAGAATACGATTGCACTAGGTCGTGCGGGCACACCACTCCTTAGTGTTACAAGCAACAGCACTTGGCGTAGGTGAGGTTCCACTCGGTTGCCACTCCAACCACTATGCTCATCTCCCATCGTGGAGAACTCTATCGCGAGACACACCTCTCGTGCGAGCACGTCCATATCCAGACAACGTGGGGGAGGGTCACATAGCGGATAACCCATCTTACCTCGCCTAACATCTTCTTCCTCGCCAAATTTCTTTCGATTTGATACCTTAGTCGCACCATTTGGAAGTCGTTAGGACCATCAAAATCGAGTTATATAGTAGCGATTTACGAAGGAACAGTAGCACCGCCACGATTTTTGAACTTTCTATCATAGATCTCGGTCTATTCTTGGTAACTATGTACTTTTCAATCTAATCATTTTGTTCCTCACTCAATTCCCTACGATTTGACACATTATACGTTGTTATTGGAGTTGGGTTCGACCACCAAATACAACCTCAACCGAATCGTATCTCCTTATTCTGTTGCCTAGAAATCTGAAACTTCAACTTTACTTTTCGGCCATTTTTTCCAATGTGAGCATCATTAACACTAATGGAAAATTGTTTCTTATGAAAAGCCCTATATATTGACTACTCATACGTTCATTTTGGAGTTGATTTGGGTCTCTAAACATTGACTTAACCGAAATTGAAATTCTATTATAGCTCTGTCGCGCCAGCAAACTTCAACGTCAATTTCTGCCGGCTTTTCCGATGATTGACAAGACATCATCCATACCAACAGATTTGTTAAAAGTTTTTCTACATTTTGATACCCATTTTAGCCTAGATCCGCTGTTTCTACACTGTCCAGATCAATTGGAACAGTATGACCTCCGCCATCATCATATGTGAACAGTGAACTCTAAAATTTGAAAATTACGGTTATGCTATAGTAAAACCCTAATGTTGTTGATTGACTTTTATACTCTGATGCCCGTCCTGGGCTCCGATGGCGGGAGACCACCACCTCTATCAAACCTTAATGCAAATGTTTCACCATTTTCGTCGATGCAACGAGACCCCCCCACTACTTTGCGACCTTGCAAATCCTTCGTGGATGCAATTTTCTATGCTGGGTCCCCGATCCACTATTTCACACAAGCCGACCTCGCTCCACAGAGGCGAGTCAGTAGTCCTCTTCACTAAGTAGGAAATCCAGACCATGGCTACCCTGTTCAAGCTTTCATTAGTCAAAATATTTTTGTCTACTCAGCCCTCAATGCCGGTAATTCGAAAGTTCTTCTTTCGCTCGGATTGAGAGGGGGTTGCTAGGTTTCACTCTAAGACAATCGATATGTCCTGATTATGTTGTAATTCGAGGAGGATTACATTAGGATTTGGCTCCGGTAGATATGGCATGTAGACAGTATAGCCATGCGCATATTTAAATGGTCTACCACCTTCCGTTATTCTGAAGAGTCCCCTATTATTCCAGTATGGATATTTCTACCTTATCTTTCAATTCATATCATGTATTGTAAAGATGCCCTATTTTCTGTGGCAGCAGTCATCGATAAGCCTTTACGGGTAGATCATGTCACAGCCTCTCTTAATCGGCCCTCAGCCGCTAGAATGCTTGTGGAATACGATAACTCTCAGCCTTTACTACCGAGACTTTGGATTGGAGATAGTGATGATGGTTTCTGATAGGATATTATTTTCGAGAGAGTTTTACCTTATTGTGGGGCCTGCAGACATTTAGCTCATAACCAAGATGAATGTTATATTGTCAGGTCGGAGTTGATGGTTGCTAAGTTCAAGCAGAGCAATCGAACTGGACCGAATAAATAAAATTGATTAGTTCGGTTTGAATTTTACTATTTATTTATTTTTAATTTTATTTTTTTCTTTATTTTTTTAAAAAACGACGTCGTTTTACTATTTGTTACTGTTTTGGTTCAGTTCTGGATTTTTATACTAAAATCGAAACTGAACTAAAAATTTTAGATTTTTTAAGAAAAGAACCGAAATCGGACCGAATAATCTATAAAATCGGACCGAACCTGTCGGTTTCGATTCGATTTTTTAGATTTGGGTTTTTTTGCCCACCCTTAGATGTAGGCACCAATGTTCGTAGCAAGAGTTCCTAAAATAATGTCTAGAAATACACAAGAGATTTATAAATGAATTATAATTATGGAATAAGTATGTTTATATTATATGTTTAAAAAAATTGATTTTTCATTTGAGATGAAATATGATATTTTGTTAGATTTATCGTTGAGAATCATAATTGATATTAAATGAATAAATCTGTTCATATTATTATATGAAGATCATTTTATATAGATAATTCAAAATGATCTTCATATAATAATATGAACAGATTTATTCATTTAATATCAACAAAAATGTTTTATGATTCTCAACGTTAAATTTAACAAAATATCATATTTCATCTCAAATGAAAAATCAACTCTTTTAAACATATAACATAGACATACTTATTCTATCATTATAATTCATTAATAAATCTCTTGTGTATTTTTCGACATTATTTCAGGAGTCATCGATGCCCACATCCATGATCACTATATAGTTTAATTTTCAAGTTATTTCATATCCATGTTCATATTCATTATTTTTACCTTATTTCCAAACATAACAATTCTATCAAATCTTCCATTTATAAAAATACTTCATGTATTGAATATTTTTTTGTCATTATAATTATAAGAATAATATTTATTAAAAATATAATTATTTAACTTGATTCAAAAACTTATTAATTAAATCATTCCGCGAGAATCAACAATTTTCATAAACATTAATCAACTCAAACTTTTGTGCATTAATTAAAAAATAATATCGTAATATGCACTCATCATTATAACTCATACATACATGCTTAAATATTATTAAAATTCATATGTGTTCATACTTGCATGCATAAATAAAACATCTTTCTCATTGATAACATACATTAATCATCCACTATCATTCATTTTGACATGCATGCATAGTTTCTTTAATAAGAACACTCATAGCAAATCAATCATCCTTGTACCCAACTAGTACTCGAGAAAAAATCATGCTTCGCGAAAAATATTATCGCTCAAGCGGGAGAAATACCACACTCAACCCGGCGGCCTGATATCCTCGTCTGGGGAGCCAATATCATATCATACCCATGCTCAATCCGACGGCTTCGTATACTTGTCCGAGGAGCTCATAACATATCATGTACGTATATTTTTATGGGTCCTAAGAACTTATTATCATTACTGGGGATGAGTACAAGTGAGGTGCTTCAAACAATTATAAATTATAATTTCACATTTAATATTCGTTTTCATATAAACATTGAATTCTCATGCATAATATCAATTTTCATTCCTCACATCACCATTCAACATATCCATAACAAATCAGCCATATAACAAATAATAATTAAATTCATGTAATTCAAAAATATCACAATAAAAATTAAACATTACGTCAAACTAGCCAAATTTCACACGTCAAGATATAATTCGCTCATAATTGAATATATTATTATGTTTAACACATCTTAATCACTTTTACATAACTCTTGATTACCACAATATAAATTAAATTTCATGTCAAATCCATATAATTTAACTCATCAATACACAATTTATTCATAATTTAATTCTCACATAATCCGATTATAATATATCTTTCAGTCATCACAATATAGTTTTCTTCCCATATATCATAATTAAAATCTTCAACAATAATATAATTTAATTAATCCATACTACAATTCAACTTATCTTTAATGTAATCTACAATTACATGTCAACACACAATCAAACCATAATATATTTCAATCGATTCATAATACCAATTTACATGAAAATTCAATTAATCCATAAATTAACAAAATACCAAATTTCATATATACCCTTTTTATTTAAAAATCACATAAATTTTGAATTTCATACAAAATTCACCAAAAATTTTAATTGTAATAAAATACTTGATTTTTTAATTATTAAATAAAAAATCAGCCACATACACATAAATACATATTTGATAAATGTGTAACAAATTTATTTATGTGTAAACAGTTCCTTTTCTTTATCACCCTTAATATTAATTCATAATTTAAATTGTACATTATAAAAATACTAAAATATTACTTATTTATAAAAATAATATATTACATTTTGACCTATCAATAATTTAAAATATTAAAATTGACCATATATTAATAGATATTACCTAAAACCTAAACTATTTAAAATCTTAACAAACTAAGTCAACATAACTGTAGAAACTTGTCTGACTTTAAAAAATCTTGTAAATAAGTCTATTGAACGAAATTCTTCCAAACTTGTTGTTTTCGATAAATTTTTTTCGGCAAAATCACCGGATCGGAACCTAGGTTAACAAATACAATTACTTCAAAGCTCAGAATCATCATTTTCCTCTCTAAAATAATAGATTTGTCCTTAAAAATATAACTCTGTCTTTCTCTCTCCACCCATTTCTTCTCTTCTACCTCTTCACCTATCTTCATTTTCATTCCTTACCTCCTCTTTCACTTTTCTTCTTCCCTCTCTCGTACCCTTTTTCACTCTCTTCTCCGTTTTTTTTCTTTTCTTCTTCTTTCTCTTCCTTTCCCTTCTTTTCCTCGTTTCTTTCTTTTCTTCCCAACCTTACGAAGCCAAAATTAAATTTGGCCTCTTAATATCAATTAAGACCTTGGCCTTTGTTTTTCTAATCTTTCTCCCACATTAAAATAATTAATAGCTTAAACTTTCTTTTTTTTGAAAATAAAATCATATTCACCCCAAATTAAATAATTTCTAACCAAAAGTCAAAATATATTCAACTCTTCAATTTCCTAAATAATAAATATTTTTCATTGTACGATAAACATAAATTCACATATGTTTATCTTAATTTTTTAAAAAAAGTCCGGGTATTATAATTAATATAAGCTCTAGCGTCAAGTAATAACACATTTTGAAAAAAAAAAATTTAGAGTACTTGAATCATTAGAGGAATCATTTATTTCAATGGTATGGTTTATTTTTGGATATATATCTATATATATTTTAGAGGAATTTTGACATATAAATTTTTGAGTATTCATACTCATCTTAAAGAAAGAATTTTTTTTTTTAAAGTATCAAGTTTTTTTATATATATATAAATATTTTCTCATATATTTTTATATAGTTTGATCAAACAAAAATATTATCCACAAAGAATATGATTTCCTTGAAATTAGAATTTACTCAATAAAGAAATATTTATTGTAAATGTTATTCTTTAATATAATCTAATTATACCTTACTACTATTTATAAATATGAGAAGTTACAAAAATAATCGCAATAAGTTAGCTATTCTTATTTTGGTTTTTTGATATAAGTTATTATGTTTATATTAGTTTGTTTGATGTCGAATTTTTTATAATATTTAATATTTACTAAATTTTATATAACTAATATGATAATATAACTTATCATATTCACATATAAAGTTCAGAAATATTTTTATATTAATTTCGGAAAATAATGTAAAATTAATGTAATTAATTAAAATAAATAATTAAAGTATGTGACAATTAATTTTATCATACTATTTATTTATATATAGTAGTTTGTATTGAAAATTTAAACCCTTAATTTTAGAAAAAATAGGCTTAATAAATACATCCAATGTAATGCTGCCAAGTGTAAAATTAAAAAATTCAAATAGACGTGTCCGTACAGTAGCGCCGCCTTCTTACATTTGATAAGAACGAAAGCTCTTTTGAGAATGCTGACAACCGAGTAACCATAAAAGGACAAAATCTTGATTTCAGAACTTTACTACACTAAGCCCACTCTAGAATTTGATTACTCACCCGATATTCGCTCTCACACAGTCCAGCCTCAGCCTCAGCCTCAACCTTTTGCTTCGACGCTCCTCAATTTCAATTTCCAAGGTAAACTATTCTTATTTGATTACTGTTCTTGTTGAGGTTTTCCTTTCGATTTTGGTATAACTGTTGAATCTGTTGGAATGATTTTCTGTTGAACCAAACGAGATTCTGTGAAGAATTTTCTTCGGTGAATGGACCACAATTTTGTATTGCAATGAAACGAACGGATTTGTTGTTGCATTTTGAACCGAAGTCTCTAATGATGAAACAGGAATATTAATGGCCAAAGAAAGCTAGTAACTTTTTTAGCCTGTTGTTGAGTTTGTATAATGCTATCTATGTTTTCCTTGTTACTGTGTTTCTGGTGGTGTGTATTATTAATATCACTAATATTAACGGTGGAAATTGAGAATGGTTTGTAAAAGGTAGGAGTTTTTCGGATATAATTTGTCTAAAATGCTGTTGAAGATGAAGAAAAATGTATATATTTGTTTTTTAGGGTATTGTACAAAAGGTTTGTCTTTGAAAATTCTTGACAAAGGCAATTTCAGGGATTTTCTGTGTTCATTGTTTTTAACGAAGAATTGTATTTGGACTGCAAATTGAACAGGCCTTCAGAATTTGTCTTGTTCTTTTATTTTTTTCCCCCATTCCCATGGTTATCCTGTTTTCTTTTCATATTGTACTTGTATTATGAATTAGGCTTAAATCTTATATTTTTATGTATCTGATGCAAAGACAAGATATCTGACACTTCCTCTTCTCATCCTTTGGGTAAAAGAATGAATTACAAACTGAACCTTTGGAATCTTCACCACGTCTTTGAATAAATTCTCTTGTTATTGATAGTGTGAATCCATCAAAGTTTATGGTGAATGTAATAGTTAAGAGATTGCCCAAATTTATCTTCCTTTAGGACTGAGGCATTTGTTTTCAATATAAAATTGGGTGGAAGGTGGCATAATCGCTTTCAAACTCCTTAGCATTTTGAAAATCCTTGAATCACCAATTTTTAACTCTTTAGACATGTTTCATATGCTCAGATTCCTACTTTTGGATGCCAAGGTCCATAAATAACGAATATCAGTTGTGGCTGAATTAGAAGTTTTCTTCAATCTAATAGTAGAATATCTGACATGGGTATCTCCTTTTTTTATTTTTACCTTGGATATATTGCCCATTACACAACCTAAAAAGAGTTGTTTGTCTCTCAATCATATTGTTGCACTTCTTCAGATCTGCATCGAGCTGTTGAAAATTCAATGTTATTTGAAGCTAAAACTTACCACAAGTGCTTAACAAAAGCTTTTTCCTTCTCATAAAACTCATTCTTCTGAATGAAAAGACTTATTTGTAAACATTATAGCATGAGAATATTCTTACTCTGTTTCATGTGAAAGTCTATCATTTATGGATCAATAATCGAAAATTGTTATTTCTAAGATTTGATTATGCTAATTTTGAAGTTAATAAATACAACTAATTAGTTATTAGAAAGAAAATGCAGAAGTGATTGGTGTCCATGCTCTTAAATTTGTCAAACTTGTCAATTTCGATATCATCAAGAAGACTGGAAATTGTTCTCCTCCTTAATGGACTAGCCAATTCCTTCTCCACATTGGAAGTAAATAACAATAAAAAAGTATAACAATAAAGAAAACACTGGCAAAAGTGCCTCTGAGGAAGATCAAGAGGACCGATTTCTATTTTTGATGTTTATGAGAAGCTGGATATTGTTTGTTGGAGAGACAAAATGATTTATGTTGAGCTAGGTCTGAACATTAATCTTTCTGCAGTAAAATTAATTTTCCATTATCTTTAACTGCACAATTGCTGGATTTTTCTTTTATGTGGCGTTGATTGATTTTGTACTCCTGGATCCAGATCTTTGGTCAAAATGGTTACTAGCACAAGCTTTCGTTGGTGGTCTATTATTTAAAATTAAGTGGCAGAAGGCAGAAGAAGCTAGAGAAACAATGCATACTTCCAATTGACTTCTAGATAACACATATGGAGAACAGGATACTGCCACTTCCTTTAAGAAATTCTGGGATGAACATTCTGGATGAATCAACAAGAAAGAGAAAACAAACAGCAGCAGACGAACAGGAAACTTGTTCTGAAATTGATTCCAAATACAGTTTTCCAAAGAAGTCGAACCTGCTACTACCAAAGTCATTCTATTATGTAGGGTCCTTGCCACTGAATAAGATGCCAGTTGGCGAGACCCTTACGATAACAAACAGGCCAATGCAAGCACATAATTTTTTCAGCCAAGCTGAACAGCTCATATTGTCGCCTGTTCCAGATTCCTGCAGTGCACAAGTAGGAAAATCCACGGCTGCGGTTGATCTGCAAGACATGATGAGCTTTGGACACAAAAATTTTGGTGTGCGAGATAACCAGTCGCTGAAAGTACACTATTCATCGTCAGGAAATTTGGGACCCTCAGACCTAGTGCACCATTGTTTTGTTGGTCCTGATGAGCTTCCTGTAGCTTCAGACGGAAAAGCAGGTCTGCTGAAAGATGATAAAATTTTGAACACTGCTGGCTCATCTTTTGCAATAGCCTCTTTGGAGCCTTATGCTTGCACTAAGCACACTGAGAATGACAGATCATTGCAAAATGAGATAGCGGTTGGCAATAGTACTGTAGCTCTTTGCCTAAGTGGTAAATTGGGAGAAGATGAACAAGGTTGTGGAGATGGAAATATCATATTGATGAAGCAAATAAAAGGATCAAATTCGAATAGTTCCTTGGCGCACAGGATTTCTCCTAACAATTGTAACAATCCTGCCGATGCTGTTATCAAGAATTATCAAAGAACCAAGAATGGGTGTCCTTCTAAATCATCAGATGAAAAAAGTTTATCACTTGCTGGAAAGTTGGCTCTGACAACTTCTGAGAAGCTCTGGGATGGGTCCATTCAACTAAATTCTTCTGTAACTGTGTCTGCTGTTGCCTTCTTTAAAAGGTTTATTCAGCTACTTCTAAAATTCAATTTCGTTATCGATTTCTTTTTAAGAACTTCAATTCAATGTACATGCTTTCAGTTCACTTCCCATGCTTCTTCCCTGCACATTAAATTTATGGTAATTTTTGTAACTTACGAGGCACCAGTCAATTCTCTCTCTTTTTTTTTTAAATTATATCTTAGTTTTCAAATAAACTATTAGAAAACATTGATGAACTATTAGTTGCAAATAGCAGTAGAAATCTAAAGGTCTATACTAAACAGTAGGCAGTTGGGAGATTAAGATAATGGAATTGAATAGGAGAGAAAGGAAACTCTACATTTTCAAATAACTGACTAATGTTCAAGGCCATACAAACTCTAAAAATATGTTTTATCCACTTCATATAGAGCAAACCAATAAAATCTTTGTGGTAAATCTGTTTCAAATTTTTAGTTTCTCCAAGAGAATGATACTCAAGGATTCGGTACTTTAACCCATGAATAAAGTCTAATTATTTCCACTCTATGATTCAGTCCCCCTTTGTTAGAATGATGGTGCCTAAGAGTTTAAGGTTCAATGTGAAATTTTGATAATCATCCAGTGGTTTAGATTTGGAAGCCATTTCCTTGTGATGCAATGATTGAGTCAACTAACGTATTTCTGGGTTGTGATTCACTAAAGATTTGATCCCTGGATATAAGTTGCAAAATAAAGATTCTCCTTGAGATATGTCATTGCTGGAAGCAACTCCAAATGGGAGTCTAACTACCAGTAGACAGTTAAGTGAACTAAGTTGTTCCATACAATCTCTTCCTTACAAGTGGCTTTCAACTCACTTATAACTTATTGCTTTATTGGGTGATTCAATGAGCCTTTGGGGGAAAAGAAAAAGAGGAAGAAGAAGAAGGTGATCCTTCATGTTGTTTGTTTTATCTGCTACCTCTTCCTCTCAATCTGTGTGTGTAAGCGTGTCCATCCTAGTCTTTAACTGACAACGATCCTGAAGAATGTATGTGTGCGCTACAATACTGTTAGAATCCATTAGATTTTTTTTTTTTCATCTGTGCACAATCCAGTAGATTTTTTTTCATCTGTGTACCTTTTGCTGCTGTAACTTGTTGCCTGATTTTGACATGTTTCACTTAGTTCTCTCTCCACATCAAAACTCAATTGCTTGAATACCATGAAAATGGTACAATTTCTGTAAATTTGTGTTACATTCCTCTTTTTTGGTTCAATCTTAAATAATTTCTTTCTTTTAAAAAAATTTTAAAATTTTATTTGTTCAGTATATTAAGCTTTATATAATATATATATATGCTATGCATGAGTTAATGTGGTTTCTTGTAAAGCCATAAGTTTATTTTGGTCTTTTGTCGCGTAAAGAATTCTGTCAAGCATGTTTATATTGCTTATACAGAACAATTGAAAATGATAAATATTCATTGCAGGGCCACATAAAATGAATTAGAGAACCAATGTAAATTAGGTACGATGGATCCCTTAAATTGTTAAAATTATATACAAGGTAAAATGCATGTCATCAAACTTGAAAGTTGAAATAAAGAGATAATGAATATTTGCAATCAGTACTCACATAGTATGTTATGGATTACAAGTTACAGTTTCCATATAGCACTGACATGGACACACTATGTACCTGTGTTGTCCCACCAAATTTCTTTTGAAGGCATCGTACTCCAAAATGCTCTTCTGTCTAGCTGTTCTATCTAAAAAGAGTAGGAACCTAGTCAATTGGTTAGACTGAGGATTAATTTACTTATGTCATTCTTTTTTTAATAATCAGGAATGAAGATTCATGTAAGATTGAAGTGGCACATCTTTTGAGGATTTTAGAGCTATAGACAACTTTAGGGACAAATTTGTGTGTGACTGAAGGCATTAGATATATTAATACATGTGAAGCATGTTGAATTGATCTGGTTGAGTCTAATAGACAGAGCTGTAAAGTGTTTTAAATTCTAAACCAATGAAAAGCTGGAAAAAAATTGAAATGCTTTCAGGAAAAAGATAGAAATATTGTATCATTTTAATCCCTGGAATGCACAATGATATGGTGCATTTGATTTGTACTACAAAATAATTTTATCTTTATTTTTAATTTTAACATATAGAAAAAGAAATTATATTCTTCTACCATCCATAATGGTGTCCTTAATCTGTGTGTTGTAAATTCTGTTTTTCTCTTTTCTATAGTTAGGCAGTTGTGGTACCAGGATCATTTAATTAGTTAAATGTTATTTATGCACTGTCACAGATGGCAATTTACACACATCTATATCTTCTTTTGAGTGGGAAAGTTAATACGCAAACATTTGGTAATGGAATTCTTTCATGTTTTGCATAATAAATAGGTGTAATCATTTTTCCAAAAATAATTTCTTGCATAGTGCTCTAGTTCTTCAGAGGATATACTTTTTATATTGTGAATCCCAATGGAAATTTTGTTCAGGATCATCAAAGAAGTTGTATAATAACATGTCTAATTACAACACTGTTGCTTTCTTCATTCACTTGCTATAGGTGTAGTTCTCTTGTCCAACCTGGATTAAGTTAGAATTTGAGATGGCTGATGTTGTAGTTTGGTGTGCAATTTGATTTAGGCCCAAGATTGTCAGTTGGAAATAATCAAGAATGCTTGCTGACTCATATGATTATGCAGATTATTTATGTGTTTTCTCTACCTTAATATCTGTTGCAGGATGTTGAAGTGAAAACTGGTTGATTGTCCATATTTTCCTGATCAAAAGCCATAATAGTTGATTATACATACTAATTGTGTATTACATGTTACATACACAGTTGAGAGATGTCATTTTCATGCCAACTCTTATACTGTAACCTATGCATACTGCCTTACAAAACTTTGCTGATTTTTTTTTGGTTATGTGATTTACCTAAGTGATTGTAATGAAGATATGGTTATTTCTTTCCATACCAAGGAAATGAAAACTTATTATTGTATCAGCATCTGATTGAATTATACATTTTCAGGGCAAATAATTGAAATATTATCCAAGTAGCCAAGGAATTAGCCACCCATTGAAGCCAGAAATTATCCTTGAAAATAGGAGAAACATAGGAAGAAAGGGATAGGGAAACAGGGGGCTCAAAACAATATGCCTGAGAATAGCAGCAAAGAAGACTGAATAAGAAGGAAAACCATTAAGATATCACTCAAGCTGCAATGCAGATTGCAGACATGACCCATCCCTGTACCTACACATTAGTTTTTTGTTTTATGAACTTCTCCAAATTCATTTAATAGAGACATCAACAAAAAGCCAACAGGTTAACTGTTCTTAAGTAATTGGAACTAAAAAGACTCCTTAAATTAATGTTTTTTTTTGTATGAAGGTCTTCAACTGACTGCAGGTAGAAACTAAAAAGATTTGGGCATTTCAAACAAAAATGTTTTTCATTCCAATCCAAAAATCCCCCCTGAAATTTGAAAATCTTCTAAGATCCTAAGCCAAGAGCATATTAGGACTAAAGCTATAGGTAAATCTCGAAGTTACTTCTGCGATTCTTTGCAAATTCTTCATGTGACTAGCAGAAAAATTTAGACCCAAAACTTGTCATTCATATTGTCCAAAAACAAAAAATGAGGTGAAAGGAAAATAAAAGCATAATCAAGCTAAGGGATGATGAAGAAAGTAAAGTATTAACTAATTAAATGTAGTTACTCACCGCAGCTCTCAGTTGCAGTTCTATTCATTGCTAAGTTGACCATTTTCCATCCTTGATCCAATATCCATCAGTATGAGATAGAAACTTCTAAAGAGTTTCTAGATTTGCAACTCCTACTCATAAGTTTTTGTTCTAGACCTTTGTGTGAAAGAGAGGTGTTTGGAGGCAAATCTGCTCATATTCCATGAACCTCGTTAAACTTTTGGTAGAGTTCTGTTAATCAAAAGAGATTCAACCTCAGGTCACAGCTATTTCCCCAAGACATCTTTCATTGTTAATCAAAAGTTTCTAAGATTTGTGTAATGGCGTATTTAGTGTAGTATTGTTTACAACAGAATTCTGTCAGAACTTTTTTGCAAAAATTTGGTGCTTTAAATTTTGAGAAAAAGATATTGCAACGTGCTCTTTGGTCTGATAATCTCATTATGATGCAACATATTATTTTTCCTGAATGGTTATACCAATTGATTGAAGGCATTGTCACACATTTAAGCTTCATGCAACCTGAAGTATTGTATCTGTAAAGATGCTGAGCCTTGACAAACATATGAAAAGGTGAATCTCCTGTATGACAAATGTTTTGCACTTAAATCTTATTTCTTCCTGTTTGTTTGCTGATTGTCTAGTGTCACTTGTTTCTATCCAGAGCTTTTTCTTAATTAAGCATCTTGGTTTTGATATGATGTAGACGTTGTCTGGGATTTTTTTCAATTAAAATTTCCCAAAGTAATGTCTTTACATTTTGTTGTGCTGTTATGAGACAGCATTTTGGCATCGTACCAATAATTGAATTCTTCCTATAGATTTATTCTCTCTTTCTATGCATATATGAATCAGTTCAGGTGTTTTGACTGCTTCTACGTGCATGGATTTGGTGGTCTAGTTAGAAATCTGATTTGATATTACCTAGAAGAGGAGAAATAAACTAAAAGCAATTCAACATCTGGGATATCATATTGTCAGCTTTGGGACAATAGACTTTGACTTGACAAGATGTTTACCAATTATATGTCAAGGCTCGAGTTATTTATTTCTCTGTTTATTTTGTTAACTATGTATGTGATTCTTTTTTTTTTCTTTTGGCAGTGGGGAGAAGATGCCTGATGTCAACTGGTGTGATGTTGCTGAAGTTAAAGGGAAAGTCAGATTAGAGGCTTTTGAAAGATATATTCAAGATATTTCTCGCTCAAGGAACCGAGGGTTGATGGTAAGATAAGTTTCTTCAACATACTTTTAAAAGGCGTTGAACTATATTGTGCCAAAGAGAAATGCTCTGTTTTCCTACATTTACAAGTATGCTTTGTAATAAATTGGATAGTTTTTGAATTCCTCTTTATTGTCAAAAATAAATACTATTTCTTTGGAGGTTCATTAATGTAAACTGCATTCTTTTCCATAAGGAGTGGGTATCTTAACTTCAGTCTTTTCTTACTCGTTATTTGGCCAACTCAATCATCTATATCAATTTTGATTATGGTGCTCTTTCTCCTTTCTATATGTTAATATTTTCGATCTATGTGATTCTTGATCCCTTCATATCCTTAAATTGTATGATTTATCAGATTGTTTACTCTGTGAAGGAGTTGGTTCCTCATAGGGGAGTTAGGTCCTAAAGAAATGATAAATACTAAGAAAGAGGAAGAGAGGAGGGTATTGGCAACTATAAAAGACCACATGTGAGAGTGATAGGAAACTCAGTTTGAATACAGTGATAAAATAATGATGAATTTATTACACTGCCTATGGAGACGACTTAATCCTAATACAATTCAACTTCATATATTAATGATGTGTAAAGTAATAAAAATTTTCATTAAATCTCGTCTGACAATGTCACATAGGCTACTAGCATTGAGCATCAGTTCTGCAGCCATTGAAAAATGTCTGGATATAACATGTCTCCTATCATAATCATGGCCCAAGATGTCAGTTTTACTTGAGTTTAAATTATTAGGTGGAAAATGGTGAAGATTTCAGAAAACAGTCAAATTGCATTCAGGGGGACCAGATATTGAGACACTAAGAGAGAAAAACAAAAACAGAAAGGCTTTAAGTTGGTCTAAATGCTTGGAAAGTTTTTATGGTTATATTTAATGTACTTGTACACCTCTTTGGACAGGTTAGGATTCTTACGAATGAGTGCACGAAAAATTTAAGTACGATAAATGAAATGTGCTTAATGCCACTACATGCACCAATATTGTCTGAAATAATGGAACTGATTAGCAATAAACTATAGTTATACTATTTTGTCTGTACATGACATAGAGTAAAGGTTTTTACCAACTAGTCAAGCAAATCCATTCCAGCAATTTACATATTTTGGGGGAACACATAAATAAGTCTCTGAATCTATCTTCAGGTAATCTCGTTGTGCTGGAAAGAAGGGTCTTCAAAATCTGGACTGGTAGGCATGAAAAAGGTGAGTAGATCAGAATGGAAGAAGAAGTTGGATATGGTCGTCAAGTGAATTGAGTTTATCCTGAAAGTTTACTGATAAAAAGATTAGATTCATGCTTTCTTGTGATCCTGATTTACAGGTTGCAAAAGGCTACAGAGAAGGGGGGAGGGTTGGTATTGTGAAACTGTCACCAGGTATTGATCTTTATATTTGTCCTTGCAGTGATACTATCATCACAATACTTGCAAAACATGGATTCTTCAAAGGCATGGCTGCTGTAGTAGACAACAAAGACTCTTTGATTGGTTGTGTTGTGTGGCGAAAAAATGGAGCATCTACTAATTCTGCCACAAAGAAATCTGACAGAAACAGTTGTTCCTTATCAGAGCATCTTTTCAACTTGTCTTCCAGTTCTTCTAACCAAAGGTCTACAGAAAAAAAATTGTCCTCTACACAACCAGTTCAGGAATCCATTCTGATTGCATCAGAAACAGAGAGCAGCACTCTTCAGAGTGCAGGAACTAGCAAAACTGAAGGCAAGCATCTAAAGAGTTGTGAAGTCCAACTTGGATTGCAGAATTCTTCTGCCAGTGCTGATAATTTTATAGATTCGAAGTGTGCAATAGACTCTGCTTCTGTCAAGGGTTCTATGTCACAGTCGTCTGATGTTGAAGCACCTCTTAGACACAAGTCGGGCATGGAGAGACCTGAACATGGTGTGGAACTCCAAAAACCTGTCTTCTTGACTTGCCCATCTGGTGTCACAAAACAGCCTAAATATACTCTTGATGATGATGATCTACCCGAATTTGACTTCGGAACTGCATGTGGTATATCACGAACTCCGATGAGTGAATGTATAAATGCTGCAACTGTTGACAAGAAACTTTTGACTGACAGACAAGGGAAAATGGCTGGGTCACTGCAGCCGAGCCTTCCAACTGTACATTCACTATCAGCTTTCAACAAACAAAGATCAGAAATTCTTAACTGTGCAATGTTTCCTCTGGATGACATCCAGAGAATGCCTGTGCTGAAGAAAGTTTCTACCCATGAAGAATCACAAATTATCCAAAGCAGAGGTATTTTAATGCCAGTAAGTGCTACTGCAGTTACCTCAAAGAATCTTTTCAATGGTGATAATGGTTACATGCCTGAACAGTGCCCACGATATGCTGAGCCTCAGAAGCTGTTAGTGCCTCGGATAACTTTTCCGTCCACAACTTTTGTCTCCTCAAAAGTACCCAGCTCAATATTTGGAAGTTCTTGTAGCCATCCAAGTCCTTTGCTAGTTACTCATCCCCCATTCCCTACCTATGCAATACCTTGTGAAAATCATCGTTCTATTAATGCTTCTGGGAAGGTGGTGCAGCCAAGACTTCCAGACACATATGTACGAAGCGGGCCACATTCTTCAATTGGGTTAGAAACAAACCCACTTTTAAGGCCACGTGAACTTCCCATCCATCCTGCTGGATGGAAAGGTTGGAGACCATGAACTTTTACTCGGTGCTGCAAAATCCATGCTTGGCGGAAAATCCTGTTTGAGATAGAGATGGCTTGCTGAAGCTTTAGTTCTTCTGAAATGTCAGTTGCAAGGTATGTTCATTTCCTCGGAATATTCATTTCCTCGGAATATTCATTTCCTAGCTCCTAATATCCTCGACATTTCAAGGTATAAAGTACCATTATGTTTCCTTTTTTATTTAGAATATGTTTGAAATTGAGGATTTGCTTTAATTCACAGTCGGGAGTATGAAATTACTGGTTGTCAAGGTAAAATTTAATAGGTGGTGGATAGATATGAATATTTATCAAATATTTTACCTGTGCGTTCAAAGTTAAGCTAAAGTATAATAGTTTTACACATACTCTTAGTTGAATACAAATTCGATAATAATATACAAGGGAGAACTTCGCAGTCCATTACGTCTCATTGATGAAGTGCAGCATATGCTGTAAATTGTAGTCAAAACATTGTATTAGCTGTAACTGTAAACCATCTTTTGATTAGAGTTGGAATTAGTGGTGGAAGAGTAGTCTCTATGAGAGTTTTGGCAACTCTTTTGCAAGAAAAAAGACTACCAAATTATCAGGTAGCTCTTGAATATTTACATTTATTAAATATATAAAATTATTAATTTCCTAACATCTTAGGTTTTATTAAATAAACAATTTGAGACATTTTATAGAATGTAATATTGCCAATTCATCAATTTTAAGTCTTGAGTTTCATGTTTTATCGAATAAATATTATAGTATTACATTTGTTTAACAAATTACCATTTTATTTGTGATGAATAAAACTAAGATTATAATTTGTATATATAGAAAGTTCTTGAGCTATGCTATATTGAGATTATATAATTATATTTTAAATTAATAATCCACTCTCTCATACCGGCTCAGAAGTTGCTCTATTGGAATTTTTTGTTCTAAATATGAGCTTGGTGGAAATCCATGCAAGCCACGAGTCGTAACAGGAGTTATTTTTCTTGTTAAGAGCAATTCAATTCATTTGCTACCTCTATGATAACATGTTAAGATGGAAAAGAAAATTTCTTGTTTATAGCAATTTTCTTTTTTCATCTTAAATTCATATACACCCAAATGTCTAAATATCTCTCCCTCCCTCTTAACATAATTCTTTTTCTTACCATCTGATCTCACAGTCGAAATGTGGACCACCAATTCATGCGTGTGGCCTTCGGCACCTAATATTGGTGCTTGGTTTGGGCTCAAATGAGTCTTCCGAACACACAATGAGAATACATTTGTATTACTAAAACTCGAGCATAGAAGTTGGATATGAGAAAGTAATGATGAATGACTTCAGCCTTAAAGGACCTATAAAATTCACATGTGGATCATTAGTAATAATATAAAGTAGAGGTAAAAACCGAACCGAATTCGAAATATAAGAATTGTGAAATCGATCTGAATTGAACTGAATTAGTTCGGTTTAGATGCAAGTTCGATTCTTGGTGAAATTTTGATTCCATTTTGGTTATGATTTTTTGGTTATTATCGAATAATTTTATATAAGTCCTTCAACTATACAATAATTATAAAAAATGAATAATACTTTAAAAATTATAATATTTTATCTTATTTTTATGTAAATTATTATAAAAAAATTATAAAATTATTAATTATCTATAATTATCAATTTGGTTTAAACCGAATTCAAATGGAATCAATTACTTGAAAATTGATTAAAATCAAAGTTGTTTTTGTTATCGACCCGAACTGAATCGGTTTAGTTTTGTTGAATATTTTCGTCCAACTCTAATATAAAGATCAAATTAATTAAATATTAGATTTGAGACCACTAAGACCTTTGTACGAGGTATCTCAGTTTTACCACAAGAATTAGTAGCAAGAATGGGAGAAATTTTCCCGCAAAATATGTAATTGTTCATTCTGTATTTTCATCTGAAAAGCAATATAGTATATATATTTGTCCTAACATTATATTGGACAGTCAGATTGAGATGTTAAAGCAGGCAAGGTCATTTCTGTGGAACAGAAGAATATAATGGATGAGAAAATGTACAAAAGGCTTGGGACTTACAAAGTTAAATTTACAACTTGGAATAACTTTTAAAAAGAGTATGTACAGAAACAAAATGTAAGAACTTAATCCAGCATGATAAAAGGTGACTTGAATAATGACAGTGATTGACTGAATTATTACTTTAAACAGTAACACTTCCTGCTGGTGCTGCTTGACAATTGAGATCCGTAAATACAAAACCCAAAATAAGAATATTTTTTTAGACTTTACAATAAATCTGCTGCATATATCAAACATCTTTCAGCTATCTAATCATAATCATCAACAGTAAGCCAGTCGCTTGATTCACCTTCTGAGTCTTTATCCCGGGAAGTTGACTGGCGAGGCTTCTCTTGGTCACTCCGATTCATAGAACTATCATTCAATTGGACCCAATCATTGGATCCACTGGGTGAGGCAGCCTTAACGTCCTGTGCTGGTCTATGAGCTGATAGTCTACGACGAAGGTCATTGCTATCATCCTCGAAATCACTGAATGAGACATCATCCTCTTCATGTTGAATCTTTTTCTGGGTATTCACTGAAATGGTTGTGTCTGCATCCGACTCTTCAAACCATTGCTCGATATTCTCTTCGTCATCAATTTCTAAACCTTCTGTTGCATTTACAATCTCACTGACCTCCTTTTCTGCAGATGTGATATTCTCTCCTTGAGTCTGACTGACCTCTTTAAATTCATCATGAGGACTAGACTTCTCCACTTGTGCTTTCCTCTTGTTTTGCAGCTTCTGCAGAAGTATATTTCTTGTTTCTATAATCTGCAATGAGAGAGCACCGATTAAGAAGATTCATTTATTTATAGTAATTGTTATTTGATAAATGTGGAAAAACAGTACAAAATGTTTCTTGCACCATCCAGAGATAACATTTGTTTTCTTATCTAACATCCAAATACATAAGAACTTGAATAAAATATGAAAAAATTAGAATGCATGGACCGAATGATATGATTGCCTTTGTTTTTAATGTTTGAATACAAGGTTAAATTTTATTTGATTTTTACCAGAAAAACATCTTAAAACCAACACTTCACTACAAATTTCCTCATATCAAGAAAACACAATTACAGTGGTGGTGGTGGCATTGGTGTTGTCACTGGGAGCGGCAATCATAAGGATAATGGTGATGTGGAGGAGTGGCAGTTTGATCATGGTACTGGTGATATTCTTGGTGGTAGTTTGTTGGTGGTGGTGACAGCTGACAGGGAGATACTAGATTTTAATGAGATAATAATGAAGAGCTGTCATTGGCAGTGGTTGTTGGGGTGTTGGGTGAGAGGTAAGGTTTTAATGAAGGAAATAATCATGAGGGTACTGATTCTGTTATTGTATTTAGTTAAGAAAACCCATTCTGAAATCTTGCATCTTAATAGAAGTTTTTAAAAAAAGTTTACTTTTTTCTATACTAACGAATGTTCTAACAAATTTCAAGCCTTACCAACAAAGGAAGCGTGTTAATAAATGCTTGCAAAAAAAGGGGGAAACGAAGCTAACTTAGATGTGCCAAAATCTGACTAGATCAAAGGAGGCAAGCAATTTACAAACAAAAGTATCATCACATGTGTTGAAATTCATTGAGTAGTCGGGATTCTGTTTTAGTTTTGATTTTGGAGCTTTTTATGTTTAATGTTTTATTTGCAATTCTCAATGGACTTGTGATTCACAACTTTTGTACTCCATTAATAAAAAGGATCTGTTTCTTCCAATCAAAAGAATAGAAGAAAAAAAGTGCCTAAAGTGCATGGTTTAGAGTTGAGATTCCATAGATAAGAGGCCAAAAGAAAATTTCTAGGCCAACACAAGGAAGTCCTAGGTTTAATGAAATAATCATGAGACCATATGTCTACCCCATAATCACTATTTCTAGGCTTTACATGCAAATAAAATTTAAAATAGAAAAATAAGATAACATATAAACAAAAATCTTGCCTTTGGAGTTGATAGAAGCTCAAAATCCTCTTCATTTAGTCTTGGGAGCAACAATATGAAATAGATCATCCAAAATCGATTGTCTCCCAAGTGAGGACGAAGGTTCATTCTAAGATCTATGAAACTTGGGACCAGGTGTTCAACAGCAGATACATGTTCTCTCTGAGCATCAGACATTTCAAAATCTGCACAATGAAAAACCAATTGCAGCAGTCTTATTAGCCATCCATATCCATTTGATTCAAAGATATGAAGAACATTACCTAAAAGTACAGAAGACCTAAACAAAGTTACTACATTATCATCTATAACAAATAGAACCTGATTTATTATCAATTAAGAAAGAAGAAGTACTTTATCCAAAAAAGTTGCAGAAATACATAATTATTTCGTAAAGCTATTGATTTGAGCGCAATACACTTCAGCCTTTCCCTTCCCAATCTGCCATGGCTATAACTGTCAGCGCAGTGATTGTTCCTAAGAAATTAAGTTCTGAACCATGCTGATCAACTCAACCTAAGGATCAGTATGGAATTACCATGATTTTCTCGGCCTTACGACCTTTTCCTCATTTACTCAATGACAAAGGATTACAGTCAGCAAGGCTGTTAGGGTACAAAATGCCACCACAGAGGTGTAAGATATTATCACACTCCTCCTGCAGAAGCATCAAACAAAACTTTTGGTAATCAGCTAGGGCATTCTCAATCCAACCCTATTATTAACCATAAAAGTCCCAAATGTAATTCAATTCAGTAGACACCAGTTCCCTGTAATTCAGCTATCAGCCAAATCGTTCACACCTATCATCTCATTTCCACAAACCTGTGGCTGCTAAAACTTTCTTATCCAGCAATATTAAAATATAAGCTGGATAATATGCTTCGCCAACATCAGTACCGTAGCCGAAGGTTTACCTTCCCATGGTGTCAGTGAAAGTTTGTGTAAATTATGTGTAACGAAAGATTCAACAAAGGAAATGAAGAAATAGCTGGTCAATCACTATACGAGAAAAGTATGAAAGCTTATAAGAAAAAATATTACTGAGAAACCAGAAACAGATTACACTTAATTCACAAGTAGAATACGATAATAAGAGCAGATAAGAACTGGATACAGAAATTAAAAAGAAAAATCTCAACAAAACAGATGTCACCCCACATCACAGCTTTGCAGTAGCGCCAATGGTGCCAAAAGAATACCATCTCAACCAAATGAGATTAATCAATACCCAGCAGGCACACAACAAATAAGAATCTCGAGAAACCATTTTCCTCACCTTTCACTCACTCACTAAACAGACAAAGAAGCTATGCTCAATAATGGTGTACGTCAATGCAAGATCTATTGAATCCTTATGGGTCCTTTAAGAAAACCCAAACTTTCAACTCTGATGGTGTGAAATGACACTTGTCATTAGTAGTTAACCACTTCAATAATGCACCAAAATTCATCTTGACAAATACCAATTAAAAAATTGAAACTTGCATCCATTAACAAAAGGGCAACGGATTGTCTCCCAATCCAACCACATTAAACTTTGTAGTTTTCAATAACTTTGCCATACTTGGATGTCTATCCAACTTAAAAGAAAAGATTTTGATCATAAACACCAATGACGCGAGTTCAAGTTCTTAGTAATTAAAAAAATTCTTTTCCTTTCTCCATTTTAGGCATAATTATAAATTAATAAGAAAATTGCTCAACATTTTATGCTTAATTTACAGTTGGCAAGAAACAAATAGCAAAAAGTTCAATCATTATAATCACTAAGAAGAAGGCACATTATTATATAATCAGGCAAGCAAACTGAATTTTACCGTTCTTAACGGATAAAGGGAAATCAGTCCAGCACTCAGAACGCAGAGAAATTTCCTTAACAAACTCAACAACCTCCTCCGTAATTCCCGGAACTCCATCAAAATCACCATCATCATCACCCTGATTCTGAAACTGCAACAAGTTAGAAGCGAGTTTCGAGAATCCAGTAACCGCCTTGTTACTAGACAGTAGCGAAAGCCCAGTTTTGAAGCTGCCTCCGATTTCAACGAGATCGTTGCGAATCCCTTGGAGCCTCTGCGACGTCGGGGAGTCGGACTCCGGCGGTGACGCCGGCGGATGTTCGGTAACCGGAGGTGGCGCCAAAAAAGCGGCAACACCTCGTAATTGACGGCCGATAGTTTCGCCGATTACAGAGAGGTCATCTTTTACGCAGACGTTTCGGTTAGTTGCGCTGTTTTGCGACGACGAATCCGCGTCGTCGGATTGAAGGGATTTGAAGAGCCAAGACATTGTTCGTTCGTTCGTTTGTTTGGCTAATTATGAAGATTGGGGATTGAGTATGATTCTGGAATTTGAGATTGACAGAAATAACAACATATGAAGATTGAGATTTCGTACGTAATCTACTTCTACTTCAACTTCAAGCTATCATGTTGTCATTCTTCCTGTTTCACAAAATCTAATTTTAATAAAAATTTTGAATTTTAAAAAAGAACAGAAAAAACAAATTGAACTTGGTGGTCTGTTCTGTCTGCTTATTGAAGCTCTCTTTCTCTTAATGAAACATCGAGTTTTGCTTGCTTTAATAGTCAGACTGATCACGCCACGTCAGCGATCGTGAACTTACTGATTACCACTTTGACTACAGCCAGGACATCTAATTTATCATATTTATATCTTAATTACACCTTAATTACTTTCTTAATTAGGTAATAAATAATTAGTAAAAATAAAATTAAAGACGAGACAGAATTCAATTGCGAACGCAGCAGCAGCAGCAGCTTAGGTTGGAGACTAGGGTGGGGTCCAGTACATACCGTACAAGAAGTAGCGAATCTGAAAACTCCAAGCGGGTAAAAGCTGTATGACCGTCATACACGAATGATCATGACAGAAACGGTACCGTTTAACACATTGAAGTTGTCAATTGGCAACGTGGAAGTCTCTTTTTATGAATTTAAGCGAGGACTTCAATTGGGGTTGGGAAGTCATAGCTCATGATTGAGAAAGGACACGTCAACCAAACACATTTAATTCTGAAGGAACACATGTTACGGTATAGCAACTGAATTGATCAGCTTCTTTACCTACTCTTCTCTGAAAATGGCCGCCCCTGTTAGTGTTAGGTGTTGTATTTTCATTTCTTCAGTTTCACGTCCCATTTTAGTAATGGAGCTTCATGAGTTGGCTAAAGGCGACAATTGAAACAATATAAAAAGAGAAGAGCAATAGATCATACTTAATGTCTGATTGATATAAATGTTGTAACACCACAAAGATTACAGATCAGTTGTATCATCTACAGGAAAGAAAGCCTTATCAGAGCTGTAAACAAAAGGAAAAACCCAAAAAAAATAATAATATAATGAACAAGAATAAAGTTCCTGTTTGACCGTCAACTTCAAACAGGTGAACAAAAAATTACAGCGGTCTAGAAAATATTTATTTTTTTCCTGCTCGATCAATATAAATAATCAACAATCAAGAACCCTCCTCTCTCTCACTAGTTATTAAAGAAAGAATCTCATTCTAGCTAACTACTGCACAAACATATGGTACACAACTGTCTATTCTTGAAACATTTCCGTCTTGGCAATCCTCTCAATCTGCTATTTGCAATTTTTTCAACCCCGTGTATAAAACGATGTAGAGTATGTCCTTGGTGCAAATTATCTACATGAGACCTGTGTATGGATTGTAGGCTTGAACAGGCATACCTGAACCGTAAGGGCGGGTGTTGGTTACATACGGGTTTGCAAAAGGATTTGAACTCTGTTGTGGAGCCATCATCATCATCTGTTGCTGCTGCTGCTGCAACATAAAAGCTTGCTGCTGCTGCTGCAGCATAAAAGCTTGCTGCTGATTTGCCATGGCTGCCATCTGCACTGAATGTGGAGCGGCAACCATGCCTGAGGCAAAGAAGGGGTCGTGTCCATTTTGTTGCATCATTGGACCAGCCATTGGTGCTGGCTCCCAAGGGTTGTAGCTCACATTCTGGTTGTTTCTTCTTAATGCATCATCATATAGGCTGTCTAATGTAAGCTTGTCCAGTCCTCCCGCCTTTTCAAGGAATACAGTATGAAAAACATCAGTAAGGCATCGCTCAAACCAACTAATATGTATGCTTGTGTGAATAGATACAAATATTTGTGATCCCAAATATAGAAGCTGCGTGCAGCAGGAGACATGGCAATCATAGGAACCCGTCGACATTTAATTGGTAAATAAATAACATTGAAATATATCTAGAGGAAATGGTAATATCAAGAGTACCAATTTGCTCACAGCAGTGGCACTTTCATTTGAACTTGGAGCAGTAACAAGTGCCAATTCCCATCCTGTGGTTCCATTTCCTTGACTTGGAGCAACAGAAGCTGGTTGCTCAACTGCAACAACCACCATAAGATCATATATAATTGCTGATCATTCATTAATACCAAAATGCAAGCATAATCTAATTGAGAAAAAATCATACTTGTATTTTGAGATTCTGCTCATTTTGGGACTTATCCTCTATTACAATATAACTTCGGGCATATGAGTCAGAACTACAAGAACTTACACATTCCTGTTATGCCATTACCTATTAATGTACGCTTTTGGGTCAAGGAGTTACTTAACATGAATAAGAACAGTTCCAGTTGATTTTGTTAATCCCATTCCAGAACAAATTAAGAATTAACTTCCTTAATGCTCACTAAAGTTAACACCATATGTTACACAATTATCATAAAGAACTTACTGGGAACAATAGCCAAAGCAAGGGCATTCTTCTCATCCAATTCTGACGCAACTGGGACAGGATCATCCAAACCCTTTTGGAGAAAAAGAATGAAAAAAACAAGACAGAAAAATTAACCAGCAAGTTCTCAGAAAAAGGATTTGCTTATACAGTGTGTGGAGAGAGACTTTGAAGTTACCAGCAAATCAGGAGGCTCAACAACAGGTGGTGGTTCTACTTTTACCGGTTCAGGTGGAGGTGGTGATGGTGGCTTCGCCTCCTCTACCTCCACCTCTGGGGTCTTTTTGTATTCTATGGCCAAAACTTCCTTGGGTGCAGCAATTTTATTGTCAGCAATCTGTTCAGTATATTAATAAATGCTCTAAAATCATCGCTAATAGTTGCATGTATTAATGGAGGTAATACAGAGAGGTTCTACAACTTAACAGAACTAATACTGAGATGCATCAGATCAGCTTTGAATCTGTTGCACTCTCTCAACATCCAATTTAGAAGACTAAGGTGTGCTTATCCATATAAAGAAAATATAAGAAAAAATGAGAGCATTTAACTTTTAACACCATAGGGAACAATATTAGTTTACAACCAAAGTGACACATCCAGTGACATCCAGAATTTACTCAGCTAATAGTCTATGACTTTTAATGTTCATGTGAATCATCACATGCACACATGCAGACACACATATGCTCACCAAGACATGCATGCATAAAAATATACGTACCTGATCTTTGCGAAATGTTGAACCTCGTGGAGCTTCTCTGACGTACTCTTCCATGGCTTGTAGAAATGATGCAGGGGGCTTCATTATGAATATAAAAATTAGTAGAGAAGTATTTTTTGACAGACAATAACAACTTTCCAGAACCAGAAAATTAGATTCAGCGGGTAACAAAAGTAGAGAACTCAAACCTGCTCAATCTTTATAAATCTTTCTCCACGTCCAATGTCAAGACTTTTACACACTTCGTAAAATTCAGAAAGTCTCTCAGCCTGAAAATACACAACGTATAAGAGCCCACTATGGAAAACGAAAATCCATATTAAAAGTCATAAGATCAATATTGCAAAAGGCAAATACCTGCTGCCCTGCCCTCCTGTATATATCCAGCGCCTTCAAAGCATCATGACGTTGCATCTCAAAGAACTGTCATATTTAAATTCAGCATAAATTTGATATTTATGAACAGAGCTTGTCAAGGAAATAAAAATAGTTGCTTACCTTGTCAACCAAATTTACTGTACCATCGCTTATAGCTTGATAGATCTTAATGCTTTCAGTAGCAACCTATTTGTATCAACAGAAGACATTTCAGAAACAATAGAACAGCATTTCCAAATCACATTAGCAAGCAATATGGATAAGCAATATGGTTAAGATTTTGCATACCAATGAAAGGGCCAACTGAATCACAAAATTATGAACTGCTGCACCTTGCGGCTGTCAAAGTATCACAAATGTATTACATCAAACACATAATTAAAGTAAATATAATGTCAAAAATATGTTGTATGAATTGAAGTGAGTGCAAGTAATCTTTTGCAATTAGCAAGCAAACACCATTATGTGGGTTACAAAGACCCCTGTGCTGAAATGAGAGAATAAAGAATTACCTGACAACCAAGAACACGGAAGAGAAGCAGCTGCAGAGCTGGTAAATGCTCAAGCAATTCGGCAGTGTCCAAATCTTTGGTTCTCTGCATCAAAGATTGTGTCTGTGAGAAACTTTCCTTTTTCCGGCCCTTTTTTCTTTTGGCTCAAATCTATATTTACATCAATGATTGCTAACAAAATAACAGAGCATTTAAAGGAAACATACTGAGAATTTAAAAGAAATGAAGATGAAAATTATTTCCTTTAACCAAATTAAATACAGAATGCACGGGAAAGGAAATAGATTTAACAACTACAACACGGTGAAAACTCTCATTATTCAACAAGTTAAAAGGGTAATTCTCCAATCCGGTTCTATAACATAACAGGGATAGTCACTGACTGACAGTAGCAGCTGTTTTGGAAAAGCATATCATCTGACAAAATCTTATCTGGTTGAATTCTTTAACTAAGGACATTCTGTAATTTATTGATTTTCTTTCCAATTGTGGCTGTATCAGAAGCCACCTGCTAAAACAGATTGAACTTACTGAATGTTTAAATATCATATTTAAACGGAAAGTAGCGATTAATTTTTCTGCAGACACAAATAATAAGGATACAAATCAAGTTGAAAAACTGTAATTTAAATGATCAAATTATCACATCAAAGACATAAACACCTTACCGCACGATCTGTCTCAACATCATACTTCAATACGCGAAAACACTCCAGCCTCTCCTCCAGAAACAAGGCATAAGTGCGCACCCAGGCAGAATAATCCCATGCTGAGTAGCATACCAGAATACATTTCGTAACAAGGAACTTATGCTTTGAAGAAAAGTAAAAATTCTCAATGGAAAATATAATGTACCATTAGGGCTGGAATCATCTTTAAAATGGGCCAAGTTAAGCATATGATTCCTGCTTCGGCCATAGTTAATGACTTCTTCATGAAATGTGGGGTCCACTTCCCTCAAAGCACGATGAATAACAATTAAAGTTTTCAATGCAACCTAAAGGCCAAACAGAATGCACATTCTTATAAGCAGCAGGTCTCCCAGCGCATCAATTTATAGAAACATTAGTTAATGGCTATTTGTGCAATTAATATCCACGATAAACAGAAACTTCAAGTCACTCAAAAGATCTGCTAACCAAAGAAAAACGAAGCATATCCACCAGCAATCAGAAAAAAGAACTTAGTCACTATTATAATCCTACCATAAAGCTAGTTAATAGCAGGGCAAGGGATATACATAGATATACAAGGTATAAAACACTGCAAAGCCTTTCACACAGGAAACTACTGCCATAAGCAAGCATATCAACCACTACTGAAAACTAAAGCATACTTTGTTCTCTGAAAAAGAAAAAGGTATTAAAGTATTATTGATTTTTTTTAAGTCATTCAGAAACATGTGGAGCAAACGTTTTAGTCAAGTACAAAATTCTCCCCTGCTAATGAAGAATGCTATGAGCATCATGTTTAGGGCTTTTCTTTCAGCTGTGTTTGTGCACTTGAGATTATTAAGAGCATAATCACCATAAATATCAATACAGTAGAATCAATCAATACATCTAAATATCTAGTCTCTCACCAAGGCACTGTTCACTTACACTACCTAACCTGGAAAGTGAATATTATGCAAATAAATCTTTAAGAACTCCAAGCATATATAAGATGCTAATATATCTACTGCAGTTCTTTAAAATCTGAAAAACTTCATTCATTTTGTTTAGTTTAAATATTGGCATAATAGAAGGTTCTTGTATGATGCACATACCGCCCAATTATGTGTCTTCGCTAACCTTCTTGCAAGAGCATGGATGCAGTATGCAACATCAGCACGAGGCCTGGTAGCTGAAATAGCAGCAAAAATGGCTGCACAAGAAATTTGTATAAAGCAAGTAAGATCCAAGACTGTTACTTTCTTAAGCAGATTAAGAAGAAGCCAAAGCATGAAGATCAAATGAGCACAATTTAAACCAGAAAACAAGCTTTAAGACAGAAAGAACCAACCTCTGATGTGTTTTTCCTTTGCAGGGCGCTCAACGTGATTCGTAGCCTTAACTATAGCAATGTCCAATTCCTACAAAATTCCCCAAGATCAGATGCATCCAAAGTTAAAACAACAATCAACAAAATGTATTTCATTTTTTTATACCTTGTAATCACTATTGACTTTAGCCAATGAAACTGTGGTGGTATCCTTAAGGGCTCCAAGAGCTTTTCTGAAGCTCTTTTGCGTACCTCCTCCTGACATTATTATCTCTCCCTCTCAATCACAAAGTTCTACAAATACCCATTAATTAACTGATGTTATTTTCGCTCATTAAACTCCTTAAATTTCCATCAACAAAACAACGCAATTCAATTCACTTTTTGTAGCTAAAATCCGAACCTAAATAATTGATCAAAACTTTAAGCCTATAATTTTGGCTCATAACACTTCATTTAAGATCTAACAATAAATATTAAGAAACTGACTTAGAATCATCATTAAGAAACAACATAAGTCAAACCCCAAGACAAAAAGTAACAGCCAAACACTCAAGTCCAGAATTTAAACAACTTTTGTACAATCATATTGCAAGATGACAAAATGAAACAAAAAAAATCAAAAACAACTGAACAGAGAATAAGATGACTTGAAACTCAAAACGAAACCCATAATAAATAAATAAAGACGTTCAAAAATGAAACAAAGAAATAGCAGCCGTTGACTTGCCATCAAAAGATCTAACCAAAAACAACACAAAATTCTGCAGAATGCTATGATTACACTAACCAAAAAAAAAAAAAAAGGAACACCCACATGAAATTTAGTGGTAAGAATAATCAATGACGATCAAAGTGAGATCAGAGAAGGAAGAGGTATTACCTGGAGCTGAATTGTAGAAGAAAGAAAGAGAGAGAAGTTGGAAACTGAATGAAAAGGTTGTGGTCTGAGACCAAAGAAAAGTCGACCAAAAATGAGCTAATGAGTTCTGCCTTTGGTTGGGTCGTCGGCGTCTTTCACTATTATTTTATTTTTATATTTTTTTAACTTATAATTTAATTAATTAATTAATTATTATTATTATTTTATTCAATTATTCTAAATTTAGACTTTTCTTTTTTCAATCTCTGTCAGAGAACGGCGCTGTAAGAACTTTGCACTGTTTCCTTCTTTAGTCATTTCTCGTTTTACTGGTCTACCTACACCCACACCCAATCAAAAATTGCCACGTCAGCCTACAATGTACCTTTACAATTTTCTCAACCCCTTAGAATAGGAAATCTAATTTTTTTTTATTTTTTATCACAATAAATCTTAAAATTTTTTAAAAGATATATATTAAAATTTCTATAAAATTATCAGTGAAAACGGTTGGTATTGATTGGATTTGAGGGTAAAAATAGAAGGAGGGGAAGGGGAGTGTTTGTGTGTTACCGGTCGTAGGATACGATTGTTAATTTAGTCAAATCAAAGAAACGAAATGTAAATGTGAGATGATGAGTTGATAATCCATTGTTGTCTTTCGAGTTAGAAGTCGCTTTGAATCATCAAACTAACCTCGCTGCCAGCTCAACCACACACACCTATTTTGTATTTCTCTGTCATTTTTACCCTTGCTTTTTCACTATTTTACAATTATGCCAATTGTTAAGTTGGTCAATTTTTACTTTATATAATTGAGAAATAATACCATAATTTATTATATTTATTTATTTGTAATATCAATATTTAAAAATAACTCAGCATAATTGAGAAAAAAAACTTTTAAATGAAATTGAGGAAAAAATATAGGATAAGTTATAAAAAAAAAATTGAGTTAATTAACAAATTAAAAAAAAGAAAAAAATATCTCGAACTTAGTTGATAGGGTTAATAATTTTGTTTAAATAGATGGATAGAATTAGGTGGAATATTTATCCAAAAAATTTATCTTATTTTTTTAATAAATTTTTAAAATATTGAACAATATCTTTAAATTAAAATAACTAATTGTTAAAAAATTAAGGAAGATTTTAATTCAAATAATACTTTTTAGAATATATACAAAATATGAAATTAGATTACTTGTAAAAGAATATCGTATTATTTTTTTATTATTATATAATTAAAAAAATCTACAAAAAGATTTCAAATTTAGCAGGGGCATAATGTGTAATAAATGAGAGATCGAGGGGCGTTTCATATCACAGGTAAGATAAGCGATTGAGCCACGTCCAACTCCAATTTCCAATAGTGATGTTCAACCTCGTGACACCGTTAGCATTTCTGTTTTCTCTCCCGAAAAGACGAGCGTACCCTTCGTTACAAGGCGAGAAGAAAACAAAAACCGGGGGCAACTGACGTCATTTTAGATTCATTTGCTTCGCTTCGCTGAGTCAACAGTATATTGTCAGAAAATGAAAAGAAAATTCAACGGGCCCACAAAATGATAATAAGTGGGACCGATTAACAACCCGGGGACCAGTTGGCTTCTACTGTACTGTTTTATACGGATACCGACTCTGGGGTCCACTCAGCATTTTTTGTTGTTGGTTATAAAATAAAGACTATGGGATCTATTAATTAATCCAATAAAATTTTAACAACTCATTTATTATATCTGTAGCACTGTATCCTATTTTTACTCTGCTTGAAAAATTATTAGATAAAAATATTTAAATTTAATAATTTTTTGTTACCTTCAAAGAGTTCCAATATATATATATATATATATAAAGGATAAATGACTTCATAACTCTTAATATATTATATTATTTATAAATTATTAAATTTTTTATTTTTTATATTTAAAATTATATTTCATATTTATATTAATTATCTACTAATTTATATTATTAAATTTGATTTTTATCGTTAAAAATATTTAAACATAACAATTTATAAATTTTGATTATACAAATATATATTTATATATTACCTATTCGAATTTATCATGCGCATGAAATAATACAATATCGTTTTACGAGAAATGAATTAGAATAAATTGAAAATATTATATGTAGTGTATGCCTCACTAATTAATAGGAGGAGACAATAAAATATATTATAATAGTTTTAATATATATATATATATACAACTACTAGTTTATTATAGGACAATTATATATGATATATCAAGTAATGAATTAAAATGTGTTGAAATATACATCGTGATAACATACAATTAATTAATTCAAGGAGTTAACATAATAAAACATAATATAATAATACATTTAAATTTTCTATCATGTTAATGTTGCAAATTCTCTATAAAAATTATAAGATATAATATAATATGTTATAATAATTTTAAATAATGAATATATAAAAGTATAAAAATACAAAAATTAGATGACATGATTTTGCTATGTCATTGAACATAATACTTTATATCCATTATATTTGAAATTTGAATTAAAATCACGTTAAAGATGAAATTAAAAATTCTTAGATAAAAGATAAAGAAAAGAATCCCTTTTATGAACTAACTTAATGAAGTATTAATTAAGTTTTGAAAATAATTAGGCAAAAGGGAAATAATATTAATTAAAATTGCCAGCACATACAAAGAAGTATCTTATGTTCACATCCATGTATCATTCATTACAAGCTGTATTGTATTGGTCTGAGAAAACAAATTAGAGTCAAAGTTACTAGAAGCTTGCTTTATAATTTGGTCTAATTAGACAAATATAAAGTCTATAATTTAGAATTTAGAATCTTAATTAATTAAGTTGTTTAATTTTGTCTAATCACACCTTCAACTTGTGTTGTTTTTTAAAAGTATGTTTCCACTTGAGGCCAACAGAGTGATGCTTGATGCCTTTGGCCGACAACAAAGCATAATATTGAAATCCTAATCATCCAATTTGAATCTGATTGATTGGTTAGAGAGGTGAGATCATCATATCATAAAGTGAAATCAAGGGCTTGAAATTATCAAATTTATTTGGAGGGTTAATTAATTGTATAGTAATGTTTTTAAGAAATTTATTTTCATAAGAGTCCTTATATTTCTAAAGAAATTCTCCCTTATTGAGGAATGAAGCTTTTCATACTAACCTAAAATCCATACATAATTTAAATAAAATTTAGTTAGATTCTTTACCATGTACAATTAAAAATATTCTCACCCATGCCCTTTCAAACTCATGTGACAAATAGAAAACAAATTGATCTTAAATTTATAAAATTGAGTCATTATCACTGATTAATAGACTAATTTTTTTTCGAGAAACTTAAGCGTTTGACTCAGTAAATGTTTGAACATGAATCTTTTTCCATATGGAACCAAACGCCTAGAAACAAAAGGATTTAACCAAAATGTCGATAAATTTAATATCTATCAAATTTAAAATTTTAATATCAAAATAATGAATATAGTCACGATTCAATAGATTAGGTCCACTTATTTTTCTTTTGTTGAATTCTAATCTTTACAACGGATTAAATTGAAATAACGAAAAAAAATTAGTATAGTTAATTTAATTATATTATGAAATTCCATGAAAATATGTTTAAGATTCTTTTGCCCCAAATTGCCAAATTTTGAACTCAAATCACCATACAAATTCATGCCAATTATACAAAATAAGTTTGACATTTTCAGTCTATAACACTATTAATAATACAAAAACACAAATCATGAAACAGGAAATATTTTAATTGTTTTCATTTCTACAAGTTATTGATATGTTTTTGGGTTTCAAATTGAGCATTCATCTATTGAAGGCTGCCGAACTTTCAAAGTTAGGTAAACATATAAGAAATTATGAACATAGAACTTTCATCTACTTTTCATAAAAGCCATAGGAATTGTTTATAGGACACATGCACAAAGCCAAAATAGCTTTCTTCTAAATAAATAAAATATAATAAATCTGAATTTTCAATTAAATTGGACAAGAGAATCTAGAAGAAGAAGGGCAACTATTATTGGTGACCCACTAAATGAATACAACCTTTAACTCCATTTAGAAACATGGTATGTTCAGACAGCTACAATTGACAGGATCTTGGTAGGCATTCATTACATCTAACACACTGATTGTTTTGTCGGTGTCAAAATTACTCTCTCATTCCATTAACACATGCCAGCTAAACATCATCTTGTATTTGGTACTTGTCATCCTTTTTTATATAGAAAAAAATAAGGGTTTTTGTTCTTTCTTATTGTAAGTTACAATGTATATATGATAAATAATTGAGAGCTTCGACTTAAACGAAGAAAAAAAACACTTAAAAGTTACAATTTCTACACTGGATGACTTCCGAAATGCATCTAGGGCGGTTTACTTTTCAAAATTGGCAGAGATCATTTAAGGAATGGTTCAAGATCTCTTAACAACTGCAGTAGCGAAAAAGGGATGATGGCTGAACTCAAAAGTAACCTTAAGTGACGGGTCAAGGGCACCTACCCGGCAAATGAGATTTAGGGCTACGCCATTGTGCTCTGCAATCTGCTCTAATCTTTTGAGCTCAGCCAATTTGTCTGGGTCGTTGGAGAAGCTGCTTTTGATTTCCTTTGCTATCCTCTGGGCTTCCTTGAAGTAATTGTACATGGCTAGGGTCTGGACAGAGAAGCAAAACACCAATAACAGTTTGTACGAGAGAGGACTGTGGGACAAGATAGATAGATAGTAAATTTTGTAGAACTCACTGAGAATTGAGCATAGGTAGTTGATTCCATGAATGACGGGTATGAAACGTGATCAGGAACGCAAGCTTTTTGTAAAAGCTCAAAATGCTGAATGAATCTCTGGAGGACAAACAAATTTGGCAAAAATAAAGTAAATTTGTGATCATGCACTAAACTCCAATATATGTGAGTATAAAAGCAAGCAGGTCCAGGTATTGAAACTGCAACATCCAATTCCCCTCAACAAATAAGTTAGTTTGATATGGAGAAATAGGTGAAATTTGCATAGGCTAGTTTAGAAATGAACCATCGTTTTATCCTGCTGCGGTTTTACGCGGAGTGCATTTTGATAAATAAAGAAACATGAAAGAAAGGAGATAAGCTACCTCACGCTCGGTATTAAAAGGGCTCGAACTCTGTAAGACCATGAGTTCATTCCGCAAAGCAGCAAGCAACTGGCGAGACAGAATTCATTAATAAAGTATAAGAACTGACATGTTGAAGTTAAAACACTTAAACAACAATAAGCAAAATTTGCTGGTTGAATATAAATCACCAGATCATTCAGAACTCAAATTTTGTTTTACATCTGCAAAATAAAGTCTAAGCTGACCATCAAAACCAAGATCTAGCTGAGACTGGGAAGTAAAGTTTTACCCAGAAAACTCTTAATCATATTTCAAGCTGTTTCATAACATGTAGAAGATAACACTTACCATAGTGAGCCCTTCAGCAAGACATACATAGCACTGAAGAAACAAGATTGCCGGAGGAATCCGAGATTCCTTTGCCACCTCCTTCAAGCAATCCTTTTTCTTTTTCCCTCCCTTCCTTTTAACTGAGAACAGAAATACAGGAACAAATCAACATTGGTTCAAAAACTCCATAAAGTGTTTTCAACCAAGAGCCACTGCATGTTGTTTACGAGAGATTTTGTGTTATTAAACTAAGACATTCAGTATCCAGCACACATATCCTCAGCACATTCATGGGAATTCAATCCAGTCCACTTAGAACTATGATTTTTTAAAATTACATTTAACAAATCTCACACGTGACAAGAAATGAGAAAGAAAACAAACTTACCAGTCCCATTGGTTGCTGTAATCCTAATATGAGCTTTCTCCGCAAGCTTGATTAAGACGACATAAAGATACCAATAGACCATGCAATATTCATTGGGGGAATATAGGTCCAACTCAAAACCCAGCATGAGAAAACGAGAAGCTATCCAATAAGTTTGCTCTTCCACCCAATTGAGAATGTATCTTAACATTTTGACGGACATATTCTGCAAAACCAAATAAATATTTTGCAACTCAGTGAATGTAAACTTAATTAGGTGTATCAAAAGCAGATAGCACCACTGTGTAACACGAGGATACAACTCAAGCTGATTTGTCAGAAATAAGGAGAAAAGGACTAACAGAAGATGATCTCCATCCATCGTAATGGATCAAGTGGAACAGTAACACACATGCCAAGTACTAAATCAAGTTGGGACAAATTATGAAAATCGAAAAGCTTAAAAGATATAGTTCAGAAATACTGGATATCATATTCCACTCTTTTTTTATTTGTGTATCAAACTGTATAATTATCCTAAATTTTCTTCTTTCTATAAAAATACTTTCAGTTATCTTACTCCATCACTGCATATAACTTTTTTCACAAAATACTTTTGATCTCCCAACTCAAGCACTGCAAATCTTTACTCATATCAACATTTAGACATCACAAGCTATACTACAAAAAATCATATAGTCAAAATGCTGACAGGAGAGCAATGTACCTCATCATCCAAAATGCTGGAGACTTCTCCAATCTCATTTCTAAGAGCAATCTCTAGCTGTTAAAGAGAAAAACACAAGACATAAATACACATATGGCATGTAATATTTTCAGCATTACATAGATATATATAGGTAACACCAAGTTGAATAGATAGGAAATTATAATTCACCAAGTTTACAACAATTATACATAGCTCAAAGGCCACAGAACAAGGCAAGTTAAAACACAAAACTACCAACAAAGGGAAAAATTTTGAAAAAGCAATGATAAAAAAAAGCCACAAATTCAAAAGATTTAAAAATTGTAAACTTATGAGAAGAAAGAGATACAGGAACTATTTTGCTGAAAAAGAGTCTCCCAAAAGTCAAATACCCTTTATCCACACCAAATCTACCAACAAGTAAACGGGTAATGTTCAAATGACAACAAAGGATTGTTCTGTATATTAATCAACTAACCCAAACTCTCAATCAATAATGGAAAAAAGACATAATTACACATTAAATTTGTTAATAATAATGGGTGTAGTATATATTTAATGGCTAGAATAACTTAGATCTCATTAGAACTATATAGCATAAAGCATCAACATAAAAAATGAATATTCTGGAGCATTCAGCCTTCAACTAATTCACTTATAATGAAGTTACCGCATTCACGGAGAAAACTAAAGAAACAAGTGCAAGTAGATAAAACATCATATGTCAAATGAGTTTAACAGGAAAAAAGAACACGAACAGGATAATTGACAGGGATTTTGAAATTCAACTACAAGACAAACCTGTACACATATAACACGCCAATCTTGTAAGATTTTCCCAAGCTTGCGCCTCTGCCATGCAGCATTTGTGCAAAGAATTTTGAGCATATTGATCACTAACTGCATCATATAATAACATTACATTCATTTTAGATCAGTGCCGTCTGCAAGAATCCGGATACTAAAAGCTGCTTTCCTTCTTATTTGCAAAGAGCAGGAATAAAAGCTACATTATAACATGCTAGCTTATGAACTGAACGGCAATTTGTATTAAAAATAAAAAATAGCGGAGAGATAATACTAGCAATTCAAGTTTTATATTTAAACAAAAAAAAAAGAGCTTAAAATATCTAGTAAAAAGACATCAAACAAGAATATTTCATAGAAAAGAAAAAGAAAAACATCGATGAATTCCAAAAATTAATAATTCTTCACCTGTACTAACTGTACAATATATTCATTCTTCTGAATATCATGGTTCTTTGTGAGTTCAGGCAATCCTGCAGCTTTAGTGATCACAGCAAAGATAGGATCTCGTCCATAGAGTTTCCCGTCTTGAACCAGTAGAAGCTGTTAACAAGTTGCCAAGATCAGGAATCCAAAAATACAATCAACCATAATAAATATCAGTAGGAATCTCATGTAAAGGAACAAGATGAACAGACATGATTGCCAGAAAGGAAATTTGATAAGGCCAATTACTCAGCGCTTTTAGGAGATATTTAATATAGAAACAAATTTGCAGTGGGGCTAATGCATCAAGCCCCTGAATTGTTAGTGTGACGCAGATCAGAATCTAGCTAGTACTTCATGCTATGATGCAAAACCTATCTCATTCAAATCCTTTGCTTCAGCATGAAGCAAACTAATTTCTTGATGCTTTAGTTTTATACACAACTCCTTCCCAAGTTGCGTACTATTGCTCCAAGGTTAATAACTTGAGAGAATATGAATCACTAAATTCTTCATTATTAAAGCAATTTTTCTTCTTCTGAATGGCAAACCCAAAAATTCACATAGGAGTTTTCCCCTGATCATATCATTTTTAAGGACACCCAATTATGTGAAAAGGGAGAGGGGGGATTGATAGGGCAGGAGGAGGCAGGTGAAAGGCTGGGAGCACTAACCTTAAGAAAGAAGATGTAGAAAGAGCAAGCTAATGGGTAATTCCATTGAGGGAACTCAAAAAGGAAATGGCATTGCATTGCATAACTTCTATGGAAGATGCTCAATGGTAGTATTACATAAAACTTATAATTTCCCACGCTTCATTTGGTAGAAATGAATTTTATATTTTGAACCATTAATATAATGCTCAGAAAAGATCACATGAATCTCTCCAGCATAACAATAGTTAGCCCCAGTTTCTTACTGCAAGGCTCATCAACCTAATGAAGATGAAGTAAAAAAAACAATTAAAATAGTCATATGACAATCTCAAGGAGGATAGTTGGCCAATTGCAAAACCAAAACAAGGAAAAAGTGAAATCAAACCTGTAGATGCGCTCTTGCAACCAAATCAGGTTTAGATTTTTGAAACTGAACCACAAAGCGCAGAACACCTTCTAATGAAGGATCTAAAGGGTAGGAACATATAGCATCTAGATCATGAAGAAGTTTCACAAAATATTCAACAGCCTGGCAAAAAAGAAATGAATATTGTTATGTCAGTGAAACTAAATTACTAGACATGTCAGCATTAATTTTACAGAAACCTACCTTTTTCCAACTTAGTATTTTAATCGCACGTGGTGGAGTTGGGGCAGATAATCTGCTGTTTAAACTAGCATCAAATCCAATTGGAGAACATCCAGAGGCAGTTGTGCTATCTTCTATACCATCTTCACAAGTTCCGCAAGCGCCAGACCTGAGGAACTCTGCTGATTTTAGAATGAATCCGAGCTCTGATACACACGAGGCTATATGTTTTCTAGCCAACTCAAAACCTCGCCCTTGAGGTCGTCTCATACAACTAAGAGCTTGAAAGAAATGCTGAAAGAAGACAATAAATGGTCAGAATGCTAGTAAACAACAAATTCTATTATTTGTGGCTAATGCAATAGAACAAAGATTGCAAATAAATACAAATGACACAAAATGCAACCACGTAGACGCTAGAAGGAAACACTGAATAGAAATGACTCATAGGAAAACAAATTTGCCAATAATGAAAGCAACAGACAATCCAACAGTTCCTCTGATAAATAGAAGCTCAATGATTTAGGGCCAGAAATAATAAAATTATTTATTTTTCTTAATTGTATTTAGAGTTAGATATATTATTTGATAATTTCCTATCAGCTTAAACTTCTGGATTTGATAGTGTTGAAACATAATTTTCTTGAAATACCTTTTTCATTTTCCCATAATACATAGATGTAAACCAAACCCCTCATAAAACAGAACTCAACCCAAAACCTCTTTTAACACCCCAAAATAGTGTGTTAAGAGGTTTACACATCCTTTTAATTAAATTTAACACAGTAACACAGGACCGTGTTCAGATCCAAGTCTATATTGTGTGAGATTGGATCTACATACCAAGTCTACAAGTTATATTCATCCAACCATGAGAGGGGCTGTTTGTTACTTTTAGACGTTTTCCTATTAGCTTAAGCTTTTATGTTTAAAGATGTTTCAGCACACTTGGACTAATTAAGAGAAACACATGGACAACTGCAATTGTATTCATAGTTTGATAAGTGCAAAAAGATAGAAAGAGAGAGAGAGAGAGAGAGAGAGAGAGAGAGAGAGAGAGAGAGAGAGAGAGAGAGAGAGAGAGAGAAAATTGAAAGAATAGATGTTTCAACTTATATTGGATTGAGAAATTCTTCCCTGTTACTAGAGCCTATTATTTAGCAAAGAAAAAAGAAAGAACCTTATTCCATTTATTCTAGCACACTGAATCATCAACTTGAATTAGGAGAAAGGAAACTCTGGATGAGCAGTAACATCAACCAGGAAAAAAATGCAAAAGTACAGATTACCCTTGCATCCTACTACTGACAAGATAAGAGCTCTGTTGTGCACCAACAAATAGAATTTGATAGGCATCAACAACATTTTATCTATCGAGAAAGGATATATCAGAGGGAAAAAAAACCAGAAAAGGCATAGAGGTATCAATAGCATTACCTGTGTTTCAACTAGCCAAAAAAAGAAATCATTCAGATCTCAAAAGGGCATCCTTTTTGAAGCATGTAACTTCAAAATACAGCGCTCAAGATTGAACAATGTAGATTGAATGTACAAAGTAATGCACATCGAAATTATAATTATAGAGAATCAAACCAACCACCAGATCTTCCTGACTTTCCATTTAATTTTTTCAATTAATTTCAGATAAAGAATTCAAAAATATTATACTACAATAAATGCAGGTCCTAATAATTGGTCTGACTATCCAGAATAGTCAAACACATCCAATGAAGGGGAGATATATATTCAAGAAAATGTTGGCAATAGCATAAAACAAACGCGTAAATGTTTAGGCAAGATTTCATCTCATTGACAGATCCTATAAAAAGAGTAAACAGAGGGTAAGACCTTACGAAAGCGTAAGCGGCATAACAAAGCTTTGCAGAAGCCCTCTTCCAGATCAAGATTATGTTGTAATGGCTCTATATCTGCATCAAAATGGCTAATACATCAATCAAGGGAAGCATTTTTCCCACAACTTAATTAGCAAGCATTCAAAAGCTCTGATGATAGCAAATATAAAACTCATCAGAATTCTAAAGCGAGCTATTTCTGATGCATGTTAGACTAACACTTTTTCTAGAACAGACATGAGGAATTCGCTATAGGTGTTCAAGTTAAATTAAAAGAAATAGAAGTTAAAGGCATGTATGTTGTGAAGTAAATGTGCAAATAAGATTATGTTTATGGTACTTTTTGTTCACTCTGAGAACCAATCGCACCAAATTACACTACTGACAGATTTGTTTATTCTTTTTCCATCTTTTGTCAAGCAAGTTTAAAAAAATTTCAACAAGAAAGTCATTGGTAAAGCCTGTTACATATGATTAAAATCAACCATGATCTTTAGGAGGGGACTTAAACATGATAACAAGATTGTTAAGCATACAATACCAATGGTAGTTCATCCAAGGATGGTCCCTAGCAATGGTAATAAGACATGCTTCAGCCAAGGCATTAAGGAAATTCTAGTTTCACAATACCGTTAGGAAGCATTGGATTCTAGCCAGAAGTCCAATTCCAAGAGGTAATTGGTATTAAGATTCAGATTCAGCTGGTGGGACTTTCATGGAATGACGCCAAATTATCAGTGATTGTCTCGACCAAGAGCTTTTGGTTTCTCATCAAGTTAAATATAAGGACAGTGCAGTTATTTAATTTGATCTCACAAGTTATCGACCACAGATTTGATTGAATAAACAGTGTGCAGCTACAGACAGTTCCAACCCAGTGTTTCTCCCAAAAAGAAGGGAAAAAAACTCTTTGCTGTTTCTAAGCACACATAGTAACATATTTTGTTGCACTTGTAAATGAAGATGCATCCAAAACATCGGCTCTAAAGAAAGGGAGCGAACTCAATCATCATCTCAAAATATTTCAGCATTATTGTTCACCATTTAAAACTCTATCTAGATCCTTTCTCATCTTGAAATCTTAGGCTTTAGTTTTTACAGAAGAGAAATAAAGGAATATATTCAAGAAAGTGATTACTTAACTACCTTCTAACACTCTTCTTTTTGATGATGGGGCTTTACAAGCACGCAATTGGCGGGATATTGTTTCTTCAACAGCATTTAACATTGATAGGCATTTTTCATCTCCATTCCCATTTAAAGGAAGACCATATGTCATTGTAAAAACATCCTCTTCCTGACAAGAAATCATAAAAAATCAAAAGTGATCAAGAAAAATATTTTCAGCAAAATATTACACCACACCAAAGCATAAAATTGAAAAGGAGTAAAGATGTACTAATCCATTTGCCATACAGATATGATATAGTATTTTACATCAAGAAAATTGTCTAACACCCTAAATCCTGTTCCACTTTAGACTTCTATATGATCTAGGGTAAACACTGCTTTAATTTTGAGAAGCCCCCTGTACATTAATGTAACCTTCCTAATCTTGATTTAAACAACCCGGAGCTATAAGCTTCACAATAATAATATATGAAAAACTAAGGTAATAAGGGGAAAATGTGGAATTGATAAGTTTGTAGCAATAAAATGAAACAAATAAGAAAAGAGCTGCTGGAATACTTTACTTCATGTGTACGGGCATCTGAGACAACTGAAACAACTGCCTTGCAGGTTGCACGTATAACTCTGCAATAAGAATGCAATATGGCATGTGAAGATGTCCTATCTGGCCTCAGAAGATAGATGCATGAAAAAACAGTTTGTGCCAGTGAATGACCACTATGCCATGTTGCCTGCCATAGTACATTACAGTTTTGTTATCACAAAAGTTAAAATAACATCCATAAATTATGGGCAGAGAAATACGCCAATAAAAGGACAAAGCATTAGGACAAGGCTAAACAAGCATACACAAATATTGGAAAAATCCAATGTAAAAGGTTAAGCAATTAGATGGAAGGCAAATCAAAATAGCAGTAACGATGTGAATAACTGAACCGATGTGGGTTAGTGTAGCCCTTACCTCAAGTGCAAACCTAATATAGTATTTGATCAAATGGGTCTTGCAAATGAACCCAGCTATAAATTTGGGCACAAAAACAAACTTGTCCAACTTGGTGCTGATATCAAGTCAGGAAATCCAACGCAAAAGCTTAGTTATTTGATACAGGGCTCAGTTATATATAATGAAAGTTCATACTCTCCAAATTCATTTATGAAAATCTCCTTGACAAAAGGACAGACAGAAATGAATAACTTGAGTACAACGTCCACAAAAATGTTTGGAAATTCCATTTCTATTTGAGAATCTTACTGTATATCTCTTTTATCGGGATAAAAACAATCACTGTTCAGAAGGGAAAAGAAAAAGAAAAAGAACACTCAAGCTCTAGTAAAATAATAATAAATCCAACAGTGCCATTTATCAATACAAAAAAACTAGAAGGTCAACAAGCAATTTTCTTTTGTCAGATGAGAGAGAGAAGGAAAAAGCAAATGACTATGGTACTGAAGAGGTGATTTCCAGCGCATTTACAATCACAATCGTCTCCTCTCTTTCCCCCTTTTTGTTCTATTAATTTTCTTTCTCAAAAAAATATACAGAAAAGCATGAAGTACTAAATATTTCTATCTTTGCTATTGTGAGTCCAAAAACCAAAATTGCCAGGTCTTGTTCAACACACTTCGCATACTGCCAACAGTCATCTACAGCTATTTTTAATCAGGTGAAAGATAGTGGAAGATTATGCAGACTTTACCTCACATGCAAGAAGATGGTCCATGATGTCAATAGTGCTTTGAATGTCAATAGTTTTATCATGGCTAATTGGAACTGGAGCAGCTCCATCTTCTATGGCTTCATCAAGAGAATAGTATTTACAAACAATACCAGAATCCATCTTTGGATCCATTATCTGATACAAATAACAAGAATAAAGATGTGAGTGTAGTCAAAAGATCATAACTTCACAAAGTATAAACAGCATAAACAAACATGGTATGTATGAACTACTTCGTCATGTTCTTTTAACTTAAATAATTGATGTCAAGATTTGACACATAATCTCAACCACTCATCCACTTAATCCAATAGTGTAGGGCGTTGCTGAGTTGGCAGCATAATTGTTATCTTTTGAATTAGATCAACACCACCAGATTAAATGGAGAAAATGGCAGGGATTTTGCGTCCAAATCAAGTCAAATTTTAAAGTCCAAAGATCTCAAACTTAAACAGCTATGGGCAGACAATACGAAATATCATGCTTCAAGATCCTAAAGACAACTGACCCTGATTATGAACTTACACTAACTCCTACTGAGATATGCAGGGTAATTTTTTTCGTTTTTTTTTAAAAGCAAAAGGTGAAATGAATACTAATGGAAGTCGCTTTATTGATTCAATCTACACCATATGCCATCAACATAGCAGAGTATGTACCTTGACCACTGCTTTATGAGAAAACACCACTGACAAAAGTATCCATATAAATCTTTTAATAGATAAGGAAACATAGAAAATGTCACTGAATAGAGGCAATATTAAAGGTGAAAAAAACCAACCCTTTCCTAATAAAGTGTCATCTTTTCTCATGATTATGAGAAGATATCACTAAAGAAAGTATCCCTATAAATCTTATAATGGATAAGGAAACATAGAAAATGCCACTGAATAAAGGCAGTATTAGAGGTAAAAAATCCAACTCTTTCCTACGTAAATTGTCATCTTTTCTTATGATTTAAACATCTGTTTCTTAAATCAGAAACCAGGGGCTATTGTTGGACTCAACAAACTCGAGTAGTCAAGAAATCATGAAATATAATAAACCATGCAGTGAGCCCAAGGGAATTAAACCTCTGATCTCTTGGTTGGTAACCAAGGGAAATATTATTCAAGCCACCCCTTGGAATTTTCTTATGATTTTAAGATTTAAGTATCAATATAACATAGCAATACCTCTAAAGCAGACATTGCAGCGAAAAGATTGAAATTATCTCCATGAATCAGTTCACCATCTCGAAGTTCTGTGACTCATATTAAAGAAAGAAAACAGAATGAGATGGAGTAATCATAAGCAAGCAAGCTGACAAACAATCCAAATGAAAAAATTTAGGCTGTAATCAACTACAAGTAGGTACATTTGTCATTATAGCATTATATAGAAAATGAAAATCAGATAAATAAAATCTGCAAACAAATTATTTGAAAGCATGAACTCAGAGCTTCAAAGTTTTGAATTAACTGAACATTTTCAATGAACCAAAGAAAATTAAATCTTCTCTCTTATAACAACAACCACATAGGTAAAACAAAATGTGATTGAAACAACAACAATAACAAAATTCCAATACTTCAAATTCGCCACCGATTAACTCTTTAAAGAAAAAAAAACATTATTCCTACTTTCAGAGAAGGAAACAGAAGTTAAGATTTGAATATAATTTAGAGAAAAAAAGAAGGAAATATTAAACCTTTACAAGCGGCTTCCAACAGAGGAGATACGTCGGCCCAGACAGTGTTTTCGCCGGACGGAATGGAGTTGTGCTCAGGTACCTGACGGTTCATCGCCGCCTCCTGTGTATCCCTTCCGGACATCGCTTAATCAGTTAAACTGTGTTTTGGTTCGTATCTAAGTGTGTATCTGCTTTGGCTTGGAGCTTTCTGGTCTCTCTCCGTCCTGTCTCTGCGTTGCTTTGACGAGCAAGTACACACTTGCAAGTGAGTTCGAACTGGAAGGTTTTAGGGCATCATACGGGTCGGATCTTCGGTTGGTATCGCTCCGGTCTTATTCATAATCTTTTTTATCTATATAATCATTACTTAAATTGTGATCGTTCTTGTACTATTTCAAAAAACTTCAACCAACTATTTAGTTAAAATTGTTTAATATAATTAATAAAAATAACAACAAAATAGATGAAAATTTGATATGAGGGTTATGTGAGAATAATGATCAGCTTTATAATTTGGTTTGGCTTCATTAATTAAAATTCAAAATAAATCTAAATAGGATTTTTTAAAAATAAGATCCAATTCAATTAATTATTTTATCAAAAGGAATATATATATATTTAATTTTGAAAATTTGTATAATATTTTTCATTTTAGTTTTGGATTGTCACAATAATAGTGACCATAATTTTGGAGAATTGCTATCAATTAATATAGGTGACATTTAATTTTTTGGTCATTCGATTTTGAAACATCGAAGCTTTTCAAAGTTATAGGTGTCATAGACCACATTTTTTTTTTAAAAATGTCTAATAGTAATTATATAAACAATAAAAAAAATACTAAAAAACATAAAAATCAAAAAGAAATTGAACAAATTAAATGAAGTCCCTTTAATTAACAATTCTACTTGTATTCATTAATCTTGAAAACAACGAAGATGGGCATCAATATTAGAGCAGCCTAAAATCGAGCCGCCTTAACCACACAGAGTGAAGCAGCATATGCATCACATCATACGGCTGAGCAGGACGATTCACCGTAAAATGCTTCGCAACTTGCTTCACTTTCTTCTGCATTCTCAAATACTTGTTGTACGGTATTGACTTCAGAATCTCCTTGATTTATGTGTATCGAGAATTGACTCCAGTCAAGAACATCGCTAAACAGCAGCGTATAGTAGTCAGAAATTATCACAGGCACGCACCCGTTGTATAGCGCCGTGACGACTCTAGGGCTCGCCACTTCGTACCCGCTAGGGCACAGGCAAAACCTGCTCCTACCCATTAGTTTGAAGTAATTTTTTTCCTTCGGTAGATATTCATGGACTTGAATTTCATCGTCTTTGTCTTTCCAGTGTTGCTGTAACACCTTTCTTATGTTGCCGTGGGATCCTCCGGCGAAGAAGGCCAGTATTTTACGCTTTTTCGGAGATAAATGCATGCAAGGAGGACCGAGCTTTCTTACAGGAATGTTGATTTCTGGTATTGAGATATCTCTTCGAGGCCTGAAACCTTCCGATGTGTTGGCATTGCAGAGAACTCTGATGAAGTTCAGTCGAAATATCTGGCGCCTGACGACAATCAAATCAAAAGAATTTCACTTGTTAGCTAATATTTATCGATCATGAACGCAAAGAAACTTGTTTACGTACCCAATCGTGACAGGAAACTAAGAAATGGTCAGCTCCGTTGCTTCTGTTCCAGTAAGGATATTTCTGAGAGATAACTGTAATGTAATCAGCAACCATGCGTTGCAGTTGATCGCGAGAGTATGTGACGAGAGGCCTGTAGAGGAAGTTGATGATGTAGGAGACGCTGATGGGCAAGAAGAAAGCGTGCGCCTCGTCAGGATTGCGAGCTAAGAATTTGCTTTTTCCGCTCTCGATCTCGTCGATGAACTGCCCTTCAATACCGTAGATGTTGTTTACAGGTCCGCCGTGTACCAAGGGCAGTTCACCTTCTCTGTAAACCCACACCTTGAATCTCTTCTCCATTTCTACGTGACTCCTGAACATAAACATAACATGATAGATTATTTTCTTGATTTCGAAATATATTCTTGGAAAACATAGAAGATCAAATGCTAATTTATCATCATTTGAATATAGAGTTTAGTCATTTGTATTTTTCATGATGGGTAAAATCATTAATTAGAAGCTTGATTAATTATAAGAAATTAACTTTTTAAGTTATATACATATCTATATATATATATATATATGGAAGAGTTGATTAATAAATGTCACTTTATTAAAAACGTTGCGTGAGATAAAATAAGTTTAATCAATTAATATAAATAAAACCTCCATGGGTGAAGAAAAAACTGTTGTTAAAAAATGAGCGAGATACCAAAACAAAAAACAAAGAAAAAGAATCGCATATAGTTTTTAAAAGCTTTTGCATATATCATCCAAAAAAATGAAAATGTCAAGGCAATTGTATCCCTTACAGAACTAATAGAAATTAAAGAGCATATATATTACCAAGAAATAAAGTTAAAGAAAAATAATAAACAGAAAGAAATTAAGATAAAAAAAAAAAGAATTCCATAAAAAACTGAAAAGATCGAGGCAAAACTCAACTGATGAAATGCGAAGGCATTTCTGTAAACAGCTCCTTTGTGAATAAAAGTTTCTTCCTTGTTTGATGCACAGTTGTGTGACTGAGTTGCTTTGTAAATAGCTGCTCTTGCTCTTGCCAAATCATCTTCAATTCTCTCCAAACTGCTCCTTTTCTGCCCCAGAAAAAAAAAACCATGAAAAGTTCAGTTGCCATTGAACGATATATATATATATATATATATATATATATATTGAATCACGGACTTTCTTATATGTATTGATAACACGAGCAGTTGCCAAGCTGCTACTCTGAGGTGCAGGCAATAGAGCAGGTGAGGATAAATTCTGGGCAGATTCTTGATTTGTATAATAAGCTAAAGAAGTAAAATAGTTGGTAAGAGTGTTTTGATTCAAAGGAGATGAGTGAAAAAGAAGAAGAAGAAGAAGAAGGACAAGAGCTGGCGCAAGTAAAATTTTCATTGAAGAGTTATATGCTGCCATTGGTTTTCACTCCTTTATTGAGACTCTCTCCCGCACATGTTTGTAAATATATAGTGAGAATATCTTTAGCACACTTGATATATAATTTCATTCAAATGGATCTATAAAAATTTCTACTTTTTTTCAGGTTTCATATAGTTTTGAGGTATAATAGTTTTAGAATTACAACTATTATAGGATAAAAATACTAAATATCAAATATTAATAACAAAATATGTTTATTAAAAATGCCGTTACCAAATATTTTGTTAACTTCACTCTCAAAGAACAACAAAAATATTATAATATCAATTAATATATTATACATCAAAGAGCAGCAAGCAAATTTGGTATGGATTTGTGTGTGAAATGTGTTTTGTTATTAATTTTCATTTGAAATTTTGGTAACTGGTGGTTGTAGAAATAGGTTTTGATTCAGGTAAAGCAAGATAATAATTAAGTGGAATAATCTTCAGAATTCGATATGCATATAATCATTCTAAGCTGGGTAATACTGTAACTGCTATGCTAGATATGAACTTGTGTGAATTACATTTAGTAAGTACACTTCATATACTCCATATATGAAACCTAAGTTGGCAATTAAATATCAATTTTGTTTCCTGATTGGGATTTAAATTATGCAATCTTTTACTTCTTCCAACTTCACATTTTCTGCACTAAGCAATTTGAGAAATTAAAAATGGTTCATTAATAATGCTGATGAGGATAAGACACCTACAACTAAAAATGAATTATATAATAATCATCATGAACTATACACAATTAAAAATGATAATTAAATTAAATTGCTATCCTAATATTAAGTCTCCTAAGCCACACAGAATGTAGCACCATATGAAGTGCATCAAATGGCTTAGCTGGTCGGTTCATTGCGAAATGCCTTTGCACTTGCCCTACTTTCCTCTGCATTTTCAAGTACCTTCTATACGAAACTCCCTTTAGTATACTCTTTATTTCAGGAATTTTCTCCACCGGAATTTGAATAGAAAACTGGCTCCAATCAAGAACATCACTAAACGGTAATGCATAGTGATCAGAGATGATCACCGGAACACAACCGAGATAGATTGCCTCAACGACTCTAGGGCTAGCCACCTCGTACCCGCTAGGGCATAGGCAGAACTTGCTTTGGTTCATCTTTGTCATGTAATCTTGGCCTTTCGGAAGATATTCGTGGACTTCAACTTCATCATCCTTGTCCTTCCAATGCTCTAGTAGAATTTTACGTATGTCTCCGTGAGAACCACCGGCGAAGAAGGCGAAAATCGGACGGTCTCTAGCCGTCTTCCGAATATACGTAGGGTTTAATTTTCCCGGAGGTATGTTGAACTCCGGCAATGAGACATCTCTTAAAGGATTGAAACCTTCGGAGGTATTGGCATTGCAAAGTACTCTAATGAAATTCTTGTATATCTCGGGGTTATCATGTGAAATTTGCGGTGCCTGAAATAAAATATCGTTAGTACTATCAGTTTCTTATACTATTTCAAGAAATTTTATACGTACCCAATCGTGACAAGAGACCATGAAATGGTCGGCGCCGGTGCTTCTATTCCAATAAGGGTATCTATTGGCTACGACGGTGAGATAATCGTTGAAAATCCGAACCAAACGATCGCGGTGATAATCGGTGATCGGACGGTAGACGTACTCTACAATGTAAGTTACACTAATAGGTACGAAGAATGCATGTGCCTCGTCAGGATGATGAGCCATGAAGGGGCTCGTTCCACGCTCCATCTCATCAATGAAATGGCCTTCAATGGCGTAGATGTGCTTTGTGGGCCCAATATGTACAACGGGTTGATCTCCTTCCCTGTAGGCCCATATCTTGAATCTCTTCACCATCTCTATATGACTCCTAAAATGAATTAATTAAAAGAAAATCAATTATCATTTTGAAAAAGAGATGGCTTTCATCAATGCTAGCTAAATCAATGCAGGTAATTTAGGCAAAATATTTAAAATCTAATTAATTATTGTCAAAATCACGTTTAATTAAAGAAAATATATTAAGAAGAAGATGTTTGATTCATAATCCAAGCATATTAGTCAATCATTTTCAAGGACTGATTATTCGACAAGTTAATGAAAACATGTGCTGAAAAACCTCTATTCTAAAAGAAACTTGAAAATGAAAGGAAACGTTTTTTTTTTAATAGTTTTCTTAGTTAAATATATGGAAAACATTCTTCTTATTTCGTTTTCCGAAAATGAAAAACAATTTTCACTTGACACATGCCCCCTTTATATACACCCCCAAAGAAGTATAAAATAATAAGATTCAAATAAGGTAATAATATTATCTAATATATAATATTTCCCTATCTTTATTCCATAAAAGGTAATAAATCTCTCTATAAAAGGAAATAACAAATTCACATTATTTTAAAATTTCTATATTAAATTATATTAATTTACATTATTAAATTTCAGTTCTGATGTGAACGAGATTCATACCCTAGCTAATATCTCTTGAGGTAATTACCCTAGAAGTTACGGTACATGCCGTTGCATTCTTTAGCAAACCAAACTCAAACCAAACAATAATGTATATATTAACACTTAAAACTCAATTAAGACAGCATTAAGAATTGTAAAAAACAATGAAACCAAACGTCAAAACAAGCCAATTGTCTCCTAATTGATACTTAACTGATGAAAAGCGTAGGCGTTTCTGTAAATGGAACCTCTGGGAACGAAACTCTCCTGCTTATCAGACGAATAATTCTTCGTTCGAATTGCTTCACGTATGGCTGCTCGAGCAGCCGCTAAGTCTGCTTCTATTCTCTCCCAACTACTCAGTTTCTGAACATAATCAAACAAACATCAATAATATCATATCTTAAAAACCCTCAAAGCAAACATATATATACGTAAAAATTAACTTATGAAAGTTGGGTATATACTTTGATCTGTCCGGCGGTTTTAGAGGAATTTGAGGGAGATTTTCGGAAGGGAATTGGTTGATCAGATGGGGTAGGGCAGATTTGTGGACTGGTTTGACTACTGGTTTTGATGATGTTGAATGGAACAGTGGATAAAGAAAAGAAGGCAGGGAAATGTTTCTGGTTGAAGGGGGAGAGGCAGAAGAGAGTAATGGAGAGGAGAAGAAAAGTTAGAAGCGAAGGGAAGGAGTCGCTGAAGTTTCCCATGGCTTGTTTTGCTTCTTCTACGACGACGTTTGATTTTCCTTTTTATCAGACAGACAGACGGAGGCAGAGAGAATGAAGGAGAGATTATGTGGGAACTATGAATGTTGAGAAGCTGCTGCCAACTTTTTTCCTATATTTATTTATTTATATTGAATTTTATATAATTGTTTATAATAAAAAAAAAAACAAATTTAAGATTGAAAAGAAAGTAGCATATGAGATGCTTTGATTTGTGTGTGTATATTAATTAATAATTAATTAGTCAGCAAGATCTGGTTTGCAAGATATAGAATTCAAGCAAATTAGACAGTAAATTAATTCTTCATGCGGATACGAAGGATGATTTCATTTCATATGACATGTTATATATACAAAATTAGGAAAATTTACAGATATATCTTTGAAGCATGGGAAAGGACAAATATCCCTGAAATACGAAAAAATAACATAATTCGAAAAAAAATATATTTTAAAATATGAAAAAATAATAAATATTTTATTAATTTTTACTTTGGTAAGTTATTATTATTTTTATCCTTTAAATTTTACCAAACTAATAGAGTAAGATATATTTTTTTAATTATAATAATTTTTGTCCCTATTTTTAAAAAGAAAAACTAAAACAATAAAATTAAAAATTTATTCTTAATATATTATTTCAATAAAAATTTAGAAAAAGAAAATATTATTATTAAAAAAATTTAACAATGAATTAGATCAAATTTATATATTAAAATATTTATAACCCTCTTATTTTATCTTTTTAGTAAAAATTTGATATTTAATTATAAAAAAATTTAAATGAAAGATTTTTAATATTTTATTTTTATATATAATATATATTTAAAAATTATATTAAATTCATTATATTTTCTTAAAAAATCAAAATTCTCTTCTTTTTTCATATTTTTAATTAAAATTAAATTATTTAATAAGTATATAAAATTTATTTAATTTTTAATTGTATTAACACATCACACTAAATTTAATTTACATAACCCTCTTTTTTCTTAAATATTTTAAAAAATTAAAATAAGATGAGAGTAGGAAATTACAATATGTGAATTAAAATTGGTGTCATGTATTAATAAAATTAGTAATTAGATATATTTTATATTCTTATTAAATAATATAATATAATTTTTATTTATAAACTAAAAATTTGGATTATTTTTTATAATTAAATACCCAATTATTACTAAGAAAATAAAAAAAGAGGGTTAAAAATTTTAGACTTGTGAAGTTATTTAATCAAACTTTAGGTACTAAAAAGATAAAATGATTTTAATTTAATAGTAATGGTGTCCCGTGCATTTTTTATTTTTATTATATTTTATAATAAATTACTAATATGACCTTCAATTTAACGAATTTCTAACTAAAGAATAACAGTATGAGGTATTTTGCTTTTCTTAAGAAGTCAGGGGGATCTTGTTTCAACTTAACGGATTTCTTGGTTTTTAATTAATTGATCGAAAATAGTTAGGCGAATATATATATATATATATATATATATATATATATATATATATCCCATATATATCCCATATATATCCTTTTTGGCATCCAGTCGGTTGAGGAAAGCCAACTCTTATATTAATTGTTATTTAAGTGCAATTAGGCTAGTACAAGTTGTAATAAGTTTTAAGAGGAGATGCCAATTTTTCAAAGTCAGAATATAAATAAATAAATGTTGCAAAATGGAAAAATTTAAGAAATTTTTCTAATCTCAAATTTGTATAAACAATCCATCAAGTTATTTAGAGGACATGAGTAGGAGTCCCACAAAACTCTTTTATTTCTATCTATAAATTAATTTTTCTATTTTTTTTATATAAAAGTAGAAATTTCACATCTTATAAATAAATTTCGATAAAATAATTTCCCTATTGTATGACAGTAGAATCTTATGTATTGTAAGCAATTAAAATTTTAAACTTCATTATAACATTAATTATATAAAGTTTCAGTAAAAATCTAACTGCATTATAATATATATATATATACATATATATATATATATATGAGGCACGATTAATGATCTATTTTTGTTACACAAAATCTTACATCAAAATATAGGTTGTTGGATCTAGAAATATCTTACATTATTTATGCATTAAATACACGGTCAGATACAATTTTAGTCGTTGAATGTGTTTAAACCCAACGACTTGTTTTTAATGTAAAATTTTGTATAAAAAAAACCTATCATTCAACCTGCACTTATATATATATTGATAAATTATGAGAATTTAGTGCAAGGATTTTGAAAACAAGTCTTTGGACAAAGTTCTTGAGCAAAGTGCCTACATAACTTGAATGAATCAATGAATGCAATTTACAATGTATGTTAAAAACTCTCATAATATCAGTGTCCTACCTAGCATATATGGCTCCTAAAATATTCATATAAAATCTCATAGTTTATATAGAGAAAATAAATTTATTAATAAAATTTTAATTTATTGCAGGACTTGTAGTTTTTCTTTAAACCAAATGAAAACTATGAATACTTGTATATTTTTCGTAAGTTATTTTTGTAATTTACTTTTTAAAAATAAAAAATGGTTTTGAAAATGTTGATATCTTTACCATACAAGTATTTAAAAGTGAGATATAAGTATCTGCTTATGAATTATATTGCTTATTAATTAATTGTTTCCTCTTGGATTAATTCTTTTATTAAATATATATGAAATTTGTATAAATTTAACAAAACAACAATGAAAGAAAATGACCTGTAACTCTGTTTAAATGTAGCAATAGCACATAAATTAACAATAATACTTTATTTTTATATTAAGTAATATTTCTAAATTTATCATTTTAAGTGATCTATTTTTTATATATCAACTAAGTGTAATAGATTAATCTGAAAATTAAAAAGTTTTATTATCAGAGTGAGTAAGGTCACAACACTTTGAGATGATAATAAGTTGAAATATTACTTTAATATACATATATATATATATATATATATATATGTATGTATGTATGTGTGTGTGTACGTATATGTATTGGATTTTATCTTAAAAACCCAACCAAAATGCATGGGAGTTATATATAGGAAACATCAATCGTGCTTAAATGTAATTTAATAATACTATTATATAAAATTCCGAATAAATATTATGTTAATTATCTAATTCAATACGGTCTAACAAAAAAAAACTATCATATTCATAGAATTAATTTTTATGCAAAACTCTTGCCTTCAAATAGGAAGTATAATAGAATAAGAAATTGGAAATTACTATATAGAAATATTACATTTTCTCATTATGGAAATTGAAAATTAAAGCAAGCAATTTGAAATTGAATTCTGATACCTTTTTCAATAAGTTATGAATTTTATAATTTTTAAGATTATATAGTATACCATTTCACCCTCACTTAATCACATTATTTTGAATATTAAATTTGGGACCTATAATTAATATTATTTATTTTATTAATTTGTTATGTTTTTATAATAGAATTAGTTTAAACTAGATGTTAATTAACTCAACTATTAAGAAATATAATTACAAGTTAGATGTACAAAAAATTGACTCCTACAAAATTAGAAGCATTTTATTTATATATTCATGTAACGTCATTAATAAAAGAAATTTCTTAAAAGATAAAATTAGTTTACATGTTCATCATACTCATTATGTTCATTTTCATTGTTAACAAAAAGTTTCATTGAGCCTATGATATAACTTCCTGAACATTTGCCTTGACCCACAAAAAGGGAAAAAAAAAAAAGTAACGCACAAATACAATACTGATTATGCTTGATCAAGCATTAATCTTCATCATTGAGAAGAAGTTGCTAATCTGAAGTTGAGTCTCCTCAGCCACACCGAATGAAGCACCATATGAATTACATCAAATGGCTTAGCAGGTCTGTTCAGCACAAAGTGCTTCTGAACTCTCTGAACCCTTTTATACATTTTCAAGTACTTCTGATCCGGAATCGCTTTCAAGATTGTCTTGATTTCTGATATATTCTTGCTTGGAATATGTACCGAGAATTGGCTCCAATTAAGGACATCACTGAAGGGCAATGAGTAGTTATCAGAGATGATAACAGGAACACACCCTGCGTAAATTGCTTCAACTTCTCTTGGACTTGCAACTTCGAACCCACTAGGGCACAGGCAAAACTTGCTCTGACCCATTAATTTTGTGTAGTTTTTGCCTGGTGGGAGAGACTCGTAAACTTGAACTTCATTGTCTTTGTTCTTCCATTTGTTGAACAATAGCTTTCGGATGTATCCATGGGCTCTGCCAGCGAAGAAGGCTAAGATGGGGCGATTGCTGGCAGTCTGCCCCAAATTCGGAGGGCCAAGCCTTCCAAAGGGCAAGTAGATTTCAGGCACGGAGACATCTCTCTCAGGTTGAAATCCTTCTGATGTGTTGGCGTTGCATAAAACTCTTATGAAGTTCTTGTAAAACTCTGGATTGCTTCTTGAAACTTCTGGTGCCTGAAGAATATATAAAAATAATTAAAAGGGCATGTAAGTATTCGTATTATAATAAATATATCTGTTATGGCCATAGTATTTTGACTCTTAAAGCTAATTTGCATCTTCGGATCAAGACAATTGAATAATATAACTTCAATCTAGGCAGTCCTTGGAGAGTTAATTCACATGTGATGAAAACGTATCAGTCAAGCGAAATAAAGAGATAAAGAAATAAAAAATTCACTTTGAAGTTGACTATGCAACCGAATTTTGATTAATTTAATGTAAAGTCTCTTAATTTCATCGTTTTCATAATGTTCATTAATTTCATTAAATATCAATTTGAATAAAGCTACGCATGCGAAAATGTTATTCCCATTTTTACATTATTATTTACCAAACCCACATAAAGAAAGTTTTTAGTACAATAGGTATATATACTTAGATCAATCAATAAAATTATACATATGTTATGATGATAGTAATCCTAGTTCCTACAAACTAATAATAGTGAAAAACTAAACGTACCCAATCATGACATGAAACCATGAAATGGTCGGCACCGCTGCTTCTATTCCAGTAAGGGTATTTGTCGGCAACGACGGCGATATAGTCCCTCAGGAGTCTTATTAGCCGCTCACGTGAGTACCCCTTGACGTTGAGAATAGGGTGATAGACATAATGAATAACGTTAGCAACACTAAATGGCAAGAAAAATGCGTGAGCTTCATCAGGATGGGTTGCCCTAAATGGGTTATTCTTGCTTTCCATTTCATCGATGAACTGCCCCTCTATGGCATATATGTTGTTCAATGGCCCTAGGTGGACTATTGGGTTCTCTCCTTCTTGGTATACCCATATTTTGAATCTCTTCACCATCTCTATGTGGCTCCTGATGAAAGTTGTTAACACCCAGAAACATAAATAAGATGGTAATTCTACAAAGCAAGTTAATTAGAATTAAGAAAATTAAGGAAATAAATCAAACTCAACTGGTGAAATGAAAATGCATTTCTGTAAATGGAGCCTCTGGGAATATAGGTTGCATTCCTGTCTGATGTATAATTTTGGAACTGAACCGCCGCTTTGCGAATGGCTGCTCTTGCTCTAGTTAAATCTTCCTCAACTCTGTCTATACCACTCTTCTTCTGCTCCAAAGCATATACCCAAGAAAATAGTTATATACATATACCTATATATAGCCAGATTAGTTGATAAATAAGAGAAGAAGATATATAGAATCAAACCTTACTTTGATATAATTATTAGCTTTATGTCGTTTACTGCTTTTATACATTGTAGTCTGATCAGAAAGCGTATCACATTCGGGGGCAGCTTGTGGTGGAGAAGACGACGGTGAGATGTCGGGATCTGTGAGTGTGGGACTGGCTGGTACTAATATTTCAGAAGCAACACTGAAAAAACGGGTAACATGGTTTCCACTGAAGGGAGAGGGGAAAGTACTGAGCAAGAGAAGAAGAAGAAGAAGAAGAAAAGCTGGAAGCAGTAAGAAAGAGATGGAGGAGCTGGAAGTTTTCATGTCTTCTGGATTCCAATTGTTACTGTATTTTGGTAGCTCTGGTGTGGGATTTGGAGAGGAGAGGAGAACATGTTATGTATCAGTGAAGGCTCCTTCATGAAGCAAGGTTTCCTCTTTTGAGTTGTTTAGGAAGCAAGATATTTTACTTATAGTAATTAATACCTCGACATTTGAGTTAGGTTTATTTGTACTAAAGCTAAGGCGGGTAAAATCGAGTTGGATTTAATTTCTAAAAAATCTAAATTAAATCTGAAGTATTTTATAATGAAACTAAATCAAATCGAACTGAAGAAGTTTAGATTCAACTTTAGTTTCACACTACTACTTCGGTTTGAATTCGATTTTAGAACTTTGTATTATAAAATTACATTCGTATCTTTATTCTATATTATAATTATAATAAATAAATATATTTAAAAAATTATTAATTTTAACTTTTATTATTATATATATTTATAAAAATTATTATTTAAATATAAATTATTTATAATTTATAAAATTATTAGAGGGTCAAATGATATTTTACAATCGATTTCGGTTCGATTTTAATTTTAAATCGAAACTGAACCGAATCAATTATTCAAAAACCAATTAAAACCGAACTTAATTTTAAAATCGAATCGAAACGAACCGAACTATTTAATTTGGTTCGGTTGGACATTTTGCCCACCCTAACTAAAGACAAATCTTATGAAGTGAAAAAATAATAATAAACAATAAATTCGATTATCAATAAATATAATTATTAGTATTTATATTTTTAAAAGTACTTTTTATGCATAAGAAAAATTATAAATAAGATCAACTTTATCATATTATTGTGTGATCATCTAATCACATAATATTATATATCAAATACATTTTTCTCTTCATTTAAAATTATAATGCTTATGACGTAATAGAGTCGATTTCACCTAAATTTTCTTTTCATATATTAATAACTTCTTTTCATTAATCACAATGATAATTAATTTCATTTATTCAAAATTAAGATTTGCTAATTAATTAGCTCTCCCGGGCATCCCGTCTTTAGTTTATGAAAATATCATCCAAAAATATACTCTAATTCCTTGACTCACAAATTCTTTATTAGTGATCATATCTAATAATAAGTGCTTAACTCTCTTTTAAGTAAGAAAGGTTTGATTTCTTACATCAATTTTAAAGCAAATTTTTATTAATAAGAACATATTTGAAATATATATATATATATATATATATATATATATGTGTGTGTGTGTGGGTAGAATTAAGAGTTTTTTTTTATATAAAATTTTACATCAAATATAAGTCATTGAATTTAAATATATCTAACGGTTTATAGTATATTTAACATGTGTATTAATTATGAATGTATTAATTATATGGTCATATGCAATCTCAATCGTTTAATGTACTTAAATTTAACAGTTTATATTTTATATAAGATTTTGTATAAAAAAAATAGTCATTAATCTTATCTCATATATATATATATATAATGTGAACACCAATCCCCAAAGATACATAAATTTGCTAAAAATCAAAGCAAATTGATAAGGATTTAGGCTTGAAAAAATATATATATAATGTGAACACCAATCCCCAAAGGTGCATAAATTTGCTAAAAATCAAAGCAAATTGATACGGATTTAGGTTTGAAAATGAGACTCTTGGATCATAAAACTTATTGAAAAAAGTGCAGTTCCCAATTAATTAATTCTCTGTTTTTGATATATATATATATATATATATATATATATATATATATATATATATATGTTGATTGTAATGCAAGTTACATGAAGCTGAAACTCCGACCAGATCAGAAACCTAAGCATGCATTTATGTTGCTTATATTCATGCACTATATATTATATTAATCTCCCTAGGTTTGTTTTATTATTATATCAAATCGAGAATTTAATTAATAAAATGCGAAATATTCAGTAAATATATATCCTTTTTTTTCACTATTATTTTAGATCAGAATTTAAGGTTTATCCATTATTTTAGATTTTTATTAATATTAAAATACTGTAATTTTGAAATCATAACTGTTATAGGAGAGAAATAATAATAAATATCAAATATTGATATTAAAAAAATAAATTATTCTAAAATTTAAATGTTGTCAAACACTTGTTAATTTTATTTTTAATTAAACAACAAAAATAGCACAACCCCAACTAAAACGTGAGTAACGAAACTGTTATTATTCAATAGGCTCCGTTATTTTTTTAATTAAGATATAATTAAATTTTCAATGGAATTGGGGAGAATTACATAACAAACTGCCTGTTTTGCCCTTCATAAAGCGTATATTTACTAAAACCTTCTCCATAATAAGTAGTATATTCTTTTGGGCTAGGTCACTTTAGCCCAAAACCCTCCGTTTCTCATTCTAATATTGGGTCAGCCTAAAGGCCCAAAATCTAACCCAAACATAGTAGTACTTTCAAGCAACAAACAAACAAAAAATAATTCAAAGAAAACAAATAGGCAAAAGCAACAAAAAGAAGGATAATTTCATTTGAAATTCCATACACTTTGTTGCTATAAATCATATAGTAAAATGTTGAATTATTGTCACACTGACCCAACAATATACAAATTAAAAACTCTACCAACAAAAGAATAATCAATATTCCCAATCTATAAACATATATATATATATATATATAACAGTTCGAGCTTATGGTAATTAAATTGACCCAAAAAAAAAAAAATACAATGAAAAATTCATTAATGAGAATTACACAACGTTTAAGCAGCCAACACGGTCTCGCCACTCCAAAAACACAAGCGTAGCACCGTAATGAGCCAAAGCCCCGAAGACAACAAGCACATGAAATATTTGATGACTGTGTCCTGCTAAATCAAACCATCCTGGCTTCCACCTTTCAGGAATTCTGCTCACATAAAACATTGTCCCTGTCAAATAAAACACCGCCATTGCTGCCTCATAAGCTAACGTGATATCCCGTTGTGGGTTGTTCCAGTTCACGACGAGGGCGTGAACGGCAGGGACGAAGCCGAAGAATCCCATTGAACAGAAGAGTAAAGCTCGGAAACCTCTGAATTTTCCCGTTGAAAGCGTTGGAGATAGGAGTGTAATGATTGTGAACATTCCCATTGCTGTGATTCCTCCTAAGTAGATGAAATGCCAGCGGGGGTCGCACTGGAATATGTAGAAGATTGGCGGGAAGAAGGAGGTGATGATCATGACTGTGATTCCGACGTAGTCGATGCGGAGGAGGAGGAGGTTTAGGTGACGTGAATGGCAAGAAAAGAGATGGCAAACGCTGCTTGAAAGAAGGCAGAACATTGAACCTGATAAGAATACGAAGAATGGCCAACGAGTTACAGGGATTAATCCAGGGTTTAAGTCCATATCATCAGATGATATCCGCTTCAGATCAATCAAATTTGTTGCTTCCTGTAAATTTTCTAACATTAGTTGTATTATTATACGAACAAAGAACGAAGAGTAGCAGTAGCAGTGAGCTTGGAAACGACGTATGTCTACTTACCATGAAGAAATCTTTGGAATTATGAGAAACATTTGTATCTCCGCTAATAGGAAAAGACCTGAAATAATCATATTAACAAATTAATCAAGATTAAATGGAGGATTAATTATTTAATCTGTTTAAACTAATAACTAATTGTTACACACCTGGTTATGAAGCTGATGAGATCCGCTACCTGAGGTATTTCCATCAAATTCGCCATCGTTAATGCAACAAAAAGAATAAAACCGATCAAATGCCTGAAAATACAAAAACCCAGAATCAGAAAAAACCAACTGATCTAAAATCTTGAAAGAAAATTGAAAGAGATTGAATCAATATACACGTACGTCCAAACATTAAGGGTTTCATTATGCCAACGGAATACGCTGAAGAGAGCTTCTTTGACAGGCCAATTAGCTCTGTAATAATTAACTACGAACTCGTTATCTTTCATGTACTCCGGCAACTCCCAGAACGACACAAGTGAATACCGTTTCGATTTGCTTTTGCTCTCTTCATCGTGAAGATCATCATCCTTACTGTTCTTCATCTGATGACGATGACGATGATGATGATGATCAACATCATCGGAGAAGGAAGAAGAATTAACGGTGGTTTTTGCTTCATCCACATTCTTCATTTTGGAAATATTTTCTTTCCTCCTTATCAGAAAAACTCTTTCTCTGAAACTCATGATAACTCTCAGTGACAAGAATTTGGTGAGATGATTTGAGAAACTCTGATTAATATAGAGAGAGAGTGAATGAATGAATTATATATAAAAAAATATTTTAATTAATGAAAAACTTTAATTTTATGGGAAGAGTACTGCAGCTAGCTAACTGTTCCAACTGCCAACATTTAAAGAAGTCTTTGTCTTTTGTCTATGCAGGTTGGTTTGGAGTTGCATGAAATATTAAAGCGTGGGCAACTTCAAAATAGTTAGGTTAACAATAAATATTGGTAAAATTATACACACAGTGGGTGAGAAATTTTCGTATAAATATTGATGAATTGTACTTAATTACTCACAATTGTTTTATTACTATTTTTTTTAACTATTACATATTATAAGTCTATTAATATTTTAAATTAGATACTTACTGGTATTTACAATCAGAAATTTACTGAAATTTAACTAGAAAAATATCAAACAATTATATAATACCCAACATTCAGGAAACGAATCAAATATCTCTAAAAAAGACCTCATAATTTGTGAGAAAAACTTTACCTAAGACAAAGTTTGAAGACCTGCCCTTCTAATTAGAGAATATTTAAGTAAATTTAAATATATATATATATATATATATGGGTAAGAGCAAGAGTCTTTTTTTTTTACACAAAATTTTACATAAAATATAAATTATTAAATCTAGATACATTCAACGATTGAGATTTGAGATTACATCTGACATATGCATTAATTATAAATATATTAATTATGAATTAATTATATTATCATATACAATCTCAATTATTAGATATGTTTAGATCCAACAATCTATATTTGATGTAAGATTTTGTGTAAAAAAAATGGTCATTAATCTTGTCCCTGTATATATTGTCTAATATTGCGAATTTGTACTTAATTTTAAAAGTAAAGTTAAAAAAATGATAATTTAGTAAATAATAAAATTTAAAAAATAATTAATTGATTATATTAATAAACAAGGTGGTGTGATTAACCGAAATTTTTGAACGATGGATTTACCATAAAATTGAAAGCATTGCTTAATATTGCCGATTTAATACTTAATTTTAAAGGTAAAGTGAAAGTAATAATTTAGTAAACTCCAATGTTTAAGGAATCTAACGTGTTATTTTAGTAATCTTTGATATTAAGTTGTTCTATCTTACAGCATTATATATGATTTTATTCTAATCAACGACTACAATTAATCATATCATGTAATGTAATAGTCATTTTGCTTTTAACTTTTAAATGTTCACTTTATTTGAAGAATATTCTATCTTCAAATAATCTGCTTTCGTTATCAAAGATAAATTGCAAAAAGGATCACAAGATTTTGATTGTTTTAATTAATTTAAATCTCTTAATAATTAATTATAAAAGTGAATAATTTTAATTGTTGGTATTAGTTAGGAGATCGGGCAACCATTTATATCGGTGAAGACAGGTGGCCGACTTTTAGACCGTTGGATTGTTTATGATTAAATTTAGTTATTTTCCTTAAGCCACTTCAAGTGTGAACCACATGGAGTTCGTTTCTTGCTCGAGTGATGACGTGTCCCGCTTGCTTAGTTAAATTGACGCAAATTCTGTAGTCAATCTACCTACGCTACTTGGATTTGTAATAGTGGGCCCGGCATTTAGTTTTATGGGCTTGTAGAATGTTGAGTGGGGCCCGATTATTTTTTTAACGTACAAGAAATTTTTTTTAATTTGTTGGATGAAATTTTTGTCTCAATTGCTTAATATTCGGAATAATTCTTACTTTGATTGATGTTTGTGATGGGGGGGTGTGGGTAGAAGAAGAATTAAAGGAATAAACTTGGTAAAGAGTAAGATAGCTTATAATTTTGAATGTTAATTCATTTATTATAATTTATTATCAAAATAATTTTTTATTTAAAATTAACTACACTCAAAATAAATCATACTTAGGGTTTGTTTATTTTTTTAACCGAAGTCTGAAAATAAATATTCAAATGTATATAAGTCATTTATTTTTTAACTTATATCTGAATATTTGTTAAAAATATATAATATAATTAAGTTAATTTTTTTTACTTAAATATGAATAAATAAATATCTAAATAACTTAAATATTTTATTTATTAATAATATCTTTAATTTATTACTTAATATATATATATATATCAATAACTCAATATATTAGTATAAATTTTTTTATGATATATATGGCAATATATCAGTTTTAAATTTTTTTTATTTTTATAAAAATAAATAACTTAATATTTATATTCAGACATTTAAAATAAAATAAAAAACAAACATATCATTCATATTAAGATTTCAGTCAAATTTAGATTTCAGCCATATTTAGATTTTAGATAGAAAAAATAAACTATTCTCTTATGAGATAATATAGTTAATTTTTAAAAATAAGTAGTGAAGAAAAATTAATATTTATTTTAAATATGACTTATTTAATGATGTTTGAGAATTGCTCAAAATAGCTATAATTGTTACTTAATTTATCTATCATTTAGTTTTAAAATATTATCTTAGAAGTAGGTAAAAGAGAATTAAAATGATTTGAATTCTAACTATTCTCTTACCTCGTATTTAAGGAATTAAAACTTGAGTAGAAAATTTTTAAAGTATTAAAACTAAAATAAATACACATTAAATCATTAGTATTGAAGGATTCACATATCCTATTTCTCTTTTTATTGGTATATATTTAGAATTAAATGAGGGAGGAATGGGACAAAGATAAGGGCGGCAGGAATACGGAATTAATTCTAGCATTAAATAATGTCGCATACATGGGCAGCACCGTGCCCTGTATCATCGTTGTCTAGCATTAAAAGAAAAGGTTGCAGAAACGTGTGGCCTCAACTAACGTTGTCAAGAAGAAGAAGAAGAAGAAGAAGAACATGGGCCCACGAGGGGTTGGCCTAATTGATCATGCCGTGATTTGCTGATAAAGACTACAAGAATGAAGTCTTGCGTCTTGCCTTTGAAAATTTCGGGAAATAACTAAAAATGCTCTCATTTTATATTAAAAATTCAAAAATACCCTTCTCCAAAAAGTTCATTCAAAACTACCTTATTTTAAATTTTTTGGACTACAATACCCCTAATACTCTAAATTATCAAATTTAACTTACTGTAATATTCTTGAATTATTGTAATTATTCAAAATTAACACTTTCGAGTAAACAACATAAAAATAATACTTTCAAGTTATTATATTTACTTGAAACTAATATTTTCGAATAAATATTATGAAATTAATATTTTCGAGTTATTATAGTTACTCGAAACTAACACTTTTGAGTTATTATAGTTATTCAAAATTAACACTTTCGAGTTACTGTACTTATTTGAAACTAACACTTTCGAATTACTATAATTACTCGAAACTAACACTTTCAAATATTATAACAACTTAAAAATGTTTTGTAGATTTTAAACATAAGAATATTTTAGTCCAAACATCTATAAAAATAATACTTTTGAATGAAATTATATAACGCGAGCATTTTTTAATTTTAACTATAAAATAAAAATATTTTTTATTATTTCCCTTGAATTTCTGTAAACAGTCAACGTTTCAAAATATTATGTTTACCCAATATTAGATCTTCAAAGTCTGAGTATAATCAGAATTCACAAACACATTGATTATTATTATTCGAGGAGAAGGGAAGGAAATAATGGAATGATTTTTCAGGCAGTTGCAATGTGTATGTATATATGTATGTACAGACTATTTTGTAATTAACTTTCTGTAGTAGCAATTATTATAGAGGATCATGAAGGGTTACATAAAGACTATTTGGTAAAATTAACAGCCACGCAAACAAAGATAGAGGAGGCAGCCTATCATTCAGGAACTCAGGCCAATAACAGTAACAAGGCATTGAGTTTTAAAGGGCTTGAGTGAATATACAAAATGGAAGAAAGAAATATGTAAATAAGATTGATGGAGATCTCAGAGTTCCGAAATGATGAGGAGGATGGATGCTTTGCAAAACAAGTAAAAAGACCCAAATATGGACAACACTCAACAGCATAGAAATGGGAAGCTCTCAGAAGGAAATATTAATGAAGAGGCATGTATGGCTGAAACCTTTTTTAGACCTTGAGAAGTCCTACTTTCTCCAAAGAACTCCGGAGATCAGAACTTGTGCAGTCTTCTCCTGTCTGAATGATATTCGGGCTGTCAATTGGCATTACATCTGAGAGAGGGTAGTTTCGGTTGGCGTGGACTTGATTGCTTGCACTGCTACAAACACCCTTCAATATCACTGTTTTGTGCACACCACCAAGCAATCCTTCGTAATCCGTGTCCCCAGATTCTCCAACAAAAACCACCACCTTTGACAACTCCATACCCCACCGAACATACAGATACCTGAAATATGTTTGAAGTCATGACATCAAATTGTGTTGAATATTAACTATCACAAATGAAGAGGGGAGGGAGGTGGGTGGGGGCTTGAGGAACTATCTGAAGGGGTTTCCAAGTGCCCACATAATTCATCCAATGAGAAATTGTGCTGCAGCCAGCACAATCATTGCATGACCAAGAACAGAATATCCTTAATCTTGATAGTCAATGCAGTGAAGGTAAACATATCACAGTAATAGTTCAAAACCGTAATATATGATGTCATGAATATTGTTTCACATTTAATATTTTGTCCACATTTGTTCCCTTAATAACTTATCAAGTCATGTAACTAATGCACCAGGTATAAAATCTTTGAACTATTAATATTTAGTAACAATGGACAATGGAATGACATAACTTTGAACTATTCTATGGTTCTTCAATCTCAAATGAAAATGGCACCTACTCAAGCCTTGATCTTGAATCTCCGTGGTTACATTATCTACTAAAAGAAAGGTTTAAACAAGATCTATTGCATGCCATAACTACAAACAAACATGAAAAATATACCTGAGGGCTTGGGAACGTGATGCCAAAACTGGAATTACATTTATCCTGTTACCATTTTGGCAGTAAATAACATGACAACGAAGAGCTTGAATTCTCAGCACCTTCCGAAGCTCTTTAACAGGGGGAACCTGAAAAGAGAGATAATAAGATACCAGAAGAGTTCCCATGATGCACAAAAGATAAGAGAACAAAATTTACCACTGAAGGCCTTTGCACACTGAAAGCATAGCAGTAGTCGGTTGAAAGTTGTTCAGCAGGTGTGACAACTTTTTTCTCACTCTCAGCCTTCTTATCTGTGACTGAAGAAGCCCAACGGACCAAAGTTTTCCTCACTCCTTCCCCACCCCAACGGTATTCAATGTGCGAGTGATAATAGAAGTCAACCACAAAGGGATCATCCTCAGAATTAAGGGCTGAATAGTAGAGATCGCTACCACTGTTGCATATAAAAGCATCAAAATCATTAGGGCTCAAGCCCCCTGATACAAGAAAAGAGTGCATCTCAGATATGGTCAGAGATGTAGACAATATGAACCCAATAGAGCCTTCTGTCCTTTCCTTTTCCACAGCCTCAAATATCTTTTTAATGGCTTCAATAAGGCCTATGGTGGTATCATCATCCACAGAAATGACAAAGATCTGTCTCCTCCTCCTCAATGCTGGAAACTTACCAGCACTGGTATTCTGGTCCACTTTATCTGTAGACCCAGATTTCCGTGTATCTTTTAAAACACCCTTTGACCATGCCAAAACAGCATTCTCTAACTTACTCTTCCTGTCAACAACATTTCCTTCAGATTCTAAAGAATCATCATTTCCACTAGCTCCACTCCTCTCTCCATCCAATGAAAACCTCAAGTTCAAAGATATATCTTGAATATCTCTCAAGGAATCGCCGGGTGATTCTGACTCTGATGTTTCACCTCCATCATCATTTCTTTGCCACTGTGGGTGCCTTGGTTTGCAACTGGCTATTCGAGATAGGTAAGTTTTACAATGCTCCGGCCAAGAAAATAGGTGAATGTTCTTCAATCCATTCTGTCGACACTTTGCCCAAAGTTGCTTATCAGCAACAAGCTTTAGAAGAGCATTGGCAATAGACTGTTGATCATGGGGATCAATCAGAAGACCATTGTCCAGTACCTGCAATATTAATCCAGTCAAATTAGAAAACTTGGTGAACTTCCTCATTCAAACTCCTTGGAATCATGCAATCAATAGATATGACCAATGAGCAAGTATACCCGAAGTATATCAACAGGGCCTCCATTCTTTGTGGCAACAAGGGGCAAACCATGAGCTGCTGCCTGCTCAACAAAAAAGCAACAGTAATATTCAGGCTCTGAGAAAAGGTAAACTATAAAAGATATAACTTTTTCATAGTAGACATAGCACCTCAATCAAAGTAAGCCCAAACGGCTCTATGAATGCTGGATTTATGAAAACCCCCTGCACAAAAATTGGACAAATTAAAAAACGTAAGATATGAAAAAGGTAAAAGCTGCTATCTGCAAGTAGATGCTGCAGATAACAGAATATGAAAGATTACAAGAAGCATCTAGATGAACCAAAGATGTTGCAGCCACAAATAGATAAAAAGCAATAGTCAAAATGATGGCACAAGCAGATTATCTAGATCGTATGCCTCCTCAAGAAAATTCAAAGTGATTTAATGTAATTTACACAAAAATGGACTAACCAAGAGACAAACAGTTGTTGCATGATTGGATGAGCCAATTAACCTAACCATTGACTTAAAACCTACAACATCTAACCCAATAAAACCAGTGAACCATGATAAATGATAAGAAATAAATGTGGTCAAATGCGGAGAATGAAAACACTGGCAAATTTTTCACAAATTAGATGCTATATGTAGTATAATACACAGTAATAAGAATGAAATATATCAGACCCATAATGTCACAGTAGAATTAATAATGCATAAAGTTATGGTCGTATACCACTGATTTAATGATGCATAAACCAAGTGGTACCTTTGTCTTTGCTGCTAGACGATATATGTCAGGAACATCAGATTGTTTGTGGTGTTTAGGGTATGCTACTTGCCCATATAGATCATATTTGTCAATAAGCTTCAGCACTGAGAGCAGAACAGAAGCATTTGTGCCGGACATTTCATCAATTCCATCTCGGTTACCCATTATTAGAGTCTGCAACGCAGAAGGAATAATAAGGTAACAGATAATATGATCTTGCCATAAAGCAGTTCAGCTCAACAGCAAGATTTCTTCAAAAGTGTCATTGACTTCAAAACATACAAGATTAGCAAGCTCTCTCAGTGGACGACATTCTCCAAACGCTTTAACCAAAGTAGTGATGTTCTTTTTTGGATCTGGCCTTGCAAGTGCAAGAATCATAGGCTTGTGTGGGTTGGTAAAGAAGCGCATTATCTGCAAAATTAAAACTTAAACACTGACATTAAATATCAGCTGCATAAAATTTGGAAGTATGTCTCTGGTCTTGGGCACATTATCCAAGTTCAGTTAATATATAAGCCATTTGTCAAGGAGACAAAAGAAATCTGCAAGTAACGATTAATACCTCGGTCCAGATAGGTGGATCTGGAGATGCAGGATGGTCTTCATTTCCTTCTGTTTCACCATCCATATCACCATCTTGTGGAACAATATGATTGAACTCCATTCCAGGAGGAATTATCTGCAGTAAACTACACATTCATCAATCATTTATTATGAAATAACAGCATCCATACCTGTGATGTGTAGAATTAAGGAAGAGAAACCTATAATGAAGTAAATTTCTCCAGTTAAATATTATATTATTAAGCAAAACAAACTCTACCCAGCTCACTTCAAGCCAAATATTTTAAGTGTTCATGATGCATATCAAAATGAAATTGCCTAGAATAACTAGTCCTTCTGAAGCACAAATTTTGATCCCACAAGGTCAAAAGCTTTTAAATTCTGATATCCATGTAGTTCATTCTGGTACCACTGTGAGATACTCTTTACATGAAATTAATAGGCCCACATGATCTAAGTTGCAACTATGATTCTTAGATACTGACAGGTCTGTCATATCTTTATACGGACATGAGTCAGACACAGCAACCTTGAAAATCCTGAAATAGGGACATGGCTGGGTTATACATGCTTGTTGTGTATTTATCATGCATATTCTAGACCATAATTCTGTGTCTCTTTTGCTTGCAGAAAAACCATAGAAAGTGAATACTTCAAACTTGAAAACATGTTATGGTCTTGTAACAAAATTCTCCAAGCATCCACAGACTACCACACACATATATTTAGGCAGATAAAGGTGCATTCTCTTTTTACTGTCCATACAAGTGTGGGATATAGTAGGAGACAGATATCTTATTCTTAGGTGATGAACACCCCAATTTTAATAGGAGAACTGTCCTATATATGATGAGAATTGAATTACTTCAGTCCAGATCCAACAACTAATTACTTCAAGCACACGCTACTTCAAACACTAGCTACCTAAGGATTCAGGACCCAAGCTAAAAAACAGGACAGTGGCACAATGCAATCAGCTCCTACAATGTTATCTTCACACCTAGAAGGGCAACTTCCATATAAAATTTATAGAGTACTGTTACATATAGAAACTCGGCTATACAAATTGATGTGACAGTATTATATCGTTGCCTCATGTCCTACATCTCATGAGAGTGAAAAAAGAAAATTCGTGTAAGACATACGGCAACAATATAAAATTGTCACATCAGTTTGTAATAATAGAGTTTGTACCCCTAGAATTATTGAAAATTAAAATGTATGAGTACTTACAGCCATACGAGGCATGAACCTGCCATAACAGGACACGTTACGCTTGATCCTGGCTCGTAGTTTACGCTCCAGTACTGGGTCAAAACCATCATATAAACGCCATTGTTCCTCTATCTCCTGTCTAGTGCTAGTTATCACTACTTCAGAGGCATCAAGGGATAACTCCTCAGCCTCTATCCGACGCATTATTTTGTATGTTGAGTTTATTTCATCCCTTGATAATCGACCTTGTTTCAGAAGCTGTTCTAACTTATCTCGGCCTAGTGAGTGGCCAGTAAAAAGCATCGGTACATTAAGAGCACCAGATAGAAGAGCGGCTGAGTCACCTGCATCTGCATAATGCCCATGGATGGCAACAGGCCAGACTGATTTCCCACCACCAACTTGCTCCCCCAGAACATTGGACATCCGTATTATGTGGTTAAGTGCACCATCAACAAACTCAGGGATATGAGGCCACAAAAGTTCTTTAGGAATATAGTTATCTTTTGGACCAAATGGTATTCGAATAATATAAGCACCACTGCTCTCCCCCATCTCATCCATGAAATCTTCTGCGTTTCTTGGTGTCAACATTTCTGTGGGTTCACCATAACTCCAATCAACATCCGGTGACGATACTTGTCTAGTAAGCAAATCAACCCGATAAACTCCTGGCATTGAGCCCAAAGCTCTTGCAAGTTCCACAACATATTTAACCTTGAAGAAAGAACATAAATCAATAACTATAGAAGTTTTCTAAGACCAGAAAGTACCAACAACACAAAAGAAGCTTTTGCAACCAAAATATTACCTGACCACCAGTATCAGAATCACGACCAAGCTCCATGTTTTCACCTCGTATGAGACCATGAAGGCTGCACGCATACTATTTGTTAAGTATTATAAAATACCACTATACATGTCAGAAAGATCATATACTGACATTCGGGTATTTTTTGCATTGAAAAAAAAAATTGAAGGCAGTTAGTTTGCCATAAGGTATGTTCCTCAGCAATAAAATAATATTCAGACAATCATGGCAATATTTACATCAAATATCGGAAGGAAAGCTTGTGCGCGATATTATTGAACAAAAAGTAATAAAGTACAGCAACATGTAAACCAGTTATTTCATGATACCCTTTAGAACCGCTTATTAAATTCAGAGCACTAAAGTTGAGTTCATGCCTTATCAGTACAATGTACAGCTTTTTTCCCTTCTGTTGACTAGCCCATGTCTCCATTGCGTCAACAGAATTTATTCTAGGTAGTCTGCTCTTTGTACTATCAGCATGAGCCGATATGTCACTGACCACATCACCTTTTTCTCCCTCTGATAAGTCTTCAGACATATCAGCTGTTGCTTCTCTGCGGCCTCTTTCACGCTCAAGACGACGTTTAGCCATCCTTTGAGCTGTCTCACCCTCAAGCTACACAGAACAGATCACTAGTAAATGAAAGTAAAAGTTTACTATTTTTGACTGACAATATGCTATTTGCAAAGTTTGATATTTTCCATGGAGATTAGAAGAAACAACCAAAGAAATGCTTGAGATGAATTATTGAAATTTATTTAGCCTGTTTGATGCACACCATATGTTACAGCAAAAAAAGCAATCGCCAAAAACTTATAAGCGCTAACATCACAGTCATATATTTGAAAGTTTATACTGTCACAATGGATGGTTACCAAAAAAAAAAAAGGAGAAAATTGGTGAACTTGTAAGAGAAGAATGAAAAGAAACAATATAAACAATTTAATTTGAGATTCATGTTTTTAAATACGCCACCAAATTACCAAGCATTGTCTTACTGTCTTACTGTCTTACTGACTAGAAACCTCTGTATAAGCCAAATACTACTAGCCGTAGATTGCATACGAGAGTGCTTTTTTATAAAGTGGGTTACCTCAAAAGAACATTCTGTGAAAGAGAGAATTTTTTTTTTTAAAAAAAAAGGAAAGAAAGAAAGAAAAAGAATCATTCATTGGTTGTTATCCCAAAAATCATATGCAAGTGCTTTTCTTACTCAAAAAAGTGCTTTTAAGAAAAAAAAGTGCTTATCAAGTGATTCTCCCAAAAAAGTTCCAACTCTTTGAGAATCTAAAAAGCAATACAAAGTGAACAGAAAATGGCTTACGCTGCTTGAACTTTCTATTGAGTGTGTCAAAAGTACTGTTCAAATCGACATTAAACTAAAGGAACTGTGAACATATAGAAAACAAACCAACCAATAGTAAAAATAAATTCAAGAACCTCTCTTAAAGCCTGACTAATTTTATAATACTTCAACAGAGGGTATATAACAAATTTGAAAGGAGAAATATAGATTTCTAAAGCTTCTCGAAACCAATGGGATCTACCTACATATAATGAATTTCACTCTAAACTGAGAGAGAAACCGTCGTGATTCTTTCAGAATTCAAAGAAATCAATCCAAATACAAACTTTCAAAAAGTAGCGCGCAAATCATACCAGTAAACAAGACCAGTTTATTCAAAATCAATAGGAAAATTCAGCTAAAATATAATTACAACAAAAAAGAAAAAAAACCTGCTTTTTCTGGCGAGCCAAGTTCCAAATCCTCCAACACATATTCTCCAACCTCGTATTCCTCTCCTGCGGACTCCTCGTCGCTTGAGCCTACCATCACATACACAGAATTAACAAGCATACGTAGATAGATACATACGCATTCAAGTAGACAGGGTGAGTACTATACCCGAGCCCAAGAACGGTGGAGATCGGTCTCATCGAATCCGGTGATGACTTCTTCGACAAAGTAACGCGTCGGACTGAACCTCCCTCTCTCTCTCAATAGCAGCGACGTTTTAGCGTCGTCGAGACCGGGGCCGACATCAAGTATCGCTTCGAGGTAACTGTTTATCCAATCGTTTCCAGCCATTTTTATTTTTTTCTTTTACAGCAAGCTTGGGGTGATTATCAACTTCTTCTTGCTATTCTTCTATCGGTTGAAGTTGATTCTAGAAAACAGACAGAGAGAGAGAGAGAGAGAATGGGGATGGGGCGTAGTAGTGGCTTTTATGTGGTGTTGTTTGCTTACACGATAACGACAACTGTGAATTTCAACAGTGTAGGAGAAAGGGAGAGAGTGGACGCATTTAGTGTTTGCGTGATTTTGGGGTCTTAAAACGGTAAAAGATTGTTTTTTTATTCGTTTTTATGTTTAGGTAATTATCGAATTGGCCATTAACTTTACAAAATTAACATTTAGGTCCATAAGAATTAAATATAATTTTTTGTTGTATCGCCCTCTCTAGTAAATTTTTGTAAAATAATTAGAAAGTTTGAACAAGGGCGGGTATTTTCGGATTTGATATATTTAGAAAAAGCAACAAAATTGAATTGATGTGTAGATTTGATTTTGTTTGAGTTGGTTTGGTCGATTCAATTTCAACTTAATCCAATTCAATGTTTTTTAGACTATTTAAATATTTTGAATATTTTATATTAAATTTTATTAACTTTTTACATAATTAATCAAATTTTATAATCTCAATTTCATAAATTTAAATAAAAATATTAAAGTAAATTTATTAATATTAAAATTTTTGTTGATTGTCTATTCAATTTTTTAATTGTTATTATTGAATTACAAATCAAACCGAAAGTCTAGTTTTTCAAATTACTAAATTGAGAATTGAATCAAATTGAATAAAAAAAGAACCAAAATTTTTAATTCAATTTGAGAGTTTATTTTATTACGATAACGAATTTATGATTTTTTTATTTTAATTTGAGATTATAATGATAATAATATATGAGTTAATTAATTTTATTAACTATAATCGATATCCAATTTGATAGTTTGTTTTATTATTATAAAAAACTTACAAAAATTTCTTTTATGTCATAGTTTAATTCGAAGTTATTACAGTAAAAATATAAATTAATTAAATTTTATCAAATATAATCGATACCAATTTAAAAACTCATTTTACTATCATAAAAAATTTATGAATTTTTTTTATTGTAATTTAATTCAAAGTTATAATGATAAAATATATCAGTATAAAGTATAATCGATACTTTTGTGATTCTATTTAATTTTATATTATCATCAAACATATTCGATAAACACTCCTTCTTACTTAAAATTATTCACTTAATTCATAGATTTATTTGATACTTTTACATATCATGTATGTATTTGATAGTCTTTGAAAATGGCAGAAAAATAATTTAAGATTTTAATGGCAGATTATGTGAAATAATTGTGGCAAAACATGTTAACATAATAATCTCTATACTTTGTTAAAAATACATTTAAAGACACAAGTGTTTCATTGTTTAACAAATAAGTCCCCACATAATGAGACAATAGTAATAGAAGAAAAGACAGGTGTAACGTAAAGTACGTTGAATTTTAGTAACTAAAACTGTATCCTATAGGTGGGTAGAGGGGTCCAGTGTTATTATTCAAATTAGCTTTAATTATTGTGGAAATATTCTTGTAATATGCTCTAAAGATTACCTTACCTTCCACGAAAAAATAAAAAATTTTATTATTTTTAATTATTTACTGATGAATCATTGAGTACCAAGTAATTTAAACGTAATTAACCTTTTCATATTATTGACAAATTTATTTCTAATTGTATATAAATATAAAAATCGTTTGTATTAAACATAAAATTTTGATTGGAGTATCGTAAAATAAAATTTTCTTTAATCAAATAAAATTAACGGGTCTCTAAAATATTATTTAATATATTTTTTAATATTAATAATTTAAAAATTATTAATATAACTCTTATTTAATGATAATGACGTGTTCGGAATATTTCAATGTTAGAATTATTGAATTCTAAATTTTTTAATTATATAATAACATAATTAATTTTAAAAAATAAATAATGAAAGAAGACTTATACTTATTTTGAGTATTATTTATTTAATAAAGTAGAAATTAAATAAATAATTTTAAACTACTAATACTAAAATTTAAGCTGAATTATATTTTTTGAATTATATTTTAGAAACTCAATAACTTCTTTTTCTTTCTTAATTATGTATATGCTATTATTAATTGTTATTTAATTCACTAAAACTCTTCACAAAACAACAAAAATAATTGAAATATTTAATACTTGTTATATGTTCATTTGTCCAATTAATCGCGGTCGAGGATCTCCAATATAAGAATCGAATTTTTATAAAATATTAGTTTTCCAATTATTTTTTAATTAAATAAATTATATTATTTCAATTATTTTTTTAACTTAATCATGCAATCATAGAAGAAATTAATTTTCTAATTACACCAAATGGGACACGTAACACTTACACATGAACGTGGACCTACCAAAACTTATATTTAAAACTTTGATTAATTAATATTTTATATGTTTACTTTAAAGTATTATATATTATAATTCATAGGTGATGTATTTACGTTCACTTTTTGTTAGATTATTGTATTAGTGGTGATCGTATAGCCCTCACTTTTTTTATTTCCTAAATAATTTTATTGCATACTACCTACAAAGTAAATATAATAAACATATAAAAAAGTTAAAATAATACTACATTTTTTAAATATTATTAATTTACGTGATTCAATAAATTTGATTAGGTCATTTTACCTATAAAACGTAGGACTATGTTCTTTCTCTCTCTCTCTCTCTCTCTCTCTCTATATATATATATATATAATATTCATCATTTATGAAAAAAAAACTTGTCCATCTTGAATAATGAGTTATTCAATAATTTAACGATAAAATAACTTAATTTATTATTATAAAAAATTACTTAATTTACGATATTTTTTTACTTTATAGAGTTATTTGATAAATTAAAAATTTTGTGAAAAGGGATACAAACCTCTCCTATAATATTTGTCCTAATAAACGAACCCATGAACTTAAAATAAGAGATTAATACCTTAACCACTACATCAAATATATGTAATATAATATATTTGAATTTTTAATAAATAACTCTTTTTAACGTACATATATAATAATTTCTATAATAATTAAAATTTTGTTATAATAAAGACATTATATTAAAAAATAAATTTGTAATCATTAAAATTCTATATAATAATTTGAATTTAAAATAATTATCATTATAAAATGTTAAACTATTATCATGATTTATATTTATTTTTTAAATAAAATTATTTTATTTAATAATTATTTAAGAATAAATTTTTAAAAATTATTAGTTCTAATAATAACTTTAGAATAATTTTATTTTACAACAATTTAAATTTATTTTATAATAATTTAAATTTATTTTTTTAATAATTATTTAAGAGTCATTTTATTATTACTATTAGATAACAATTTTAAATTTAAATTATTATATAGAATTTCAATGATTACAAATTTATTTTTAAATATAATTTCTTTATTATAATAAAATTTTAATTATTTTAGAAATTATTATATATATACATTGAAAAGGATTATTTATTAAAATTTTAAATACATTATATTATATGTATTTAATGTAGTGGTTAAGATATTCTTCTTTTATTTTAAGTTTATGGGTTCAATTCTTATTAAATAATATATTATTTTGCATTTTAAAAAAAAAATTAAAAATATTTTTGTAAGTATATTATTTATCTATTAAGGATAAATGTTATAAGAGAGATTTGTATCTCTTTATACAAAATTTCTATTAAATTAGGATTTTTTCGAACCTAAAGGAGACGTGTCAACTTTTCCCATCAAATTTATGAAGATGAATTTGATACCCCATGAAAGCTTCTTCCAGATATATAAAACTAGCAATTAGACAATTTGAAAGAAAAAATGAAATCTGTGTCATGTATGCAGAGGGTGTACGAAATTCTGCTTTTGGCTTTCCTCCAAAAGTGATTTCTTGACAAGTGCTTCCAGACAAGCTAGACCTGGTGGAGCATGTGCACTGCATGTGAAATTGTTTCAATAGTTTTTTTTTTTTCAAAAAAAAGTGTTAGCTCAAGCAACCACTTTATTCTCTTGTCCCCTCAAATGGCTTTTATTAAGAAAACATGATAAATAAAACACTTTAATTATAGGGTTAAAAGTAGTATTCCTTTTTTTTTTTCCTTTTAATTATGAATACATATAAAATTTATTAAGAGTTTAGATACCGACATTTTTACTACCTCTAAAATTTTGCAAGTAAATGATTTAATTTTCTTCAAATTAAAGAAAAATTTAGTCACACGTATATTAAGAGTCGAACGAAGCGACATGTAAATCTATTAATAATATATAGTATATTATAACAATTATATATAAACTCTCATCGTAAATTATAAGGTAGAAATTGATATGTTATAATAATATTAATTATCTATTAATTACATTAATTTCATATTTTTAATCAACTAATACAGTTGTATTAGGAATGAAGTTTTATGATGTTATAATAGGGGTGGTAATTTGGGACACGACACGATTATTCGATATAAATTCGGTGTCATTAAACAGATTTGAATTTAAAATTTTGATACGAATAATAATCGTGTCGTATTCGTGTTTAATATGTAAAATACGATTATTCGTTTAAGATACGATTAATTAAACGACTAAATAAATAATCGTGTCTTAAATGAATAAACGAATAATCTTGTCTTAAACGAATAAACGAATTCGGTGTCACTAAACAGATTTGAATTTAAAATTTTGATACGAATAATAATCGTGTCGTATTTGTGTTGACACGATTATTATTCGTGTCGTATCCGTGTTTAGTATGTAAGATACGATTATTCGTTTAAGATACGATTAATTAAACGACTAAACGAATAATCGTGTCTTAAACGAATAAACGAATAATTGTGTCTTAAACGAATAAATGAATAATCGTGTCTTAAACGAATAATCGTATCCTAAATGAATAATCGTATCCTTAACGAATAATTGTATTCTGAACGAATATATTTTAAATTTTTTTTAAAAATATGTAATATAAATTTATTTATTATAAACAACTCTTGATATAAGTATTTAATTATTATATATATATTATGTTTAATAAAATATGTTATTTTTAATATCTTAAGGATCTTAATGATAATTATTAAGTTAAACGAATTATATTAGTATGTTAAATGAATAATCGTGTCTAAATGAATCGTATCTAAATAAACGGATTATATTCAAATTTAAAAGAATTGATACAAATAATAAACGAATCATATTCGTGTTAAACGAATATTAAACGAATCGTATTCGTATCGAGTCAAATTCGATTCATTTATCCGAATTGCCACCCCTAGTCTATAATGACATTTATGATTTTAATTTTTAAAATTAATTTTTTTATTTTAAAATTTTATAAATTGTTAATGTTTAAGTAAATTTTTCATATTTATATTTTGTCCCTTATAATTTAAACTTTTACTCTGCATCTAAGTATATCAAATTGATTTGTATAAAAAATTTGTATTTATAATATTTTTCATTAATTAATTGGGTATCCATTGCTTTCATTATTTATTCACTTTCAACAATATTTAACATGTTTAAATTACAAAAAAATGTTTTAGGTATGATACTAGAATTCAATTGTGGTCCATATAATGTCTTTTTATTCCTTTTGAATCTTAGCATTAATGGGGGGATTTGATGAATATGTGATTCTGAATTTTCTTTAAGGGTGGAAATAGAAAAACATTATCCTTTGATAACTATTTGATAACTTTTTTTCTTTAAATACCATTGAATATTATGACAAAACACTTGTAAAGTATTTGAAAAACTAAAATAAGAAAGCTTTTTAACATAGAAAAGTATTTAAATATAGATATTTGGACAGTACTATCATAATATTTAAAAATATTGCTACTTTTAATCTTTAATTATTGTGTGATAAAATTGCAATTATTTAAATATAAGTGAATAGGTAATTGATATATATATATATATATATATATATATTATCAATTGAAATATATATTTATCATACACTTTTGACTATTGTATTTTAAAAAATCGAACATAAAAACATAATTATTTATTTACACATCTTTAGTTCATTGTTGAATTTTTTTCTATTTTTCTTAAATTTTTCATATTTTTTAATAGATAATTAACTATATTTCAACTATCTATGTTACAACGTGGGTGGAAAGTCGAATCTCGTACTCTACAAATTTAAGAAGATGAATTTGATAGAAAAAACTAAAATTAAAAATTTATGTTTAATAAGATATTAACTTCGTAATATCAATATGTATCATAACCAGTTTTAGAGATTGTTTTAATTGAAATTTGTTCTTATAGTTTAATATAAATCTTTTAACGATTTTGCTTTTAATATATTTTTTTACTTTTAGCCTTTATATCTTCTAAGCATATGAATTCTGAAATTTTATTTCATTTTATTTTTTTTATTTTACAATCATTAATCTTATGTAATTAAAATTTTCACATCTATATTTATTTAAAACTCACTAATTTACTTCTCACCAAGATAATAATTCTCTTTGTTCACAAGTTCATCCTTTTTTTCCAAATGACTATCAAAATTTAAGAATTTTTTATCACGCACAATATTTTGGTACAATAATTTTTTGAATATATTCTTTTGTTTTAATTCATATCGATCAAAAAGTTGTCTTATAATTGTTTATTTTACTTTACATAAATGTCGTACAACATTATAATCATATAAATTTAATGCATTTATTAAAATATTATAACATTTGTAGAATAAATATTATATTTATGTACTTTTTAATATAGTTTATTATTTAATAAACACCATAGTTGTGATATTTATATTTTTAAATACAAAATTGACAAGAAAATCTAAAATCATATAAATATTATGTTTCAATGTCTTAATCATATAATACATGAAAAAATAGGGGAATTAACACATACCTCCCCTGAGGTTTTGGAATGTAACACATAGAGAGAAATTATGGAGAATGAAATACTTACCTCCCCTGACGGCATCCACTTCCATCCAATTTCAATAAAAATACTCAATTACCCTTCAATTTCTATATTTTAAATAAAGACAAAGATAGCTTTGTAAATTTGTTTGTCTTCGTTTCATTGCTTATTGGCTTATGTGCCCCACACAATTTCAAATCCAAGCAAAATTTAATAGAATTTTAATTTTGAAGAGAAAGATGATGACTTTGAAGCAAAATCTGACAAAATTTCAAACCTCTTCATGCTGCACATAATAGTGAACACATATTGATACTACTCATTTATGAAATATTAATGCAAGTATATTATACTATTAATTTTTCTTTCTTTTGGTGATCTTATTAATCCTTTTTTTAAAAAAGAAAAATAATATCACCATTAACTCATTAAACACAAAATAATATATAATGGTGGCCAAAACTCTTAAAGGAAAAATACAAAAAAATTCAACAATTTTTTTAGATCTAGTGGCTCAGGTTTGAGGAGGCATAAAAAATTTGGATTCACGAAGTGTTATAGTATAAAAATTTAGGTTCAAATTTGGTTCACAACAAAAATAAAAAGGGAGATGAAATGAGAAAACATTTAAATTATAAGCTTGAAAAATGCACAAAGCAGCCATATCAATTAGAAAAAGATAGCATATCATATAAAAATGTTAAGGGCTCTGCCATAATTAATAAGAGGCAAACAAATATCCAGAAAACCTTCTTCAAGAAGCTACAAAATTTTGAAGCATCATTCAGTAAAGAACAACAAAAATTAGCAATAGAAGCAATTCGATCATATATATTAAATCAGAAGAATAAAAGAATGCCAAAAGATTAGAGCAAGAATTTTTCCCTTTGGATTTTGATGTCATTGCATACAGTCTACTTATATTACAAGACACAAAACAGAAACCCAACAATTATGTCTATTACTAGTAAAAGAAGTTCAACAAAGAAGAAAAATTTTCTTCCTCCTTGCCTGCTTCTGCTGCTTTAGCCTTTATTTATTATATATACTCTTAATATTTTTAGCACATGAAATTCTGTTTTTCTGCCAAAAGTGCTTCTCTTTCACAAACCAACCCAGAATTAATAAGAGGCAAACATCGACATGGTACTGGATTCTGCAGATTATCAGAAACTGTTGTTGCACTCAGAAATAACTGAGTCTTCTTTCAAGAGAACTAGCCGAGTCTCTGCAATAGAACTTGGCACAACTGGATTGGATTGCAGCACCTTTGGCTATGCTATTATAATATAATGATACTATTAATTTACTCAAACATTATTGCAAGTACAATGCAGGCATCCTTACAGTGAATCTTAACATTTACATCCATAATTTAAACATTATTCAGTTAATGGGCACTTATACAAACCCCAAAACAATAACTTTCTATTGACAAGACAATACCTTTCTAGCTAAAACGTGAAGCTTGTTTACCAAGAATATATCAAATAACTTTACAGATCACAAAAACAAAGGTTCTGCTTGTAATAAGAAACAAATTGATAAATATGGATATGTCTGTATACATATATTCAGAGCCATATTATATCATTCATCAAGTTTTTGGTATCATATAATCGCCTCAACAAGCTCCATATCTAATATTTTTCATCTCTTGGGTCCAAAATTATGGAAAACAATGCATGCCATAATAACAAATTTCAGAATAATCACAAGAAAGAAAGAAAGACAAACCCCCAGAATCAGGAACCAAATAAAACAAAAACCACCTATTCCAAATAATCAAGCAAACTATTGATCAACATTGAAAATAAAACAAATAACATATAATGTTTATGACAAAACTAAAGCTTATTAAGTAAATGGGTACTAACACAAACCCATAACCCATGTTTTAGTCGCAAAATAGTTAAAAAAAAACAACTTAAAGCACATAAGAAAACACCTTTTTCACCAAGAATTGAAGCTAAGATCAACAAGTGACATATGCACAAACCCATAGCCGACACATGCTTTTGTCGTAAATCGACCAACAACAAGAACAAAAGAACACAAGAGAATATATTTATGGCAAAACTAAACCTATTAACCCATGATTTAGTCACAAAATCGACAAAAGGAAGAGCAAAATCACACATAATAGTCAGTGCATGAACATTTACCTGGTTTAATCAAGAACATAATGTTTGCAGCAGCTTCTGAGCTTGATTAAAGCTTTTCGAACATTCAGCTTTGTTAACCCAACACTGCATCGACTTTCTTTCGCTGAATATACACTATCTAGGTCTTGCAATGGCGCGAAAATGCCATCGATTTCCGTCCATGGATCGATCCTTGTAGCTATGAAGGAACAAAGTTGGTCGATGAACAACCGACTTCGTAGTTCTCTGACATTTCGATCATTTTTTGGATTTCTACAGTGCAAGTAAGATCATTTCTCTTTCTCTAAATATAATCTTCCATTTGCAATGTTCATCAAGAGACAAATTGGGCAAGTTTCTGATGCTTTTACCATAATACCCCTCACATAAATAGTCAAGTAACGGAGGTGGATGCCGTCAGGGGAGGTAAGTGTTTCATTCTCCATAATGTCTCTCTATGTGTTACATTCCAAAACCTCAGGGGAGGTATGTGTTAATTCCCCTGAAAAAATATAATAGATATAAGCTTTAATTTTAAATATTTGTGTTCATAATCTCCTTAAATTATTTGTTTTTTCCCTTAATTTTAATACTTAAAAGTATTGTGTTGATATCAAATATCTTGTTAAAATTGATCCATTTTACAATCATAATATATATATATATATATATATATATATATATATATATATATATATATATATAGAGAGAGAGAGAGAGAGGTTAAGATGTGAGGGGAAATTAAATATAAATTTTTATATTTAAGTACCCTACTTGGTCAAATTCATCACTATAAATTTATTATATCAAAAATTGAAATTAAAGATATTTTTTGCATGAAATTTTGATAAAATTCAAAATATGAAAAACATAGAATATATGTCTATAGAGCTGGACTCATCAAATGTTGACCATACCACCCCCAATAGATTTACATTAGGCAGTATGTTTGACAATTATGAGTTGGATGACATTGACGTAATACAAACCAGTTCAGAACAATGCAAAGCCTTAGAGTTTTATGTGACACCAACAAAGGAAGATCACCTACCCAAGATGAACCGTGAAGAAGCAGAGCAGGCAGCAAACTACAGATTGTTTGCTTCTGATTCTGAAGATGAACTACCACAGCAAGGAGATGATGATGAAGATATAGTGATGGAGGATTACGGTTCTGGAAATGATAGTGATGTTCTTTCTGATAAAGACTTAGATAGTACCCCAACTAGTAGATATGAGAGAAACAATGAAGGATTTGAGTATACAATGGATTCGAATGGCAAAATCGAAATGAAGAAGGGTCACACGTTTTACACAGTTTATGATTTTAGAAAGATGTTGCAAGTTTTTGTAGTGAGAAATGGTTTCAAGCTGAAGAGATTAAAAAATGAGAAAGCGAGAGTTACATGCAAGTGTGCAACAGAAAAATGTAGTTGGAGAATCCATGCAAGCCCCACTTGGAACAGGTTATCATTTCAAATCAAGACCTACAACCCTACCCACACTTGCAAGAGGGTATTTGATAATTGGGAAGCAACCTCGAGTTGGATTGCTGCCCAATTTATAGATTTGTTCAAAGCAAACCCAGAAATTGATTTGAAGGTAATAGCAAGCGAATTAAAAAGGAAGTATAAGGTCATTTGCCATCCGATTAGGTTGTACAGAGCTAGAAACAAAGCGTTGGAGTTACTGGGAGCAGATCATAAGGCATCATATAACAAGCTAACCAGATATGTGGTTGCCATAATGAAAACCATCCTGGTAATGTGGTTGATTTACAAACTGAATGGCTGCCAGGTGAACAAAATCCTAGGTTCAAACGGTTTTTTCTTAGTTTCGATGCACAACGAAGAGGGTTTTTCCAAGATTGTAGGCCATTTGTTGGCCTTGATGGGTGTCACCTAAGAGGGCTATACAAAAGGGTTTTGTTAACTGCAGTGAGTATAGATGCAAATTATGGGATTTATCCATTAGCATTTGGAGTGGTAGAAACCGAGAACCAATTTTCATGGAGGTACTTCCTTGAGAAACTATATCAACAATTTGGGAAAAATAGGGGAATTGGACTGTGTTTTATGTCTGATAGGCAGAAAGGGGTACTGAATGCCCTTGAACAACACTTCCCCAACTCAGATAAAAGGTTCTGCTGTAGGCATATTTACGCAAACTTTAAGTACAAATTTCCTGGGGCAGCTTTGAAGAGTTTGTTTTGGCAGGCTGCTAGAAGCGGTTCGATGGCAGATTTCAATAAGCATATGGAGAAGATCAAAACGATCAGCGAATCTGCACACTCATGGCTCACGAAGATTCCTATTAGTAATTGGAGCATGCATAGATTCAGCAAAATGATAAAATCTGCTCATGTCACCAATAACATGAGTGAAACATATAATAGTTGGATCAATCAGTTTAGGGGACTGCCAATATTAAGACTGTGTGAAGAAATCAGAATTAAGACAATGCAGCTCATACATAACAGGTATTATTAACTAAACTCATAATTGAACTGATTTGTGCATTGATATATGGTCCAAAATTATGCTAATCTAAGTACTAATATAGCTTATTTCTAACTTGATATATGCGTATATGTGTAGGCTGCCTTGTGAAGCTTACAAAACATTAAAATAGATTTGTGATGCTTAAAAACAATTATTTCTAACATGATGCATGATGAGTCTACATTGATATATGCTTCAAAATTGTGACCTATATGCACTGATAGTTGAGTTACATTACATGTTTGATGACAGGTACATACAAGCAAAAAAATGGGATGGTATCATTCCACTAGCAGTAAAAAGAAGGATTGTTGATTTGAGAGAGAGAGGTAGAGACATGAATGTTGTGTTTGGAGATGGGAATCTATATGAAGTACTAGTTGACAACCAAGATGGTCATGTAGTAGATTTAGGAACAAGAGAGTGTGACTGTGGTATGTGGCAAATTACTGGGTTACCTTGTATGCATGCACTTTGTTGCATTGACACTATCAGAGAAGAAGTTGAGAAGTATATGCATCCTTACTTATTAAGAGACAATTATCTTAGGACTTACAAAGAGCATATTCAGCATATGCCTTCTGAGATTAGATGGCCCTTACTCTTTCGTATTAATGAGATAGGAGCACCTAAAATTAAGAGACAAACTGGTAGGCCAAAAAAGGCTAGAAAGAGAGAACCTAGTGAGGAGGACAAGGTGAAGAGGTCATGTTCAGTCAGGTGCAAAGTGTGTAATGAATGGGGACATAACAAAAGGACTTGTGGGAAAATTGCAAAAAAGAAAGTGAAGACCAACAAAGGAACACTAAAGGTTTTGTTATGCTTATATCCTAATATGGTTCCTTTTTCGCATTTATAAATATTTGTTTCTTCAGCTTGTTTAGTAGTATTTTTTGCTTATTGTAGGTTGCACATAAGCTTGGATATGGTGATGTAGCTTGTTCAAACACACAAGAGACTGGTCGCATTGACTTGGTTTCAGGTAAATTCACATATGATAGGTTATCGCTAAATTAATCCATAACCTGCCAAACAACTTAAGACAACGGTGTTTTTTGTCTTAATACAGGTCAACTCAGCCAAGTTTGATTCTTCTCCAACCAAAAGTTCCGGGTTACAAAGTTGCACATGTGGTTTTTTGTTGAGACACCAGATGATACCACATCTGTTGTATTTTTGAACCAATATAGATGAAGCATCATCTACCCTCTCACATCAATGAAGATCAGTGTGTGTATGTGGTCTTGTAAGCTTTTATTTTTCTGTTTGGGTGGATTTTTTGGGTTTGTAATGCATATGTATAGTTTAGACATTGATATTGACATTGTGCTATGCATTTACTTCAAATATTCCTGTAAAGATAATACTCTTGACTGAAGCACATTTATAAAAGCTAAATTAATTAAGTTGTATTAACAGATATGGTTGACTTGCTAAAATGCTTATTATATTCTGTTTGTGTTAGGTTTGGATAAGTAGACAAACAGCTCAGCCAAAGTTGATTTACATTGCTTGGATTGGATTTGTGATTGGAATTTTTGTAATATTGGAATAACTTTGTTGTTGTAAATGCAAATGCTCACGATTACAGTTTGGATGGAGGAATTGTTGTTGACATTTAAGTTAGAATTAGTAAGTAGTTACAATGAGCATATTCTTTTGGTTATGTTGGTTAATTGTTCATATTTCTAGCAAACAAGTGTTACAAACGAAAATTGATTTATTTGTATGCCCATCATGGATAGTAACATAAAAGTATCTCTTGTCAAAGTATAAAGTTTGTTTACTGTAACAAGTAAACGTAGACCCTATACAAAAAGTTTAAAAACTCTGCCTTATACTATAAATGAAACACTTGGGGTATTTTGGACTTTTTGTAAAAGTTGGATGGTCAATTAACAGTCAAAGGGAGGTATATGTGAATTTAACTAAACTTGATATCTATGTGTGGGTTTCTCAAACCTCAGAGGAGGTATGTGTTAATACCCCTTAATATTAAATATTTTTTTACTTTTTAGAGTTATTTGATAAATTAAAAACTTTGTGAAAAGGAATACAAACCTCCCTTGCAATATTTGTCCTAATAAACGAACCCATGAACTTAAAATAAGAGACTAATACCTTAACCACTACATCAAATATATGTAATATAATATATTTGAATTTTTAATAAATAACTCTTTTCAATGCACATATATAATAATTTCTATAATAATTAAAATTTTATTATAATAAAGACATTATATTCAAAAATAAATTTGTAATCGTTAAAATTCTATATAATAATTTGAATTTAAAATAATTATCATTATAAAATTTTAAACTATAATCATGATTTATATTTATTTTTAAAATAAAATTATTTTATTTAATAATTATTTAAGAATAAATTTTTAAAAATTATTAATTCTAATAATAACTTTAGAATAATTTTATTTTACAACAATTTAAATTTATTTTATAATAATTTAAATTTATTTTTTTAATAATTATTTAAGAGTCATTTTATTATTACTATTAGATAACAATTTTAAATTTAAATTATTATATAGAATTTCAATTATTACAAATTTATTTTTGAACATAAGAGATATTATCATATTCCTCACCTGAGGTTTGAGTTTGTATCACTTAAAGAGAAAGAATAGAGATTGTATCACATACCTTCCCTATGGTGTTAATCAACTAACTTCAAATAATAAATTTACTAAAATACCCTTAATTATTTATTTTTTATTAAAATATATTTTTTTAATATCTATTTTTAATTTTTGTATGTGTTAATTAATTTAAATGTTCAAACTAAATAAAATAATTATATAATAGAATAAAAGATATGAAAATTAAAATTTTAATTTAAAGTATAATTTTTTTAATAATTATAGAATAGAATAAAATAAATATTTTTAAAATAAAACATGAAAATATATATAATTAATAAAATTGATTAAAAAATTAAGAAAAAATAAATTCTTTCCAACTTCTTTTTCATTGAATAAAAATTTAAAAAAGTAAAATTTTATTTTTTAGATAAAATAATAAATATAAAATAATTATATTTTACATATATACCCTTATACTTAACGATCAACTAACGGTTAAATATAACTATAAGGGAGGTAAGTGATACAATCTCTATTCTTTCTCTAAGTGATATAAACTCAAACTTCGAAGGAGGAATGTGATAATATCCCTTGAACATAATTTTTTTATTATAATAAAATTTTAATTATTTTAGAAATTATTATATATATACATTGAAAAAGATTATTTATTAAAAATTTAAATACATTATATTATATGTATTTAGTATAGCGGTTAAGATATTCTTCTTTTATTTTAAGTTTATGGGGTTCGATTCTTATTAAATACTATATTTTTTTGCATTTTAAAAAAAAATTAAAAATATTTTCGTCAGTATATTGTTCATCTATTATTATATTATTCATCTATTATTATAAGAGAGATTTATATCTCTTTACATAAAATTTCTATCAAATTGAGATTTTTTTTAGTCTAAAGAAGACGTGTAAACTTTTCCCATTAAATTTATGAAGATGAATTTGACACCCCATGAAAGCTTCTACAGATATAAGAGTAGCAATTAAACAATTTGAAAGAAAAAATGAAATCTGTGTCATGTGAAAGATGCAGAGGGTGTACGAAATTCTGCTTTTGGCTTTCCTCCAAAAGTGATTTCTTGACAAGTGCTTCCAGACAAGTTACACCTGGTGGAGCATGTGCACTGCATGTGAAATTGTTTCAATAGTTTTTTTTTTTTAAAAAAAAGTGTTGGCTCAAGCAACCACTTTATTCTCTTGTCCCCTCAAATGGCTTTTATTAAGAAAATATGATAAATAAAACACTTTAATTATAGGGTTAAAAGTAGTATTCCTTTTTTTTTTCCTTTAATTATGAATACATATAAAATTTATTAAGAATTTCGACATTTTTACTACCATCTAAATATCTACAAGTAAATAATATAATTTTCTTCAAATTAAAAAAAAAATTACTCACACATATATTAAGAGTCGAATGTCACGACATGCAAATCTATTAATAATATATAGTATATTATAATAATTATATATATAAACTCTTACCTTAAATTATAAGGTAGAAATTGACATGTTATAATAATATTAATTATTTGTTAATTACATTAATTTTATATTTTTATCAATTAATACAGTTGTATTAGAGAAAATTTTATGATGTCTATAATGACATTTATGATTTTAATTTTTAAAATTAATTTTTTTTTTAATTTTAAGATTCTATAAATTGTTGATGTTTAAATAAATTTTTCATATTTATATTTTGTCCCTTATAATTTAAACTTTGACTCTGCATCTAAGTATATCAAATTAATTTGTATAAAAAATTTGTATTTGTAATATTTTTCATGAATCAATTGGGTATCCATTGCTTTCATTATTTATTCACTTTCAACAATATTTAACATGTTTAAATTACAAAAAAATGTTTTAGGTATGATACTGGAATTCAATTGTGGTCCATATAATATCTTTTTTATTCCCTTTGAATCTCAACATTAATGGGGGCATTTGATGAATATGTGATTCTGAATTTTCTTTTAAGGGTGGAAATAGAAAAACATTATCCTTTGATAACTATTTTATTACTTTTTTTCTTTAAATACCACTGAATATTATGACAACACACTTGTAAAGTATTTAAAAAACTAAAATAAGAAAGCTTTTTAACATAGAAAAGTATTTAAATATAGATATTTGGACAGTACTATCATAATATTTAATAATATTGCTACTTTTAATCTTTAATTATTGTGTGATAAAATTGCAATTATTTAAATATAAGTGAATAGGTAATTGATATATATATATATATATATATATATATTATCAATTGAAATATATATTTATCATATACTTTTGACTATTGTATTTTAAAAAATCGAACATAAAAACATAATTATTTATTTACACATCTTTAGTTCATTGTTGAATTTTTTTTCTATTTTTCTTAAAATTTTCATATTTTTTAATAGATAATTAACTATATTTCAACTATCTATGTTACAACGTGGGTGGTAAGTCGAATCTCGTACTCTACAAATTTAAGAAGATGAATTTGATAGAAAAAACTAAAATTAAAAATTTATGTTTAATAAGATATTAACAAGAAAATTTGTGATATTTATATTTTTAAATACAAAATTGACAAGAAAATCTAAAATCACATAAATATTATGTTTCAATGTCTTAATCATATAATACATGAAAAAATATAATAGATATAAGCTTTAATTTTAAATATTTGTGTTCACAATCTCCTTAAATTATTTGTTTTTTCCTTAATTTTAATACTTAAAAGTATTGTGTTGATATCGAATATCTTGTTAAAATTGATTCATTTTAGAATCGTAATATATATATATATATATATATATATATATATATATATATATATATATGAGAGAGAGAGAGGTTAAGATGTGGGGGGAAATTAAATATAAATTTTTATATTTAAGTACTCTACTTGATCAAATTCATTACTATAAATTTGTTATATCAAAAATTGAAATTAAAAATATTTTTTGCATGAATTTTGATAAAATTCATAATATAAAAAACATAGAATATAAATAATATTTTTGACGAATCATTTTTCTAAAGAATTTTTTTAAATACAATTTTAAAATTCATTAGAAATTGTTCATTTTCTCCATCATTAAAATAATCAAATGTAATACAAAAGACTCTTCAAAATCTGAAATAGGAATAATATTTTTAATTAATGAGAATAGTTATTTGTTTAATAGTCCATATACATTCAATAAAGAAGAATCAAAATAAATGTCGCGTAAATGAGAAAAAAAAATCGAAAAAAAGAATGTGAAACATCCTAATATAGATATTTATTCAACAAGATCTTTATGTAATGGAAATGAGTATCCACTAATCCAGTGTGCATAAGGAGAATGAGAAATATAATCAAAATTTTCAACATGAACTTGATTCCATTATAAATTTCATTAGCTGTTTTCTATTTCCTAATTATTTTCTTAATTCTTTGTTAGTTATTTTTGGCTTATTTTGAGTCATGCTTAATTCCCCATTGCTTTATTACCCTTTTCTCTTCACTAAGGTTTCATTAAAGAAATTAAAACATAAAAAATCACAAGGATCTTTCACATCACTAACAGAGAATATGATGATAAATTGACATTATTGCAAATAAATAATGATCAATAAATATCTGACTTTAAAGTATATATACATACACTTGACAGTGATATATCTTCTTCATTTTGTCACAATAATATGTAGTTGTAAAGTTGGGTTTCATTTAATTAAATTTCTTCCTATTTCCTTACTAATTACTTGGAATTTGATTAATATACTTTTAATAGCTTATATTTTATAATAAAATTAGTAAAATTGTAAAAATTCTCAATTCTTATAAAATTTTGATTCCTATATTAATTTTTTTAATCTTTTATAATTCAATACCATTCTTGTTATTCAGCTAAAACTTCAATACTAAAACAAACACATTATTTCAAAAAGTGTTTTTCAAATCAAGTTGAGTTATTCTTATCTTATAGTGCGGTATTCTTTTAATATAAGGATAATTATAGAATTATATGTATATTATTGAACCCATTATCCTGAAATATTATGAAATCAATATCCTTAAATCTATATTATAAAAGTCAGATTCATATTTTAAAAGAAGACCTAATAGCATAGAATGAACTAATATTTATTTTCCGAGACCAAAGTCTAATAAATAATTTCAATTTAATTCAAATTTTAAGTGAAAAAGCATATTGATTTTTTGAATCATGTACAATTAAAATTCTATCAAAAGGAGTACTCTAAGTAATACTCTGTGTTTTGGCATTTAGCATAGGTTAGTGGGTTTTTGTTTTGGGCTTAATACGATGGCTTTCTTATGTGGCCCACTCCTTTTTTTGTCTTGTGATTGTCTTCATCAACGAGCATCTCTATCATCTCACTGCAGACGGTCAATTCAACGAAGGAGATGCCTTCTTGGAGGAAATAATAGGAGTAATAACATACGGTTCCCCCAATTTGTATAATTTCTCAAATTGAAGGCACATACTTTCAAAGTATATCAAATAGATTCCTATTTCCTCTTCTTTTATATTTTGAATTTTCTACACTTAACTGAAGATAACTATTGCGAGAACTATAACTTAAATTTTGATAAGATTACTCGCTAAGAAGTTAATTTACTACTAGAATATGGTAAATTTTTACAAGTTTTAATTTTCTATTTAAGTAATTTAATATTCTTAAAATTTTTTATTTTTTATTTAAGTAACTGAATATTCTTTATGTTAGAGTTATTTATACTATAAAACTAATTTAGTGTGATAATCAAAATTCAACATATAAGAATATAGTAGTATTAGAGAGTTTGTATGAGACTATTATATATAGTGTGGTAATTAAAATTTAATTTATAAAAATATAATACTCTATAGAATACTAGTTAACATGATATTATAATTATAATATGATGAATATTATTTAATATTTATTTGGCATGATTTTTCTATTAGTCAAAATATATTTTTTAATTATTATACTAAAGGAACCCTTATTTTATTAATTACATTAGTTTTATATTTTTATCGATTAATAAATTAAGTGTATAAGTTTGTATAGAATAATTTATATAAAATTTGTATACTTAGCACTATGCAAAAAGGTAATAGTCATTTTAGTATAGATTCGGGGTCTATTCAATATAAATGAACAAATATTATCTTTATTTAGAAAAGTGAAAACTCAAAGACCCGTATGTTATTATTCATAAACAATACTACACGCACGAAATCCTATTCAACAACACGTGAAACTGTTTCACACCATTCTGTTGTAATCATCTCAATCCGCCCTTACGTACATACATACGCACATAAGCAGATATCACGTGTTACGTTCCTACACTCCCATTCATGTCTCTCTACTCTCAGCGTACACGTGTCACAAACCATGATCATTAACCACTCGATCTTGCTGCACAGTATAACTGTAGTTACCGCCATCTTCCCGTTTCTTCCATCGACCGCATAAGATCATTACACGTATAATTAATATATATCAAATGACCGAAATGTCCTCGAGGAGGCTTCCAGGCAAGAGTCTAAACAGCTCCAGCGGTCAACGTTGTCAACATTGTCCAAAAGCTTAAGGTTTGTCCGTAGTGGCACTATTGGTATTAAAAAAATATGCTTAGACGGCCATGCGCTTACGTCATTCAAAGCCTACACCTTCCTCTTCTCCTTCTTATTCAACAACAAAAAAGGCCCGTCTTTTAGCTATTTCCTTCGTCCTTCTAACACGAAAAAGCAGGCTTGATATCTTATCTCGTCTAATTAGTCTCTCTGTCGACAGCAGCTCACAGGTTTTGTTTCTCTTACTGTTTCTCTTTGTACTATGTTTTAGTTCAATTTTGTGTTAGATATTTTCATATAAGGAGATAACAAGATAACAAGTATTAGCTTCTGTGGTCTCTTTTTATGAGTTCTTTTATTTATTTGTGGATGTTTTAGTTTTGAATTGTGTAGTTGTTATGGTTTGGTGAAGGTCGATTGTGAAGAATTTAGTTGAATTATGAGGTTTTTGGAGTGAGTTTTTGTTCTCTATTTCTTGTATTTTTCAGTTTGGCGAACTGGGTGCCGAGACATGAAATTTTGACGTGATTGCTACGATAGAGCGTAACGTTTTAAGGGGCTTTTGAGTACGTGAGTTAATTGTAGCTCAGAGTTTCAACTGTTTAATCAGTTTGATGGACTGAATCTCGAAGACTCAGTTAGGATTTTGCTGTGATCGTGAGAAATGGAACTCGCCTGCTTAGTATAAATATCTGAGACTCAAAGTCAAATACTGGTGGCCTTTGAACTTTCAGTTCCTTCCCCTGCTTGGCTTCTCGTCTTTGTCAATTTCATGAGCTGGGTTTGAAGAATTTGGGTGTGTTTTGTGGTGATTGTCAAGCGTTGGATTTTACTGTTGAGAACATTTTGAATTGTTTAATTTAGTGATCAGTGGATTTTGAACGTCTAACTTTTCTGTATCTGGAGTTCTGCATTGGTTTTTTCAGTTGATAGTTAAAAAAAATATTGGTTGGATTTCGTATGAATCTTGGGTCACAGTTTCTTATTTTCTGCATCTTCTCCTCTCTCAGCTTTCCTTGGTTGTGACACCCCACATATAGAGATGCTCTCCCTATTTCTTCATTTGCATAGATGGAAATGGAGCAAATTATTTCATTGAGAATGGCTGCTTCTGTTTTTAGTCTACTGCTATTTCTGCAATTGCCAGGAGTCTTCGCCTCTGGGTTTGCAATACAGTCAAAGGTTTGCGGGGCTGATCACATAGCCTACTCAAATTCTAATGATCTTCAATTGTTTTACATAAATGGGAATCTTGTAGATAAAGTTTCATTCTGTAAGGTTCTCAAATTTCATTATGCCAATCATTGTGTATTCGAAGGCTATTTTGAAGGTGATTACTGTGGGTTGGAAGGTATGCACTCACCTGATATGCTGTTTTAGCTTTCAAATTTAAAAGATTCTATTGTATCGGTATTAGTAATGTTAGCTCTATGAAGTTTACTCAGTCCTATGGTAATTTTTTGGGAACATAATCAATCTCTTTCCTCTTTTGCAGCTAAGTTATCTTTTAAGACTGGAAGAAAAATGTTGCAAAAGGAAGGGAGGGAAGAACCAAAAGGTCCAAAATCTCATGATGGTGGTCAAAATATTCATCATAGAGGGAAGAATGATCCTGAATCTCTTTCTACCACCAAAAAAGTTGGCGCGGCAGCTACTGGAGTAATTTTTTTATCTTGTGCTCTTCTCTGTCCTTGCTTTTATAGAAAAAGGAAAGCAACTGAGCACGCTGTTCTTTCCAAGGATCCAAATTCAAGTGAGTCTTCTTATACAAATCTTGTCAAATATCATAATGACAAAATTTTATCCATTTATCATTTTGGATATGCTTCATAATTTTATGCAGCTATACCACCAAATATCTAGTGTCCTTCCAATTATTTCATTTCCTCTTTGTGGTGATATCTTGTCTAGCTTAAGTTTTATGTAATTCGTGTCTTAATTGGCACTCTTGGTTCTTGAATGCAATACTGACAGAGAAACTATCTTCTTGCAGTGGATTCTGTTTCCTCTTTTGATGTGGTTTCTGCTTCTGAAAAGATTCCACCAAGTCCAATGAGAGTACCACCTAGTCCTTCTAAATTCACAGTTTCTCCAAAACTTAGTAGAATTGGATCTGTACATCTCACTGTGAATCAGGCTCTCAAAGCTACCCGTAATTTCTCATCATCGTTACGAATTGGTGAAGGAGGCTTTGGAACTGTCTACAAGGCCCGGCTAGAAAATGGCCAAGAGGTTGCCATAAAACGAGCAAAGAAGGTAAGCTGTCCTTCATATGACTTGCAATATAACTTTTGGAATATTTTTTCACCATATGTAAGACTTTTTGAAGTTCGGATTCTAGTTCGTAGAAGTCATATTTTGGGAGATTGATGACATAGAAGCAGACAATAAGCAGAAGCAGATAAGAGAGAAATACATGGAGAATGAAGGGATGAGATTTTAGACATAAAGACAATGAAGATGAAAATGAAAAGAGAGCAGGGGGGAAAAAGATGAGAAATTATGGTTTTTATATTTTCAAATAACTTCCGGTGCCAATATCTGTCCAATTGTGGATTAAAAATCTATAAAAAAGAAACTTTAAGGGTACTTGTGGGAGGTAGAACAAACCCAAAAGGTGGATGAATCAAATAATATCCATGGCATTAAAGTCCATGAAATGCAGGGATAAATAAGTAATGTCATAAACTAACAAGATAAATGGCAAATAAACCCTAGTGTCTGCATTAAAGTCTAACATAGGTGCATGGACCCTCATAGATCTCAGTCAACTTAGCTTCAGCTAAAATTAGCTTTAATCTGCAAAACTGTTGATAATGTTCCTAAAAATCGAGATCAAGATCCTAGAGCTCCCTTGGAACACTGAAACTTGTTTCATGTGGAAGTAATAAACTGATCAGATCTTAGTTATCTCATCCACTGATTCAAGTAGAATTGGAGGGAGTCAGGTGTAGAATGGGCTACCCTATAATGTCAAAATCTGAAGGCAAATCGATTAAATATGCATTTGCTCCGAAGCTATAATATAGTAAGGTCCAGTATAATGGGCTTGCAGTTTCCTAGAAAGCATTTCTGGGGAATCCTCCAGAGTAAATTTGACCCATGACATAAGCACCATCCACAAGTCTTGATGCCTATGGTTCACATGAGCTGCTAGCTATATAGTCATTACTTGAGGTAACAATTTCCCAATGTTAGCACATAGTTCAGTTGATGTGCTGGGTAAACTCAGTAATTGAATTAGAAGGACAAGAGTAGGATGTAGAGGATTGACAAAAGATTGAGGGAAAAGAGCATGAACAATTTCAAATGAATTAAAACTGTACGTTTATGGACGAAGTTGCTATAAGAAAACTTAATGGTCCCTAGTTTATGATTTCTGTCTTGCCATGCGTCTAAGCAAATCTTGGTAAAACATGTTAATGGACAAGATGCGAGCTTGCACTTATCCAGGATCTGTGGTAATGATTAACAGTTTGGCTTTTGATTATTGAGCTTAGTCGGTCACAACCATCAGCTTGTCGCCTTGGACAAACATTTAAGTGTTGTTTTGTTTGAAAATCGTTACTTCATAATTACAGAGTGGAAGGCGCCTAGAAGAATGTAGGTGTAGGACAAGCAAGGCTAGTTTTAGTGTTGTTTCATTTTTCTTGTTTCAGCTATATTAGTTTTTTTAACCCTTGCTAGAGTTGTGTCTGGGTTATTTATTTCTGTTGGTTTTGGTTTTACTTGTTTGTGAAGGGTAAGATTTCCATTTCCTAATGGGCAGTAGATTTCAACCTTTGCTAGGGATAGCCTAAGCATTCAGTGACTCTAGAACTCCGTCACTATTGTATTGACTATGTTTTACTTATTTAAAGACTTCACTGCGGACTATTTGCCTAAGGTTTTGAGAATATTTTGGGAGATAATACTCAACAACTAGGTAAACAGTTTGATACCGATGTGTTATCCCATGGGTATATGGATCTTATTTGGAGTTTACAAGTCCATTTTAATGCTAGTGATAGCATCTCTCAGGATAGTTTGTCATTTCTAAAAGGATTTACTCTGAAGGGTTAGATGAGCCTGCTCAAGTTTGAAAAGGGTAGTCTTGCTAGGTTATGGGCAGAAAAAGGACAAAAGAAAGTCTTGAGGCAGCTAGTGTACCCGGGCAGTCTAGCTTGCATGGTTTGACAACATTAAAAACAGTAATAGGTACGGAGGTTTGAGTGATGACTGCAGTTACTCCATGGTGCAGAATTATCTGATTGTTAATGGTGGAAACATCCATGTTTAGATGAACCAGAGTTAAAATAGTCTATAGCTATATTTTCACAACACAGTTCAAATTTGTTAATGCTATAAAGGACTAATTTTCCCATGGTGCCACACTAATTTTCCTGTACAGTATTATGTTGCATAATTTTCGTTTTCCCTTAATTTTTTGTGTTTACATTGGCTTCATCATAATAAACATGCATGTGGCTAAAGTTGATACAATGAATGATCTTATTAAATTGGCTTTCTTTTAATATCACTTGTTTTATCAAATGAATTATCTGATGTACTCTATTTTCTCTTTGTAATATGGAAAACTCATACAGGAGCAGTTTGATAATCTGCAAACTGAATTCAGTAGTGAAGTTGAACTTCTGTCCAAAATTGATCATCGGAATCTGGTGAAGCTACTTGGTTTTCTTGATAAAGGAAATGAGCGCCTCATCATTACAGAGTTTGTACCAAATGGTACACTGAGGGAACATTTAGATGGTAAGGTCACTTGCTTATAATATTGATAAAAAAATAATATTTACAGTCGTAGATATAAATGCTTTTGCTGTTTCTCTGTTTATCTTTGGGCAGGTCAGTATGGAAAAATCCTGGATTTTAACCAGCGGCTTGAGATAGCCATTGATGTTGCTCATGGCCTAACATATCTCCATTTATATACAGGTGAAAATTATTGCACTTAGTTGCTTCTTTATTTCTTTTTATCATAAATAATTCCATTTAATATCAACACTATCATAAATATTTCCAATTAATATCAACACCTAGTGACTAACTGAAGAATAATGAAAAGAAAAAATCTGTGAATGTTGTATAACTGTATAGTTTGGAATGATTGATGTAAGATTTCAAAGTTGTTGATAGACTTGATGATAACTTGTATTAATCTGTGATGAGACTTGATGAGTATATGTGTGTGTCATGGTTATAATATGGTGATGAGTGCCATCACAAAACAAACTTTTACTTTTTGTTTATATATTTTCAATTTGGGGTCCAAAATTGCAAAATATGTTGAAGATCATTTCCACCTTCCATCCGTACCCCACCATCTCTCCCTTTCTTCCAAACAAAATGAAGCATGAAATGAAATTGACCTTTTGTATCTTATGCTAAACGTCCCATGCAACTTTTTGACTTAAAATATATTTGATTAAACATAAGATTTAAATATTTTGGGATTATTGTAGTTCTGCCAATATCAAATATATTTTTCTACAATAAATTATATATGTTAACCTCTTGTATGCATATTATGTGGTTAGAAATATTTTTATCAAAACATTATGTATTTGATTTCATTTTGACAGTTAATTAGGTACCATAGGATTCACTCCTTTATTCATGCCCAATTTCATATTTCAGATAAACAATGGAATCGATTTTTGGCTGATTTATTTCATTTCTTGATTATATTCTGTATTGATTCTACTTCCATATCAAAGGCAGCCTTAGAGTTTTGATGCAAAAGAACTGGTCTATACTTTCAAGTGCTAGATCTTAATATTACCTATAAAATGGAAGGGGAATGAATCTAATTCACACCTTTTATTTCAAAATTCCTTTTTTGATTATATACTGATTCATAACCCTGCAATTCTGGCTATTGACTTTTAAATATGTAGTCTTTATCACTGTTATTACTCTATATAGAAAGTTGCATAATTTTAGAAAGTGGTGATCTTCCTTATTCAATGAGAAATGATGGAAGTTAAAATTTTTTATAAGATGTTCCAATTTCAGCTTTCTTATCCCTCTATTATCCATATTATTAATCAATGCTATTGTCATGCATATGTTATTAATTATGTATTACATTTTCGTATACATGACCAATGTTAAGATTGTATCTTTTCTTGAAATAGAGAAGCAAATTATACATCGGGATGTGAAGTCGTCCAACATTCTTCTGACAGAGAGCATGCGAGCAAAAGTGGCCGATTTTGGATTTGCCAGGCTTGGTCCAATGGATTCTGATCAAACACACATTTCAACTAAAGTAAAAGGAACAGTTGGTTACCTTGATCCTGAGTACATGAAGACCTATCAACTCACCCCTAAGAGTGATGTATACTCATTCGGGGTTTTACTTCTTGAGATTCTGACTGGACGCCGTCCTGTGGAAATGAAGAAACCAGCTGATGAGCGGGTGACTCTTAGATGGGTAAGTTTGTCTTCATCTGTCAATATTTTTGTTCAGTGACAATTGCCATTGGTGTTATGCTGAATTAGCATGGAATAGTAGTTATTTCCTTCATGCAACACAACCCTAGATTAGTTTTCCTAATTACATGAGATCTCTTTCACTAACAAAAAGTAGATTGAAACTCGGATATTTCTCTGAATATATGATCTTGGGTATACAAAATTCTGTAGTGTGAATTTTGCTTGTAAATAGCTAAGAACTCCTCATCTGTATTCGTATAGACCATACACCCCAAGTTACAGTGTTGTATGGTCTTTAATTCACCAATAACCATTCCAAACGTGAAGCTGTTGCACTACAAAACTTAAGGCCTAAAGTTAAGAGTACAAAATAATGATTAGTTGAAGATTGACTTGAACCTATGAGTTCAATAGGATAATTCCTTTAAACTTAGATGCCTGCAGTATGTTATTCAGTACACCCATCATAGGTAGAATATTGTCTGGAATCATTTTGATACTAAATATTAGGCGCACGAACGAAAACAAGATTTCCAAGAAGGATATCTCTGAAAATGTGTGGTTTTGATTGTGCAGGCCTTCAAGATGTACAATGACGGGAACTTACTGGATATGGTGGATCCTTTGATGAAGGAAGTAATCCGTGCAGATATACTCCTGAAAATGTTTGGTTTGGCAATTCAATGTGCAGCACCTATCCGAAATGACAGACCGGATATGAAATCAGTGGGAGAGCAGTTATGGGCAATAAGGGCAGACTGCCTTAAGAGTGTAAAAGGAGGGTAGAGATCAAAATCTTGGAACTGGCTTTTTTGTGTTTTTCTTTTTCCTTCAGTTTCTTTTTCAGCTTATTGTGGACAATTGATAAAAAAAAAAAAAAAAAAAAGAATGTTGTCTTGAGCAAAGTTGACTCCAGTATTGTCTTTCTCTTCGGTTTAAGTTTAGTTAATGAGGTGTTCTTCAAATTGTTACTGCAAGACACTTGTATTATGGGAAGCATATATCAACTGGAAATGGGACTGGGAGATAGCCCAACTTCTTGTACAGCTCTTGGCTGATGAGAGTATTAAAAGGAATCATTTGTATTTTTGTTTCATGCAGTCCTTTGATCATTCTGTTTTAATAAAATTGACTGCACTTTTACTTGTTTTTTACATTTAAAAAATCGAAAATAGAAACAAATTAACTACACTCCATCATTCTTTCTTTGATTTGCAAAAATATATAATAAAATTTAAGATCAGTTCTTGCTAGCCCGGTTGGATTATTGAACATATGTGATTATGTGAATTAACCACACTGTAATACTTGATAAAAAGTTTGGCTCGGTGAGAAATGTGATTGATTATAATTAAATCATATTTCTTATGATTCCATTCCATGGAATACGAGGGAATTGTTAAAATCATCAGACAACGGTAACATAGAAGCTTCCATAGAAGGGCATCAAAATTTATTTATTAAGCTACTAAATGCATATACACCTCGATAGAGCAAAATTTTTTTACAAATAATTCAGTCCTTGGACAATTACATACTCATTTCAAGTAAAACTACCCTATGGTCAAGCATGTGGAATGGTGACTGAATTATTTGTCTCTACCAGGTTCTATTCGGCTCTGGATTGAACAAATTGAAGAACAATGGTACTAATCCTTGAATGATTTCAGTTACCTCGTGCAGCTCAAGAAGATTATTTACATGCTTCTTTTCGTGGGTATGTTTTGATGGTTAACTGGGATCTTCCTTAAAAGATTTTAGAAAACAAGCGTGGAAAGTGAATCCTTAATCTTTTCCACCTGCTTCTTACCAGCAAAGGATGCAAACCCAATATATGTTCAGGCATGAAATCGTGCCTTGTCAGTATACCCACCACTGGTGATCTCTGCAATTCAGCACAGAATTTGAATTAGAAAGTGATGCAAATGATGAATAAACATCACTGAAATCATCTAAGATGAAAGAAAATGGAGATAGAACTCATGCAAAGACAGTAGAGGCTTTGGCAATCAACTATTCACATAAGGAATCCCCAAAAGCAGTGCTGAAACTGGCCCTTACAAACTTTTAAGATCAGTCAAGCATGTTGAATAATGACATCGAGTGTTCAAATTGGTAAGAGTTTAATGCCAAGTCTAGTGCACTTCAAATTCCTACACTAATCAGTTGATGCAAAGCGCATTTGACTTACTGTTCATCTCCATGTATTCAAACACTCACTGTCAAATAATAATCATTAATTTCAAAGAAAATGGCCAACTATTTAAAACTATAAGCTCCTTCACGTAAAAGGTCAAATTTCAATTAACGGACTATTGTCATGTGAATCCAAACACAAACACAATCCATAATAGGACTCACTTTAATATGGGTTATTAATCCAATTCATTAGTTGGTACTATGACTAATTTGGTCTATGGATGTGAATCATGGTCTAATTAGAAAAGTATGTAATTCATGTTGGCATGCTCTCAATTATTGGAGTAAATTTAGATAACTCACTAAATACAGAAAATATGTAATAATTTATAGTCCAAGACCATGTTAAAAAAAAATGGTAAGCAGAAGTGACATAGTCTCTTACACCGGAGATCTTTGGTATCACCAGCAGGTGCCTCAAACCAACTTGTCGAAAAAGTAGAAGAGCCTTAGCTAGCGACATTGTCTCCACAACAGTATAAGGCGATGCATTAGTAAAAGGATGCAAATCTAAGTACATCTCCATCTCTTCCTCTGAAAATTCAATATCTTCTATGTTGTCAAAATTGCCTGAGCCCTTTTTTGCAAAATCCCCTGCTGAGAACTCTCTGAAAGCATCAATGCCAGATGCATCTGGGGAGGACAAGAAAACTTTCTTCTTTAACAGTGTAATAAGATGGGCCCGAAGGATTAAACCATAGAGAACCGAGGTCTCAGATAGTGGAATCTCATCAATCACCGGAAACCCATTATGTCTTGTAGTTCTGAGAACATGAACAATATTACCAACCTTCTCGATGCCACGAAAGAGCTGAAGAGGGCCCATAACTACATCACCAACTGTCAGTTGCCTCATGTAAGGCTCGGCATGAGCTTCTAGATAAGGAAGGCCCTTTGCCTTCATAATAAGGTCGTATATATTGCCATTAAAAGCATCCGCTACAGTCTTGGAAACAAGAAGAACCAACATTATCAAGGGTAGCAACAATAGATTGTTGGTCAGTTCTAGGATAATAACACATAAGGAAACTGTCATCCTCATAGTTCCACCAAGAAGTGAGGCTGCACCCAGCACAGCATAAAGGCCATGATTAAGATTCGAGTGTGAACCAACTAACATTCCAACAAACCGCCCATAAGAAGCCCCAGTAACAATAACAGGTACAAACAGACCCGCAGGGGCTACGATCCCATAGCTAATGATGCTCAGAAAAAAGCATGTGATAAAAAATGCGAGAACTGTCGAGTATTGAAACTCATCATCAGTGCCCTTGCTGAAAAGGTTTTTGATAGCATCATCATTTGTGTTGAATATTAGACTGGCAAGATCATTGTAATAACCAGGAGGACATTGGAATTTTTTGTAGTTCCCAGAGCGACCTATTGTTGGACATGCTTCTGTTGCATGGGATGGGCAAGGACGGCAAGAGGCAAGCCATGGCAATCCAAAAAGAAGACAGGATGTCAAAATGGATATTGTACAAGCTACAAAAAGTTTATAGGCAATCCCCTTCCTGGACAAGGTAAAACATAACATAAATGAGCTTGGCAAACAAATTATGATTCAGGCACTGAAAAAATGATTTCTGCAAACATGACAAAGCAAAAAGGGAGCTTACTCATGAATGATATTGTAAATCCGGAGAACCTTGTCCAAAAGAAAATTGTAGACACTCCCCAATATGCCTCCTACAACAGCAAGGAGAAGAACAGGGGGTACATCTACAAGGTGATATGAAACATTTGATGAATATACATCAAACATTATGAGTCCCCCTGTACCGAATAACCCACACATGCCACTAAAACAAATATCAATAAAAGCCCTGAGCAGAATTGCTACAATAGCTGTTGTGAAGAAAGCTCTCCACACCAGGGCACTCCTCCACCTGCAAATAATTTTGAGCTTAATTGTTAACAGAAAAGATATATAATAACCGCACACATTGTTGTACAGCAAGTCAAAAATTGCAATACTGAAATCTTTCTGCTTGTTAATTTTGTTAATTACCAAAAGTAAAGAGTAAACTCCAATAATGAGCTCCTTTGCAGCAGCTACAAGATCACTACAGCCAACACATATTTGCAACTATTTTATGTTGATATATCAAATATTCATGTCACAAGGGAGAAAAATCTTAGAAATTGTTTTCTTGGTTCAAATTCACATATTGCACATGTAAAAGATTTCGGTAATATTTCTAAAAATCCAACTTCTATTTATTTGGAGGCAAAAAGAATACTTGTTTCTACACCCGTTGATTGACATCAATTGAGAGGTGCTGCTACTAATAGCATAAATAATGCAACTTGATTTCATGTACCAATTCTCTACAAATATTAAAATATTAAAGGAATAACAAAAGTGGAAATTTCTAAATTACCCTGCGAACGAAATCATTGAAAAGGAAAAAGACGGTAGTATTCAGATAACAAATGGCTTTCAAATACATTAAAACAAAGTTCTGACATGTAGATTTGCATACCAAGATGCCATTTCTTCAATAGCAAAAAGCAAACCACCAACTGGAGCACGAAAAGCAGCAGCAATACCAGCAGCGGCTCCACATGTTACAAGATCCCGCCGGTCCCGGTCATTTTTGAAGAAACGTAACCATTTCCATGTTAAACCATATTTCTTCGAGCCACCCTGTCCCAGCAGGGATGCAATACATGCACCAGTATGCACCATGGGGCCTGCCTTTCCAACAAGAAGAGAAGCTGACACAGCAGAAATGCTTCCAACGATCTACACATTGAGCAAACATGATAGCAGCTTTACTTTAATGTAAAAATGCGCCAGAAATGTTAAATTAAGATTTGTAGAACAATATTTCTATACTCCAGCTTTTCACAAACATTTTCGCATCAGAAGCACCAAGGCCAATGTCAGCACTCTAATAAAATATAGAAGAAACCAGTTAGAATCCGCCATGGAAAACACTCTGTAGTGCAACATTTTACATGGAAACATGAAGTATCTTAACTAGGCTTATGATTCACCACCCAGTGATGTCACTTACCGCATTTTTTTTCATGGCAATTTCCAAATAAGATGCTACAATCTTTGGGATAAAACATTTGGGACACAAAAGGGATTTATATTATTCAGCAAAGCACTAAAATTAGAACGATCCAAACTGAGCAGTATACAGCCGTTTGTAAACTAAAATACGCAATGAATCAAGAATCCTAAGATATTCAATGAAGACACTGAACGCACCTTAATGACCAAAGTTCGAAGTGATAATATTCCAGGCGCATCCACACCATTTAAGTAAGCTTTCACTTCCGGTATCCCAGAACCGGCGGCTGCGGGGGCGACAACCGCCGTAATGATGGACGCAAATAGAGTGAGAACTAAATTAGGAACTGTAAACGACAGAAATGCCATTCCAAACCTGTGACAAAGTTCCAGAATGGCGCTAGCGTTTAAGATTTATATTTGCTTTGCATGAAATGGAAATGGTCACTGAGGTTACCTCTCGGCGAGCATCATATTGGAAGTAACCACAAACTTGATGCCTGCAATGTTCTCAACAGCAAGATTGTTAAAAAACCCAATAAGGCCAACAATTGAGCCAATCAGAAAACAGAGCGACCACTTCATGAATATATATTGCAATATCTGGGTTTTTCGACGAGTCCTCCAGTCTTGCTTGAAAAAATCATTCTCAGCAATCCTGAAAAAGGCGGAGAAATTGATAAACACAACAATCAATCCATCAAAAACAATAAAACCCAACAAGCAGAGCATGAAGAAGAGCATATGTACTCATAGTCGAGGCTTTCGATAGGGCAGACATTAGCACCAACAATTGCTACTTGAGAGGTTGAATTGATGTTGGAAATTTGGCTTGAAAGTAAAGGCAGGGTGAGAGATTCTCGGTCTTGTTCTCCCTCCTCCGCAGACACCACAGTAGCGGTGGCCATTTGTCTTTTTTCCTTCGTTGAATATCTACCCGGACTGAATTTCAGTTGTGGACATATATTGGATATGAAGAATGGTAGATAGATGAAAGAGGAAGAGAAAGTGATCGGTGGGAATTGAATTGAATTGAATTGAATTGAATTTCAGTTAGGAGAGTTAGAGAACAAATAGAATTCTAGAACTGAAAAAACTACTCAAATTACCTGCGCCCACTACACCTCTCATCATGACATGCATTTTGTCATGTGCCTAAAGAGCTTCCCTTTTCTTATTTATTTATTTATATATATATATATATATATATATAGGAATAAAAATTACAAAGGAATTAAATTTACACTTAAAACTAATACCTAAAAATTCGAAAAAATAAAAAATCAAATCATATACATACATACATACATACATACATCTCAACTTAAGAGGTTATAGATTTCGTAAGCGTGGTTGGTTTGTTTTTCTTTTTTTTTTTAATTTAAAATTAAAAATGTAATGGATATCCACGTCAGCAGTATCCGTATCTAGTTGTCTACATGCGGAATTATATTTGGTAGTTCGGAAACTTCGTCGTTTGGGCCATTTGGGTGCGAATCGGAGACTGGTTGGTGATAGCTCTGTACAGCAGGTAAAGATTGTATTGTCCGTATGCAATGACGTGGTTTTAAATTTGTTTAATTAATTTTTACTTTTCTGGGCCCACTGGTTAGGATTAAAGCCTGAATAAAATTTTCAGTGGTCCCACACTGGCCTTGTCCTTTGCAACGTTATAATGTGGAGTGTAGCCAATGTTGGCATTATTTAGGGAAATAATCAAAAATGCCCTTATTTTATAAAAAAAATTCAAAAATACCCCCTTAATAAATTTTCAATCAAAAATGTCATTTTTTTACTCTTTCGGACAAAATTGCCTTCATGCCCCTTGCCGAATTTTATTTGACCAACCTTTAGTACTTTCGAGTTAAGTTATACTCGAAAGTGTATTTATAAAGTGACTCGAAAGTGTATTTGTAAGGTGACTCGAAAGTACACTATCTAGTCACGTTTTAAATGTACTTTCGAGTTAAAGGTAATACTTATAGTTTCGAGTAATGCACTTTCTAGTTAAAGTAAAACCTATAATTTCGAGTTAAGTTCAAAATACACTTTCGAGTTAGGTTGAAATTACACTTTCGAGTTAAGATAAAATTTAAGTTTCGAGTAAATCATGGATTTCTAGTTAAGTAAAAAAAAAGAGGGCATAAGGGCTATTTCGTCAGTTTGGGAAATAAAGGGGTAATTTTGATTGAAAATTAGTGACAGTGGTATTTTTAAATTTTACTTATCAAATAGGGGTATTATTGGTTATTTCCCCATTATTTACCCCCTTTTTTTAAAAAATAAAAAATAATAATTAAATTGTTACTTTACCTCTTCTCAAAAATTAAATATTTTTTCGAATTTTTTGAAATATTAATCCTAGAGAATTGAAATTAAAATTGTAAATGCTGTCGTACGTCATGTCGTTTCTCATACCGTAGCATAGGTTTCGTGAATGAAGTAATAAAGACAAAACTACTTACGTTTACACTCAACTGCCATACCGAACCCATACATACTTTCATTGTATCTTTCAATGAAACCAACCGCCAGAGAGGTAAAGTAAACAAAGCACCTGCGACACAACGACAATATCGTATAAATAAATTATAATTAATTCGGCATTTTCATAATTTTATTATTAAATTTTTAAAAATATAATATAATTTATCTGCGTGGATCACGTGCAGCACACAATTGATAGAACACTGACCGACTGGCGCTTGAATATCGAAACAATAACACCCATTTATTACACTAACAGAGTTTTAACATCATATTATTAGATTTATTTTAATCGACCAAAGAATAATGTCTTGATTGTGTCGTTAATCTTGCTATTATAAACAAAGGTCAACCCAAAAAATTAAAAAATAAATTGTAAATATTTTATTTTAATTCTTTTTTTTTTAAAGTGTTGTATGGCATGAAATAGACACCAATATTTTACAGATAATTCATAGTTATAAGTTTTATATCTTATATTATACTTTAAATCTAGATTCCCATAATCCAAGTTTCTTAATATTTAATTGTATTTTTTTAGTATACTTTCATCCTTATCGGCTTTTGATCTCATCATTATGATATTTAATTAATTAATTCCAATTTATTATAGTTTCTACTTTTGTAGTCATATCACATGATGTCACATATGGGTTTATGGGCCAAATTAATTGCTCAAACAATTCTAAATTTGGCCCTTTTTCTAACCCTAACAATTTTTTTAATTACATTAATTTTGTAGATTCCCTTTGGAATATAAATCAATTTTTGCCAATTACATAAGCCAATTGGATAGAGAATCTTTACCTTCTTATCATGTAGTAGTTTAGTTTGCTATCAAATTTCAAATTGCTCTAAATTATTTGCACAAAAAGTTAAAACAAAAATCATTCCCAAATTGAAAGAGTTGTCAATCAAATTGTAAATTTGATAAATTAATGATACCATTTCAAGAGCAGGAAAAGGCAATGGCTTTTTGGGTATTTTTTTTTAATTTTGGAATTGGCCAAAGCAACATGTGTACAAAGTTAGAATCGAGGCACCTTCCTATGTCTATATAACCCATCTAAAACGCCAATTATTGTTCTGGAAAAAAAATAATTGAAAGATTTTAGAAGAATGGATTTCTTTTGTTGGGTAGATATGATTGTGTGAATAGTGATTTGTGTTTGGTTGATAAGAAAATAAGGGAAAATACAAAGAAAAATGAATTTTGGATAATTACCCGAATATTGTTGCTACTCAAAATTTTGAGTTTTTAACTCTTCAATTTGTACTAAGATTATAATTTTAAGGGAAAATGGGCTTGCACTTTGAACTTAAAAAGCCCATATTGATAGAAAGTCTATGTTGAATTACATTGCACCCACCACTAAGCAAGCCCACATTCATAGAAAGAACATTTTCTCTTCAACAATATTTTATAGAGGGTGAATGCTCAATCCTCGGTTTTTTTGTCAATCTCCTATCACTTCCCTATATTTTTTGAATATCCTATTACTTTCTTGAATTTTGATTCTGTCCTTTAATAATTCAAATATTTTTAATTTTATTATTTATAATTTAAACATGAACTAATTGAATTGAAGGACAAAATCGAAAAAAATAAGTCTAGGGTTTTGTTTTCATTATTTCTAAGCTAAATAAAAATACCTCATCATGTGTTTTTGGTTCATGAATGTAAGCTGAGAAGCTGAACCATATAATCTTCTTCTTCTTCTTCTTGATTTCTACTCAGTTCTCTTCTTGGTTAATTTGAGTGGTAACAAAACAATGATAAGATAGATTTTACAACCACCATCGATGGTGATATATGTATATGTAATATGTACGCAAGCATTTATATCATTATAAAAGACAACTTATTATGACTTTAAAAGTTTTGACTATAAATATAAATCTTGTTTATTTACAAGTTGATAAGAACAAAATGGATGATTGCTTCACTTTTGATTGTGAAGAATGTTATAATTGTTTGTGATAAGGATGTGCTTAATATTTTTTATTATCTTTATAACAAGAAAAAGAAAGTTTGAGTTAGTGTTTATTTAGTTTTGTTTTTTCATTAGTTAAATTTTTTTTTCTAATAATAAATTTTTTTTTTGAAATTTTTGGATGCTATTTAGTTAACACTGAAAAAAAGTTTTTCGTAATTAAAAAATCTGTTTTTCTTCTATTAAAAAAAATTTAAATTTAAGTTTTTGATAATAAATTTTTTTTAACTTTTTAAAAGGTGAAATTATTTAAAATATCTCTATTTTATTTTAAAATTTTTAAGTTTCTTTTTAATAAAATATTAAAAATTTGTCTATTAAAGTAATTATTCAAAAATATTTTATAAGTTATGTGACATCTAAACAATTAATAAACTTTTATAATAATTTAATTTTTTGAACTTGAATTCATCTTATGGTCAAATTTTAAGTTTATTATAAGATATTATTCGTGAGATTTTTATTAAATTTATATTTTTGTTATTTATCTTTGTTATTTCTTATCATATATAAATTATTTATTGTTTTAATTTTTAATTTATTATCATTAATGTGTCAATGTTCTAACAAACGTAGGTTTACACATATAAAAACAAAATTTTATAACTAGATTATTATAAATTATGAATGAAAGCAACCAAAATAGCAAATGGATTTGAGTCATTTTACTAAAAAAAATATTGATTATTTTGAATAATTTTTGTTGGTAAGGAAAGAAACTAGTAACATCTTTTATATTAATTTATTAATTAGTCATTGTAGGAGACTGTTGAGGCCACAGATTAATTTTCAATTAGAAACATTAATTAATTAATATATCTTGTTCAAATACATGGTTGTCAAAACAAATGGAGTTTTGGCAAATTGAAGGTAATTAGTGAAATTAATCTGAGTAGTGGGGTTAGATTAGATCAGTTTATTAGTTTGCAAACAACAGATCTTATCTTTATTCAAATTATTTAATTACTTGGAGATTTAGAGTTATCTTACTAGTCTTTTTTTAATTAATGAAGTTGTCAAAGTTCATAGTATTTCCATATTGATAGTGATTGATTATATTATTTTATATATTCTATGATTCTATCTATATCAACTGAGTGTTAATGTACTTACAAAAGTCAAGCTAGTTTTGTTATTAGTTATTATCATAATTTTTAAAACTATTTAATAAAATATATAATTATTAGTAGTGTATGAATCAATTTTTTAGTATTACAATTAAGATATTTATGCATATACAACAACTCAAATATACTTATAATTGTATATCTACTTATATTTTATTGAAAAATCTCACAATTGTAATAGAATAAAAAACTTATTTCTCGTTCGTTAGACTATAACAATACATGAATCATTTAAAATAAATGTTCTGCTTTTATAGTAATTATTTTTGAATTAAGAAACTTAACCATAAATCTCTTGAAGTTTTAAAAACTCACATTTCAATGGTTAGTTGACCATCTAATTTTTATGAAAAGATTAAAATTTTTCAAGTATTCCTTTTATTTTTTAATGAAAATAAAATCTTTCTACTATTTTGTATACTTGAATGTGCGTCATGTGAATTTTATGTTGTTCGAGTTTTGTTATTTTATATAATATATTATTTATTTATTGTATAGTGAAATAACATAATAATTTTTTTAAAAATAAATTAATAAAAAGTTTATTATCTAATTGATAATTTAACATTATTTTATATGAGATATAAAAATTAAAAAACTTAATATTATATTTTTTTAATTTTTAAAATTTATTATAAGAATATAATTATTAATTTTTAAAATAATAAAAATTAAAAATATAATAATTCATTACTTTTTATAAATAAATTATATTTACAATATTATAAAAATATATGTTAATTTAATTTATAAAAATTATTTTTTGAATTTTGAACTAAATATTATGAAAAAATTATGAAAGAGTGGATAATATTAAATATTATTATTTTATTTTAGATTTTAATTATTAATTTATATAAAATTAAATTAATAAAATATTTAAAAATATTATTGATTATAACGATTCTTTAACTATCAATTAAAGATGTAATAGAAGTATGTATAAATTTTTTAAAATTTAATATTTAAGGGTGAATTTTTCTCAATTCTCCGGATAGGTACGGGTTAATTATCTTTTTTAATTATAGCGAAAGTTTGACAATAAGTTATATTTTGATATATTATTAACATCAATTTTTAATTAAATATTTAAACCTATACATAATACCAAAAAATTATTAAAAAGTATTTTTTTACAATGCTACCTTCTGTCTTTGACTTGTCTTTTCATATATAGAATTTAGTGGGAGAAAACGGCTGCCAGTAACATAATTTTGATGGTGACGTGGCATTATTTTACTGGTTAAGTGATTGAATGTATTAGGCACTTACAAAAGTTGCTAAATACAGTCCAAAAGCGTCGCTTTCTTGTCGGCCAATGGCCCTGTCCCTCGCTCTTTAATTCGTGCCCTCCAAATATCGTCTGCGCCACTACCACCCTGTTTTGTTGCCATCTGTCCCCGCGGTTCTTTAATTTCAACGAGTTAATTATTTAATTATTAATATTTATTTACATTTTTTTTTCAAAATAATTGAAAAAGTAAAATCCCAAACAAAACAGAACTGCTCTACTCCGCCATTGCAAAACCAATCTCACAGTACATACTCGGCGAATTCTTTCCCTTAGTCAATTTCTCGCGGTAAAATGGGGTTTATTTTCGGGCTAGTTATCGGGCTGGCGGTCGGGCTGGCTATCATCGTCGGCTTCGTACGGTCGGAGAATGCACGATCCAGGCTCCGCTCTGAACTGGTTAGTACTGTTGATTGTTACTAATTTGCTACTTCAAAGTGTTTTTCTTCTTTTGTTTTTGAAGTTTTGATGTTTTCAGGCAACAACTGTTGCTGCGTTTGCTCGGATGACAGTGGATGATTCTAGAAAGATCTTACCTGCTGAGTTCTATCCTTCTTGGCTGGTCTTCTCTCAGCGCCAGAAGTTGACCTGGCTTAATCATCATCTTGAAAAGATCTGGCCCTTTGTTAATGATGTACAATTCTGTTATTTCTTTAGTTCTAATCAGTGAGAAAATATAAATTAATGATTTTGGTAGTTTTAATGACAATTATTTGTGTTTTTTTTAAAAATGTGGTGTATAGGCAGCTTCTGAGTTAATAAAGTCTTCAGTAGAGCCACTTCTGGAACAATATAGACCGTTTATATTGTCATCGCTCAAATTTTCCAAATTTACTCTAGGGACAGTTGCACCGCAATTTACAGGTTAGTAACTGCCGGGTAATTGCCATATTCTATTTCCGTTATCATAGGTCAATATGCTTTGTTCTTGCTATTATTAATGACTAAATATATGATTGATCCTCAAGCATGCTGATTGTTGCACTTTGGTAGATTTTTATTTTTTGTAAGATATGTTTTGGGATTGAGGTAATGTGACTATTAATCTACTTTATTTTACTAAACACTTTAGGTTTTTAGGTGTTGTGTTTTCAAAGTTGACTTAAAAATATTGTGGGTTGGTATTGCTTTGGTGTTTGAGCTGATTTTATGAACTCTTTATGGATTGCTTTGATTTTGTTTATGCTACATAACCAATAGTTGTTTACCAAAATGGAGATTGAACTAATTTAGATATTGCTATTTATCCTAATATTATTGTCATTTATACAATGTAATGCCCTCTAAAGGTATTGCTTTTTATTTTGAATGAGTCAAGTAGCTGGTGTCTTGTTCTATTATCTTTTAATTTTTTACAAACTGTTATGCTTTAGGAGTTGAAATTATTGAGGATGGAAATAGTGGCGTTACCATGGAGTTGGAAATGAATTGGGATGCTAATTCAAGTATAATACTTGCAATCAAGAGCAGACTTGGAGTAGCACTACCTGTACAGGTAGTTAATACTCATGCTTGTGCTTCTTTTCATCTTTATCTCCTTATCTAAGAAATTTTTATTGCTGTATATTATTTATGTTGGTATGAGCTGTAATTTAATTTATAGTGACCTTCTAAACCTTAGAGTTTGGCAAAATGAATAGGCAGATTGTGAGTGTTTTGATGTGTTTGAATGGGTTGAATCTTGTAAAATGCAAGACAATTGTGGCTTTTGTATTTATACTCTTGGAAGTAGATTCACTAGGAAATTTTGACTTTTTGGAACTCTAGTGCTTAGAAACTGAAACCTGAGAAGCTATATCTTCCTTTTTCTCTTACTCAAAAAGAGAAAAGAAAAAGAATTGAGATTGCTTTTGTTGTTATATACAACAATATGCTACCTAAACTCATTGCTCTTCTAGAATAATATAAGTTGATCTTGTCTGTAATTTTCTTCTGCTTAGGTGAAAAATCTTGGATTCACTGGGGTTTTCAGATTGATCTTTAGGCCACTAGTTGACGAGTTTCCTGGATTTGGAGCTGTTAGCTATTCTCTTAGACAGAAGGTCAGTATCGCTTTCCAAATTTCCAAAGCTTAGGCTGCTATTTGATGAGTTCCTGGTTTACCAAATATTCAGTTTTTGGCTTGCAGAAAAAGTTGGATTTTACTCTTAAAGTGATTGGTGGTGACATATCAACAATTCCTGGACTTTCTGATGCTATTGAGGTTTGTGCAACTCCCCTCTTTGTTCCTTATAGATATTCTATATGATTATGTATTTATTTATATGACAGATGGTTATAAATTTGTTAAATTGATATCTTGCATGTGGTAAGAATTTTAATTTCAGTTCAAGAATCTTCTGCATTTTATGTTTTCCTTCCTTTCAAAACATATTATGAATCTCTAAATTTCAATAATTTGCTGAATTCAGTTAATCGTTACCAAAAAATAAAAGGAGAAAGGAAACTATATACTTTTGTATCTTAGAGAAAGAACATATGCCTTGAAAGTTAAGCAAATTTGATAGCTGTGTTGACATTTGGAACCATAGTCCTTACTACACGTATGCCGCAACCATTGTTTAATATCCATGCAAATTCTTTTAAAAAATTGAATATATCAAAGATGGCTTGACAATGCTACTGAACCTTTGACTGTTTGAAAATTTAGCTGTGAATGATATATTATACTTCAACTGTGGTTATTGACTGTTGCAATAAGAGCACTGATCATTGATCCTCAATGGTTGGACCCAACCAAATGAGGAATAGCTGTTTCCATAGGCTTCCTGTAGCTTCAGTTATTGCTCTGCTGCATTACAAGAATAAGTTGGCTGCAACCTAGTTTTTTTGTCTTTGCATATATTGTGCAAATAAAGTGAATTGTTGCTTCTAGAAGTCCATAAAACGTCAGCATAATGATTGGCAGATTACTTGGCTTCGGAAAAATTAGAATGGTATTGTTTGTGAGGGAATTTCTGTCAAACAGCAGATAAAATTTAATAATCCGGTTAATTTGGTGGGTGAATTCAAGTTAATTCTACTTAGCTGAAAACCCAAGTAAAGGTTTTAAAATAAAAGAGAGAATGAAACATAAAGATAGGAAAAGAAAGCATTTTGACTGATTTACAAGTTTCTGGATTACAGGATTTTGAACTTTGGATTCTCATAATTAAATTCATTATTCAGTGGAAATCTTTGCCATTAGGAAACTCAAATCTTTGGCAGATCAAGTATTATATCATACAGGCAATGTCCAAGTGTTGCAAAGTTATTTTTGTAGCTCTATGGTGAAAAACATCCTGCTTAAATATCAATAGCATAATGGATATATTCATTAAGTAGAATACATTGTTTGGAAATGATGTGAAAGTCTGTTGATTTTCTTTAATTATTACCAGATTATTATGCATCTAGCATGCAACAAGGTTTTGAATATTTGTGTTTTTGAAGTATTTACATGGATTAATAATCTGTTTTGCACGATGCAAATGTGCACCCAGTTTTGATCTTGCAGTACTAGGTTGGTATTATTTAACATGTTTAACTGTTTTACAGTCAAGTATGATCTAGTTTTAATGAGTGGCATATCTCACTCTACAGGAAACCATACATGATGCAATTGAAGACTCTATTACTTGGCCAGTTAGAAAAGTCGTTCCTATTTTGCCTGGGGATTACAGGTATGTTAAACTATTGTTATGAAGAAGCTGTTTGAATGTGGGTGCTGAGATAGGAACGCATATGAGTATATCTTAATGAATTAGCAGAGCTTTTTAGATAGGTGGAAGTTATGATCTGTCTGTACTATCTGAACAGCTTGATACAGGGAGGGTGAGAGAGGTTGATGGTGGTTGCAAATTGATTTATTATGATATTCTTTTCAGACAATCTCTTGAAGAAGCTCATATTTTTCTCTTTTAGTGATCTGGAGTTAAAGCCTGTTGGGACATTAGAGGCGAAGCTTGTGCAAGCAAAGAATTTAACCAATAAAGACATCATTGGGAAATCAGATCCCTATGCAGTATTATATATACGTCCTCTGCCTGACAAAATGAAGAAAAGCAAAACGATTGTAAGTTGTTTATCTTTTTCTTTTTTCTGATAAATTTTTTCTATTTACTAGTTTTTGAACGAATTTTGTTATTTCTTCCCCAGAACAATGACTTAAATCCAATCTGGAATGAGCACTTTGAATTTATTGTTGAAGATGCATCCACTCAACACTTGGTGGTAAGAATTTATGATGATGAGGGGCTTCAGTCATCTCAGTTAATTGGATGTGCTCAAGTACGCCTAAATGCACTTGAGCCTGGCAAAGTAAAGGATGTGTGGTTGAACCTGGTTAAAGATTTGGAGATTCAGAGAGATACCAAAGACAGGGGACAGGTGAGAAGATCGATACCCTTTTTAGGAATTATATTACTAAAAAAATTATGTGATCAGTACCTACTGCAAAAGAATCTTTACATATAAGAAACACTTTCCATTTAGAGGATGCACTAGCCAAATCAAATTTCTTGTGAAAGAGGGAAATGATACAGTTCCAATTCCTATTTGAGCTGAAATTGGCTGTAAACTGTGGGTGCTGATGGATTATTATTTCTAGAAGAAAGTAATAGGGGACTAGTTACGAAGTTTGATTAAATTTCTTCCTTTGTGACAGAAATTGAGATTTGAATTTAGATGATGTGAATTATTCTGTTTTCTGAAGTTGCCGCTGGAATCATATTTTACTGTTTCAAAATTTTCATTATTTTTCTCTTTTTCTATTTTTTTACCTTTTGATTTTAGGTGCATCTGGAACTTCTGTACTGTCCTTTTGGCATGGAAAATGTTTTTACCAACCCATTTGCCTCGAATTTTTCAATGACCTCCTTGGAGAAGGCTCTTAAAAGTGGGGTGAACGGAACAGAAGCTATTGACCATGAACAAAAGAGAAGGGAGGTTATTATTAGGGGAGTACTTTCTGTTACTGTGATATCAGCTGAAGACTTACCTGCAGTAGATTTAATGGGGAAGGCTGATCCATATGTGGTGCTGACAATGAAGAAGTCAGAGACAAGAAACAAAACCAGAGTAAGATTTTGTTGACTGCATTGTGTTTGATTTTTGTCTTTTTTTATTTTGTCTGGATTTCTTAAGAAGAGATGTAATTTTAATATCTTTATAAAGCTTACATCTTTTTCTTTTTCCTTTTAGGTTCTTTTAACTGTTCCACCTGCAAAATATTTATTTTCTTTGTTATAAATGAAACTCGTAAACATGAAAAAGATCTCCTGTTTTCTTGCATTTCTATCTTCTTCTCCTAGACTTTGAGATTAATGCGATCCTTTGCTTTGTTATTAGGTTGTGAATGACTGTCTGAATCCAGTTTGGAATCAAACTTTTGACTTTGTCGTTGAGGATGGATTGCATGACATGCTGATTGCTGAAGTATGGGATCATGACACATTTGGAAAGGTAAATGATTTGTGGCTTTTTCTAGTTGTTAAATCACTTGTTATAAATTTTCAGCTTTTTCAAGCCTTGAATTAGACAGCTTTTACGATATTGATATAATCCAAAATCCTGGTTGGTTGCTAGGTGCTTTGAGTCTAAGAGATTTTTGACTTTTCATTTGTTTAGTATTAGAGCCTTTACCTACTAACTCAAGTTCTTGGTTCAAGTGGTAACTTAAACGTAGTATGGAGCTGTGCTCAATTCTCCCCACGTCATTTGTATTCATATCTTCTTTTGCATCCATTTGAGCTTCTTTCTATTTTTTTATTCTCTATTAGGCTTGATCCATGTGACAAACCTTTATCAAAATCTGAAAAACACTTGTTTCATGATGGATCACCCGCCCTTAGATTATTTTGATGTAAATAGAAGGGAAATAAGGGAAACTATTATCGATCTACTGAAAGTTTCCAAGTTTTCTGTTTGAAGTAACGACCTCAAACCCCATGTTCCTGGTTTGACATGGGACCTCAAAGATCTCAACATTTAAACAGTGGAACTGCCAATTTGCCGCTTAGCTCATTTATCCATTGGTGACTTTTGAGCTATCATACATTTTCATTTGATGAATGCTAACACTGGTAATTTAAATAATGCAGGACTACATGGGGCGATGCATCTTGACATTGACAAGGGTTATACTGGAAGGAGAATACAAGGACTGCTTTGAGCTAGATGGTGCTAAATCTGGAAAATTGAACTTGCAACTCAAGTGGATGCCACAGCCAATTTATCGCGAATCCTGATTCATATCCAGCGTATTTGAAATCTCGCAGGATTCTGTAGCCTACAGTGGATGCCTCCAAGCTTCCCTGCAGTTGTATACACAAAACGTTGCTGACACCCAACTACATATTAATCGGTCAAATCAACCTTCTTCAGTTTCCTTGCGGTGTAGATAATTTTTGAAGTGACACGAGGCATTATGTAAAATGAAACTTAAGGATTGTTGTACGTTTTAGAACCGGAATAAATATCCATTTGAAGTTTGTCAAACAATGCTGTTTAATTCTGTTCTGGAAAGCAACCATTTTGCCGGCTATACTTTCATCAGATTTTACCAATTTGATAACAGCATGAATGCTGATTACAAGAATACACATTATTCTTTCATTAATGAATATCATATTTACAGCTTTAATTATGTGAGGCCTACGTAGATATGATATTTATACAGCACAAAATTACTTTGTTTTCAGGAGTCTTGCCTTAGGTGAGGCCATTCCTTCAGATAGAGCAATATAGCAAGTTAAGCATCATCTAATTTATTGAGGCACATAAATGAGATAGACAATTTCACAGTAACGAAGTTACATACATATCGTACAAGGGGAAATGATAAGATATTTTAAAAATCGACTAAAATTCAGCCTAGAAATGCTCTAGTGGTTTCTGAGCAGCGTATACTTGCATTGCTTCAATGTTTCTCAGCCAATTCTTCCCCCTTTGTCAAGTCTGTATCAACTGATCATATCTGAGGTGCTTGATGTCTCATCTGGTAGTGGCAAGCCCACCAGCACCGCGTAAATTATGCTTCTTCAGTTTTCTCCTTCTAAGATTGTTTCCCCTGGACAAATACAAAGCAGGTATGGAGTCAATGTGGTCTCTTAATCAAAAAACTAATATTGTATTTGCATTACAACATTACTTTATTTCCTTTTGAGTATTATGGGATGCAACCTAGTTTTTTTCCTTTTGAATTTTATAGGCCTCTTAATAAAAAGGTATAGTGCTTGAGTTGTCAGGATTAACCATTTTAGGGGTAGCAGATGTTATTACAATATGGAAGATTTAGGGGATAATTTATGAAATTTCTTGGGGCTTCTTAAGTATATACGTAACAACTGTGGTGAAAGACATTAGAGGTGTATACTTTCCAATGAGATATTCCTGAAGTTTATCTCTGGATAGATGTTAACAGAACAAATGTCCTTACATAATAGCTCTATTTTGAACACATTATCTCTATATAAATATACGACCTAGATGCCTTTTAAACTTTTTACTGAATAATTGACTGTAAGTGTAGGTTTCAAATGTAGGAATTACCTAGGCCTTATGCAAGCAAAAAAATGGTTAATTGTACTTACCAGTATTGATTGTGCAATACAAACGAGTCAGTTGGCACTTTTTTTCCATCATCATTGCGGTTCCAGTGGTAGATTGCATGTGACCTGTTTTTAATCTCCAGGGTAGAATGCCCATAGCTTGCTTCCCTGAATGCAGAATAATCTGGTTGTGGATCTCTGAACCTGCAGAACCAACACAACATTTTTAAAAGTGACCAAAGAAATGTGTTTTTTCTGGTAGATAATCAATTAATTTATTTACTAAGCAGGTTGATTTTATCAATCAGGCAATTCAACTCACCTTCCTGCTAGACCTTCTTGATTTCCTCCATCCCCGACAGTAATGTAAACAGGAGCAGATTTGTCCGACACAGGATAACGGTCACCACTTGATATGTTGTAGTTTATATTTGAGACTCGATACTGAAATTAAAAACTATCTTTAGCATCCAGAGAAGGGGAAAGATAATTACCATAGAATGGACTCATATAATATTTTATTCTAATGTGTAGACATTCTAAGTACAGCAAAATAATGTAAACATAAAAAGATTATGGACGGTGGCTAGTGTGAATTTACTATTTGTTTAGTAGATGACAGCTTAAATTTATAGCTAGTTCATATCAATACTAAATTCATCAAAGCGGATAGTTTCTGTCAAAGAGATGCAATTTTCACCTCTCAAAATTTGGCAAGATAATCACCGATTTGCAATTGGAGGTGATCAAATGTCTAATCTACTTAAATCTGAAATACACTGTCACATTTGTGGCTGTTAGCTAAAATTAGAACAAGAGCTTTACTCATTATCAAACGTTCTGGCAATTATTTGTCAATCTATTCAGTTGCTTCTTTCTTGTTTGTCCTTCTGTCTTCAAATTTCTACTTAATGGCTTTTAATAATTGAATCAAACATTGTGTAAATATGCAATTATGAAGTTGGTCGATCCCAAATAACTACTCCAGTCTTAACAATATCAATACATCAGTTTGGATAATCCTAAAAGACGGGAAGTCATGGAAGTTAGAATACATACCGATCTTTCATAAGCATGGACATGGCCAGCAAAGACTACATCAACTTTGTAATGGATGAACCAACTCTCAAAGACTGATCGCATACTTTCACCCTCCATGAAATGTGCTTCATTACTGTTGTACATTGGGACATGCATCAGAACAATTAGCCAAGGTGTCTTCTCCCTGTCAACCTTCTTGAGTTCATCTCTGAGCCACACCCATTGAGGTGTGTACTTTACTGTACATTTTAGTAATTGAATCAAAATGATGTATAGATATAGAGATACAACAGTAATTTGCTCTCTATCATAGAGTGCGCATATGTATATATATATGCACCATAAACACAGCTGAAAACCTAAAAGGTTGCAATCGAGTATAAAAATCTTGAATCAATCTTCAGTTTCAACATTGAAGTTTTTCTATTTCATTTTACTAGGAGAACCTGCCCCATACAAATGTGTATAGCTGGCAAAATTTGGTCCAAAGTCATATGAGTCCTGGTCAATGGTATATGTCAAACCTGACTGTTACTGCACCAATTAACTTGCACAATTTTAAAATCATGCCCATTTAACAGATTTTCTTCAGGCGGACTTGAAATTTTAAAGCTTAAATAATACAGTCTAGGTCCTTACCCTCAAGACTTTTAGATTAAGCGGTAACTCAACAAAATTATGCAACATGAAAATTTCAACGAGCCATTCTATTTTGGTGAATGATCTATCATCAAATTTCAGATCATATTGACCGACAGCATTCCAGAAGTGAAATATAACAAGCTGTAATCACATAATTTCCATCATTCCTCAAATCTGTTTCCATGCTACTGACAATATATATCTTACATGAGATATTAGTAGTCCTCAATTATTTCCGAAACTTTCAACTTCAAAATCAATATTGATAACCAGTTGGGAGATGACTTCATGACAAATGAAGGCTTTAAAGCTGCTAGACTCAACTGCTTTCATACAAGATAATTGGACCTTACAAGGTTTAATATCCTCCTATTTACCACTAAAATAAATACCAAGTAAATTTTTAAGAAAATGTGGGGCATCTGGCAGCCACGTATTGTAGCATTAGTATTTGAAGCTATTTGCACCAAATTTATCATAAACCCATTAAATGAACATTCACCACATCACTAGTCTACTATCATTATTGACCAGAATTCTGTTGCTTTCCTCTTCTTTTTGCACCTTCTAATGGCGACCTTCAGCATGTTAGGTGCATATGCAATCAATACTACATCAATCAACTTACGATGTAAGAACTACTCAAGTGAAATAAAGAAACAAAAATAACTAAATCTCAAATTTTCAAATTGAATGAGTTAACTTCTAAAGTACTCTTCAACTAAGTCTAAATTCATTAAATAGAACATAAATGATATCTACTAAACATTAATGAAACAAATGAAAGTTGGGAAGAAAATGGAAGTTACCAAATGGAGAGTAGCTCGATAGCACAATGATATGGGCAGATGCACGCCTGATAGCATACCAAAGAGGATTGCTGCTTTTGGATGCCAAATAAGGTGTAGGGTAACGATAGAGATAGGATTTGAAAGGAATAACCTCTTCCTACATGCATGTATATTTCAAAATGTTGAGAACTAAAGAAGATTATTTTTTAGGTTATTGATAAGAAAAAATATACTTAAAACCATTAAGACCTACTGGCCTTGCTTGCTCATAAAAAACAAATAATGCATGCTAAATAATGTCAGAGCTATGTCATTACTTTATATATGACTGTACAATTAAGTACAACGTATCACAAAAAAGGAGACAAGGATATTAGAAATCCATTCACTCAACCGATATTCACATAGAAGAAGCTGAGAACATAATTCAATGTACCACTTGAAATTAAATCAAGAACGTTGCCTATAAGTTCAGTAAATTCTAGCAAGGACTCGTTAAAATTTTCTAAAACTTCTACAACTTATGAAGTTATGGAACCATAGATATGCTCAATAGAACTAAGAATTTGCTAAATGTTACTACGGCTAATAACCTGAGACATGGATGACACAACTTTGCTTTGCGATCCAGAAACAGTACACAATTTGTTGATTAATACATATCCCCTTAATTATAGGAGAAAGCAAATAAAAAATGAACCACAAATTTAAGGGAAAATAAAACCACTACCTAAACTGGCTGAAAAGAAAACATTTAAGAAAGAAAAAGAATGAAGGAAACTTGAAAACATAATCATAACTGTTTTAGGCTTATATCTTGAGACTGTGGGCGGTATAGACATAGCACTGTTGGGAAAAGTTCTCTCTCAATGATCCACAAGGTATTCACTGTTTCAGTATAATTTATTTCGGTAGAGAAGGGAATTAACCTTCATCAATGGGAAATGCCCACAGTATTAGAAAGAAAATTTAAAAATAAAAACGTACATGATAAATTACAATGATTATGTATAAAACCTTACCATGTAAGGCATGAACTCTATTTCATGATTTCCAGCGGACCAAATCCATGGCTGGTATGCAGCACTTCGCTCAACAAACCGACCCCATGAATCCCAACGGATGCCAACATCATTAAACTGATATCTATCAGCATAAGAAAGATCTCCAACAAACAAGACAGTCTGCCCTTCACCATGCATGTAATGCTCAAGAGTGGACAGAGAATTAAATGTCTGCCCCAAGTCACCTGAAATATACAAGTAAAGTGTTCATAGAAAGAATTTGTACAAGAGCAACATATAAAAAAAGTTTTGATAAGAGTCTTGAAATCTATTTGAATCAATGTAAGCAGGAATGAGAGAGAAATTCATTTCTCAAAACCGGACAAATGACCATCAGCGCTTGATGCAGGACCCTAGTTTTATTATCTGACTTAAAACAACTTTTGGATACATAAGCACTAGGAGGCTCTAACATATCTAAAGCTTGTTTTCATGGAAAAGGGAAGTTTAGCATATAAGAGAATACTTTATATAGCATGAACTGCATGATTTTGAGCCAGCTACCAGTAGTTCAACAATGACGTCGGCTGGTTAGTTAAGGAATTACCTTTAAAATAGTATGAACAAAGTCTCTGAATTGATCATATACGTAATATTAGTTTAAGAAAACTAGAAATGTTTTTGTAGAATTCAGAGGTTTGAATGATTCTCTATTTCTCCCTTTTTAATATCTGAAGGGAACAATAAATAGGGATTGGTTCCCTTACAAAACAGTCTCCTAATAAAACAATAACTTCACACTTAACAGTTAACTGATCTAAGTATATGTCTATCCCCCTAACTATTAGATAAGCTTTTCAACAATTCTCTAAAATACTCTACAAATAAAACAAAATAATCTACTATTCTACAGTTTTACTGAATACTTCAAATTATATTCTACAGTCAGGTGCCCAAGGAATTGGTTAAATAATTATTGGCACAAAGATGGAGAGTAACAGAAAGCTCAAATACATGCAAAGTGGCGTTGACATGTTCATTTAAGCACGTACATACAAAAAGGAATAGCAGTAGAGATGCTATAATTTGAGCTGCTTGATTTAATGAAGGGAAAGTCATTGTAATATTACTAGAGATACAGGGGATACAACTCACCAATGATTCCAAATTTGTATGAAGCATCCGGGTCAACCTTTGGTGGAGTTTGAAACCAAAATTCTCGGGAGGAATCACCACTCCCAATCTTATAATAGTACTTAGTATCATACTGAGAACAGGAAACCACTTGAGTAAGGAACTAAAGTTCACCCAGAAAACCCCCCTAAAATTAGATGTGCAATTGAATGTGATTGAGTTTGGCATGCCCCCAAACCATAATTTTAGATACAACATTGATTGTAAGGTCAAGAGCACAGTGTTTACCTAACATCCATTGATATACAATGTGAATGATAGCAAATAATAGACAATATTAATGGCCTTGCAACTATTTCTAGGAAAATATGTGAATCATATCAATGGATACATATGTGCATGACTTAATGCATTAATAAATTGCAATAATTTTCTATTACAACTTGGAATAAGAAATTACGTCCAACATTTGAGGAAAATATGCCATTATATAGATACAAACAATCCATAATCAATTAATAATTACCTCAAGGCCATCTACAAGACATTGATGGATGTAGCCAGACTTATACTTGTGAAAGGTGTAGTTTGTCACTTTCCCCTCAGCAGTAAAATCATACTTGTTCTGCGAAGTGCCATACCACACTTTGCTCAGCCCTGGTTCATGAGGTGTCACCCATGAGATAATCACGGCCTTCCCATCATAGTCACCTTGGGTAATATGCACCTAGATTTGAAGTGAAGAAAGGCATTACAAGTAAGTGGACTGAGGGAGGGATGGAAAATAAAACAACACACCATGGCAACATATAGGTGTGTAAAAAAATGCAATATCATTTAACCACAATAATTTCAGGTATCTCTAAAGAAAAAGCAAACTTCATAGGTTTTAGCAAGAACTAAACAACACAATTTCATCGGTATAATCAATCAATCAACAGATCAGCCCTCTTATATCCCAAGAACAGAACTACATAATGTCACTAATGTAAGTTCATATCCACAGTTGTGTTGTTTCTTCCAATATGTAGGATCAAATAGTATTGGTCATTTGATATTTTTTTCTGTATGATTGAAATCAAGAATCATATTCTCTCAGTTGTCAGTTTTTCCATTTGCATTCGGACTAGTATTTAGTGTCCAAAATTTTCATTGTTTTGGCTCTTGAATTTGATCTTTCATTAGTTTCTCATTCCATTTAACATCACTAATACTTAAAATTTAGTAATCAAAGAAGAAAGAGGAAAACTTTGCAATCCATTCACTAACTTTCGTTTTCATCGACTTAACTTTCACGCCATGTCATCAAATGTCACTAATAAAACGATAAAATGGAATAAAAGAATTGCCTAACATCCCTGTACACTTATAATTGTCTCACTTTTTACAACACAAGAACTATTCGAATAAAAAGAGAAAAAAAGGATAAAAGCTCCCTCACCTGTTGCGGCGCATTATGGCCCTTAGGAACAGCAAATGCTTCGTTATCGAGTGGAATGTCAATGGAAGGCCACTCCGAGCGGATGAATTTACTAGTCATCCCTGCCCTACCTCCATTAACAAAGCTCAGCAACACAAATACCGTGAATACGAGGTGCAGCAACCGCGATTTCCTCATCGTAACCTCCACCATCACTGCTCGATCCAATCAGCCAATGACAACATCACAATCAACTCAACGAAAGAAAAAGTATTCAATGTCTAACAAATCATATATACATAAGATAAGAGAGAGTAAGAGAGCATCGTACCTCGAAACATTCACAGAAGAGAGAAATGAATGTGGAGATCGGAGACGCAATGATTGTTTAATTATCGGGATATTTATACTCGCTCTTTAATTATTAAACATGGGCAGTGGGTCCGTGGAGAAGCGTACGTTAGCAGCATAAAGCGTGGCGTGGCGTAGGATAGAAGAGATAATTGTCCGTCCTTTTGTTCGTTGTTGGTTCAGTGACGGAATATTCTCCTTATTCATTTGCGTGGCGGATAAAAGATTAGATTTTTTATTTTAGGTGGGGGACCCCTTAACCACGTGCCTTTCACGTGACACAATATTATATATCATTTATTGAAATAAGTTACATTTTAGTATTAGCTTAATTTTGGAAATCTTTTAATCCCATAACTTTTTATTTTATTTTATTTTTATTATATAATTAATTAGGTGAATCACTTGACCTGGATATTTTATCTCGCAACGATGGGCTGTCCTGATAGGGGGTTAACATTGGAGGCCCATATGTTTTGAAGTCTTTCTAAACAAGTTGCTATACACACGTCATTTCTATCTAAGTACACCCATCTCTCTCTTATGAGGATTTTGTTTTACCTCTTTTGGGAGATTAGCAATAGGCTTAATACAACATGATAATACAACACAGGGATGACAATGGATATAATTTTTTTAAAATATTCATCTGTATTCAATCTTGTAGGATAAGATATGATAATTATAAAAAAGATATAAGTAAGATATGATAATGAAATATAATATCCGTATACGATATAAATAAAATATAAATATTTTGAAATATCTGCAAATATTCGTATAGAATATTTGTTTTACTGTTTTTTATTTTCAATATAACGTCGTTTTGAATAATAAAAACTGATGTAATTTTTACTTTGAAAAAAAATTGAATCTAAAATTTATGGTTTTTTTTCTCTATTTTGTGACTTCTCTCTACTATCTAGCCATCAATCATTCCCCTACGATGCACACCATCAAACATAAAAAATTTTCTCTCTTTAAACTATAAGTTGGTCAAATTTCCTTCAATTTAATTATCTCTGCTTTATCAACTCTAAAAGTCTTTTTTTTTTCTTCACATATTTATCTTTTTCTTTAATATTTTTGTGATCTCCCTTATTGCAATGTTGTAAATATGATGAATATATAAAAAATAAGAAGGGCTGATAGGAGATGTGTATATCTTAATATAAGAGATGATGATTTGAGTTGTGAATATAAATAAATAAAATAAAATCAATTTTAAATATCTTAATTAAGTGGTGATTTTGAGGTGTAAATGTGATGTGAATATATAAATAAATAAACTATTAAAATAAATACTTTAAATTTAATAAGTTGACGCACCATCCATTGCCTATAATATAATATTGCATAATATCATGTAAAATAATAATTAATCAGCCCACTATTTTCCTATATTTATCATGTTCACATGATATTGCTTTACAAAAAAATAATTCTAGTCAATCTAAAAACCCTAACATAAGACTTTATTTCATAAAAGAAAATATTATAACAACAGATTTACACCTATATGTATAAATTTATTGTAAAGATTAATTGTAATAAACAACTAGTCAGATTCTAAAACTACTAAGGAATAACGGGAAAATAACATAAGACCTTTGTATTTGATTTTTTTTTATAATTTTAATAAGTGAAAAAACACGGAAAATAAATTTTAAGTTGGATCTTTCTTAGGATATTCTCTACAGCTCCCTTCTTCTACTCTCCCTCCTTTTTATAGTTAATCTTTCTAATTGGTACTGCAACAAATCTCTTATAATATATTTGTTGTAGTAAAAAAATTCTTAGATTTGGAATATGATCTTAGCAAATTTGTCTTTGTGGCTCTTAAAACTTATAGATTTGAAAAAGAAAACTTCACAACATTATAACCAAGTTAAAAAAATATAAAACTATCACAGATCTAAATCTAAATGAAAATAAACTATCATTAAGTAGATATAATTCACCAGATAAAAATACACTACCATAGATCTAGATTTAAGCGAAAATATGCTCTTATTAAGAAAAAAGAAACAAAAAATAAAAGAAAAGAAAATCTCCATCTTTAGTGAGGAGAAGAAGAAAAAGTAAGTGAAGAAGATAGTAGAACAGAGGAATATGAGAGAAGGCTCTAGAGACGGAAGGAGAGAACATGTAAAAGAATTTAATTCTACCAAACGACTGGTATTATTTTAGTTTCTAATTTCTTATGTCCTTGAGTATTTGCCTTCATGGAGAGGGATATGTGGATATAGACCCTATACAAGTAGGGGTCTCACCTTAAGCTGGGAATAGTACTCCTGTAAGGTGTAGGGGTCGAAGCCAGAATCTCATGGTGAGATCCTTTAGCTCTTGGCCACTTAGGCTAGGCCCAAGTCTTTGTTTATGGTTTGATTTTGTTTTTTTATCATGTAATTACTATGTTAATTTGTCTTGGTTTATAATAAAATTTTGAGTTTGATCTTTTATGTATCTTATGGCTTTTATTATAAAATATTCAATCATGAAGATTGCAACAACTTCAATCATTTTCTTCTTTTTATTGAGAATCTAAAATATGTGTCTAGAGATTTGGAAGCTAAACAATTTTTTTTACACGTAAACCACTAATATCAAGACATTATAATTCCACTTCCATATCATCCTTCATATAAAAGCAATCATTTCTGTTTTACATTTGTATCTTTTTGTAGTTTGCTTATGGTTGAAGGATTGCTATCAAAGTTTTTCTTTTCTATTATTTTGTCTTCAGTTGATTTTTTATGATTAAAGTTTCAAATATATATTAAAAGACCATAGGCTAAGTATGAAAATTCAAAGAGAAAATGTCACGCACTCAATGCATTGAATAAAACTTATGTCTTAGGCGGCCGGTGTTGATAGGTATATTATATATTATGCTACAGTGTGACTGAAATTTTTGTTTCTTTTTTCTTCCTCCATTGAATTAGAGATTTGACATACTTAAAATAATGATTTTCTGGACATGGTAAAATATATAGGTTTTAGAAAATAATTTTTTATATAGTCCTACATTATATGCAAAAGTGAAGTCTATAAATATAAATAATGCAAAATAATTTATTCTTTATTATATTTGAACTGTGCAAATTTTTAGCGTCCAATAAAAAAGTTATAACAGCAAGTCAAAAAAATAATATATTACATTATTTTATCTTGTATTTGGAGTCTCGTAAATATTTTTGATTTATTTTGTATTTGGAGTCCTATAAAATAGTAAATAAAAGTTAGACAATAGTATATTATAAATGTCATTTTAAAAATATTTATTGATTTGCTTAGTGACACTTTTTCTTCACTGTTTTGGCTTTCATTATTGCTATGCTATAAACTTAGTAATTGATCAATTGAATTGTTATATATATAGTTAAAAAATGAAGATGAATTTGACAATGACAAAAATTGATGAACAAGAGTTTTATAAGATAGATTTAAATCAAACTCTAGAGACTACAAGTGAAGAACTTATTAGTGAAACTATTAGTAAGAAATTAATTTCAAGTGTGTGGAGTCACTTTAAGAGGGAGAAAAATATAAGTACCGGCTATTAGAATGTAATTTGTTTGTATTATAAGAAAGTAATACCTCATAAGCCAAAGGATGAAATCTCACATTTACACAATGTTTTAAAAACATATCCTCATAAAAGGCAACCAAGCATAAATTTTACCATGAAGAGATTACAAGTGCACGATGTTGATGGAAAAATGAAATTGTTTACTTTTTCTTTTGATCAAAAGGGTGATAGGAAAAGAACTTGCCAACATAATAATCATGCATGAATATCCTTTCAATATGGTTGAACACATGAGAGTTAGAAGATTTGTCAAAACTCTTTAACCTATGTTTAAGGTTATTTCTTGTAATACACTAAAAAGTGACATTTTGAAGATATATGATTATGAGAGGGCCTAGTCAATGAGTTTGTTGGAGGCAAATCAAGGAAGAATTGCAATAACTACTGACATGTAAACTTCACGCAACCAAGAAAAGGGCTTTATGGTAGTAACGACATATTTTTTTTATGACTGTTAGGTGATGCAAAGTCGTATTTTGAGGTAATTTCTAGAACATTAAGTTTATTGATAATTATGTTTTTATTTACTCACTGAATGTTTTTATACACGATATAACAAGATATTTATTATTAATTACTATTGTCTTCTTAGGTTTATATATGTGCTATTTTCACACATGCTAAAGTACTTGTTGAAATTTTGATGGAATGTTCATTGAATTAGAATATTGACTACAAATTATTTACTTTGATTATTGTAATTATAGTACAAATGATGTCATGATTGAAATTTTGTTAGAGAGGCTAGATGGTGGTTCATTCTTGTTGAATGAAAAATTGTTTCACATGCGATGTGCTAGTCATATATTGACTTTGATTGTGAAAGATGGCATGACTGTAATCAATGAAAGTACTAAGAGAATTCGTGGTAATGTTTTATATTGGACAGTCACACTTAAAAGAGAGGAAACATTTGTTAGGAAAGCCCGTAGATTTAATATTTTTTGCACTAAGAAGTTAGTTACTGATTGTAAGATTAGGTGAAATTCTACTTATTGATACTGAAAAATGATTTGATTTACAAGGATTTGTTTCCTCGTTTAAAATAACATGAACAACAACATAAATATTTGTTTACTAATGAAGATTGAATGTTTTTTACAAAAAATTTGTGATAAACTTGAATTTTTTTATGAAGTGACTATATTATTTTTTGGCATAAAATATCCTACAATCAATTCTTTTTTTCAAATACTTGTGGGATTAAATTGTCAATTAAAGAGTGGTTGAATTCTACTAATGGTGAAATAAAGACAATGGATCAAAACATCAATGAAAAGTTTGAAAAGTATTTGAACGTAGTTCACAGAATAATAACTGTGGCAATAGTTTTAGACCCGAGATATAAGTTGAAATTGATGCATTACTACTTTTCTTTATTTTATGTGGATTATTATACAATTAAAATTGAGAAAATTTGTAGTTTTTATTATACGTTAGTGAAGGATTATCAATTGAGGTCTAAAACAAGTAAGGAAGTTGTTTAGTCTTCAATCACTTCATCATTTCATTGAGAAATGGTTCATTCAAAAATGAAGAAACGATTGACATAATTTAATATGTTAGTAAACTAAAGTATTAGTATTATTCAAACTAAATTCGAGCTGGATTATTATTTAGATGAAAGTGTCATTTCAATATCTAAGAAGTTTGATATATTAAATTAGTGGAAGGTGTATGGTTCAAAATATCCTATTTTGCAAGCATCAGAATCAACTTTTAATGCTAATAGTAGATTTATATCTTCGCATCGTAGTAGACTTCATTTGAAGCCTTAATGTATGCTCAAAATTGGTTGTGGGCTAAATTTAATAGTAAAAAAGTATACTTATTTTTTAATATATTAATAATCTTGATTGATTTATATTTTTGATAATTAAATTTATTTGTTTCATGGTTAGCTTCAAATTCTTTAACAAAAATAGAAAGTTCCAAGTATACGGAAGATGAAGAAGTTATGGATAAGGTAAATACAATTAAAATGTCTACATACTATAAAAATATTATTACTGATAACTTATTTTTAAAGGAATTGATAATTATTTAAATATAAACTTTTTATTTTTATATTGTAGGCATTATGTTGGTTGGAGGTTACAAATCTTGAGTGAATAGATGAAATTTAGTAGAAATTTAGTAGAAATTTGATGACTTATTATGATAATTATTAATGTAGTTTGTTAAATTTTTACAAACTTTTACAAACTTTTAATTTTTATTAAGTTTTTATAATTTTATGGATTGTTATATTTAAAATTTATTTTGTCAAATAATATATATTTCTTATGAATTCTAATTTTTTTTTGTTTCAATCTCAATTTGAAATTATCAAAATTAAGAACTAAATTTAAGACAAAATCAGAAGAAATTGTTAGTTTTGTGGTATATTATTTTGTAAAAAATTGAAAATCAAATTATGAATTTAAAATTTATTAGAGTTTATTGTTTTTATTAAATATAGCATCCACTGAAGATATGAATAAGATATGTATATAAAATTTTTTATAAGATACAAATATGAATATTAAGGTATTCTTATCGTATCTTATTTGTTATCTTCTCTAATAACACATTAAATCACAGTTCTAATTATTGTTATTAATATTTTTTAAGTGAAAGGATCAATAGCTCTTATTTTTTTACATTTTTTTTTACATTAATTAACTTTGAATTTAAGTAGATTCAATTTTAACTATTATATGTATCTATATTTAAAGATTAATAATGAAGATAAAAAAATTGTAAAAAAAAAAAAAAAGTCTATTGATCTGTCTCTATTTTTTAATATCTATATAATATGTATGAACACGTGGGGATAAGTGGGCAAATTGTTGGATGACTATATTTTGGATGTATGGCAAAGGAATGATTCTTGAAAGCAAAAGAACAAAAAGAAAAATCAATACAAAAGAGAGTTTTGTTAATAGAGGTCACATCTTGTAGTGGGATGAATTGAATGAAAGCGATAATTGTTAATTAAAGCACAATCAAGGGATATAATCACATTCCTCCCTAAGGTTTAAGATTATATCACTTAAATAAAAATTATAGAGAATATATTACTTATCTCCTTTATAATTATATTTGACACTTAGTTAACCATTAAGTGTGAAGGTAAATACATAAAAGATCATTATTTAATGTTGTTATTTTGTCTAAAGAAGAAAATTTATTTTTTTATTTTTTATTTTATCTTACTTCAAATCAAGTTCCTAATTTTCTCATCTTTTATTTATTTTATTTTATAGTTATTTTATTTATTTTATATATTTAAATTAATTAGTACACAAAATAAGTTAAAAATAAATATTAAAAAAATAAATAATTAAAGTTATTTGAGTGAATTCATCGTTTAAAATTAATTGACTAACTTTATAAGAGAGATATGTGATACAATTTTTATTCTTTCTTTTTAAATAACATAAACTCAAACTTCTGAGAAAGAATACGATAATATCTCTACAAAGTAAATGAATAATACTTATCATATTGCATATGCATTTGCTCGTTTTTTGTGGAAACGGAGTCTATTTTTAGTTCTTCCAACAAACAAAATTATAAGCCCCAACTAATTTGGATTTGTCTAAATCTTGGACACTTTTTGTTTTACAAATAAGTAAATGATAATGATAATTATAAAAAAAATAAATTATTTAAATTAATAATTATTTACATTAATTATGCTCAAGTAACTTGAGTTGACTTGTATTCTACATATAACTATATATTAACTAGAATTTTATCTTTAACAAATTTGCTTTATTACGCGGTCTACTTCTAACCCACATATTGCATTTGAAGGTGAAGTGTAACATTATTTATTAATAATTTTATTTACCAACAAAATCTAAATTCATTTTAAGTCGTGTTTAACTGGTTAATCTTAAAACATGGAGAAAATAAATACTTTTATACATTTGAGTACCTATTTTTACATTATATCACTATTCACTATATTGTTTACATTTTTTTGAGTTATTATTTATGAAGCATGTCCAATTTATGTGCTTTTATTGTATTTTTATAATTATTAATTATACTAATGTATTTATTTGAGGACAAATTTAAATAATCCAAATGTATTATGATATATACGAAAATTACGTAGTATATATAATTTGAATTTCATTAATTATAGGATTTGAAATTAATTATGCATATTTTATATAATAATAAATGCATGATTTATTCGAGACTTTTGCCTCAAGGCATCCTAAACCGTCCATCAAAATAATCAGAATCCGAAATCAGTCACAACTTACCAAACGAATCATACTCAGCAAGCAAAGGCCCCACACGTCTAATGGTCCACATCTCTCCTTCCCCACGTGGCAAACGTTTCTCAGTGAATCACGGCATATTTATTTATTTCTTAAAATAAATAGAAGTATATACCAAATTAAACCCGTAGATTCCATCTAATCATACGGTACCGTATATATAATTTTAAATACAAAATAAAAAATAAAAAATATGAATTATAAATACGTGCACAGAGAAATTGTTGGTTGGTTTAATGGTCTAGTTGGGGTACATAATAGTTATACCGACGAAGACGATGACTAACTGACTGGTCGTTGCCTTCGTTCTTCTTCTTCCTTAACAAAACAAAAATCGTATTTTTCTTCTTTGCTTTTCTTTAATTCTGGGGGACTTTCTAGTTTCTGTACAAAGATTTGATTTTTCTTTTTTTGTTGGCTCTTTAAGAGTGACGTTTATGGAGGACCGACCGAAGAAGGAAGAGCAACCGCGAGTGCTCAACGTTTTAGAAGCTCTGAAACAAGCCTCCCACGACCTGCAGGCAAATCCCGGTTCCAACTCGGCCGAGTTCAACTCGTCCGCCGTTAAAGCTCTGTTGGAGCTGGAGATGGAGTCGGATACGATCCTTTCTAAAGACCCACATCTGTGTACACTCTCTCAACATCTCGCCGACCTCAAAACCCTCGTTGAGACTTTGGAAAAATCTCGTGGGTACAGCTTAAGAAGCTTCTTGACTCGCAGAGTCACCACTCATTCTATCTCCCGAGTGGCGGGGTCGATCGAGAGTGAAATTCAGGCCTGGATCGATAGAGAGAGTATGGAGAACCTTACGAAAGCTTTGGAAGATCCGGGTAAGAACGAGGACGAGTTGGTGAAGTTATTGACTCAGTTCGAGGACAGAGTTTTGCAAGGCTTCAACCGCGAGTTACAGGGTTTGGTGCTGAAATCGAAGGTTTTTTCTTTGCTTGAAACGATCCTCTGTAACTCAAACTATTCAAAGAGAATAAGAGAACATTCTGCATATTCAATCGCAGCTTTAATTCACTTCAACAAGGATGTTTTCGTGGGTCAAGTGTTGATGGGACCAACAATCCATGCTTTAATAACAATGAACTCAACGCATTCGATCAGAGTTCTGTGTTCATTGATCAAGTCAATCAAGTCACCACTTGTTGATGAAATTGAATCAAATGGTGAAATACCAAAAATCATATCTTTATTAGACATTAAAGATTTGCAGATCAAACTGCTGGCAATGGACTGCATACTTGAAATTGGTTATTTCGGGCGCAAAGAAGCCATTGAAGCAATGTTGAAAGAAGGGTTGGTACAGAAACTGGTGGAGTTGCAGAGATCAGAATTGGGTGGAGATTTGATTGAAATGGAGAGATTTGAGGAGAAAGAAAATGAAAAAGGAGTGGGTGTTGGTGGGGTTGTTGAGAGGAAAAGAGAGAACAGGCAGATGAGATTTTTGGAGAGCCATCCATTTTCAAGCTGTGTAGCAAGATTTGCAGTGCAATTGGAGGTTGGAGAAGGGTTGAGGCAAAGAGAGAAAAGGGCATTCAAGCAAGACATTTTGGTGGGAATAAGGGAGGCATCTGTTTCAGATGCTGAGGCTGCCACCATTGTAGCTGAAGTTTTGTGGGGTTCTTCACCTTGAAAGAAATTTGTAATCAAAATCAAGGTTAAAAAAATACAAAAAGAATTAGATTAGTTTAGTGATTAATTAGTCTGTAAATGAATTGCTGACTTGAATAAAGTGACTGTTATAGATTTGATGTGAAGCATTTTTGGTTGATTATAGAAGAGATTGTGGCAAAGGGTAACTTAGGTTTCTTGTTTTAGAGAGACTTGGGATTCGGGAGATCTGTAATTAACTTTTATAAATTAATTACTTAATTGATTTGAGGAGAAGTCTTGGCCTCGTGATGGTTGAGGAATCAGTGTATAGGATATTATCGTACTCCTCCTGAGGTTTGGGATCCTATTGTTTAGACACAAAAAAAAAAAAAAAAAAGTATGTTAGTTGACAATTAAATATAAAAATAAAGGCATAAAATATCATATATTTAATATATTTTTTTAAGTAAAGAAGAAAACTTCTTAATTTAATTTTAGGGGTTTTAACACATACCTTCCTTGAGGTTTGAGACTTTAACACTTAGATGGAAGGTTTGAAAGAAGGCACACTTACCTCTCCTGAATCTTTAGTTGACTATCTATTTATATTTAAATGACTATAATACCCTTAATTACTTTAAAGTTAAAATTTAAAAATTTTAATTTTAATTTATATAATATTTGAAGATTAAAATAATTAAAAATTTAATTAACAATAATTTAAATTTAAATTTATTTAAAGTTATAAATTTAATTTTGAATAAATATTAAATATAATACATAATTAAAAATTGAAATTGTCAAGCTAGAAAGACGGTCGTTTTGCATATTAGGGTTTAGAATTTGAATAAAAATTAAATTATCATTAATTAAAATTTTAATTTAAATAAATATAAATTAAAATTGTCAAATTATATTATTAATTAAATTCTTAATTTTAACAAATAATAAATAAATATAAACTAAAATGGTCAAATTAAAATATTATTAAATAAAATTTAAATAAATATAGATTAAAGTTGTTAATTAAATTTTAATTATTTTAATATTTTAAACATTATATAAATAAAAAATTGAATTTCTTAAATTTTAATTTTAAAGTAATTAAGGGTATTATAGTCATTTAAGTATAAATGGATGGTCAACTAAAAGTTCAGGGGAGGTAAGTGTGTCTTTCTTTAAACTTTCTATTTAAGTGTTAAAGTTTCAAACTGTAGGGGAGGTACAAGTAAAAATCCCTTTAATTTTATAACCCTCTTAAAAAAAATAAAAATTTTAACCTTAATTTTCTTTATTTAATTTAATCTGCGATGGAGACCTTTCTTATCATTTTTCTAAAGTTTATTACCCGTAAGTCATCATAATATTTATGCCCTTGTATTAAGAAAAATTTTATTTTCTTCTTAATTTTTAATTTAGAGATTATAAAAAAATTGATTGTACTCATATTTTTTCTAACTTTTAGATTGATTATATAAGAAATAGTATGTTAAAGATATTTTATTAATTATATACTTTAGAGTCAATTAACTAGTAACTCGAGAAAAATAAGTGATACATTTTTTATTTTTTTGTATGATATAATTCTAAATTTTGAAAAAAAAATGTAATAATATTCTTTATTGGGTATCATGTTTGGCATATGCTGTTTGCCAAAAGGTAGCAGATTCTATAATTAAAATATTTATTGGGGAGGAGGCTGCCACTACTTGCTATTAGAGCTGGTTTATTATTGCCAACTTGCCTGCACATATGTTCGGTTCTTTCCTTTTACAAGACATGAGGTTCATTTAGGTTTGGAATTGGAATTAAGAATGATACAAAAAGGGTTGTGCTTTCTTTTTCAAAATAATCAATACAGAAACTTGGCACAATGTGATTGGTCAGTGGTACCCACACTCTTCTGGAAAATGCAGCTGATTTCCAATAATAGCATGCTACAGTAAATTGTTCAATGATAGCATTTTGTGACAAGCGAAGTTGAGTGATCATTATAGTTTCTAGTTCTGTCATAATTACTACTCATTTTTTTTAACTATTACAACCCTACTAATATTTTAACTTAAATACCTACTGATATTTACAACAAAAAATCTACTAAAATTTAACTGGAAAGATATCAAACAGTTATAGAATATCTAGTATCCAAAAAACGATCCAGATATTTATGAGAAAGACCTTATAATTTGTGGAAAAACTTGACCTTAAGCAAGGTTCGAAGACCTGCCTTCCCAATTGGGAGAGGAGGCCTTCTGGCCACTAGGCAAAGCCTCAGTGGTCATAATTACTACTCATTGAAAGCTAATTTATCTCAAACACCAAACATGCTAAGCAAAAATCAATAAATCAGGAAAACATTCCACTACAGAACATAGCAAAACAAATTTAATGCAAGTAAAGAAATCAGCATAAGTTACAAAGTTTAATGGGACTTAATGCAGCTCATAAATGCTGTAAAATTAATCTTGGAAAAGAAAAATTGCAAAACAAAATTGCTTGGCTTCGTTCTATTTCAACATTCTATGTGAATCAAAACAAAAACTCATTTTGAGTTATCTCCTGTACATCAATTACCAGATTTATGCATCAATAACCTCTTTGGAACATTATTTATTTATCTAGCTATCTCTTCTACAATTCCCAAATACTAAATAAAATTGAGGTGAAAAAGAAAGGGAAAAAAACCTGGAAAGGGTACAGCAAAACTCATTTCTCCGTTTTGTCCCCTGTTTCACCAAGAGACCTAAAGATCCGCTCCAAATATAGATTGCTTTGTCCCTACAATTTTCTCAATTTTCTCTCTGAATCAAGGGAAAAAAAATCTAAATCCCAAAGAAGCTATGAGAACTTATCCTGTTTCCAATGCTTCCATGCTTCTGTCTTCAGTTGTCTTTCTACGTAACAGGCCCTTGAAAAGTGTAAAAACTGCAAGCAGAGCAATTTCCATGTGCTCAGAGCTATTCAACTTTATAGAGACCTGCCCCATTTTTCGGCTATTTATATTGGCATTAACCATTACTTTTGTGCCTCTGGTTGGCTGGAACTCGGATTGGAAACCTCCATTGAATACCATATCTTTATTATAAGATAGAGCTGTCATCGTCAAACTAACATTTTCTTTCTTCACAGGGTAATCTCTCCCCCTTAAAACTGCTTCAATACTCCCACCATATGCCACTTGCCCAGCACCCCCCACTTGCCCGGCATTCATTACCAACTTCAGTTGTTTCCCAACCAGTAAAGTATCTTCAAGCTTTGCACCTACATAATTCTTGTTTCCAAAAGATATCACAGAAACCCCACAACCAGTAACATTGTGCTTGAGATTCCTTAGCTTTGTGTTGCCATGAACTGTATAGATCATATCTTTACCAGCAGATTGGACATCAAGACCTACACTGTAGGTGGCCCCTTCAGGATCCGCATAAGCTGCAGCACACTCAGACTGAATACTGAAATCATGTTTGTCCTTGCTTATCTGCCCCGTGATTGAGGCAAACACATTCCTTTTTATTTCCACAGCTGTCTCCAAGTTTATTCCATCAAAGCCAACATCATGGTCCCATCCTTGAGGATCAAGAACAGGCCTCACAAGCCACTGGTCACTTGTAACAAGGCAACGATACCTGTGGGCAGGGCAATCCGAGTCAAAATTAAGGGGAAGAGCCATATCTGGTAACTGAATAGTTTCTGGAGACATCTGGTCATCAGTATTACTGTCATTTGGAAAATTTTGCTCTTTAGAGAGCTTATTCTTCTTACGCTTCTGGGATTCTTCTTTTAATTGTTTCTTCAAATAAAGAATCTCTCGGTAATCAAGCTCATCAAGATAGGCTTTCTTCTGGGATTTAGACAGTCTCTCAAATTGAGCTTTTGTCAGGATTTTTATTGGTGGTAACTGATCGTACTCATCCTCCTCATCCATGTCCGAAAGTAATATCTCGTCAATTTCATTCTCTGCATCACTTGGACTCGATAATGAGTGGTGACGCAGAAAAGATGAAAGGAGATGAGGCATAGAAGGCACTCGAGTGTTAGTCAAAGGCCCTAGTTCAATGCCGTCTTGAAATTCTAAGAGGCTGTTGGCATCACCAAGAACTTTGGTGCATATGCATAATAAAAAGAAACGAGATTTCCAAATCTGTCCATTTGGAAGAATGTATTCCCCCTTAATATTTTTTCTGCACTGAGGGTGATTCTCAACTAAAAGTACTGGAATATCAAGCCTTGAGTCAGATACTGCCTGGTGTATATAGTGTTGCACCAAATCTGTGCTTTGGGTCACATAGGATTCATAGCTAACAGGATACCCATTGGGTCCTTCAGGAAGAGGTGAAGAAGAATGTGTCATGACAAGGATGGTGTTGAACCAAATTGCAGTGCCAAAAACTTCAGTCATAAGCTTCAGAAGAGGGAAATCACTATAGCCCATATTGATAAGGTTGAGACGTTCAAAGTACAAAACAATATCTGGTGGGGATTTTCTAATGAACTTTTTCACAGAGAGCATAATCATCCTATTTCTCCTCAAATTTCTTGTAGAAGAAGGTAAAAAACCAGGGGTATCAATGAAGGTTATTTTGATCCCGCGGACAGTTCCCACAACCTCTCTGATACGATCAGTGGCAGGTTGAAATGCATCTGTCTCGGTTTTGGATTGGTCAAACATAGAATTTATGGTTGCACTCTTGCCAGTACCTGTTTTCCCCAGAACAAGTATTCTAATTGAGAAATCCAATTCAGGCATGCCAGTTGCCTCTTGCTCTCTTGCTATTGCTCTAGCTCTATCACTTCTAAGATGAACCATTTTCATATCTGATTCTCCTGCTCGTATCAAAGTTGCCAAGTGAAGCCGATACAAGACCTTTGCAGCCACAGGATTATCTTGTGACTGCCCAACACGTTGAAGAAGACGTAAGAACTTAATTTGAAGATCCCCAATCTTTACCGAAGGATCAATCTTTTGCTCATCAGGCTTATAATTGTAGGATAGAGAAGGATCTTCAACTGAAACTTGTTGCAGAGACGAAGGGCGCTGGTTATCCTGATTGACATCAGAAGGGCACCATGCATCAGGAGGTACTGGTGCCAAACCAGATGTGTGAGCTGTACCAAATGAATAATGACACAATAAGCTCTCACTTTATAAATGTAACACTTACAGACGACATGAGCAATTCAGAGCTCAAACTGGAACCCAGCCTGGAAGCAATTTCTCACCAATCTAAGGCAATGGATCATTAACATTGTCCCTTTGGAAAATGTAGGGACCAAGCTCCAAATGGTGATTATCTAATTCTAGGTCAACAAAAAGCTCGTAAAGATCACAGTAATATATAAAGGTGATCAATCTTGTTAGATTGGAGACTTGAAAAAGGCTCAAAGAACTCTACACAATGAGAACTACAAATCGAACAGCTCAGCACGGTCAATTGTATAAACTAAAGAATATTGCAGCTTTCATAAAAAAGTCTGCCCAAATATTAATAAAAGTTCAAAAAGTGATTCAAAACATAGAACTCAGATATGCACAAGTTTGTAGACCCTATGTGGAAATATTATGTGATTAATACATGTTTACGTTAAACTAATTTATCACTTATGCAAAACTACCAAGCAGCTATGGAAAATGGTTCCAAATATACTTAATGGTCTACCATCAATGAATTAATCAAAATCACACATAGCTGCCAAAAATCTACTCTATTGAATCCCAAATCTCAAAAATTCCTAATAGTGTCACCTAAAATCCATGGAACATATCATATTCAAGACCAAGGTGCAGAAATAAAAGCCAACAAGTGAAGAACCAGGACAATTAACTTCCAACTAACACATGATTTCCCTCAACCAAAAGATATAAGGAAAAGGAAACACCACAATGCCATACATGTGACAAGGCTACGGTGACGAAGAGGACCACCAAAATTTCTTAGGTTATTCTCTCTTTTTTGGTAGAAATTTGTCTGATTGGCTAACCTAGAAAAGCAAGTGAATAATATGAAGGATAATTTGGCACTATCAGGGTAACCTAGGAAAACAGGTAAAATTCAATGACACTTATATTTAAATGAAAATCAATTAGTCTAAATAATGTCATAATTGACATAGAAAACAAGCCATACTGGTTCTATTCATGGAGAAAAAATAACACCATTATTTCAAACAAATAATCCTTAGTCCAAAATTACATGTTTATTTCATTAAAACTAGAACAGAATCAGAGAAGTTAAACATTAAAAGCCTTATGCAGAATCATTTTCCCTCATATAAGTAAATTAACAAGAATGTATCTGTTCCTTCACAGATATTCAGCTTAAAATGATCAACGTATAAATGCACACAAAAAAGAAGAATAGAAGAAGTAATACCTTGGTCATCAAATTCATTGTCACGAGATCCCCCATGAAAAAAACTTCCATTGCCTGACAATGGCCTAGATGATGCCAATAACTGGGAGAAAACCCACTCTCTAACACTCTTCATTTCTCCTAATAATTCACATTAAGAAAGTCATGACTATATAGCACTGAATTGTCAAAAACAGTATATCAATATTAAATCAAATTGCATACAGACAAGTCAAATTTGAACACCAGTGAACAGCATAGAATAAATAATTTTAAAAACCCTTAAGAACCCACATCGAAAACCACCTCTAGGAATCAATGGCACCATTAGTTTACCCCCATTTAGTCTGAATTAACCAGCGTCACTAAAATTCCAAGTAGTAGCTGACCAATCAAACACATATTCGCATAGAATTCAGGGGAAAAAAAATCATAAACAGCAAATTCCAATGGCAACAATTATATTAATAAGGTTGTGGCAAAGATTCAATTACCTCTAATGAAGAAACTAAAGTCAAAATTGTGGAGGCAGACAAAAAAAATTAAACGGCAACTTCAGCCAAAAATATTCATCTCCCTATCAACAAGAAACCAGGAAATAAACGGAGAAGCTTATACGTCAGTAACAGAATCGGAATCCGTGCTCACGGGGTTTCGTATCTGTACGGCGATAACGAAGATGAGGCTGAGAAGAGGAAAATCAGATAAGACAGAGATAGATAGAAGATGCGCTGTGTGTACTTTGGTTGTTGTCGACGCGCAAAACGCAACAAAAACACGAGTTTCACGATACAGGCGGAAAATCGGATGCGGTTTTTGAGTCGATGAAAACACGACACGTGTCACTCATAGTAACGAAATAGTGAAGTTTGTGGTTTCGGGTGTAGCTGATCATTGGGCAGTATTAGATATGTGATTGACACGTGCCGCTGTTGGTATTGGGCTACTTGAGTTGGGGAAGCGAGATTTTGTTTGGAATATCTCGCGGTACGTAATTTAGAGAACAGATGATACGACAATTTCTCGTTTCTTAGCTCTCTCGACCTATTTTCTTTTTTATCAATATTATACATCTCTAATATTAATTAATTGAATAATAACAAGTTATGACAAATATGGTATTATTTTGATTTATGTGTCCTTGATTATTTTGTGCTCTTAAATTTAATTTTTTTCAGAACATTCTCATTCATTTTTATATTTTTTAATATTAAATAATCATATGTACGATTTATTTATAATTAAAGAGATATTTTTAATTTCTTTTTTCAACGTATTAAAAATTATCAGCTTGTGATAATATTTGAAGAAAGAATCAATTACCTCCTCTATAGTTTTCATTGACCGTTAATTGAGTATTAATAAAAGAATATTTTGATAAATTAAGTTAACTTTACTCTTTTATAACAAAGAACTTAAACCCTAAACATTTTATCTCTTCTAGCCTCCTTTTCATCATGTCTAATAGTAACCGTTTTTTTCCTTTTCTTTTTCAACCTAGGTACTGTTTCCTTCACAACTTCACAGCCCATCTTCCCTTTCTTTTCTGTTCTTTCCTTTCATTCTCTTCCACTTATCCTTCCAATCAAATATATATATTTTTTCAATAAAGCTATCAAATTCCTAATAATACTCCACCCTATCTTCAATCGAAATTCTGACTAAAGCGTATTGCAAAGCAACGAAGACACCAACACATTGACTGTCATGTGAGGCATAGCAACTGTGCGACCTATACAAGCTGAAATTGCGTGACAATGCGCCAGCCACCAGTGGTCTTTTTCTACCATAAATCTGAAATTTTTTTAGTGGGTTGATGGAATTTGTATTTGAATGTATTATCAAAATATATTCATAAATATTAGTTGTTCTGATGTTATTGTGATGGTATTGTACTAAAATTGGGTGTGATGCATGATTGAAAATGAAAAAGAAGTAAAAAATTGAAAAGAAAATGAAGAACAAAGGAGAAAAGGGGAATAACATAAGGACGGAGGGCAAATAGACATGAGTCAAAATCGTTTGGCTATAGTAGATCTTTCTTTAGGTTTTTTCTCATAATTTTTTCTTCAAAGTATTGAGGGTATTTAAGTAATTACATACTTTAAGGTTAGTCAACAAACTGTCAAGACAGGTAGCGAGTTGTCTTGAAAAGTTTTCACAAACGGATAATTTTTCAAACTTCAGAAAAAATATATGAAAATATCTCATAATTAAATAGAAAATATGTATTATAAAAAATTAAAATAAATTTCTTTTGATAAATGCATAAATAAAAATGGGTTGTGACAAGACAACCAAAAAAATTAAAATAAAATTTAGTTTGCTGCTAATTTAGTAATTTTATTCACTCTTACATCGCATAAATTTACATATATAAAACGGTAAATTTGATGGTATTATATTGTTAATATAGTTTATTATAAATTTTTTAAAATATTAAATTATTCACTACCAATAGTTGAAATTAATTAAAAAAAGACTTATAAGTTTTTAAAATTTTGCTTATTAGATTGATTAATTTTAATAGTTTGAAAATACACATTAAAGTTTTATTTTGTTATAAAAGAATTATTATAATCTTATATAATAATAATTATTTAGCAAAACTAATTATTAAATCTTCAAAATTTATTAAAATACAAAATATTTATCTAAAATACATTAATAACATAACTAACTATTATTTTATGGTACATAAATAATATAAAATATAATTTTTATATATATTTTAAATATATATATATAATTTAAATAATAATAAACTTTTAAATATTATATTATAAATATGTTGAAAAATAAATAAGTTTATATTTTTTATTATAATATATTAATAAATATTTTATTATCAATATATCATAAAATAAATACTTATAATTAATATTATAAGATAATCGACATATATCTTTAAAGTTTGAAGAAACAAAAAAATATTTTCTAAATTTTGAAGGTTGATAAATACTGTTTTTAAATTTAAAAAAATAGACAAATATCTTTGACGTTGGTATTCGTAAGTTACTCTTTTTCCTAAAGAGATAAAAGAAAGGGAAAATGCCCTTTAGCCCCCTGGGGTTTGTTATAAGTACTCTCTTCCCCCTTATATTTTGAAAAATGCTCTAGAGACCCCTACCGTTTGCTCCATCCACGTTAAAAAAGTAGCTTTTGGCTGCAATTACTATGATGCCGTTAGAATTAGACACGAGGTCCCACACTGCAGCCTTTATATAATTTTTATTTGTAAAATAATATAAATGATAGATTTACCAAATTAACCTTAAGCATAGTGATGAAAAGACAAATATTGCCTTTTACAATTTGTCCTGTGCATATAAACAAACCTAAAAAAAAAAGGTAGCCAACGGTAACAAGAGTAGCAGCTGCTTTCCAACGATAAAAAATGGCCATTATAAGAACTAATCAGCACCTGTGTCTAAGCAATAGCAACACCAACACCACATATTCCTCTCACTTTTGCTTGTATTAGCACAAAATCATTCTCTCAACAACATCAGATCATAAATCATAAATTTTCATCATCAACAACTCTTATATTTTATTTTGTTTGCAACACATTCAAAGAACAAAGATGAAGACAATGTTAAGTGAAGGCATGCAAAGGAATGGAGGATTAGTGGCATTCAAAAATAAATATTGTCAATGTGGAAAAAGGGTTGGATTAAGGATATCTGAAACTAGAAATAATCCTAATAGACTTTATTATTTTTGTTTGCAGGATCCAAGTTGTGGGTTCTTTCAGTTTTGGAAGCCATTGGAAGAAGAGTTCACCCAACCTGTCAATCATGGCAATGAAGGACTTCTAAAGTTTACTAACAGAACATGCAATTGTGGTCAGAAAGCTGGAATCAGAATTTCGGAAACAAAAAAAAATCCTTAAAAATTATATTTCTTTTGCAATCAAAATAAGTGCAACTATTTCAGATTTTGGAAACCAGTGAAGGAGGAGTGCAACTTTAATGCAAGTATAGATGAAGCAAAGAGTAGTGAAGGAGAACAGAGTTCTAACACAAACTCAATCAATATGCATGCAGATAAAGCAAACCAGAAAATGAATGGGAATTCAGCTGATCAGAAAATTTTAGAGAGAATTGAGAAACAAATAACAATAATTACTTGGATGTCATGTGTAATTGTGATTTTGGTATGTATATGTGTATTGCTAATACTTTTAAAATAAGTGATAAGTGTAATATAATCTATAATGATTGCAAGACCAAGCATGTATTAATCCATAAAAAATATGTAAAACCATGTTCTGATACAATAATTTTTTTTTGTACTTGCCAACAAAAAAATAGACAATAAGTTACATATATAATTCTCCCCTGTATGCATGTGCATGCATTGTCTCCAACAAAATACCAAACTTCCCTAACTTCTTAGTTTGGACACAACTTCCATGCACAAATGATTTTTAAACCAGCCAAGTCCACAAAATTAACCTAACCAAAAAAACAAACAAAAACCTTAACTGTCTCTTCAATTCACAGCACATTCACATTATACTTGTTGCAATCCCTATCAAAAATCTTTTTCTGCTGGTAGCATTTACATGAGACATCTCCTACATGATACATAAGAAATTAATAATTTTAACTCACTTGCACAGCTGAATCACAATAACTAATGCTAATGCTTGATATAAATATGTGAATGTAAACATGTAGCACTTAATAATTAATATAAACATACCTTTAATGTTGTCTTCGTCTTTTAGCGCCCAACTGACTCGGACCAGCTGTTTTGTTCTGTTTTCTACTAGCTTCAGGTGCACATATGGACCCTAACACAAACAATACAATATTTAGCATAAAATTTATTAAATAAAGTAGCAAAGGTTAAAATACTAAAAATTTGACCTGATGTTGAAGCTGATGGAGGGTTTGATGTTGCTGTTGTAAGGCGTGGAGTGAATATTGAAGTTGCAGCTGCTGGTAGGTGCTGGGAAACTATTGAAGGGCTTGGAAAAGCAGATGAATTTGCCTGAAATCAATGTATTGTAATAATATCAGTTGTCTATGAACTCTTGAAGAATTAATTTACATATGTAATATAATAAACATGTGTATAACACAAACATTCATACTTGTTTTCTTGCAGGGCAGCCCCTTTTATTGTGCCCAAGCAATCTGCAAAATGTACATCGTAGGGTATATCTTTTTTTCTGAGCAGGAGGTTTATTTGCCTCTCGAGTTCTATTAATCCTAGGTCTTCCAACCTTAGCAAGTACTAATGGAGGCTTCAACTTCATCATGTCAGTCGTAGGCCAATTAACAGGATCTGGTATAGGGTGTATCATAGAGGAATAAGTATGAATATATGAACTTTTTTTCAGAGCCTCATCAATAAAGTTTGCTGGATCTTCATTATTTTGTGTTATGCAAGCCATAACATGCTTGCATGGCAAACCGCTAACTTCCCAAGCACCACATTCACATGATCTGTTCTTCAAATTAACCATGCAATGTCTCTCTATATCCAATATGTAATCAATGACCTCAAACTCCTCACTACTTGCTTTGATGACAAGTAACTTCCTTGCAAACTTGGCAGTTTTGGCAAGCTTTCTATGAACTCTCGGAGGTAAGTCAGTATCCCATTGCTCAGCTTTTTCCTTTCTTCTAACTAACCTTTTCATCATCTTCAGTCGTATGAACTCCATCAATTCAATTATAGGTTTCCTCATATACTCTGACAAAACAGCATTCCATGATTCAGTCATGTTATTAGTAACATGATCAGTTTTGAAAAAGAAATTGAATGCATGGCAAGACCAGGTTTGTGGATCATTATCCATTAACCACTTATATGCATCTGGATCGATCTGTTTGATGGTGTTCATGGCATGTTCGAAATCAACCTTGTTTGCTGCCCTTGTTGCCCTCCAAAACATAGGTCTGAATGTATCAGCTGAATACAACTTACAGCAGTTGGCAAAAATGTGGCGTGCACAATACCTAATTGAACACCATGGTATCTGTTTATTGAGTGCTGCAATAATCCCTTTTTGTCTATCTGACATGATGGTAATTGGCATACTATCATCTATGCCCATGTGCTCTTTAAACAACTGCAGGAACCAACCCCAACTCTCTTTATTTTCCCCCTCACATATACAAAAAGCTAGTGGGAAAATACCATTATTTGCATCCATCCCAACTGCTGACAGTAGCACTCCACCATGAGTTGTTTTCAAATGGCAACCATCAACTCCTATAAACTTCCTACACCTTTGGACAAAGCCTTTTTGCATAGCATCATAGCTAACAAAAATCCTTTGAAACCTAGCCTCTCTAGCAACAAACTCATGCTGAATCTTCACTGTCGTACCTCTATTCTTCATCAAAATTATGTTGGCATAATCATGTAAGTCTGCGTACGATTTCTCAAAATCACTAGCAAGCATGTGCAAAACCCTTTTCTTTGCCTTGTACAGCCTCTTCCTTGTAGTCCCAGTGCCAAATCTTGTGCGTAACTCACTTGCAATGACATTGATGCTCATCTCGGGATTATTTTTAATAGAGGCAAATAATTTTTCAGCAACCCACGAGCTTGTTACTTCAGGATTCTTGAAGAGGGCACCACATGTATGTGGTTCATTGATACTTTTAATCATAAAAGAGACTTTATCAACTAAAATCGATGCATGAATTCTCCATGGACATCCAGGCCTTATACAGCAAGCCGTGAATCGAACACTTTCATTCTTTTTCCTATCCATGGCAAACCCCTCTTGAATTGCATAGTCTTTAATTACACATCGGAACTCATGCACCGTCTCAAACACCTGGCTAGCTTTAATGTCAATGTCACCATACTGAGGCCTTATGACTAATCTTCCTCTCAAGTCCCTTTGCATTTGGGCAACAGTATCAACTTGTTCTTCATTACTTAACACAAACTCTGCAGCATCTTCTTCGCTATCATATTCTGACAAACCATCACTTTCATCAACTATTTCAGTATACATACCACCATTAACTTCATTTACTTCTTCATCACTTTCAGGCAAGTTTGTGTTTTCATCGTCTGTCCAATTAATTGTATCTATGCTATTAACATCACCTTCATCATCTGAGTTTGCATCATTATGAAATTCCCTTTCTCTTAGGTTTGCTATAATACTTGCCTGATCACCACCATCAGTTTCAGCTACTGGATGACTTGGTTCAGTGGTTGTTTTAGCATCAGTTTCAGCTTCTAGTTCAATAGGTGCTTCTATACTTTGTCGATCATCCTTATCAGTTTCAGCTAGTAAAGGAGGAACCAGTTCAATACTTGGTTTAGCATCAGCTTCAGCTTCAACTTCTTCTTGTTCAGTACCATCTTTATACGCCTTATATAATTTATCTAAAGCACCAAAGATCTCTTTTTCAAAGTCTTCAGGCCAAGTCCAGCTTCTTGATGGTGTAGTGCGTTGTGGTTTAAGGTTGGGGTTGGGAATAAAATTAGGGGTCTGTGAATCTGCTTGGGTAAGTTGTGAAAATGCAGCATCAAATGCCTTAGGGGAAAAAACAGGGCTTGCTTGTTGGTGAAGAAGATTAGGTGAGTTTTGTTGTGCATCATGATCATAATCAAAATCACTATGGTGGTCAGGATGTTGGTCATCATGATTAGGTGAATTTGCCATATGTATTTTATCTGTACACCAAAAAAAAAAAAGCAAAGCAATAGATGAATAATTAACTCACAACTCAACTCTTACTCGTCAACACCCATTAACTCAAATGCCAACTAAACAAAAGCAACATTATTATATTGCACAAAAGGATAATACAGTATCATACCTAGCTTCAACACATAATCTCATAAACCACAACCATTTTTTCTTCTACAAACAATCAAACAACGCTTTCAACACCCATTATTAAAAGGTTTTACTAACCGAAATTAATAAATACTACAACTTGATACATGATAAAATCAAAGTAAAAAAGATATTTTTTTTCACACATATGTACCAAACCCATTTTTAACAAAAACCAGCTTCTTCACATCTTCAAGCAACGTCATTTTTAACTAAAGAAAATCCATGTTTAATCTTCAAGCAAACCCATTTATTTTTTCAACGAAAGCCATTTACTCGACCAAACAAACCCATTACTTGCATTATCCAATACCCATTTTGGCCTTCTTTTCGAACCTATGCCCATTTTCTTTTCCACAATCAAACTAGCACAACATCGTAGAAGGATATGCATGACTTACAGTGGTAGTGACGTATTCCTCTTTAGAATGCTTCGTATTGTTCCTTGTCTTCTTCGTCTTCTTTGTCTTTGTTTGGGATTGGTGATTTCTTTGTCTCAGAATGTAGGCTAACACAACTGATAATCACTCACTTGATGGTCAGAAATAAGATATTAGAAGCGGGAGTATCTCGCGCCAATTCCAATCACACGAGGTTGTTGTACTATCTGGTTCTGTTGCTTCTTTCTTTTCTTAAAAAGATGAAAATGAATTTGCCTTTTGATTATGTAAACTGAAAAACTAAAAAACTCTTGTACTTGCTGACATCACATTTTCATATCAAACTTTTTCATTGTAATAATACCTTTTTACCCATAGAATCTGCTTTTTTAACGTGGATGGAGCAAACAGCAGGGGTCTCCAGAGCATTTTTCAAAATATAAGGGGGAAGAGAGTACTTATAACAAACCCCAGGGGGGTAAAGGGCATTTTCCCTAAAAGAAATAACCGAAATACAATAAACAACTTGTATCTATCGTCTATGAAAAATAAAGGGATGACTTAATTTTTAAACTAGACTTTGGTTTTAATTTCAGATGATGTATCAAAGCAACCTTAGTTAGTCCTGAAAGAGCAGAAATAATTAATGTGTAAATTAATGAGTAAATTAAATAGTAATTTTAATAATCATATAGAAAAAAAAAAGGAATGGGTCATTAAATGACCCAATGATAATGAATTTCTTGGGACATGTATTTTCTGTTTTCTTTTGTCTGAAAAAGCCTATTGCGTAACATGTACTGCAAATTTTTGTAAAGTCATTTCATAATTTGAATCAAATTCTAATTAACATGCTTTACATAAGTTTTTTCCTCTTTGAAGAGAGAAAAAAAATAATTAACAAAAGGTATAATAAACAAATTTATGACTGTTCCAGCTTATTACTTGTACTAATAATCAAAGTTGTTTAATTTCTGCAATGAGTAGGGTAATTATAATTAATTAATACTTAATTCGATTTATTTAATCGTATCAACCATATAATGTTTTTTAACAAAACTAACTTCTCTCCAATTTTGATGAGCCCCTTTACATGGCAGGAAATAGAAACTTTAATTAAGAATTGATTAAAGAGAAATTAACTTGGCTATGATGTTTAATTAGAGTTTTAGTCAATTTAAGGTAGACAGTATGTGTTGATGTTACTAGCTTTTTCGGACATAATGCGGTTGTGGGCTCCACCACCAAAAGTAATCGATTTGAATCTAATTGTGATATCATGTTATATAAATGATCATATCATCACTACGAGTTTCATTGCATGGGTATACCAAATTAATTTAAATGAAAGCAGTGTTGTTGTAGCCATTCAAGCTAACCCTGCAATTCACTTTGCCTTCTTGACTTGCTTCAAAGAGCTACAGATACGTTCAGTTTCTACCTGCAGCTAGCTAGCTAGATAGCAATGGCGCCGTCTGATCGCTATCGAGGCATCTACTTGTCGAACAGTGCAGTGTCTAAACTCACTGATGAATCGAAGAAGTGGGCAGAAAGAAAACCTATTGGCATTAGATTTAATCCAACCGATGAAGTTCTGGCAGGCGTTTTTCTTGTTGGGAAGGTCTTTGGTCGTACTGCCGATAGCCCCGTTTTCCAATTTTTTAGAGACGTCAATGTTTATGATTATGAGCCTAAAAATCTCTCAGGTACTTAGTAATTAACCTTATAAAATTAATATATATGTAATTTATTATAATTTTGTTTAATTTGGAATATTGTACTGTGTTCAGGTTTGGCACATGAATTTGGTGAGGGGAAGATGTATTTCTTCACAACTCTAAACAGGAAACCCTCAAATGGAAGGACAATTATTGAAAGAACAGTACGAGGAAGCGGATGCTGGAAGAAAACTAGGAAACCTTTGTCCATTAATGTAATGTACAATGATGAGAATCTGAGTGTTGCGAAAACATCGTTGGTCTTCTGCGAGAAAAATGGTGCTGAAGAGAAGAATACAAACTGGTTAATGAAGGAGTACATGCTTGACTTGAAAATCTATGAAAGTCTCGGAATGGTAGTATAGCTATTATGATGTTTAATTAATAATACAGACCATATATGAATTATATAGCATCACTTATGTGTTTAATTTGCTTGTTTCTAATTTTGCAGTCAAATCCATTGGTCCTTTGTGTTGTTTACTCGAATGAAGATGGCAAAAAAAATCAAGGTTGTGAAAATTTGAATGGATCCAGTGATGACGCAAGTGAACAAATCTCAGAGTCAAATATGGTGAAAGGATCTTCTCCAATGTCTCATATTACACCTTCAAGTTCTCCTGCTCCAATACAAAACTATCCCAACCCATATCATCAACCGGAGCATTTTGCTCGTGACAATCCTAGCAAGCGTCATTGTCTCGGGTTCCAAACTCTTCCTTAAATCTCTGACAGTTTTTCTATTAATTATCAACACTACCCCGGCCCAAACCTTGGATTGCCTGAACCAACTGCTGCTCATCAGTCTTTTCCTGAACCAACTGTTTTAGAAACTAGTTTTCCGATACAGGATGTGTTATGAATTAGTGGGTGATTTATTTTCTATTTTTAAGAAATAATGGGCACGTTCTTTAATACTCCATTAGTTTAGGAAAAATATGTTTAGTGGTTTTTTTCAATATTGTATTTTTTTAGTATTAATGGTGCATATTTTGTCATGGTAATCATGAGTAGTAATGGGTAGTTATAAAGATGATCATGGGTAACTTTCTTTGGCTATGTAAAGATTGATGTAATTGAATTATGGTATTAAGTAAATTGTGTTTCTTCCTTTGCATTATTCATTTGTCATTATTCTTTCTAAATTTTCTACATTTGATATCATAACCAGATTGGTAGAAAAGTGAGATAGAGAGTGTTGTAGCAATATTTCTCTTATTATTCACTTTTGTTGCAGTAGCAAATATCTATAGCTTCTGACAATTTTGTGCAACTTGTCATTTCGCATTTTGATAGTCATTACGATCATTGGAGTATGTTGATAGAAAATTTTTTACGATCAAAGGAGTATTGGCACATTATTGAATTATGTGTAACCGAACCAAAAGAAAGAATTATTTCAACAGCATCGCAAAGGTAGAAATTGCCGCTCATCAGGGTTCTTTACCTAAACCAGCTGTTTCAAAAACCAGTTTTCCGAGGCAGGATGCGTGTAAATCTCAAGACTCACTATTAGATAATGTATTGATTAATTAGCCTCAGTCTATCTCAACTGCCAACACAAATTTGTTGGATCAACATCTGATCATGGACCCTAACGAGCCTCACTGCCCTAGAAAGATATTTTGGTAAATTAAGGTAACTTTACACTTTTATAACAAATAACTTAAACCCTAGGCATGTTCTCTTCTAGTCGCCTCTTCATCATCATCTAATAGTAACTGCTTTTTTCTTTTCTTTTTCAACCTAGGTACTTTTTCTTTCATGGCTTCACCACTCATCTTCCCATTCTTTTCGTTTCTTTTCTTTCATTCTTTTCCACTGATCCTTCATATCAAATCCCTAATAATACTCTACCTTATCTTCAACCAAAATTCTGACTAAAGCTTATTGCAAAGTAACGAATGCACCAACACGTTGACAGCCATGTGAGGCATAGCAACTGTACGACCTATACAAGCTGAAGCTGTGTGACAATGCGTCGGCAACCAGTGGCCTTTTTTTACCATAAATCTGAATTTTTTTTAGTGAGTTGATTGAATTTGTATTTGAATGTATTATCAAAATATATTCATAATTATTAGTTGTTATGATATTATTGTGACGATATTGTACTAAAATTGGGTGTAATGCCATGATTGAAAATGAAAAAGAAGCAAAATATTGAAAAGGAAATGAAGAACAAAAGAGAAAAGGGGAAGAACAGAAGGACGGGGGAGCAAATAGACATGAGTGAAAATCGTTTAGCTATAGTAGATCTTTTTTTAGGTTTTTCCCCATAATTTTTGCTTCGAAGTATTAAGGGTATTTAAGTAATTATGTATTTTAAGGTTAGTCAACAAACTGTCAAATGAGGTAAGTGAGCCGTCAGAAATTTTTTCGCAAAAAGATAATTTTTCAAACCTCATAAAAAGTATCTAAAAATATCGCATAATTAAATCGAAAATATGTATTATAAAAAATTAAAATAAATTTCTTTTAATAAATACATAAATAAAAATGGGTTATCACAAAATAACCAAAAAAATTAAAATAAATTTATTTTGCTGTTAATTTAGTAATTCTACTCACTCTTACATCCCATAAATTTACACATATAAAACGGTAGATTTGATAGTATTATATTGTAAATATAATTTATTATAAATTTTTTAAAATATTAAATTATTCACTATCATTAGTTGAGATTAACTAAAAAAAGACTTATAAGTTCTTAGCATTTTGCTTATTAGATTGATTAATTCTAATAATTTGAAAATACACATTAAAGCTTTATTTTGTTATAAAATAATTATTATAATCTTATATAATAATAGTTATTTAACAAAAATAATTATTAAATCTTTAAATTTTATTAAAATACAATATATTTATCTAAAATACATTAATAAAATAACTAACTATTTTTTTTATAATACATAAATAATATAATATATTACTTTTATAATATATTTTATTTATATTTTAGATATATATAATTTAAATAATAATATACTTTTAAACATTATACTATAGATATGTTAAAAAATAAATAAGTTTATACTTTTCGTTATAATATATTCATAAATATTTTATTATTAATATATCATAATATAAATACTTATAATTAATATTATAGGATAATCGACATATATCCTTGAAGTTTGAAGAAAAAAAATATTTTCTAAAAGTTGAAAATTGATAAATACTCTTTTTAAATTTAAAAAAATTAAAAAAATCTTTTACTTTAATATTCTTTCGTTGCCCTTTTTTAAAGAGATCAACGAAATAACCAAAATACAATAAACGACTTGTCTTTTCTTATATTTTCTTCAATTGCTTCATATTTTGACTTTATGATAATCAAATTAATTAATACTAAAATCGATTTATTAATTAATTTGTATCTATCGTCTATGAAAAATAAAGGGATGACTTATTTTTTTAACTAGACTTTGGTTTTAATTTCAGATGATCTATCAATACAACCTTAGCTAGTCCTGAAAGAGCAGAAATAATTAATGTGTAAATTAATGAATAAATTAAATAATAATTTTAATAATCATATAGCCAAAATAAAAGAAAAAGGAATGGGTCCATTAAATGACCCAATGATAATGAATTTCTTGGAACCATGTATTTTCTTTTTCTTTTTTTGTCTGAAAAAGCCTATTACCTAACTTTTTGTCCTTAAAGTCATTTCATAATTTGAATCAAATTCTAATTAACATGCTTTACATAAGTTTTTTCTTCTTTGAAGAGATAAAAAAAATAATTAACAAAAGGTATAATAAACAAATTTATGACTGTTCCAGCTTATTACTTGTACTAATAATCAAAGTTGTTTAATTTCTACAATGAGTAGGGTAATTATAATTAATTAATACTAAATTCGATTTATTTATTCCTATCAACCATATACGAGAGATAAAGAAATGATTTAATCGTTTTGATGAGCCCCTTTACACGGCAGGAAATAGAAACTTTAATTAAGAATTGATTAAAGAGAAATTAACTTGGCTATGATGTTTAATTAGAGTTTTAGTCAATTTATGGTAGATAATATGTGTTGATTTTTCTAGCTTTCTCGGACATAAAGTGGTTGTGGGCTCCAACACTTTGAATTTTATACAAAATACAAACGGGATAGCAATTTCTCCTCTAATGTTTTTGATAAGATAGAAATGACCACCACCATAAATAATCGATTTGTTTCTATTTCTTTTCCAACATTCTTGCAATTCTTTTTTGAATCTAATTGTGATCTCATATTATATAGTGATCATATCATCACTACGAGTTTCATTGCATGGGTATACCAAATTAATTTAAATGAAAGCAGTGTTGTTGTAGCCATTCAAGCTAACCCTGCAATTCACTTTCCCTTCTTGACTTGCTTCTAAGAGCTACAGATACGTTCAGTTTCTACCTGCAGCTAGCTAGCAATGGCGCCGTCTGATCGCTGTCGAGGCATCTACTTGTCGAACAGTGCAGTGTCTGAACTCACTGATGAATCGAAGAAGTGGGCAGAAAGAAAACCTATTGGCATTAGATTTAATCCAACCGATGAAGTTCTGGCAGGCGTTTTTCTTGTTGGGAAGGTCTTTGGTAGTACTGCCGATAGCCCGGTTTTCCAATTTTTTAAAGACGCCAAAGTTTATGATTATGAGCCTGAAAATCTCAAAGGTACTTAGTAATTAACCTTATAAAATTAATATATATGCAATTTATTATAATTTTGTTTAATTTGGAATATTGTACTGTGTTCAGTTCATGCACATGAATTTGGTGAGGGGAAGATGTATTTCTTCACAACTCTAAACAGGAAACCCTCAAAAGGAAGGACAATTATTGAAAGAACAGTAGGAGGAAGCGGATGCTGGAAGAAAACTGGGAAACCTTTGTCCATTAATGTAATGTACAATGATGAAAATCTGAGGGTTGAGAAAACATCGTTGGTCTTCTGCAAGAAAATTGGTGCCGAAGAGAAGAATACAAAATGGTTAATGAAGGAGTACATGCTTGACTTGAAAATCTATGAACGTCTCGGAATGGTAGTATAGCTTTTATGATGTTTAATTAATAATACAGACCATATATGAATTATATAGCATCACTTATGTGTTTAATTTGCTTGTTTCTAATTTTGCAGTCAAAACCATTGGTCCTTTGTGTTGTTTACTGGAATGAAGATGGCAAAAAAAATCAAGGTTGTGAAAATTTGAATGGATCCAGTGATGACGCAAGTGAACAAATCTCAAAGTCAAATATGGTGGAAGGAGCTTCTCCAACGTCTCATATTACAGCTTCAAGTTCTCCTCCTCCAATACAAAACTATCCCAACCCGTATCATCAACCGGTGCATTGTGCTCCTGGCAATCTTAGGAAGCGCCAATGCCGCGAGTTCCCTCCTCTTCATGAAAACCCTGATACTTTTCATACTAGTTATCAACTAGGCTCTAGCTCAAACCTTGGAATCACTCCTGAACAAATCCCAATATTGCCTGAACCAATTGCCGCTCCAAATCCATGTTGTCAAACAAACCTTGGTATGCACTCTGCTTCTGACAATCCTACGAAGCGCCATTGCCTCTGGTTCCATACTCCTCCTGAAATCTCTGACAGTTTTTCTATTAATCATCAACAATACCCCGGCCCAAACCTTGAATTGTCTGAACCAACTGCCGCTCATCAGCGTTCTTTGCCTGAACCAGCTGTTTCAGAAACCCCTTTTCCGAAACAGAATGCGGTTCAATCTCAGGACTCATTATTCGATAATTTACTGATTGATCCGCCACAGTTTATAAATCAAGAGCCTCAGCCTATCTCAGCTGCCAACACAACTTTGTTGGATCAACATCCAATCATGGACCCCAACTTCTTTTCCCCAGTCACCCATTGTCTCGGGTTCCATACTCCTCCTGAAATCTCTAATAGTTTTTCTATTAATTATCAACACTACCCCAGCCCAAACCTTGGATTGCCTGAACCAACTGCCGCTCATCAGGGTTCTTTGCCTGGACCAACTGCCGCTTACCGGGGTTCTTTGCCTGAACCAGCTGTTTCGGAAACCAGTTTTTTTATACAGGATGCGGGTCAATCTCAAGACTCATTATTCGATAATTTACCGAGCGATCGGCCACAGTTTATGAATCAAGAGCCTCAGTCTATCTCAGCTGCCAACACAAATTTGTTGGATCAACATCTGATCATGGATCCCGACGAGCCTTCATTGTTTCGTGAGCAATGGTTCGATGAATCCTGGTGAGTGGGTTTTATTGTCTTTATCATTGGCCATTGTTTTTAGTATCCATATCCTTTTGTATAGGGCTTGAATTTTATGTACATGTAGGTACCAGAAAATTGTTAATGAACATGGATCAAATCAGCAGCAGCTGCCACAGTCCTCCCTCGACCTAATTCATCAGATTACGCAGATGCCTGGTAACTACGAAATGACACGTAACCCGAGTGAGCAACAACCAGCTGGGATGCCAGAGTCCTCCCTCGACCTAATTCATCAGTTCGGTCTGGTGGAGGGAATTTCATGTTACAGATAGCAGGCAACAGGTAATGGTCAAAACTTAATCATAGATATGGCACCGGTTACTCTTATTTGCTCACTCCTCACTCGTGCCCAAAATAAAAAAAAAAATTAAAATACACCCAAAATTTAATTAGTGTATCATAAGCATTGAGTTCCATGGAAATCTCTGTCTTGTTTTAGCAGCACGTGACACGAATGAAATTGGAGATTATTCTGCTGCGAGGATTGGCTAAGAAGGGAATGTTTGCTTTCTCGGTCGATTAATTTCATCCACCAACTTAATTTACTTCAGTTCTATAAATAGAAGTCTTAGCTAGAGTCGGTGTTTCTGCGTTGTGTATCGAGTCCAGTGTGTGAATAACGACTGTCTGTAGAAAAGGGTGTTTTGCTGTTGCAAGAACATCATGAATATATCAATAAAAATTTCAAATTCCTTATTCTTATTGCCATCATCAATATGATAGATTTAAAAGAAAATACGTCCTCCCAACAAGAGCCTCGTAATGCCATTAATTGTGAACGACTTGGACTAAATAATAATTTCGATTGACATATCCAGATTGGAATCCTGGTTTTATTTTCAGAGAAAGCACCTTTGTTCATCATCTAGTCTTCATCTGGATATTTGTCTATGTTGAACGAGAATCAGTGTGATGGTGCAGTAACTCCCTCCAATTGAATGGAAATTGATGAAGAGAATTGGAAACCTGCAGAGTCTTCAGAATTTAAATCTACTTATGAATTAGAAGCTTATGATAAACAATAGGTGATGCTGCAGGGATTGCATTTGCACAGGAAATCAAGTCAGTATTCAATTATTGTTCTATGCATATACACCTTGTTTAGAATTTGAATCAAAATACGAAAATCAAATGTGATGCTTGGTTGCACTACCAGAGAAATGACCATCATTATAATAGGTTCCTGATACTGTTGAGAAAGTGTAAAAACAGTTAAACATGAAGGATTTTTTTACACTCAGCACCCAAAATTTCTCAGACTTGGCACTCAAATCTTGGAATAACCTCAAATTAACTACATTCACAACTAAAATCACCTTAAACTGCACTTATTTCCTATTTTACGCAAGATCTATCTCTGAATCTGCCTAGGTAAGTCATTAAATCTTCGAAATATTGTTGTTATTTATTTGTTTCTATTAAGTGCTTAGTTCTGAAAATTGTAGGTTACTTAGATGTCCATGCAAAGTTATAACAATATGAAATTTATACACCCAAACGTATTAGACCACATTTGTTTGAAAAAAAAAATTCTAATGAATCCTTTACTGCAAACCGGAGGTGGCGTTCATTGACTCCTTCACAAAGCATCAAAGATCGATGGTTAGTTTATCAACTTATGCTTCCAGTGAAGCCAAAACCAACAGCACCAAAAAACTTCAAGTGCCCACATGTAAGGATCAAGATCTTATGAACTGTGATATTTGTTCTTGAAGATTCCTACAACACTGGAATGAATCAATGTGATTCTACGTAGTAATTAATCATGCAAAAGAGAGAGAGAGTTGCTTTCATCACATGTTCAAGTTAGTTTGTACAAAATTGAAATACAAAATTTGTATTCCAATTGAGATTTGTTTGTATAGATACTCAAGAGTTAAAGAGCCTCTCGAGAGTGTACATGAACATTTGTAAGTTGCAGAGGCTTTTAGATGCTCTATTAATATTTAAGACAATCTCTGTATTCCATGCAGGAATCTAATCATTTTGTCTGCTTTTTTTAATTCAAATTCATTGCAGAAATAAAGAGGCGATAATATTTAGTGTCTACCCTAATGCAGAAATTTGTGCTCACATGAAACAATAATGTAAATTAGACTTTACTTGTGATTTCTTCAACGATTTGGATCCCCAACGATATTTACCCCGTTGAATATACGCTTGTTACCGTTGGCATAATTTGCAATCTATTCATACAAAATTGGAAATTTATGAGTCAAGATTAGAAATAATTGCAAATTTAATATCATCTATAAAAATTTATGCCGATACAAAATAAAAAATCTAGCAGTAGCAGATCTCTTCATATTCTAAAATATTAAAGGATCTGTGGGCTCAGTTTTCTAAACACACCCCGTGAGGGCTCGTTAGAAATGGGGTGTAAATAGTAATATTACTCGGGTAGTTTTAATATTTCTATTGTTCATGTAAATTACCGAGCCCATGGATACTGATATGGGCTCTCTCTTTGAAGGCAAACGAGCATGGGCTAAGTCTATAGAAGTAGGTCTTACAAGATCCCACATGTACATATTTATTTATCTTGCAATTTTAAAAATTGAATATATAAAACTAAATAATTTTTTTTCTTATTCATAATTTATGAATGATATCTCTCAGTAAGTTGTATGTGATAGAAATAAATACAATTACAAGGATTTTTTTAAAAAATTACTATTAAATAAATTCATTCAAACTTTTGTATTCTGTATTAAATAAAAAATTTAATTAATTTTAGAACAATAAGATTTTTAATTTTAAGAAACAAATAAATGTACATATTTAGAATGAGTTATTATTTAATAACGAGTATTAATTGATTCAATTACATATTTTCGGGTGGTATAAGAGATTTAAGATTTAAAAATATATAAATATATCTTCTATATTCTTATAATTAATTTTTAAATAATTTTTTTAAAACAAATAATCAAATTAAGACCATGTATGCATATATCATATGATTCAATCCTTGTTTAGTTTGAAAAAAAATAATAGTTAGGACACATCTTACAAGCATGTAATTAGTTATCAACATCATATTATGTATACATGCAATTTCATATATTGTAAGAAATAACATTATAATTCATTATTTTTTTTTAAATACATACAATAAAATTTAATGAAATTATTTTATATAAATGTTCATGCATCTCCAAGGGGTATGAAAAAAGAATCACGAAAATGGAAGAGAAATGTTTAGTCTTAATCAAGAAGAGTATTTTATATTTTAGATCAATTTTCACTATAAATTCCATTATTCAATAAGGTAAAATAGAATCGTATACCCTTCTAACGTATCATATTTGATGTTACACACACGTATTTTTATTTATTTATTTATTTTTAATTTGATCACAATGTGAAAATAAATAAAGAAAAAGAATATTAAAAAGATAACAAGAATCTAATTCTTAACCAAAATCTAATATTAAATATTTGATTTTGCATATTTTAAGAGTGAATAAACTACATGTATACATATATTTTTTTATTAAGAAATTTTTTTGGTACAAATTAATATATACATTGAAATAGTGAGAATGGAATCTGCTAGTGACAAATTCTTTATACACGTTATAAAATATAAATTGACATGATACGGTGATGTTAGTTATCACATAATTTATATTATTTATTCTTATTAATTACATTAATTTTATACTATATATTTGTATAAAAAATTTATATTTTTAAGTATTATTCTATATTTTCGAATGTGTTAATAATATATATCTAAAAAAATATATGAATAGTATTATTGATATTCTAATTCTTAATGAAGAATAATTTTATTATTCTTTTGTATTTTTTTTTTAAAAGAAAAGAAAAGAAAGAAAAAGTGAGGAGATATTAATTGATGGGACACAAATTTGGAATCTAGCAAAATATTGTTCATACATTCCCCATTAGAACAACTTTATAGTACATTTTTCATAGAATGACTTGAGAATAAAAGGCAAAAAAGAGCATAAAATTACACAATCAAACCTCTTGATTAAAAGAGAAGAAATCATTATCATTATTTTAAGAATGTTTAGTGTTTAAATTCACGTGAGTTTTCTTTTATGATAATGATAGTGGTATGCATTCCACAACAACATAAATCACTAATAAATCATGCTTAGATTCTTTTCTTATTTTAATAAATGAAAGAAAATCTTTAAAATATAAAAGAAACTCTTAGGTAATAAGATTTTGATGTAACACTAACACTTGTGTTATGTCATTATTATTATTATTTAATATTAAATTAATTAATAAAAAAAGTGTTGTGCATTTATTAGAAGAATATATAGATGACATAAAATGTCTGTCTCAATTAAAACTGTCTTTTTAAATATTTTTTTAGTTAGTTAATAAATTTTTTATAAAATGGATAGACTACAATCCATCTAATAAAAATTGTTCATATATTTATATATTTAATTTTAAAATGTAACTAATATGACAATAAAATAGAAAATTTGATATATATATATATATATATATTATGATTTGATTAGATAATTTTATTAGAACTGTCCTACTTAAAATTTTTTTTAATTATTTCATATTTTGTATACATCAAAGTTGTATTTCTGTTTGAGATTATCGTTTTATAAAAATGACATCAAAAAGGAAAAAGCCATATTAGATGTTTGATAAAACTTTTTCAAAATTAATCCATCTTACAACAAATTTTGAGAAGTAAAAGAAGAATTAATTTTCAAAATATAATTTGGAAAGTAGTATTATTGTTAAATATATTTAAATTATAAAAATCCAAAAATTAACCTAAAATAATAATCAAAATTTTAATAAAATTTAAATTATTTTTTTCTTTCTAATTTTGTTATTTATTTTTTGAAAATATTAAAAATTATTTTTTGCTATAAATGATTTTACACTAATATATTTATATATAAAGAAATAACTGTGTACACACGCAAATATTTACCTAAAATTAATTTTATTTCATTTATCATTAAATACATTTAAACCATTTACATTACTATAGTATTTTAACAATAATTACTAAGCACATCAAAACTATTTTGAAAGCTTGTAACACTTTTAAATATAAAAATTTATTAAACACTTAAATTAATTTTCTTTACAGTTGATTATTTCTTTAGCATAATAGAAGTAGATTATTTAATTTATAATCTAACAATTCCAAATTGACCTTTAAAATTATATCGTGAAATTTAAATTTTAATCTGAAAATAAGGTGAGGAGATCATAAACTTCGTTTAGTATGATGTTATATATTTTTATTCTGTTTTAAAAATAGAGTTAAAAAATAGTTAATAATATCAATTTTTAGCGATTTCTAATATTTTTGTATCATAACAGTTATAAATTTAAAATTAAAAGAACTTAAATTGATACTAAAACAACTAATAATCAAATTAGTGTTAATTAGATTGATCAATGGTTTGGTATATGGGATATATGGGACAATATAGTAAAAAATTGGGATATTGTAATATAACTTCTTAAGAAAAGAGTAAATATCAATTAGGATTTTAAAGTGTGTTAAATATCCTTATATTTTAAGAAAATAAAAATATATTCTCCCGAATTTTGAGAAAAATAAGAAAACACCTCTTAAATTTAACTTCCGATTAACTTCACAAGTAAGAATATTTTCATTTTTACCAAAAGTTAGGGGTGTATATTACAGTATTCCTAAATTTATTGCCCTATTTTTGGTTCTAACTTAATATTTTGATTAAGCAAATATCTAACAACTTGCACCACATGTTTGGACTGATTCTTTTTTTCTCCATTCATGCAAAATGAAGCTTCTTTAAAATAATAAGTATATCGTTATAATTTTTAATATTAATATTAAAAAATATATATTATTAATTAACATTAATGTTATATATTATCATTGTAATATATCATAATAATAATAATAATAATAATAAATATTTATTTTAAATTTTTTTTTGTTAATTCATATAATAGATTACGAAATGATTTTAACAGTGTTCATATAAGTTTGTTATTATACAAAACAATGCTATAATAATATATTGATTTAGCTTAAACGATAATATGAATAATGAATAATGAGTAATATTAGCTATATCAAGTTTTGCATAAATTAATCCATACGTTATATTAGGTTCTGGAGGTAAGGCACACAAATTTTTGAGAATGTCAATATAAAATATTTATAATTTACACTTATGCAAAAATATTTATTGGTATTTTGGCCTCTCATCTTTGAAATCTTAGCAATTTGATTCTTAGTGTATAAATTATTTCTAAAATTTAGCCTGCCAACTTCCTTTTTTTAACTTTTTAGTCCGCTCAGCTTTCCATTTTACCAAGTGGTGTATTATATTATTATCACGTATCTTATACTTTTAGAAGACAACAATATAATATTATTATATCAGTTTATACAGATAAAATTTGTATACAAGTTTGTATTTATAGTATATATGGATAAGAATATTATTAAGCATACAAATTTCTAGATTTGTGTTGTTTGAAATTGCTGACTGAAACAACAGTTGAAGGGAAAAAAAAAAGAAACGAGCCACTTGGCATAATTCAATATAATAATATATACTATATGAACAATTTTCTCTACTTTTTTTATTTTTATTTTTTATATTTTTTAAGCTTTTATTTATGAGCTCAAGAGATGTGACATTGCTGAAGGAGCTTTTAAATGCTCAAGTCCAACCTTGCTGAGAATCATACTGCATACGGAGAAAGTAGTGTTTAGAAGAAGAGGTATTCATTTTGTCTGATTGATTTTATTTGAGAAAGGTATTAAACCGTAATGGGTTGTAAATACAAGGGAGGTTTGCTTCTTATCATCATTGTTGTGATCATGTGGGTCACTTCTGCAGAGGTTACTCAGGTCAGTTCTTGGCTAAGATGGCTTTTATCAGAAACAATGTAACAATACTTTATGTATGAATGAATATGATCTTGTTGTTGCTGCATAATCTGAATAATCTATATTGCAACATACTTTATGTATGCTTGAGAACTTCAGTAGCATACAAAGTGATCATAAGATGTGCCAGTTCGGGAGCTAGAGCTAAAACTCAAGTGATTTTTCAAATCTAGTTTAGTTTAATACATCATGTGCTATGCATTTACTAATGATCTTTTGATTTTGTTTCAGGTTGTTGGTCTGCCTGATTTCCTTTTGTTGATATTGAATTTGCTATATCTTGTTGATGTTATTAACATTTATCCTTGTTTCTTTATCTGCTTTCCTTGATTGCTAAGGGAGGTCTCCTGGTTGCTTCTGGGAACTTCTTTCTCTGCATCAGGTTTTCTCCCTATTGCCTGTGTATATTTCTTGTATTTCATCTACTGATTCTATTGGATTCTAACTAAAACCAAACATTCTCATATGGTTTATCCATGAAGACCTTTCCTTAATAGGTAGGTGAAACAATAATTATAGTTCAATAAGAGACTTTCTACAGATGAAAGCTTTAGAGTCTAGCTTCCATGTCGTATGATTCTCATTTTGCCTGCTGTGACTTTTACCTGACTTAAAATATTTGTTCAACAGGGTGTATTCAAAAGCTATCAGCATCCATTTGGAGTAACATATCTTGGAACCTCTCTTTTAGTCCTTTATCTTCCATTAGCATTCATTAAGGATTGGTTACTAAAATTTTGGAAGGAAAGATCTAGTAACAGCAGTGACGATGAGGAAATGCTTGATAAGTCTTCCAAGGAACTTGATTCTGGTGAGCAAGATAGTTTTGAAAGCGGATTGAACTGCAATAAAGAATGTGCCATAGAAATTTGTCTTGGAGAGGAAGGAAACGAACTAGTCTTTGAATGCAAAGATAATGAGGAAATACTTAAAGAACACAAGAAGCTTACTGCCAAGGAAGTTGCTACAGTAGGATTTTGCATTGGTCCCATCTGGTTTGCAACAGAGGTGAGATGAAATAGTCTGAACTCTAAATACTTAGCTATTTGTCTGACTTACCATATGGAAACATAACTTAAGACTGAAGTAGTCCTCTATGTTATTCATTTTCTGCAGTATCTAATGAATGCGGCACTTTCACGAACAAGTGTTGCTACTGCAACATTATTGAATTCAACATCAGGACTTTTCACTCTTTTGATTAGTGTACTTCTGGGTGAAGACAAATTTAATGTAGTGAAAGTAATATCTGTTGTAGTCAGCATGGCTGGTGTTGTTATGACAACACTTGGAGAAACATGGGCTGCAGATGGATTTCAATCAAGCATATCCAAGTATATATGTTTGTTTCTCTTTTGATAAGTATAATTTTGTTCTGTTAATTGCATTTTCTGATAGCTTCAAAGATGTTTCTAAGCTTTTCTTTTTGCTTGCCTTGTTGCTGTTATGCGAGCAGGAAGCATTCTCTTTTGGGAGATCTTTTCGCTCTTCTCTCAGCAATGACTTATGGGCTGTTTACAGGTTACATATATATATCCATTTTTATTTAAAATCTAAATGATTATGATGATAGTAGTTGTTCTCAGAATCTAAGAAATCTATTATGCAGTGCTGCTTAAAAAGTTTTGTGGAGAGGAAGGAGAAAAGGTAGACATACAAAAGTTACTCGGCTACATTGGATTGTTCACACTTGTTTCCCTTTGGTGGCTTGGTAAGTTTGAACTGCTTGCTAGGTTTCTATATTTTTCAACTAGTCCGATTCTAACGGCCAGCATTATGTTCTGCTTCACAGTATGGCCTTTGAATGCAATGGGGATTGAACCCAAATTTGCATTTCCCCATTCAGCCAAGATGGCAGGAATAGTCCTAGCAAATGGTTTTGTCGGAAACTTTATCTGTGACTATTTCTGGTATGTTAAACAGATTAAAAATTTGTTCTTGATATTCAAATCGTATTCTTTGTGAATGTGAATAGTTTAAGTTGATGATGGGTTGTATGCTTGCTTGCAGGGCATTGGCTGTTGTATGGACATCACCACTAGTTGCTGCACTTGGTAATTCTCTTACAATACCACTTGCCATGTTAGAAGACATGTTCATACATCATCAACGTTATTCGCTCATTTATATAATTGGATCGGTTCAGGTAAATTCTGAATATCACCAATGTTCATCTCTTCTCCTCTGTATGATCTGTTTTTTGTCTGGGATTGAGGAGTGTTTCGGTGATCGTATAAACTGCAGGTATTTCTGGGATTTGTAATAGCCAATCTTGCAGATTGGATTTCACAAAAGTTGAAACATCTTAACATTTCGATTCCTCTCTGCTGATTCTATATCTCATTACCTTGATGATGTATGGCCTACACCCATAGAATAGAATATGGCTCTGCATATTTCTTGTATCTGTGCTGTAGACCTGCTGAAAGGAAAGACTTGTACAAGAAATACGGCCAATGTACATCAAGACATTGTTATAGCAATTCTCTCCTAATGAGAGAGAGTTTATGATACGTCCCATGCAACTATTATCCATTACCACAATTCAATATAACACATACATTGAGTTGATTGAAAACTGCTAATCATGCAATTGTAAGAAACAAAATATATAGATGACATGAAATCAATAAGATAGTTGAACTGCATAAGTTTTACAAAGTCTTCCATTTCTCTTCATATGGCTCAGGAACTTGCAATAAAAACCAAGTTAAATTGCATGTCTAAAAGTTCATGAATCATAATTGAAGTACCCAAAATCCTATGTATGGAAATCTCAGATCAATTAAAGAAGACATTAAGTATCATCTGCATACAAATTCAATAAACAATCAATCCTCATTAGACAAGCAATAGATTGAGAAATTGGCCCGAGAACTAAGCAATTCAGGCTTTTGCTTCAAAATAACTCCATGTACATGCCGCTGATACTACAAGTAAAATAGGACTACTATGATGTTAGACCACAGAGGACCCACAAACAAAAAGGATCAATCTGCGAATAATACTTTACTAAGCAGGGAAAAATTGTCATATCAGAAATCATTTTAAATAAATCCCTACCTTATAAAAATCAAATTTCCCAAATGTTGTATGCCTCTAAAATTTAGGCTCACTTTACACTCCAATCGAGTGATTGTAAATTACCATTTGAAACACCTTGAGCAATCAGCTAAGTCTTTCATCAATGACTATAGCAACTTGACGAAATCTGTATTCATTGTATAACAGATTACTGGTCGTGGCATTTGATTGACAAGCAATGCTTGGTGACCACAATTTCCAACAATTCAGTCTAACTTGCTTTCTGTGTGATTTTAGTCAATCAGAAAAAATTTCATTTCCCTTCAGTAAATCATGAAGTAACCTGTCTCTCACTTGCTCTGTAATAAAACATCTTCTGCACATAAAACATCATATATCCTTGTGCAGCCCTTACAATGCTTTCATTGACTTGTGTGATCCATGCATCATCACACTTATACCATTGATTACTTAACCGCAAATATGTCACATAATGGCCAGCATCTAGCTTACCTGTGTGAGTGACAACAGCAAACAACTCAAACTCTGATGATGGTTCATTCAAAGCATCTGACTCAGCACCATCAAAAGGGAAAATTCTGTTCCCAAATCGACCCCTCAAGATTGAAGAAGAGAGATAAGGTGCCATGTCCAATGAAAATGGGAACTGAAGGTAACGGTCAACCTTCCTCGACATTTTTCTAACAGAAGAATGCTCAAATCGCTTTATGTGGAAGCAAGAAACCAATGGAAGCTTTCTTATGGACATCTGCTTGAGAGACTCCTGCCTAACCTGACATTGCTGGCAGAAGAATTTTTGGTCAGAACCCAATCTTTCAGCTCTTGTAAACCGGTCCAAGCACCCCATCAAGGTAGATGTTCCATAGTTTTGGCTTGAATTCATGCTGTCTGCCTCACCATTGCAAGAATGATTGGACTTAGTAGATGCTGTCTTCGTAGAACCACCTTGATTCGGTTCCAAGTCTAGTGAGAAGTCAACACATGGGTCATATGTTGTTGACGTGAAACCACAAGCCATACACATTACATCAGATCGCAAGATACCAGAGAACACTCTGTGAGCAATACAACAGTCTCCATTGCCTGCAGTACCAAGGAAATAAGATCAGCAAAACTGATATGATAATACAAGAGAATAAAATTTTTCATTAGTAATTTAATTTTTTATATATATGAAATCTCTGGCAGCTGGAATCAGAAAATATCCCATCTAAGCATATGATCTCAAATGTTTTCCTGAAAAGAATCCTGCCACCATACAAAAATTCAAATGAATAATAACTACATCAACTGTGTTCTAGGATGAAATTAAGACCAAAAGTGATAATGCTTCTAAAAGCAAAGTATAAATTCACTCTTAAACACAATGCAATACCAGTATACAGAAGGGCATTCTATGTCGAAACTTGTCTCTACTGCAATTACTACAACTATGAACGATTAGAGCCTACACTCAACTAAGTAACAAGTAAAAATCTCCAATCTGATACAAATGTTCTATGACTTCCTTTGCTTCCTTTTCTCACTTTCCAATAGTGAGATAAAACACTAATTACCAGAAGCGCACAATCTTGAACAAGACGGTTGCATACCCAACACATCTCATGGTTCATCATTATTACTATTATTTGCCAACCTCCAGTAAATAAAACCAGATAAAATTGAAAGACAACAAGTGCAGACACATGCACCAGAAAAGAAATGAAGGGATAGAAAAAGAAAGTAGAGCTAGGAAATAACATACTGACAACTAGCAGGGACTTTGTCAAGTTTAAAGAAAATTCCAACATCTCTGCCAAGTTTGATGCAGAGCACATGAGAATCAAAATTCCCCCAGAATGACAAGGAAGTTTATGCTTGCAGAAAACCTAATGCTTATCTCCCCCTTCCTTTGAAACTGGTATCGACTTTGTCACAGTAAAAGACCCTATAAATGGCAAAGGTTGAGTTAACATGATAATTATGATGACAAGAAATTCCTATTATGAAACCAGTAGACTAAAGAAAAGTTTGACTTACAGGAGTGAAGCAGATGAAATCAAGCCTGCAGGTTGAGATTGAGTATTAGCCCTAAATCTGCATGGCAACTCCTAGGGCAACAGATACGAAAACCTAAACCCACACCCTGCAGTTAAATGTTGTGGTTACTTCTTAATCTTTGACAATATTATGATCATCCTGATCACAAAGAATCACTAAGAATAGCAAAGAGCAGGGAATCAACAGTGCATTAAGAGAACACTATGATCTTGTGGTCTTGGAACGAGTGCAAGTTTCATTCATGCTTCATACTTTGAAAAGTTATGCCTTCCCAAGTGACTTTATCAAGATTAAACTATATCATGTACTCTTCAGATATTTACAGGTTCCAGCCTGTTAGGTATGGCTTCCTTCCCCATAAACCTTAAAAGAAATGGCAATCTATTGTTGATGTTCTAAGCTGACTAATTATGAAAGACAATTATAAATTTGCAGACAACCTAAATCAATAGGACAGAAGGTTTCACTACATTTGTTAGAAAATACATATATCAAACTAATTTAAGGTTGAACAGATAAGCAATGGTAGAATTACACATAAATTAAGAAAAAAATTCACACAAAATACATCAACCTCCACATTAAGAAAACTTAAAGAATTCTATTAGTGGGCACATTATACAATACCCAACAGCTTAAGAAACCAAGTCCTGAACAGAGCTGCATGAAAAATGTCTTACACCTTAATATTTTCATTCACTAAAACAAACAATCTCAGAAAGGCAGATAAAAGCAAAACTAAAAGTTGCCCACCAAGTTTGTGGCCTGTGACTATGTATCAAAATGCATGACAAGAATACGAGACCAAAATAAAACAAACCAGATCTATTCATTTGACCATATAAACTAACAATTCATTTTATAGATTCTGATCAAGCAAAACATTTGACCAATATCCACACAGTTTGAGATGCCTGCTTCTGAAGACGACCCAACCAAAGTAACCAGCATAACTACCAACTCATGGAAAGATAGAAGACTTTATTTTATAAAATGCAAAAGAAAAAAAAAAATTACCTTGATTACGAGGCTTGCGTTGATCCTTCTCCACCTTCTCATGAATCCCATCAAGCATTGAAATGAAAAACTCATGGGCGTCCTGTTGTTCATAACTTGCTAAGTTCGCAGCATGTTGCCACCAACTGCAAAATGAAAACGAGATTTCCATTTCAAATCGTACACTTAATTATTTTGAAAGAAACAAAAGAAGAAAGGTATATACACCAGTCAGTTAAAAAAAGTTCACTTTTTTACTAATCTACACACTGTACTACTACTACAGCTAACTTTCGGTCTAACCCAGCAGAGATCACATCAAAACAAGGTCCCCATCATCACAGACCTGTGTAGAAACTTGGCAGGACTATATGGCGTCCGATCCCCCGAAAATACGGCAGAAAACATGGCATCCATGTCACAAGCCAAACACATTTTAACACCATTCTTTGACTGACAGTAGTATCTGTTGTGTCGATCACTCAAAAAGTAGTTTCGCAATGGCGGGGTGTGAAACAATGCCTGTAAAACTGAATTCATAAAACAAGTGTTTCCCAAATTATTCAGTCCCCGTAATCCCCGCGGTAGATCGCCATTGGTTGCGCTCGAGCTATCAATTGGACTTGCGTTGCTAACCATTAACGCACGTTCGCGTAGATCCGGGCTCCATGGACGGTAATCGATACGTCGTCGTTTACGCAGATTTTCCGGTTTCGAGGACTGAATGATACTGGTCGTGTGGGCCAGCACCACCGCAGCGTCGAAGTCACAGTCGTAGACCTGATCACGGCACGCGCAGCAGAACAGCTCAGCCCGATCCACGTCGACAGCGATCTCATGACCCGGGGGATTGCACGTGGAGGTCGCGTGCATCGCCACGTGGGAGGAATGTGGAGGCGCGTGACACGAGACGGCAGCGCAAGCCATGCATGCGTAGAGTCGGGGACGGGAAGCGTCTCCGCACGCGCCGCAGCGGGGGACTTCGGAGGGGTCACGTCGGATGGCGGCGCGTCCACCGGGTGGTTTGACCCGGAGGCATTCCTGAATAGCGCGGAATGGCTTGGAGCCGTGTCGGGCGCGGAAGTCGGCGAGGTGCGGACAGGGCTGGGGAAAGTTCTGGCCGTTGATTTTCTGGTGGTGATTGATCTTTGAGGACATGGTGGTGGAGATTGGTGGTGAAAACCCTAGATTTGTCGATGAACATAAGGGTCATGGATCGGGGAGATTGCAGAGATGGGATCAACGGCTGTGATTGAGTGAATGGGAGTGAGAGACCATGGGGAGTAATGATGATGACGATCTGGGAGTGATGCTTTGCTTGCTAAGACTTGGGGCTTCTGTACTCGATATGTTCACTTCAGATTGATAAGAAAAAATAAATAAATTATATAAAAAAATGATTTATCAGAATTTAAAAATAATTATGTATTTAATTAAAAAAATTCTATTTCTGATTTCTTTGATCCAGAAAGAGAGGAAAGGCTATGGAGACAGTGTCCCTTTCATTTTTTTTCTTTGTTTCTTTTTTAATTTCTGAAATCAAAACTAGTGTTGAGTAAAGAAAGAGCACTGGGTGGACAGTGGGCAGAGTGGATTGTTTTGTCCTCTGTTTTTCAGTTTTGATTGAGAGGGCAAAAGGGTAAATAAAAACAAAACTAACTCATTTAATTCTAAGCCATACAGAGTGATCACTAGGGAAGACACATGGACGGCTGTGATTGTTTCTAATCAGCACGCCCTTATTTTGGTTATCTAATTCGGAAGTCAATTCAACTGTAAGCAATAAATTCCGAACTGTGAAGGAACTCTGCAGTCTCCTTTGTAAATTTCGGAACACAATGGCTGACTGTTTCAACGCTTGAAGTGAGTGAACACTGAAATTTACCTTCTTTTCGGATCAGATGATTACCCAAAATCTTGTAGCATTTCAATAATCCTTCAACATTTACAAGAGCAAGGCTTCTCATACCACTTCAAGAACAAGAAGTTTGTATTCATTTCTCGATTAGATTAGACACTGGTCTCTTTTCCCACCCATTAATCCATTCGAGATGATGCTTTTTTCCTTTGTTTCTTAAGCGAATGAATCCCTTTCTTGTTACCTTTTTTAATAAACAATAGTCTTATGCTGAGAATCTATGTTTTATTATATGTTCACTTTCGATACAAAGTGATGCTGATCTTACAATACAATTATTCTTCCTTCTATTAAGAGTATATATGTAACTATAATACGTCTACATGATTTTTATACTTAAAAGTAGCAACAGCAGCAAATTAAGAGAAAGAACACTTCAATTTTTTAAAACATTCCCTACAAAAACCTTGCATCTTGAGAAGACCCAATAAGGTTTTTGTTTTCTTTTTCCACTTAACACAAATGGGGGTCAGTCTACTACGAGTCCGGATTAAAACTGTCAAAGCACGGTTAAAAATCTGCACCCAAAAAGGACAGTTGCTACTAGAAATAGATTAGGGAAAGATCCTACTCCCAACAAGCAACAATTATGACATTAACAATCGGTTTCCTCTTGCCTACTCATATAACCAAAAGAAATGGAAAAATAAAACAGATATCGCATCACATGACTCAAATAACTTCACCAGCAAGCATGCGCAGATGCCATTGTTTTCTTTAATTTTACGAGGGTGGAGTTAAATGTTTCAAAAAGATGAGCAAAGCCACCAACCAGTTCAATGATTTTGTTCTGTCCATTTTGTTACTGTTGTGGTGTAGGTTGGTTGGAACTACTTACTTTGGCCCATTAGATCATACCCAACCTCCCCATAATCGATATATTTGATATTCAAGATAAGCTTATCTTGTTTTCTTGTTTATTATTAGCAACATATTTACATGTTTGGTTTTTCTTCTTTTGGCAAATTTGGTGCCAAGTGAAGTTATAGTGATACTGCAGAAGACAAAAAATCTCCAGAAAACAGGAGCACTGATTTCTAGTTGCTAGTATTGTGATCAAATTATCACTAACTGCTATAAATTTTTTGTGTACCTTAATGGAAAACCAAGTTAACAAGCTAAAGACCTAATGTACATACAGATGCATACCGGGATTCATGACCTAGGAACAATATATGGAGTCCTCTGCGCTTCATCTTGAGTGCTTCAATTGACAGTCAAAAGCTTTTCTGCATGGCCCCTGTAAAAGCTAAGTGTAATGACTTACAGACTCAAAAATGTAATGAAATTGTTTATTGCTACAAAACATAAATGCTCATAATCATCTAAGGTCAAAAATTGGCAAGCGGCCAACAAAGACAGAGGAATATCTAACATACCTGCAGCCAGCAAATCCCAATCCAATTCTCAATTTAAACTGTCTGTTCTGTCAAGATGTTCCTGATGTCCGAATTATACAACCAGCACAATCCTTTTGCAAGGTTTGATGATCCACTGGAAGATCAAGGACCGTGACAACCACATCATACCCTAAACTGTAGGAAATGTTGAAACTAGAGAAACCATATCTGTTGATTATTTTTTCTCTTACTCTTTTACTTCTAAAACAAATAAAGAAAACAGTTATATGAACTTCCATAAAATGTATAACGAAATTGGCCATTTACATATTAAGAGTTTCCTCCCAAGTTACTTTATCAATACAAGCTTCTTTAAAGTAAAAAAATATCACAATGCCGGTGATCACAAAGTTCAAACAAACAAATAAATCCCAACTCAAACTTATATTTTTTGTGGACGAAAAGCAACATATATTTTCACAGCTTATCATTATAAGAATTTATCGGGGAGCCACAAGTTGAATGAATATACAACAACTATATTCAAGGAACAATGATGTTCATGAATTTCCTCTTGGCAAATGCCAACCACCATTTGTTTGGTGTGCCATTAGGTCTATATGCAACACTCAACAGTCTCCCACTTGTTTCCTCTCTTATCTGCTTCAGATAATTCCTGAACAGCTCTGCAATTTAGAATACAAAAGTCAAATTAAGAAACAAAGACCCAAGGTCTGCAAACCGGAATTAGCTAGTAAAATCACATGGAAGCATGTATCATGTAGGAGATTCAAACCAAACATTTTTAACGTGAGATAAACATCAGCATTCATATATTTTCTGATCCGACAACTCTCAGCACATGGAGCATGAAGGTAATGATGGAGCTAATCTAAAGTGACACACATTGACAAGTACAAAATAAAACTACTTTTTGCAGATCTTACTAAAAATAAAATTGATCACTCAGAAGAAGGCTTCAATTAGTGAATATTTAGATAATAAACATAACTCTAAAGCATACACGCAGTTTTAGTTTAACTATCTTCGAAAAAATTATAAATATCATCAAGAAAGTCAGAAAACATCCAAAGAAACCACACAGCAAACTATTTTTATTATCCTCATGCTTATCCTTGTCTGTACATTCTGCTTGTGTCAGACAAACAACTTGATAAAAAAGAAGGAAAGGGGGAAAAGAGAAATGCTTTAAGCTAACAGGTGGAAGACAAAAATCAACTTAACAAGACATGAGCTCATGTAAGTAATTACTAAAAGAAAAATATTTAAAGTGAAAAAGTAGGATGACCAACACCACAGCCTCACAAATTGTTCAAATGTAAAGAGTATCACAGACAGCTTCTAAGATCTCAGGCACAATCATGAAGCATTAAGAAAGATTTGATAATTAAACAAGAAACAGATGGTACAACTTGAAAAATGTTTCAGAAATCCTGGACACGAAAAGTGATAACAAAAGCACAAATAGTTGATAGTCTTTACCTGCTTCCTGTTGAGATTGAGGAAGAGCAAAAAGGCCTGGAAAAGGAAAATTAGGCTCTCCAGGCACTGGAACCTTTTCCAAGCCCAAGTTAATAATTGCCTTGGTTCCCTCAGCCAAGGTTCTGCAACCTTCAAGCCTCTTCAAAGCCACATTTATGTAGAATGTCAAATATATAAGGAGCTTATCAGCTGAGCTTTTAATATCAAAGTTTCTAAAAAAGACATTGGCTCGAAAGAATGTGATTGCTTCGTCAACAATATCAGTTCTATCTGCACAAAACACATCTCAAAATCAACAAAAAGAAAAAGAAAAAGACTCATTTTTTGAATATTTAGGTTATAAAATGTAAATATAACCTTGATTTGAAGCCGGGGCAGGACCCTTTATATGGCTTTTTAAAGGAAGTAAAGGGCATCCACAAGCTTTGGTAATTCCTTCCTCATCTACAAAACTGGAGTGATAAACCTGCCACAAAAACCATCTCTACTTTAACCCACATTGGTAAAACAAATACAATGAAAACAAAAAATTAAGCAGCAACAATGCAACCAAATTATACCTATAACTTAAGAAAGTTTATGTACAGCATGTTGTAAAGGCATCTTTAACAGTTTTAATGCTGCCAGAAAAAAGACGCAAATCTACATAAAACTTGAAGCAGAATCATCTCTATTGAATTCCCATGTCAAGTATTACACTACCTAAATTGTAAACCATTATCCAATTAAATGATAGACAAACAAATCGCAACACTAAAATTTAAACAAGACGCTGGCAAAGCTAACCTAAAACAAAGAAATCAGAGCATTCAATCCGACTCTAACTAATCAACTGTTTCCAAACAATACAAAAACATTTAAGCATTAAAGAAAAAACTAAAATTGCAGAATGATTCTCATACCATTTCTCAACGACCGAAGCTCAGACGAATCAGACTTTGATCAAATAGGCAACCACAAATTCCTGCAAATATTAACATCCATAAAATTTAAAGTTGAAAGATGCATTAACGGGCTATTTTCCCCCAGAAATAAAACAAAGCTTCAAGTGAAAATGTGAAATCAGAGGTATCGACCATGGCGTATTATCGCGAAAAATAATGGTCGAAGGTTTTGCCTTCAAATTACCTGGAATTTTATTTCGCGGAGGACAAAATTAATTCGTTTTCTGACTTTCTCTATCGGTGGGATCTGAAATCAATTGTGATGGTGTTACAGTGACGCGCTGGAACAAACCACTACGAATTTTTATCTTCCTCTCGGAAAAACGACGACGTTTTCACGTTCACAATCTATGCGTTCCTAACCAAGGACAATATTCTATGTAAACAAAAATCACAGGTTAGTATCTCTTTGTTTCCATTATTTTAATTAAACTAAAAGGGAAATTGGTAGATATCCCTACAATATTAGGAAATAACAGATACCCTATATTCCTTTAAACTATTGACAAATAATAAATATTCTTAAAATTACTATACATTCCTACAAAATAACTATTTTACTTTTATCTATTTAAAGGATATATTAATTGATTATTTCCATGCAGTTATTAATGTGTAATTACCAATAAATCCTTGTAATTTATTTTTTGATAAATATTCTTTAAATAATTATTAATTTTTTAAATAATTTTGTTGTCATTATATTAATAATATTCAATATTTTTTTAGAAATATTTGATTATAAATTATTTAAATTCTTATTTGAGTTATAAATTAATAGAGTTATGTATAAATTATATAAATTTTATTTGAATTTTATTTTAATTGATTGTGTTATAGATTAAGAATATTTAGTTATAAATTACATAAATTACTTAAGTTATTTTATTTATAAATTAATACACTTATATAAATATTCTGAAAATTATAAATTATACAAACAATTAAAATAAATCCAAACTAATATTTAAATTTATCAATTTATTATTTATAATATTCATAAATTTTAAATATTCAATATAAAATATTTATTTGTTAAAAATATTCTCAAAATATAAATAATATTATTCATATAATCTAAATATTATTTGGAATTTATTTTAGTTGATTACTGTTATAAATTAATATAATGACAATGAAATTATTTAAAATATTAATAATAATTTAGAGATTAATTATAAAAGAATATTAAATATATAATTATAAAAAAAATAAGTTATATAGGTATATTAGTAATTATATATTAATAATTAGGTTAAAATGATCAATTAATATGTCATTTAAAAAAATAAGGATAAAATAGTCATTTTGTACGAATATATAGTAATTTCAAGTAATATTTATCATTTGCCAATAATTCAGGGGTATTTATCATTTTCAAAATATCAGAGAATATATGTTGTTTTCTAATACTCCAAGACATATCTATCAATTTTCCAAACTAAAAATAAATCCCCAGTTTTTTCTAAGTCTAGCGGTCTACAATACACAACCACTAATTAGTTTTTATCATCATTCTTAATTGATAATTAGCACAAATAACCTTTTGTCCCCTAATATTAAACTAATATTTAAAATTATTTATTATAATAATTATAACACTTTTGTTTAGATAAAACTATAGTATTTGTATTAATTATTTAGAAATAAAATTGACCACTATCAAAACTACCGTCAATATTTTATTAACAGCCATCAATTAAGGCTACCAAAGATATTATTAGAATTTTCGTTTAATTAATCTATCAATAACATTGGAACTTTCATTTACAAATGGATAAAGACAAACGATTACCAATTAATGCTAACATTAAACAATAACGAGAGCTCGAATGCTGATATATTTACATGGTTGAAAGGATAAATAAAACTAACAAGGATTCTAATAATTTCATCAATAACTTTAGTAATTTTTTAAAAATGATGTGTGTAATATAATACCTAGTTAAATTTAATAATAAAAAGTAACAAATTGAGGAAGAAGTATTGCAACTTATAAATGTTATGAGATGATTTAAAATTTATCAAAAAATTAAGGTTTTTTTTTATTTAAAGTTTTAATATGATTAAAATATAAATTTAACTAAAATTTGAATCTAATTTATATGTTTATTTTTCACTTTAAACGTTTAACTATAAATGTTAACATATATGAAATTGGTATATTAACATATATGAAAATTTGAAATTAACATATTAAATTATTGATATATATAAATATTGAGTAATAAACTAAAAGTATTAATGACAAATAAAATATTTAATTCATTCAGATATTAGTTATTCGGATTTAAATTAAAATTTTTAATTGAATTATATTTATATACTTTTAACAAGTTTTCAAATATAAGTTAAAAATAAATAGTTTAAACATTTGAATAATTTCTAACTTTAAAATCAAATACAATATTGAAATACAATAGCCTGCTTTGGTCAATTAAATAGTTACAGCTTGTGAGTAAAGTTAAATTAATGAAGTTGATAAAATTTATAAAGATAGGGCTCTTTTTTTTTTATTATTATTAAAGTCTAAATATAACTATTTAAACGTTCAAAATATATTTGTTTTCTAACATGTGTTTGAATATTGGTTAAAAATATTTTAATATAATTAAATTAAAAATTTTGACATAAATTTGAATGAGTAAATATCTTAATAATTTAATATTTTTATTTCTCAAAAATACTTTTATTTTATTATTTTATTTACAAACAAAATTAAAATCTTAATTAACTAATTTTTACGTGCCTATTTTCTTTCGTCAGTCTATCCAATAATAATGACTACATATATAGTTAAATTATTAACTAAAAAAAAAAGGATAAAACTTATAAGAATCAATAAGTATTAAGGTAATGATGTTATCAAATTTTAAGATAAAGGTGGGTAAATAATATTATACTTTTAGGGTGTATATGTAAAAATATCTATTTTCAGATTTTTCATTTTTATAAAAATGAAGACCTTACTACTTATTTTCATATGTTTAAAAAAAAATAAATATATTGTTTAGATTTACATTTAAGTTAAATTCATACTTTGACTATATTTAGAGTTCAGATAAAAAAAACAAACGCTATCTTAGTATATAAAATTTGTATTTTATGTAAAATTTAACATATTATATATAACTTTTACTTTAATTATGATATAAATAATTAAGATCTATCAAACCATTAATACATAATATTTATTAATAAGTTATGTTAGTTAGAGACATACAATAAATTGAGGATTGGTTACAATAAGCTTGTGCTCTAAGCCTCTAACCCACAAATTTGTTTAATATAAGTTTAGGTATTCCTTAATATCTATATTATTCAAGGAGAGTATAAGATGTTTAATGGGTATGAGATAAGTACATAACAAAGAATTGCAATATAATCAAGTATGGGGTTGGTGTTCGGTGTGTAATATCCGAAAGTAGTAAAACTAGCTTTCAGGATAGTGCTTTGCACGCTTTGATATTACGATATCTGAAGTTGTAGATTATTTTAGAGGTGGTAAAATAAGTAAATCGGTTCGAGCATGGTACAGTCCAATCGTACCAACATTATTCATAAATTGGGTCGAAAAAAAAATTTATGAGATGGCAAGTAGTTGTGAAATAACTCCGATAAGAAGAAAGAAAAAAAAAGAAGGCGTTAAGAGAGTTCATCAAGTTCTTTTCTCTAGTTCCTATCGGTCAATGAAAAGAAATTCGAAATTAATTACTATTATTTACTATATATAGATAATTATTTCATTATTTAACAGTATTGTTTACAAATATTGTACAATTTATATAGACTTATGGGTTGTATTTGAACTACTTTCTTACAAATCAAATCGGCACGGTATATATAGTAAGTATATCATAAATTAGGCTAAATTTATTTATTTTATTATGTATATTGTATCGACTCAACTCAAAAATTTACGTGAAATTATTTTTTTTGGGTCGTATAGACTTAATACGATCTATTTTTTACCTCTATAATATTAATTCTCATAGGCAATAATAGGCTGATAACTTAAATATTTATTAAACTTGGTTGTAGTCAAATATAAACCAACATATAAAAGTAGATGATAATAACTTGTAATTTATAATAAATAATTTAATACTATATTTAAAAAAAATGAATTGATTTTAGGTAAATTAATTTTGGTTGAGGTTTAGTTAATTATTCGTTAGGGACCCACCATGAATTTCGTCCAAAGAAAAGTACGAAACAGAGAGACATCTCTCCCTGGATTATTCCAAGCCACATTATCATCTCATTCCCTTTGTGATTCATTTTGCCAGCGACATTTCACTACACCAACCAACCCCAACAACTAAGCGCAGCTCGGCTCGGCTTCGCTTTTTTTTAAAAAAAATTGAATTAAAAGAAAAAGATTCAATAAAATAAATAAATTTGCATTTATAACTTGGAATAATAAGCAATCAAAAAAGAACTTGGGATAATAACATATTTGTCCTTAACTTTACAGATATAATAAATAAGGATATAATTTACTTAATCTTAACAACTTGATAAATTACTTTAATTTGATACCTATCTAATATTTTCATAAAAAAATATTGGCTTTAAAATTTTAACCTACATTTTAGATATACAAATCACACTATTCACAAAAAAATTTCTTTTAATTTAAAATTTTCAAGATTTAACTTGAATCAACTACTAATCACAACAAATTTATTATTATTATCCTTAAGTCAAAAAATAAAACGGTTTAATTAAAAATGAATACTTGGAATAAAAATCATTGTTTTGGATATCCCAATCTTCAATTTGAATTATAATTTACCATTCACGCGAATTTTATTCGAGTATGTCTCAAACCACTAAAATTATACTCGAGAGACTTATTATATATATTTTAAAATTATTATACCTTGAATGACAAAATAATTAATTAAAAACTCTTACATTAAGTAATATTATTAATAAAAACTCTATTAATATAAGCTTATATAATAATATTAGATTATTATTATACATCTCATATGATTATTTTATTTTTTCGTATAACTATAGAATATATAAATAATAATATAATATTATCATATTAGTTTGCACACATAATAATAGTCTATAATTTTTTCATATTATCTCATTATTACGACCTACATTACAGCAAAAGAGTAACGCTAGCCTAAAAGGTATTTCATAAATCTAATCTTAATCCAACAAATTAAGAAAGTGGCAATGGAAATACATGTCAAGCAGAAGCAGCAGCTTCCACCAGAAACTGTTTTACATTGCTAATGTAGTCATTCTTTGTTTCCTCCTCAGATTTTCCTGCTGCCAAACAAGGATTTGACCGAGAACCTGCAATAAATGAAACATAATTTTTTTTTAATTTAATCATTTACAAACATAAAATAAAATATAAATAATTAAATAAAGATTAAAAAACTATAACCTTCGACGGCTTTCCATGAATTCCACTTTGTCCTGTCCCTTCTGTTGAAGTTGAACATTCCGGGTTTGCCTGCAAAAGCAATGACAGATGGATTCTTAAAGGTGATGCGGTAATTTTATAAAAATTTTAACAGGAGAGAAATATGTTATTTTTAATTCAAACAAACCCCGTCTGTCATTTCCTCAAAATGTAGGGGAGGTAACTATAATTATCCCACTTTTTCACCTTCATTCTTGAACAATTTTTTTCTTTTGCCCGTTTAATTTTTTAGATTTTTTTTTTAAAATGGATCAATTTATAATACAAGAAATCTGATGTAACAACTATAATAATTTTAATTATATTTCTTAATTTTTTTATAAAATATCTTAATTTATTTAATAATATTTTAATTTTATAAAAAAATTTAAAAACATAATTCAAAATTGAAAACGTTTAATTAAAAGATTTAGAATCAAGAACAGAAACCTGGTGGAGCCACGGCTGCAATATTCCAACTTTACCCTTCCTTTGATTATGTCAAACTCATCTCCACCAATTGAGTTTTTTGCTTAACTTAGAAGTAATCACTAACATAAATCATTCTAAAATCAATCGAACTTTACAATTTACAATCAAATGGGAGCCGAGAAGGCAGAGTTCATGACCAAAATTTTTAACTAAGGGAAGAAATTAAAAATGTTTAAACTGACCCTTTTTTTTTTCTTTTGGTTTCTTCCTCCCTAAGTAACAATGACATAAGAATAGTACATATTTTCAGCAAACCTCTAATTTCTCTAAAAATGTATCCTATAAACCCCAAACCCTACTATCAAGCATCAGAGCCTTGTTCTACCGGAACTTACAACTCATTCCGGTGAACAGGACTCTTGAGACAGAGAATGATAATATAGAGGTACATACGTAGCTGTACATGGCATTCTAATGCGGCAAACATTAGTCATCGTGGAGATGAAGATTTGGTTAACTAGATTATGCTTGTGAATGATGATGTCAACACGTAAGGTATATTGGCTAGAGGACCTCGTTGTTTGGCAAGTTCGTGAATGTCCTTCACGATGTCAAACACTGCCTCCGGTTGTGCTAGTTTAAGGGCATTCTCCGACATTCTCTTGAGTTCATCTGTCTTGGTGCTGAACCATTCTGACACAAGTCTAGCGGTTTCATTAGGGCTTCGAGTGAAGACACCAGCCCCGTTGTCTACTACATATGGTACATTGCCCTTTTCCTGGTGTTGCCAAATGAAGAGGAAGTGTTAATAATGAGGTTCAAACACAAAGAAAAGGAATTTAATTTGTAACAAGAAATTGATTGCATACTTGTCCAGGAATGTAATCATTGAGGATAATAGGAAGTCCCCTGATCAATGCCTCTGCAATTGTACCGGGTCCAGCCTATACAATACATGCATGAAATCCATTAGTTTAGGCTGCTTGAAATCATTTAGGGGAGTAACAGGATATTAACGAATATACCTTTGTAATTATGCAGTCACAAGCTCCCATCCATTTCTCCATCTGTGTCTCAAACCGTCGGACCTACAATTATTGAAAAGATTTGTTTATTGTACATAATTTATGTGTTATCAGTGTTGTATCTTATAGCTTCGAGTGTAAGCAAATTACCTTAACCGGAATCTTCCATTCCTCAGATTCCAGTTTCGAGGCAAGAGTTTTATTACGTCCACATATGATTATTAGTTGCCCGATTGGTTTACCAGTTTCGTTATCAAGCAGTGATTCTCCCAGAGCCCTTGCAGTTTCCTTAACAGGACCCATCCCTTCTCCACCTCCCATTAGTAATACCGCAGGCAAGTTAGGGTCCATTTCAAGTTCTTGTCTTAAATCATCCTAAACAATCAAGAAAGAAAGCAAAAACAACATAAAAAAAATCAGAACTCCATGTATGCTGCAATTAAAGCAAAAGTACATCACATTATCCTCTAGCTTGGCAAAAGTTTGTTTGTATATGATCTGAGTCACCCACCTTTACAAGAACTGCACGGGCAAAAGAAGGCCGGATAGGCAAGCCAAAAACACGAATCTGAGACTCTTCTAGGCCATCTAGTAAAGCCCTCTTGGATACCTCATTTGACGGGCAGTAGCACCTATTTACCCTTGGATGAAACCTGAATAGAAATTCAGGGTTAACATCTCTAGATAGAGTTGAAATAAATGTAACTTCTTCAAATTGCTTCATTAACTCACCATGTAGGATGGCAGGTATTCAGGTCTGTGATGACAGTAACAAAAACGACTTTCTTCTGTAGACCTTGCCATTTAAGAACCCACAAAGGAATGTGTTGCATCAAAGGATGCACACTAATGATAATATCTGGCTTGTACTCCATTAAACCTGCTTCTACCTCCCTTCAATTACAGGTTGCAACAAATTATTATACTTCCATTACATTAAGAATACAGATATTGAAGTCACTAAAGAATAATATTTTCACTGATTATTAACTTGTAGGAGTTTATCAATTACAAGTGGGCAGTGAATAATCATTTCAACAAAGAAGACAACTACAAAATCATAAGTAGTGAAACCATGCTTAAGTCATCAACGCAAATAATAAATAATTGCAACATATGATATTTAATACATTTCAGAAACCATACTTTAATGTTCACATGTTATACAAGAACTTTTATAAAAGAATCATCACCCGCTTGCAGATAATTTACCATCAGCAACAAGCAACACATTCTGCAAGAAAAATTATATTAATGGTAAAAGATTAAATGTGTTTCAGAGGAAGAACTTACTTGGCATAATAGGCAGCAATGGCTGCAAGATAGCTGCTGTGTATCCATTTAGGAGAGGTACTGTGAAATGCAACCTTCCATAACTGTACATGTTTTACCATGAATTTGTAAGATCTCTCCATGTCATTCAATGGCCATCCGGCATATTCTTTGCAAACATCTTTTACAAATATCTGTACAAACAAGGAAATATAATCATATCAGTCACAACATTATAAATCAAAGAAGAATTCAAGCAGAGAACCAAAGAAATTTTTTTGTCAGCATCATTTCTTCAGCAAATTGAAGAACATGACCTCAGAATCTATTGAACAAGAGAACTACAACACTACTGTTTATAGATGGGAGATCTAAAAGTAGAAGTATGAATTTGAAGAGGAAAGACAAAGAAGAAGAACCAGATGAATCCATGCTATAGACAAATTTGCACAAGCTCTACATGCTCAAAGCGTCAAATCAGAGAACTTAAAACAGTGAATAATAAGAAAAAGACAGAACATACAAATCCGAAACCAAAATTTATTGCGGTAAAAAATGAAGACAAAGGACAAGACAAAGATTACAAAGAACCATGAAAACCAACGAAGAGAATCAGCCAAATTACCCTGTACTCGTCTCCAAACTCAATCTTGAAAGCATCGCGAATAGCCTCAGCCGAAGCTCTGTGACCTCCACCCGTGTCACTCATCAGAATCAGCACATTCTTTGTCCTCTCAGCTCCAATCTGCATCAGCTCCATCGTTGTCTCATCATCATCCTCGTAATCATCCTCGCTATCAAACGAACATCTCTTATGATGATTACTCGTGCTACTACTCGTGCTATAATTCCCATAAACTCTCTGCCAAACCTTTTCTGTAATGGAAGCAGCCTTCTTCGGGGACGCCACGGTCATCACCATATTTACAACCAAAAAGTTCAGCTAGAACAAGGAATTTGAATGAAATAAAGGCAAAAGTTAAAACCCCAGATGGAGTTAAATAGAAAATAATGTTCCCTCCACCGGAGAATGGTAGTTTCCGGCGGAGAGATGGATAGAATATGTCTGTGGGACAGAAGACAGGGATGTGTTATGTGGTTTAAGGTTGGAAACTTGGAAGTCTTAGTTGGCAAAAACGTGGTCTTAGAAGTTAAAGAAGTTGGAAACTGGAATTATGCTGGGAATTTTTTCTCTTATTGTGCGACTCAGGAAGAGTATAATCAATTTTATAGCCGTTTGATTCGCATTTTTTATTGGAATGTTCTGATGGGAAGATTCGAATCTTCACTATGTTTGAACAGTGAGTTTTTTATCTTTATTTTATTTTTAATTATTCATTTTGGTTGTTTTGCTAAGAGGTCCTCTTACATTTAATTATTTGCTTACGTGACCAACAATTTGAATGGTTGTTGGTGGTTGGTTTTTCTGTTGTAAAATACGGTTGTGTCCTTTCAGTTGTTTGCTAAGGTTGTTATTGCCGTTGGACTTTAACAAAAATTGAATTATGGCCTTTGTATTTTACATTTTAATCTTTTACATACAAATTTGTGTGTCAAATATATATATATATATAGAAAATATATATATATATATATCAAAATTTACCATTATAATTTTAAATTTTGTGTTTAATAGTATTAAAATTTTAAAATAGTATTATTAAAAATACAAACTCTACTTACATAAATTAATATAACAATGTTATATGATTATAGTATATTTCATGTCATTATTTTCTTTAATTTACACTAGTTAATTTGAATGAATGAGTTGTATAAATTTTTTATGTATAATCATACTCATTTTAAAAATAAATTTTTAAATATTGACATTATAATATTATTAACATTAAATTAAAGCATATTAGTTGTTCCTATGTGCAATTTGGGACACGTTTGACTCTACCCAGACATCTTCTATTGGAGTAACAATTGGAACCATCTTTAATTCAAATAACAATAAAAATAAGTGTTTAATGTTTCACATGCGAGGTTTCTAACTTTAATCAAAAAAATTTATGTAATTTTTTTTACTCATATTAGTTAATTTTTTTTCAATTCTATGTTCAATTTATCTCTAAATTTTTTTGTGTAAACACAAAATTGGACTCAATGGACTTACCAATCTAATTGTATGTGGAATGTTATCTTTTTTCTCAATTACTATATCATTTTTGCTAACGGATAATATAAAGAAATCGACATTTTCGTAGATTGATAAACAAATTTCAAGTATGTTGTCACATGAGTCCCTTAACAATAAATAATACAACGATAAAAAATTTAAAAAAATGACATATGAATTGATTATAATAATTGTTGATACACTAAAACCTAATAAATTGAATTATACTATTCAATCTCATGGATATACAACAACACGAAACATACTCTCAATCTTATTTGATTTAGTAATGATTATTATATATTAAATGATATATCATCAAGTATAAAATTTAATTTATATGCTACACGAGTATGCACACAAATCTTTTTTTATCATAAATTAGCCAAATAAAAATCAAATTACCCTACAAAAAATAAAAAAAATTGGTGTCCAAAAAATATTTCTTAATATGCTCCAAAAATTATGTTTGAAAAGAAAACTTTAAAATCTTTGGCTAAAAGTTTACTTTTAATGTTTAGAAATACCAAAGGTATGTACATACTCAAACTCAACCCAAATCCTTATACTTAAAAACACTTCTTCCTTTTAATTTTTCTTTTCTTTTTCTTTCTTTAAAGCTAAAAAAGACATCTATCTTTAAGAAAGAAGAGTGCATTGAAGGCCCATAGATGATATGAAAATGAATGGAATACGTTATGTAATTTAATTATTGAAAGGGACAAGTGAAAGGTAGAGGCTTAGAATAGAATACATTGTAATAATACAAGATTATAAGGGTATCATAGCAAAATCACAATTAATGTTAACTGGAGCCCAGATGTGGGGCCCATTGATTGTGGGTGATTGGTTATTTCAAACAAATCGAGCTGGCGGCACGACCAAGTCAGCAAGTTGGATGCTGCTGACGGCTGTAACGTGAGGACAACTATTTGTTTCACTAATTAGAAGTCACTTCAAATGGGTCCTCCATAACTCTTTTATTTAACTATTTTTTAAAATATTATTTTCATCTTATACTCTAAATTCTTTCGATCTCAAAGTGAGACAGTAAATATTATGACGTTATAAGTAGAATAACAAATATTGAGACCTTACATTACAAGACAGAAAAATATAAGTTATCTCAATCAATTATTTTTTTTCATTGTTTCCTCAATTAATAAAAAGACAAAAACGTCTTTTTATTTAAATTATAATATATAAAAATATAATTTATCTCAGTCAACTATTTTTTTTGTTAATTCCGTTAACGATAATTAGTAGATGATAAATATATCTTTTTATTTAAATTCTAATAAAAACGTGGACAATATGTTTATCGTGATTTGAATATTAACTTAGGTTATGAATAATATAATACTTAAGACCGCACCACTTATACTAATGAATGTGCTTATCATGAAAAATGTGCTTATCATAGTACTAATTATCTTAAAATTATAATTTATTACTATTAAATTTATGAATAAAAATAATTTTTAAAATGTGAATATCCTTGTAATAATACATCTATAAAAGTTAATTTTGTAAAATAATTAAAATGTATAAGTGGTGTAGTTATAAGTGGCATGTCATTTATAAGTCAAGGCTAAAGTTTTAACAATACAAACTCATTTTTCATATTTTTATTAAAATTTAAATAAAAATATGTCTTTGGAACTAAAGGAAAAAAAGCTGATTGAGATAAATTGTATCTTTTTGTAATGCAATATAACAACAAGATATCAGCAAAGTAGTTGAATGAAAATAACTTTTTTTTTTTAATAAATAAGATTGTATTGAAATATTTTATTTCTGAAGAGAAAGTCGTTTTTAAGTAGTGTTTGATTGATTACATATCAATCAAAATTCAATTGGTTGGTCTGAGATTATCTTCAAAAAAATTTGTCTTAAGTCGTTTCGCTAAATACGAATTTAAACATTTTTTGAATTGTGATTTATATTGTTCCAAAGTTTTATATTTTATATCAAAAATTTAAGTAATTATATTTTTTAAAAATTTAATGAAAATAGTACAGTAGTATTCTACTTTTTGTTGATGAATGCTCATTTGTATTTGATTATTAAAGCACATACTTGCATACTTATACTATAGTTAATTATAGTTGTGAGTTGATGCGATCTTATTTACTAGTACTTTTGAAGTGAGAACAATATTTTTCTAAATATTGTACATACATCTAAAATCAAGGATTATTTTTTATTTGAAATTTGAATAAATCTAAAATTTAAAAAAATCTTTGAATAATATATTTATTTTTTATTTATTATGTTTGAATATAAATAAATATTTAGAAACTAATAATTTTACCTACTCATCCTTGCAAATAATTAAGATAAAATTTATGTATTCGAAGATATATTAAAATTTTATATTAATCTAGCATTAAGTTAAAAATTTTGACTTATTTTATTTAGAAATAATTACTTAAGTTTTTAGTATTAAATTAGAAAACAAGTACCTTTTAATTGAAATTAAACTATATTTAGACTTTTAGTTAAATAGCAAGCATGCATTAAAACTTTAATAATCCATCACAGATAAAAGGATAAAAAAAGGAAAATAAATAAAGGGGATAATAACATTTTTATCATAAGATTTGTTGGAAATGTATTTAACCTAGTTACGTGGAGTAAAAATATTATTTTTCTTGTTTGATTATTAAAATATATTAAAGTATGAAAAAAAAACACTTATAAATACAAGTATGGGAAATTCATACTTAACTTTCTATATATGCTTTCTTTTCGGTATATGGTTGGGTTTGTATTTAAATTTTTATGTATGTTATTCATGTATTCAAACCCACGCTTAGCTTTTTACATAATTTATTTTTTGTATACTTGAAAATTATTATGTGATACAATAGATAATATTAGGAAGAGATTTTACCTGAATGAGCTCAAAGCAAGTAAATTCATGCGAGGTATAAGTTATATATAGCTTTGTAAAACTCAGTTAAGCGAGAGTTGTTGTGGGGCTGCGACAATGAGAATTGGATTATTCTGTAAAAGCTTTCACCATAATCAAGATAGAGTGCATGACCTTTAATAGTGCTGACCCGTATATCCAAGTTTTTGTCATTGTTACGTGTGTTATATTTGAAGTTTGATTAAAAGATCCAAGTTTAAAACTTAGTTCATTCAGGTTCTCAAATGAATATTTTAGCACTAAATATATATTTAAGTTCGAAAGACACCTATACCCATTACATAATAGAAGATTGCTAATATATATTTTATTATCATGTGATTTATTTTTTTTTATTTTTTTCTTAATATATAACTAAATTTTCATATTTTATTTTCAAAATTTTTAAATCATTTTTGTGAGGGATTGTTGGGGAAAAATATTTCAAAAGTTATTATTTAATTTTATGAGTTATTTATTATAAATTATTATATTATATGGTGGTTATAAGTTTTAAATTATACCATTAATTTTATTAACTATTTTAGTTTAATACATGAGTTATAAATATTTTATCTTTAATACTATGTTTATTATTCAAATTATTTCACTACTATATAAAGAATGTTTTTTATTCATTTGTAAAGAGAGTATAAAGATAGAGAGAAGAAATAATATATTTTATATAAATTCTATTTTAATAGTATATTTTTAAGCAATCATGACATCTAGGACTTAGCATTTATCTTCTGGTGGTTGTGTTCATCGAAGAGATTATCTATGAGTATTAAGTTGCATTTTGGAATTAGAGAGAACCGTCACTACTTACACAAGGAGAAAACTCTTTAGTTTTAGGACAATGTTTATTTGCATACTTCACTATACTCGTACTAGAATTTCTTTACCTTTTTTTCTCTCAATTTATTATTTACTTATTTTGCTATACTTTTAAGGGTAATAGACATAAAGGTCCTAAAGGTTTAGTTAATTAGCTATATAAGTTCTAATAGTTTTAGAATTTACCTTAAAAGTACTAATGTGCATAGAAAAATATGATTTTACAATGATATCCTTATTAGTTATTATACTTAAATCCTCTAGATTTTTAAAAAATAAAATATGTTTACTTAAATTTTTAATAATATAAAATACCCTTAACTTTAAAAAAGATAAATTATCCATAGCTAATTATTTATAATAAAAATAAATATTTTATCTCTATATTATTATTTTAAACTATTAAAAATTTATCAATTGACTATTTTTCTCCTAAAATTTGATGTCAATTTTTTTAAAATATTAATTATATATAAATTATGTATAATAATATTTTCAAAATCTCTAAGTTTTTTAAATATTAGTTATGATAATTTTTACAATATAATTTTTATTGTCATAAATAGTTAAAATTTACAATGTGCAACTTTTAATTTTTTTTTGTAAAAATACTTACAATATAATTTTTTACTATTAATTATAAAAGTTAAATACTCTATTTTAGAAATTTTAATAATATTAAATAATTTATTTTATCAAAATCTCTAAAATATGCCATTTATTTTTTTTACAATTAATACTAAAAAAATCTTATAAATTTTTTTACAAATAAATTTAAAAGTTTTATATTGTAACTATTTTTTTTATAATAAACTGACAATAAATTTTAAAAAATAATTAATGATTATCATTATAATTTTTAAATTTAAATATTAAAATAAAATTACATTAATCATTAAAAGATAAAAATAATATATTATAGTAGTTTTGTATGTCTTTTAATAGTTGAAGGTAATAATACAAAGATAAAATATTTATTTTTATTATAAATAATTAGTTAGTAGTATTTTTATCTTTTTTAAAAATTAAGGGTGAATATGTTACATTTTAAAAAAATCTAAGGGATTTAAATAAACTAACTAATAAGGGTATTATTATAAAATTATATTTTTTTATGAACACTAGAATTTTTAAAGTAAAATTTGAAACTATTAGAACTTATATGGTTAATTAGTTAAAGTTAAGGACCTTAATATTCATTACCTTATTTTTAATTATAATTATAATTATAATATTCATATATTTAATAATAAATTAATAAATATATCCAACATAGACCATGCTAAGGGTGAGTAAAAAATTGATAAATTCAATTAACCAAACCAACTAGACATAGTTAATTTATTTAATTTTTTACTTGGTTAACGAATTTTATACCTACATTTTAAAATTTAGTTTTATAATTTTACTAAAGTTGGAACAATTTTTTTTATTAAAAGATTATATATATGAATGAGTATTTTATACCATCTAGATGTTTCACAAATGATATTACACTTTTAATTATATAAGTGACTCTCCAAGCACATTATTTTTTTAGTTTTTATTAGTAAATTTGCAAAGCAATTCTCTTTATTCTTCTATGATTTCAAACAAATAAAATAAAATAAAATTACAGCTAGCTTTTAATTTTAAAAATTTTGCAGCATCACATTCCCAAACATGATTAAAAAAATATAAAAGTATGAAAAAAATCAAATAAAAAATATCAAAAAATAAAATTGCACATTCCCATTCTCGAGCACGATTAAAAAATAAAAGCATGATCAATTAAAAATTAAAAGGATGCAATTCCCAATCATCATAAAAAATTAAAGATAAAAGCATGCCAATTGGTAGTACTATTAAAATTCAAATTCAAAATAGAATCGTGATCAATAAGATAATAAAAATTAAATAAAAAATAAAAGAATTATATAATATAAAAAATCCTTCTGAAAAAGAAAATAAAAATAAAAGTATGCTTAAATAAAAAATAAAAAAATCACCATTTGCAATCATGATTAGTAATATTAAAAAATAATTTACATCAATTCGACCACAGTGGGAGTCGAACCCACGACCTTTTGATCCGAAGTCAAACGCGCTAATCCACTGCGCTATGCGGTCTATTAATCATAAAAGTTGAATTATATTTTTAATATACTTGTATATGCATGATTAAAAATTTTCTTCCGTGCAACAAAAACCAAGTTTTAAGTTGGAATTTGCTTGTAACAGTTAGTATATTCATTTAATAAGAATTCAACAAATATATTTTATCTTAAAAATTTAAAAACTCAAGAGTATTGATAATAATTATTACATCACAAATTTAAAATATGTTAATTTTATTGAATAATCTAGTTGAAGATCTTATGCACAAAATATTTTCTCGTAAAGATGATAATGTTATGTGTGTGCATATATATATATATGCACAAGTTTAAGTTTATATTAAAATATTTAAAATATAAAAAACACGATATACAATTAAAAAGATATATATCATATTTAGTGAAATATAAAATATGAGGTATACTTCATTGATTTTAATTTTATAATTAATAAAATACGATAATTTTATATTTCATTTAATTATTACGATAGTACATATATATTAATTAATTTATAATACCCTTATTTTTAATAAACAAATTAAAATTCACATTTATTATTTATCAATGTAAATAATTTTTATTAGGATCATTTAAAACCCAAAATGTGAATAATAATTTTATTCAATTTTTTTTTGTAATTTTAAAAAAGATTTTGCTCAAATAACAAAATTGTTATATTAGTAATACTAGGAATTTTTTTAATTTTTAATTAATAAATGTTATAATGTTAGTTAAATTTGTAATATTCTAAGAATAGTATGATTGTGTTTGATTTATTTAGAATTATGGGTATAGAGAATATTTTATAGCTTAGCTCCAATTGTTGCATAAACTTTCAAAGGAACCCTCATAACTTTCTCATAATTCCATTTATACCCCCAGGTTTCAATTCACATTTTCCAAAATACCCTCACCCGATTGCCCCTATAAACTTCGACAATTGACTCACTTTTCTAAATTTCGAAAGGCCCCAAAATCTAGGGTTTTCTTCCTTCTGAAAACCCCGTAGGTAAGCTTCTCTTTTCTCCGCTACTAGTACGACTAGGGTTTAATCTCTCTTCTTTTTTATATATCCTCGCTAGTTTCTCGTTCATGTACCGATTGTATTGGATAATTTCATTTTCGCTTGTGTAAATCAGCCCTAGTGAATGCGATACTGTTAATGTACTAATAATTCTTGAATTAAGTTGACAATGTGGTTCATCTATAGTATACTTTCATGTTTTGTGTTGTGGATTCATGGGATTTTGTTAAAAGTTTGTGTCTTTGACGGATTTTCTGATTAGATGTTGATGAGCCTTGATAAGGTTGACTTTGATAGTGGACTGTTTTTCAGCTGACCCTATATGAGATATGCTGACCGTTTGGTATTACAGTCTTTTTGATATAAAATTGCTAGATTTGTTAGATTTGGTGGATGGTGCACGCCCCTTGATTTGTTTATTCTCTTTTTGTTGTAATGGCATTGTTCAATAATAGCTCAGAAGCGCTGGGATTTCCTTTGGCATGACTTTTAACTTTCGTTTGTTTATATTCCGGAATTGTTTAATGAGTCATTGCTTTAGGATCTCCCTTATTTGTTTGCTGTAATATTTTCAAAACTATTGGTTTATGCATGCTGTAGAAAGTATGATGGTAATGTTAGATAGTTTTTGAGAAAGATTTGTTACACATTGTCTTTATGTTAAAATTGTGGTTGGTCATGCTGCTTGTCCTTGAAATACAGGTTGGTGATGTTATATAGCGCACATATATAGATGATTTTAGTTTCAGGGAAGAATACAGGGGAGTAATTCACAATGAGTTAATTGTTGGCTTGTTATTTTTGAGTTCTAATTTTTGTACTAGTTATAGCAATGAGGGTTAGTTAAGTGATCAGGCCTTTGCTTGGCTCCCACGTGCTATGAGGTTTGATTCTTCAGTGATGAAGACCTGACAAGCCATGAGTGTCCTCCCTCCCAAATATTGTAAGGTCCAGGGAGGGTTGCTGTTTCAAACTCAAGTTCACTAAGTAGGTTTTTGGAGGCAAAATCTTTTGCTTATAGCCATCTGACATATTGGATGTGGACCTAGTTTATAAGTTTCTATATCTTAGTCTTGTTTCCCTTTCCTGTATTAAATTTAGTTATATAACTTAAAGTGTTATAACGTGAAGTCTTATCTTTGGCTGTCTTACGGTTTGTTGTCAAGATTTATGTTAGAAACTTGGTTACCACATTAAACTATGATTGTTGTTGGGGAGCTGATACTAAAATGTTACTTTGTCATTTCGGAGAAGATGGATTGGCGTCTAACAGAAAAATTGTCATAATTTGCATAAATTTGTAGTCCCATCGGCCCTGATTTATTTATTAAGTCAATTTTTCTTATTTGGGTTTTGATGTCCTATGGAAATTGTTTTTTCTTTTTCTTTTTTTTTTCCATTTATGAGTGTCAACTTTCTATAGAACTTCATTTGTGGATAATTGTAAAATCCATATGTGTTTGTGTTCATACGTTTTGACATTATACTAATTGCCCTTGTCTTGTCAGTTTTTGTTGTTAATTGTAAATGTATCAAATGGTTTCGTCCAAGCATCAGTTTTTGGTTATAGAACTACAAGATCTTTTGGAAACTGGAAAAATGTATATTACATGTTTTTCTATATGACCTCTGTTCTGTTTTTTTATGTGAATTTCAGAAGTTATTTGCAATGGTGAAGGGGAAGCTTATACTAATTTGCCAGTCCGGCGGTGAATTTGTAACTAAGGATGATGGATCCTTATCTTATGATGGAGGAGAGGCAAATGCCGTAGCTATTAATCCAGAAACCACGTTGGATGATCTCAAATTAAAATTAGCAGAGCTTTTGAACTTTGACCATAGATCTCTGTCTATCAAGTATTTTCTCCCAGGAAACAAGCAAACTCTCATCACTTTAGGTAATGACAAAGACCTAAAAAGGATGTATGATTATCATGCGGGCTCAGTGACCGCCGATGTCTTTGTTATCGGAAAAGCAGGTTTTGATCGTGAAGCAGTTACTATAGATGCTGGCAGGTATTTATCCCTCTTTGTTAATATGCATCCTACTTTTGGTAGCATGGTTGCTCTTCTGAAAGTAATTCTTGCTGAATCCTTTTTATTAGTATTTTGTTGAATATGCATTGCTTGACAATTGTGATATGCACGGATTTTTTCGTTGTTGCATTAATGAGAAAAAAAATAGGTCTATTGCTAATTCTTTCCCTTGATTTTGGTGGTTCATTTCAGTCTTTTCCATGGTCCATTGTGATTGATGGTATTCTGGTGACCTAGGGAATTTTGCAAAATTTTCTTGAACTGATTCATATTATTTTCCACTGGCAGGGCAAGTGGAATAAAACTAGCTGAAACTGTGCCCTCTCTTAAGGCATCTCAAGCAACACCTGCTGGAACCAGTGCTGCTAATCTCACTCCTGATAGTCCTGGAACTGCCCGCAGTCCAATTACATTTGATATCAGTTGTACTCCTGCTGATACTGTTAAGAAGCGAAGGCGTGGTGCTTCCAGGAAGACCACTGCCAAACGTGGTGCAGTTAGTAAAAATGTACGGAAGACAAGAAAGTATGCATCTCGGAGAAAGCGTAAGCAGAATGACTCTGAAGAAGATGAGGATGAGGAGGAGGAGGAACGGGATACTAGTCCTGAGCCAGATGATTCTGATGGCGCCTTAAAAGTTGCTGCTCATTTTAATAACTTATCACCAGAAGAAATGGTGGCCATGTGGAAAGATAGTATAACTGGTGTTGGCCAGGAATTCAGAAGTGTGATTGAATTTCGTGATGCGCTGCAAAAGTTTTCCATTGCACATCGTTTTAGGTACAAGTTTAAAAAGAATGAAACTAATCGTGCAAGTGGAATGTGTGCAGCTGAAGGTTGTTGTTGGAGCTTTTATGCATCTTGGGTTCCGTCTGAACGAGTCTTTAGGATTAAAAAAATGAATGAAACACATACATGCGGAGATTCCTCAAAGACTGCCCACCCAACCAAGAACTGGTTGGTGAGTATTATAAAGGAGAAGTTACGGGAGAGCCCACATCACAAGCCAAAGGAAATTTCTAAAAGCATTCTTAGAGACTTTGGTGTTTCACTGAACTACACACAAGTATATCGTGGAATTGAAGGTGCCAGAGAGCAACTTCAAGGTTCATACAAAGAGGCATATAATCAGTTGCCTTTGTTTTGTGATAAGCTTTTGGAAGCAAATCCTGGTAGTATTGTAAAGTTTTTGATTGATGATGACCGAAAATTTCAACGCCTCTTCATATCATTTGAGGCCTCAATTTATGGTTTCCAAAATGGTTGTCGCCCGCTTCTTTTTCTTGATTCTACATCATTAAGATCAAAATATCATGAGATCTTGTTGGTAGCCACTGCATTTGATGGGGAGGATGGTATTTTTCCAGTTGCCCTTGCTATAGTTGATACTGAAAGTGATGAAAATTGGCATTGGTTTCTGGAGCAGTTAAGCTCTGCAGTGTCAACTACTCGATCTATAACTTTTGTGTCTGATAAACAGAAGGGGTTGGTGGAGCCTGTGCTTAAAGTATTTGAGAATGCACATCATGGTTATTCCATATACTACTTGTTGGATGATTTTATGAAAAACTTGAAGGGTCCATTTCATGGAGATGGGAAAGGTTCTTTGCCTGTCAATTTTCTTGCTGCTGCTTGTGCACCCCGACTTGATGGTTTTAGGATATGCGCCGAGCAAATTAAACGGATTTCCTCGAATGCTTATGACTGGATCATGCAGATTGAACCAGAGTGTTGGACAAATGCAGCTTTCAAGGGTGAGAGTTATCATCAAATTACGTTTGATGTATCAGAGTCTTACACTAATTGGATAGAGGAAGTGTGGGAGCAGCCGATCATACAGAAATTAGAAAGGATACTGAGTAAGATGACTGAGTTGATCAATAATCGTCGAACAGCTTCAAGTGGGTGGTCTACAAAACTTATTCCCTCAAAGGAAGAACAAATAAAGGAAGCAAGTCAGAGAGCACGTTACCTAAAGGTATTGTTCTCATCTGATACCTTATTTGAGGTTCAAGGTGATTCCACACATGTTGTTGATATGAATAAAAGAGACTGCACTTGTCTGGTGTGGAAAGCAACTGGGCTACCTTGCCACCACGCTATTGCTGTCTTTAATTGCACAGGCAGGAATGTGTATGATTATTGTTCAAACTACTTCACTGTTGATAGTTATCGTTCAACGTACTCCAAGTCCATTAAACTTGTTGAAGGCAATTTCAAGCCTTCAGCTAAAGAAAAAGCTCCTGCTGAAGGAGAGGAGAACATACTTCCTCCTTCTGCCTCTCGAACACCATCGAGCCATCAGAAGAGAAGACGGAAAATTCTGGGAATAGAGCATAGAACAGTTACTTGCACAAAGTGTAAGGGAATAGGTCACAATAAAGTTTCATGCAAGGAAAACATTGAAGAGTAGAGCCGCTTTTGCTTTGTGCTTGGAATTGAATCTCGTATGTATGACAGACAATGTACATTATGAATTAGGATTACTCTCTCTTTTTCATGTTTTTACTTTTCAGTTTGTATATCATGCATGATGCCTGGTTAGTGTCCCGAACCTTGTATTTATATATTAAGCCAGATTAGCTAAACTTCTTTGGAGCTTTATTTATATGTTGAGCCTATTTTCTAAATTTAGTTTGCAGAGTTATATTTAATCATAGATTCCTAAATGCTCTTGGATTGTATAGAGAGGAGCTTTCACTGTTGATTGCAGTTTATGGAAAGAGAGAATGATTTGTATTCGAGAACAGCACCATTGAAATAATTGTTTTTTAACTCCGGATGAGAAATGTACTGAAGCAGCGATTACCAACTGGTGTTTGTATTTCTTTTAGGGATATTTACGGCCGGCTTCCCTCTCTTTAATTATAGTTTCTTTGTGATACAGCATCCATTAAAATGGATGTAATATATATATTAGTTATCTGTGCAAATTTCACTTATTTTTTTTGTCAATTCTGTTTGTTACTAGAGTGCAAAAGTTTCAAACATAGTAGGGTTTATTTCAGTTTAAACCTTAGACTTGGGCGATGAACAATATTCATTTAACTGCTATATTGTTTAATTATACAATTTACATTATTATATGGAGAATATTTAAAAAATAGTAAATAAATAGTTTTTAATAAGTATAACATTTTAATTTAAAATTTAATTTTTTATAATTATTTATTAACATTAATTAGATTTAAAAAAATTATAATTATTTATTGGCATGAATTTGAAAATTAATATAAATAAGTATAAAAAATTAATTTTATAGTTAATAATATATCAAACAAACATATTCATAATAAAAAATTATTTTACTACTATTAATAAATTGTAAATTTAGCATTAATAAAAATATAATTTTAGATTTTATTTATACTAATAAAAATAACTTGTATATGAATGTTCTCTGTGTGTGTGCTTGTATGTATGTATATTGTTGATACCATATTTTTTGTTATTTGATTTTAAAGAGTGAATTTGTATGTTGTGAGAAAAAGTCTCTTTGTCAGTTTCTCGAGTAATTACGGCACTGACAACATAATCCGACATAGCCAAATATAAGAATAGTTTATCTCCATCTCTTGGAGTGACTAACAATGATGCTCGCGTTAGGTAACTCTTGATTTCTTGGAATGCCTTCTTGTACTTTTCATCCCATACCGTCTTCTTCCCTTACCTTATCACCTTAAAGAATTCATGACACTTGTTAGTAGACTTTGATATGAATCTATTGGCAGCTGCTAATTTTCCTGTCAGACTTTGCACTTCCTTCAAAATTCTTGGTGACTTTATATCGACCACAACTTCAATCTTTTAAGGTTTGACTTTAATACCCCTTTCACTAATCATATAGCCCAAAACTTTTATTGAGCTGACTTTAAGAGAACACTTCTCAGGGTTAGACTTTCATTTGATACTTCCTTAACTGTTCGAACATTGTGCTAGGTGATAAATGTGATCTAAGATGCTGGATGATTTGGTTATCATGTCATCTACATATACTTCCATCGTTTTGCCATCAAAGATTTGAAACCTTTTTGACCAACCTTTGATATGTAGCTCTTGTCTTAAACTCAAAAGGCATAATCTTATACATTAAAGACCCTGATCAGAGTAGAAAGCTATTTTCTCCTAGTTTGTGTTACATAGCCTGATCTAATTATACCTTGAAAATGCATTCATGAAACTCAAAATAGCATGTCCAGTCGTGGCATCTACTAACTGATCTATCTTTGGTAATGAGAAGTTGTCCTTAAAACATGCCTTATTCATATTAGTGAAGTCAACACAAATTCGCCACTTCTTATTTGTTTTTTTTTTTACCATCACCACATTAGAGATCTAATATGGGTAGATTGCCTCTTTAATGAAACCAACTTTAAATAGCTTATCTACTTCTTCGTGTATCGCGTTATATCTTTCCTGATTAAACATGCGTCTTTTTTGTCTAATAGGTTGAGTCTTTGGGTTCACGAAAAGGCGATGGCATATAAATTCGGGGTTTATCCCTGGCATATCTTTATGAGACTAAGTGAACACATCAGCATTATTTCAAAGTAATATTGTCTAGAAACCTGAAAAGTAGGGGTGAGCTAATGTCCAGTAGATATTTATATATAAAGGTAGTTTTAAGAACTTTACAATAAATAAATTTGCATATATAAAACACCTTTCGACTTCGAACAGTAAACTTAACGAAATCCAAAACAACATTTCAATTCCAGTATTCACAAGAATAACAAAAACACGTTTATTCCATCATTTAAAATAATTTCCACTAATTTTTACTCTTGTGTACTTTACGGGCATTATTCCGAGGGACCGTTGCTCCAACGTACTGTACGGGTATTATTCTGAGAGATCGTCGCCCTAAACACCAGTGCCACATCATAACAACAACTATGCCCATCACATTTTCATTTATCCATTTATTTCACAATATATCTATACAAATAATTCATTTATAAACTCACAATACGTACTGATATCATTTTCTTACTGTATTTATAAATATGACATTCATATAAAAATTATTATTCAAATCCGATTTGAAAAACAATCAATTAGATCAACACGTAATAATTTAGGAATTTCATAAACATTCATCAAAACATTTAATGTAATAAAATACCATACTTTTCAGTTTTAAAATTAAAATCTCCCAAATACATATGAATACCTACCTGAATATGGAACGATTATTCCTACACTTCTGCTAACTTTTCGTTCCCCTCTAAATCGTTCTCTAGTATCAATTTAACAATAATAATACGTAATGATTTAATAATTCAAACTTAATTATCTAAAAATGTATGTATGTAAATATCTGTATATATATGCTAACGATTAAATTTTTACAATTAAATCATATGAAATTATTTACAATTCTTAAAACGGAAAACTAATCATTCAAAAATACAAATTCAAAACGAACCTTTATTTATTTATTTTTCTTCTTTCTTCTTCACTGCCCGTAACTTTCAATTTGTGAAAACAAAGCTGTTTATATATATATATATATATATATATATATATATATATATATATATATATATACACCCCTGCCTTTCTTTATTCATTTATTTTATTATTTTATTTTCCTTACACCTACATACAATACCTACACGTTTCAATTCAATTATAAATCATTTGAAAGAAAGACACATGGCCCTTCAATTTTAATTAGATCCTTTAACTTATCTTTTTTTTTTGTTTTTACCCACAATAAAACTTATATTACCTTAAAATTTAATTCTTTTGAAATTAAAATCTTATTCATCTATAATTAGATAATTCATTTCCAATAAATATATTTACTTTTTAATTTTTATATATATATATATATATATATATATATATATATATATACACTAATCAATTTTCGGGTATCACAATCCTCCCCACCTTAAAAAAATTTCGTCCTCGAAATTTACATACCAAATCGAAATAACTCTGGATGTTAGGATCGCATTCGGTCATCAAGCTTCCACGTAGCTTCCTCAACTCCATGATGTTGCCATAAAACCTTCACCAATCGAATAATCTTTTTGCTAAGAACTTGTTCTTTACGTTCCAGGATTCGAATAGGTTTCTCTTCATAAGAAACATTCTTATTTAATGTCAAGTCTTTCCATTCCAAGACATGTGAAGGATCTGGTTGGTACTTCTTGAGCATTGAAATATGAAAAACATCATGAATTTATGCTAGCTGAGGAGGTAAAGCTAATCTATAAGATACTTGACCAACTCGTTCCAAAATCTTAAAAAGACCAATAAACCTTGGAGCGAGTTTCCCACTTTTTCCAAACCTGGCTATTCCGGTATGAGGCTTGACCTTTAGGAAAACATGATCACCCACTGCAAATTCTAATGGTCTCCTTCTATGATCTGCATAACTCTTTTGGCGACTTTGAGCTACAAGAAGTCGTTGTCTAATTATCTTTACTTTCTCAATAGTTTCTTTTACCAATTCATTACCTACAAGTAAAGCCTTACCAATCTCTGCCCAACATGTAGGAGATCGACACAGCCTACCATACAATGCCTGAAAAGGAGCCATTTTCAAACTTGATTGGTAGTTATTACTGTAAGAAAATTTAACTAAAGGTAAATGTTCAGCCCAAGAGCTTTGGAAATCTAAAGCACAAGATCTTAGTATATCTTCTAGTATTTAGATAATTCTCTCAGATTGACCATCTGTCTGAGGATGATAAGTTGTACTAAAATTCAACTGTGTGCCCATAGCTTTTTGTAAACTCCTTTAAAATTGTAATGTAAACCTCATATCTCTATCGGATACAATTGATAGAGGCACCCCATGCAATCTCACTATCTCTTGGACATACAATTTACTCAGAGTTTCCAAAGAATCAGTAGATTTGACAGATAAAAAGTGAGCAGATTTTGTTAATCTATCCACAATTACCCATACACTTTTATGATTCTTTCGGGTTTTGGGTAGCCCTCTTACAAAATTCATAGTTATGTGCTTCCATTTCCACTCAGCCACTAAAAGAGGCTGGAGTAATCCTACTGGTTTATGATGTTCTGCTTTTACTTGCTGGCATGTCAAACACTTAGCCACAAATTCTCTCACATCTCTCTTCATCCTATTCCACCAGAAACATCTACGCAAATTTTGATACATTTTCGTACCACCTAGATGTATGAAAAATTTGGATTTATGAGCCTCACTAAGCACATCTTTTCTAAGAGACTCATCTGATGGTACAAAAAATCTTCCAGCAAACCTTAAACCATTACATGAATCTATAGACCACCCCTCTATCACCTCACCACTCTCTAACTTGGCTCGCACTAATTTAAATTCAGGATCACTTTGTTGAGAAGTAATCACCTTTTGAAGGATGGTAGGTTATGCTACAAAGTTAAATAAGAAAGGTTGACTTCCTAATTCTTTGGTCCTCAGATCAAAATCTTCCAAATCATTACACATCTTCCATCTATGACAAGAAAATCTTGCCAACATTCCCTGAGATTTCTTACTTAAAGCATCTGCTACCACATTAGCCTTACCTGGATGATACTGCAAAGTGAAATCATAATCTTCTAGGTACTCTATCCATCTTACCTACCTCAAGTTCAGATCCTTTTAAGTAAAAATGTATCGAAGACTTTTATGATATGAAAATATTTCAAATTTTTCACCATACAGATAATATCTCCATATCTTTAATGTAAATACAATGGCAACAAGTTCTAAATCATGTGTAGGGTAATTATGTTCATGGGCCTTTAGCTGGTGTGAACCATACGCCACCACTCTCTCTAATTGCATTAAAACACAGCTAAGACCAACACGTTAAGTATCGCAATAAACTGTATATCCTACACCTCGTTCAGGAATAATTAAAAATGGAGCTGAGGTCAAATGATTTTTCAACTCTATAAAGACTTGCTCACATTCATCATTCCACTCAAACTTTACCCCTTTTTTAGTCAGCTGAGTTAAAGGTACTGCTCTTCGAGAGAAATCTTTTACAAATCTATGATAATATCTTGCTAAACCCAGAAAACGTCTAATCTCTGGCACATTTTTAGGTCTATTCCAGTTAAACACTACCTCCACTTTAGTAAGATCCATATAAATACCTTCTCTAGAGACCACATGTCCAAGAAATTTAACTTCAGTCATCCAGAATTCACATTTACTCCATTTCGCGTATAAATAATGTTCCCTCAACACTTGCAAAGCAATACGCAAATGCTGCTCATGCTCCTCATTTGACTTAGAATATATTAAAATATCGTCAACAAACACCACTACAAACTGATCAAGATAAGGGTGAAAAATTCTATGCATCAAATTCATAAATGCTGCAGAAGCATTTGTTAAACCAAATGGTATCACTATGAACTCAAAATGTCCATATCTAGTACGAAAAGCTGTGATATGTCAAGATAATGGTATCACTACGAACTCAAAATGTCAATTGGATCAACACGTAATAATTTAAGAATTTTATAAACATTTATCAAAACATTTAATGTAATAAAACACCCTACTTTTCAGTTTTAAAACTAAAATCTCCCAAATACATATGAATACCTACCTGAATATGGAACAATTATTCCTATACTTCTGCTGACTTTTCGTTCCCCTCTGAATCACTCTCTAGTACCAATTTAACAACAATAACACGTAATGATTTAATAATTCAAACTTAGTTATCTAAAAATGTATGTATGTAAACATTTGTATATATATGCTAACGATTAAATTTTTACAATTAAATTATATGAAATTATTTACAATTTTTAAAACGGAAAGCTAATCATCCAAAAATACAAATTCAGAACGAACCTTTCTTTATTTATTTCTTTCTTTTTCTTTCTTCCTCACTGCCCGTAGCTTTCAATTTGTGAAAGCAAAGTTGTTTATATATATATATATATATACACACACCACTGCCTCTCTTTATTCATTTATTTTATTTTTTTATTTTCTTTACACCTACACACAATACCTACACGTTTCAATTCAATTATAAATCATTTGAAAGAAAGACACATAGCTCTTAAATTTCAATTAGATCCTTTAACTTCTCTTTTTTTTTTGTTTTTACCCACAATAAAACTTATATTACCCTAAAATTTAATTCTTTTGAAATTAAAATCTTATTCATCCATAATTAGATAATTCATTTCCAATAAATATATTTAGTTTTTAATTTTTATATATATATATATATATATACACTAATTAATTTTTGGGTATTACAGCCTTAATGCATCTAAAGTCTTCTCGAACAGTATATCGACAGAGCTCTAGGGATCAATAAAGATTTTGTTTACGTTGAACCCAACTACATTCATGCTTACTACAAGTGCATCATCCTGGGGATAAATGACATCTTTTTCATCTTTATCTATGAACATTGTAGGTGCTAAAGAGGTTTTTTGCACCTTCTGAGCCTAGACATTGAAAAAATAAGTCGAGTAGTCAGGTTTGGTCGACATCCTTGAGTACCTTTTTCTTGTGTTGTTCGAGTCTTTTGCCAAGGTCAGCCCCTTTGCAATTATCATAGTCTGAGGTCTCTAGTCTTGGTAACTTGGCCCCCTCTACCCTCTTAATGCATCCACGAAACAATCCAAGTAACTGTTGCTTACTAGATCTTTGACATGCCTTTCTAGGCTCATATATTCTTTAGTGGTATGTCCGTGGTCTTTATGAAAAGAACACCATCTACTTTGATCTTGTACTTCTGAAACTGTAGCCATTTTCCTCGATTCGACTATCAAATCTTTTTGTTTGATGTCCTCCAAAAATGGTTTCCATCAGTGCGTTCAAAGGTGTGAACTTCTTAACCTCTTTGCTTACTCTAGGACAGTAAAGGTTTGTGCCTTCCCTAGTTTGTGCAACAAGTGTCATTTTTGTCTCGTATCTTTTCTACTGACGTCCCGACCTCTATCTCTATATTTTTTGTTATAATTACCAACCCTTCATTATTCCTTATAAATTTGCAAAATTCTAATGGAATTCGGTGCATTAGTGCGGGTATGTCACTTAAAAGAAAAGAGATAAACTATTCTTATACTTGACTATGTCGAATTATTCTATCAGTGCCGAGATTACCCAAAAAATTGACAAAGAGATTTTTTCTCACAACATACAAATTTACTCGTTGAGATAAGATAACAAAAAATTTGGTATCAATAATATACATACATACGTATACATACATACATACATATATATATATATAATCTTACATCAAATATAGATCGTTAGATTTAGGCAAATCCAACGATTGAGATTGCATCTAACATGTGCATTAATTATTAATGCATTAATTACATGGTCACCTGTAATCTCAATCGTTATATGTGCCTAAATCCAACGATTTATATTTGATGTAAGATTTTGTATAAAACAAAGAGGCCATTGATTCTTCTTATATATATATATATATGTTACTAATTTCATAAAATAATACATAAAAGTGATCTAGTTGTATATTATACGCCTGTAGAGGTGGATTTACCTAATGTTGACTACACCAGCCCCAATGGATCTGCATTAGAGAGTTTATTTGATGATTATGAGTTGGATGGAATTGAAGTAGTGAAAACAAGTCCAAAACAATACAAAGCCCTCAAATTTTATGTGATACCAACAAAGAAAGATCACCTACCTAAGGAATAGGAAATCATTTAGAAAGCTAGTTTTGTGGGATTCTTTCAAGAAGTTTTTGGCTTGGTTGTTCAATAATGCTTGTTTGTTTTCTAAGGGAATCAATCAATAATGTTGTGATAGAAATGTATGAGTAGAGATTTTATTATAATGGATGAGAAATTATTTGTGTAAGTAAATTAGAATTCTAGAGATTTTAACTGTAATTTAATATGGATGGCAACAAGTATATGCATATTACTGGCTATAACACTATTTTCTAATAGAAGTTTCTGGACAGTCTTTTGAAAATCAAAGAAGAAGGAACTGTGTTATTTTAATTAATCTTTATCGTGATTAGAATTGGGAATTAAGAAAATTAATAATACATTATACATTAATAAAAAATCAATAAATATACCAAAGAAACAAAGGAAATAGACATTGTTACTATTGTTTCAATCTAAAATTATTCAATGATCACCCCCATCATTTATTCATGATTCTTGATTATAACAGAATTGTGACAAAATAAAATAAACTAATAAGACTAATGGAATTGACCGTGTGCAACCAACAAGCTAGAAAAGAAAGTACTGGAATCGAAAATTCTCTCTTATATTGGCTAGGTTCATGATGAATTAATATACCATGCATATACGTCTTCACTTGCTAAGTCTCTTCAAGAAACTCCACAATATGTTGAGAGCAGCTTTCAGATCAAACTTCTAAGAGAATTTCTTGGTCATAAATTCATGAACCCCATGTTCAGTCTCTTAAATGGATTTCTGCTTATCAAAGTCCATATCTAAGTTCATGGAAGCACTGCAGTTACATGTAATTCATGCTTGTAAAACCTTTCTTTCAACATTTTTTTATCACCGAAAACTTTGTGTTGAGCTCCAATGTTAATGGCAGAACTATGATACTCTTAGCGCAAAAAAAAAACGATTGTGGGTGGCAATTCTCTTGGAAAGATTAACATTCTTGGTAGATTCTTTAGGTTTTTTCTCCTTGAATGAACAAGAAAATTAAGGAAAAACTTAGTTGAGATGGAAGGTAAAAGAAAAGAGAAAGGGTAAAGTTGAGATAATAAGAGAGGTCGGAGAATTAATGGGCACCAAAATTCTTGATTTGAGAGTATTACATAAACAAATGTTGATTTGGTTAGTTATCAGTCGATTTTTGCTGTGATTGTAGGTGAAGATCAAGTTAAATCAGAGCTTGTAAAGCACATGCAACTGTTCTTAGAGTACCGAATCACTAGTAAGTGCTGGAAGCATTACCTTTTAAGTTTGGCACCAATCCTTTGATAAAGCTATCATAAGTATCATTTCTCCATTTTATTTTAGTATTGTGTAACAAAATTGTTACAAAGAATACATGTGACACCTTTTTTTTTCCATTCTTCTTTTCAAGATACAACATATTCACCAAACTCAATTGTTAATAGAATTATCTTCCATCAAATACTTCGATTCATAAAAATAAGTTAAATTGCCAAAAGAGGGGAAAACAATTTAGGATAATAATCATAATACTAGATACTTTTTAATACTACGTACTTATCGAACCTCTTATCAAAATATAAGAGCCTGCCACATCTCAACTCCACAACATTAAGATACCAGTTTTATCCTCAACTTCAATCTTCAAGTCCCTTAACACATCAACAACATCATCATAATGGTAAACATCGTCCACCACTTTAACTCCACAACAGTTCCTTAATATTAATTTATTAAAAATCCTCAAACTTCTAGTTTATATAATTCTAGCTTTGTGAAGCAATTTAGTCCATGCACTGACAAATACAAAGGCAAGAAGAATAATAGAGACATTAAGATTGAGGACTAAGCTAGTAGTCAGGTTTAACTTTATGACTATCACACTGTATATGATGCCAATTACTAAGCTTGCAATAATCCCTTGAAATTGTTATATGTCTTATCGATGGTGCAATTCTCTTTATCTCCTCTGCTTGATCTACAATCTATTCAAATTCTAAGCCATCTTTCTCAAAATTAACTTTCTTAATCTCTTTTGGTTCTTCTACATTCATGTTCCTCATTTTAATTGATTGAAAACTCCTTCTTACCTTAACCTATCAAATATCCGAAATCAAACCTGATATATGAAAGAAAATAAGTTTGTGAACATTCAAGTACCAGTGAATGTTGTGCAAGCAAAGAATGAACTTTCCCAGAAATCTTCAAACTGTGTCTCTAAAAATGTATTCAATTCCTGTGCTGACTTGTAGGAAACTTTAACAAAAAATGACACACGATAACAAGAAAAATGAAAAGACACCGAAACGGTAATTAATTGCAAATCCTTGAAAACCTCACAAACACCTTAAAAATCCTTAAACTTTTAGTCTATGTAACAAAATGTACAAGAAAACAAAAAAAAAGTTGCCTGCTCATCTAATTATATCCAGATTCAATCTCGTACTAAAATCATAGGGAAATTTTTTCGATCAATTTCAATCGAGGATTCCAACTAAACATAAACTAAATTCTATTCCTGTAATATAATATGGTTTCTAACACAAATAGTAAATTATCAAATCTCGAGCACATTATCGAATCTTGAGCATTTTCACTGCCAAGTAGTGTACATTATCGAATCTTGAGCACAATTACATTTATAGATAATCTCTTCTAAATAGAACACTAATTTGAACATTTTCTATATAATACTTACTCTCGAGCTTCGATTTCTAAAGTCATCTTCTTGGTTTAGTAAATTACGAGTGTGTGCTGGAAGAGAGAAAGCAAATAGAAATAAAAGACTGTTTAGGGCTTTCAATGTCTGCTATAGCTTTGCTTTGTTTAATTGACCCGCCTTCAATGATAATTTGATTTTAAGTTTTTTGTTTTGTTTGTGAATCAAGAATATAATTGGGAATTAAAGCAACTAATAACAAGAAATAACATTTTTTTTAATATTCTTGAAATCAATATTGATTCAATCTCGCATTTATTGCAACGGATCTTGAAAAACTAAGACTCAAGGAATTGAATTTGACTAAGACAATGTGAAAGAAAAGATGCAGATGGATACCGAGATTGAGCCTAGATGCTAGTAAAGAAGAGTACATAAATTATGCTTGGCCAAAGAATCTAAAACTTATGTTTTTAGTTGCTCGAGAAAAGTCCAAAGAGCGCTAAAGGCAGCTCTGGTATTAAATCGCTAGGAGAATTTGAGTCCATCCACTTGATGAACCTTGAGTGCTGTCTGTGCAAGGTATTTGTACTTCTCAATGCCAACGTCCGTGCTCGTTGAAGCCGCAATGTTAACGTGTAATCCATGCTTATACAAAGGTTCTATTGATAAATTATGTTCACCTTTTACACATGAGTCCTAGTACTCTTGATCACCAGGGGCAACTTTCTTTTCAAGTTCTATAATGACTTATGGAAGGCATGAACACCGAAAGGAGAATCACGTCTGACAACTTCATTCTCAAATTCGACATTATTAGTACAGAAAGGGATCAGAGGTTTCGATTCTCTCTCCATAGAAGAAGAAGTAGGGGAAACGAGTTAAAGATGAAAGAAAAGGGAGAGAGAGAGAGAGAGTGAAGGTTACTTATAATGTATTTGGAATGGGGCCAAGATTTTCTGCACAACACTCAATATATAGTTGGATTATTTCTCTAGTACTTACCAGCCTAACTGTCTGTGATGATTCAAACTAATGACAGTTGCATGAGGCATTTATCTTTAAATGCCCAAGAAATATCACTCACATGTGCTCTAAGCTCTATTGTCAATTTGGGGCCAATTTATTGTTATAACGTTAACAACTAAATGTGTGCACTAGTGCTGAAATTGGGTTAGGCTTAAATTAGGCTTAAACTCCTAAACCCGAATCCATTAACATTATATTAGATTTTTTGTATATGTTGTGATTGAGACCTAAAAGAAAAGTTTGCCCAAAAAGCTTAAATCGGGCCTAAGCTCCTCAGCTCAAGATCCATTGACCTTATAGTAGGTTGTTTACATATCTAGTGTTTGAGTCTTACAATGTATTTGGGCCTAAAAAGCTTAAAAGAGGCCCAAACGCCTGCGCCAATATCCATTAATCTTACATCAAATTGTTTTGATTAAGACTTAGACATTGAAGGCCATTGGCCTAAGAGGTTTTAAATGGGCCCGAGATTCGTTGTCAATATAAGTTGGGACTAAATGATTCGGCAAAGCTGAAGATGAACTAATAAAATGAAATAGAGAATTGCGCTTAGGAGATGGAGACTAACTCGAGGTAGAAACCTATAAACGAGTCCTTTTGTCTTTTAAAATATGAAACAATTACCAATTTTTTTTTAAAAACACAATAATATTTTAACAATCAATGTCTCTACAATGATTAAAAGAAAAACTTTTACTTGAATGGATACACTTTAGTAGCTATGTTTTCTTTTCCCTTTTCTTAATATTTTTTTTTTGAGAAATTAAAATTTATTTTAATTGTTTTGAAATTAAAAATAAATAATTAATATTACCATCAACAACGATAGTTTGAAGAAATTGGGGACCTCAGATAAAAATTAAATATTGGTTTTAAAACTGATAGCATTCTCATCTAATTTTTTTAAAATTAAAATAACTTGCTTTTTCCAAACATAATATATGTTTGTGTCACTTAAGTCTACATTTTTTTATTAGCTTTTTCTTCTTCAAGATTGTGATATCCAAATACATAATTTTCTATAAAGTTATTTACTACTAAAGAATTTATTCCCAATATATGACAACTTTGTGTAACAAATAAAAACATGAAAAAATAAAAAAATAAAATAACACACATTTATTATGAATAATAAGAAGCTAATAAACACAAAGAACAATATAACATGGGAATTGATTATAATCGTAGTATCTTATGAATTTTTTAATGACACTGTTTTTGCTTGACTTCAAATACATTATTAAAAAAACTTAATAATTGACCAAAATTTTGAGAAAGAACATTTTGAGAAGATTTTTAAAAAAATATTGAGATTCAATTTTCATTCTTGAATTTAAGCCGTAACACTCACAAGATTTTTTCAAATTGAAAGTCAAAGCCAGCCAATCAAGCTAGTTGGGCTGCCCCCGACAAGCCTGTGGGCTGACCTGGCCTAACACAAGCCACGAGTTGACATGGCTCGTTATAGTCCCATGCCAAGCTCGGACCACGGGCTTGAGACCTCTGCCGGACCATCGTGCTAGACCAGAAATCGTCAAAGGCAACTTTAGTATAAGCAACAAACCGAGCTGAAATGAAATCAGAAATCTCCTTATGACAACTTGCCTTCGACGTGCCTGTTGCTGTTGATGTTGTTTTTGACCAGCTTGCCCATGCTCTGAACCCAGCGGCCCAGCCTCAGTGCTTGATCCACTTTTAAAGAGTAGGTATACTGCAAGTTATTAGTTTAATATAATTCATATCATGTTGTATTAAATGTTTTTGTATAAAAAATTATTAAATTATCAAAAGTATTCCTCAAATTAGTTGTAATATAGCTATTATTAAGAATATCTTTAATTCTTTTTTATATTTAAACTTATCTTTGTGAATTATTTCTACTTTTAAACCATTTGTATGTTGTTAACGTAAATTTAATTAAAAGGATATTAAGAGGTAACTTCTAGAATAAGCCAAAAACATATACTCTCTTATATTGGAAAATAAAAAAAATACTCTTTAAATTTTATACAAAAGACGAATATTCACTTTATGTTATTGAATACCTTAAAAGTATATAAACAAATTATTTTATTTTTTTCACTAATACATAATAATTAATAATTGGAAAACCTGGGTTGCTTGAGATTGGGCTCGGTTGAAGATGTCGAAGACGGCGCCGTTCGGGGTTACTCCGCCATAACGATTAATTTGTTTCAGGAGAGATCACACTCTTCAGCTTCAAATTCGAATTGGTGCAATTTCAGAGAGAACTTTCCTCTCTGAATATCTGATTTTTGTTTTCGTCTTATTTGTTTTGTGTTTTTACAATCGTCCCGTTTGGTTATCGAGATTCGAAGTGGTTGGACGTGATTTTACCCTCCGATTGGTCGATCTGGTCATGGTTTCGCAAGATTCAATGCAAACGACCGCCGTTAATAACTCTGGTGACGATGCTGGCGTTCTCTCCGTCACTGTTACTCTCGCTAAATAAGCTGCTCTCTACTTCCAATCTCGCGAGTTCGATCGAGAAGGTCCACCAATTCGAATTTCAGAGAGAACTTTCCTCTGTAGTATCCAGATATTCCAGCTTTCGGACCATGCTTGACAATAACATCCTCCTTCGACGACTACTCAAGTCCCTTTGTTGCCGCCTCCCCTAGTTCCTGTGCCACCGACTCCCCATACATCAGTGCTTTCATTAGCTGTTTCAGTTTCCAGATCGGGCGACCGTCTTCGTCCAGCTCTACATTGCGATCCAAGGCTCTAACAAGCGCACGATCTCCATAGCCCTTAGCAACGGGTTCTCCTTCCAGTATAACACCTTCTACCACCGTCTTGTCCTTACCGTCAGCAAGAGTGGTCGCATCGCCGCCTTCGGTAACAGCTGAACCATTCTTCTCGTCGCTCTGGTTGCGCTCGTCCATTTGCTTGTGTTCAGGAGGCTATGACAAACAGCAACTTTAACGTGATACGTAGAGAAAGGGCAGAATTTATAGAAAGTTGACTGAAGAGTAAAGCGTAACTAATTCGTAATTAGTTAGTGTGATTTGCAAAACTATATCCGTAATTAGTTAGAGTGAATTTGCACACACGTTCATGTGAAAGGCTAAAAGATATTAGCTTCCTTGAAGGTTACAGACCCAAAAAAAAAATAGGTAAAATAACAGAGAGTAGGATTCAGGCCCCAAACATGCACGTTGATTCCCACTCAGGCCAACGTATTGGTGGAGTACACGTATTATCAGCTTGTTTAAAACTTAATTTCAACATTTTTGGTTTGAAGGATTAAAAACTATAAATAGTAAATCATCTCCCATCATCTGCCAACTCTTTTCAGAGGAGAGAAGCTGAAGAGTGTGATCTCTCCTGAAACAAATTAATCGTTATGGCGGAGTAACCCCGAACGGCGCCGTCTTCGACATCTTCAACCGAGCCCAATCTCAAGCAACCCAGGTTTTCCAATTATTAATTATTATGTATTAGCGAAAAAAATAAAATAATTTTTCCGAACTGGTCATGGTTTCGCGAGATTCAATGCAAACGACCGCCGTTAATAACTCTGGTGACGATGCTGGCGTTCTCTCCGTCACTGCTACTCTCGCTAAATAAGCTGCTCTCTACTTCCAATCTCGCGAGTTCGATCGAGTGTCTTGATTTGCTGAAACAACTGTTGTAAAAGAAACCACCAAATAATCCGAAGGTAATTTCGGGATTTAGGTGCCGTTTTCTTGCAATGAAATGCCTCTTTTCGACGATTAAAATTTAGTGATAGCTAAGTTTGTGGCGCGTGTGGATCATTTTACTTGTTCTTTTCTTTATATTTATTCTTTAGAAATGCATGTGGTTTTGACTTGCTTCGGTTGTGGAGTACAAGTTTTCTGTGCGAGGATTCTCTGTTACTACTGTTTTTATGTTTTATTGATGATTGGGTTTTAGTATAAACAATGTGGATTTGTTGTGCAAATGGGCTTCGTTTTCAAGTTCATTATAATTTGGTTGTACGTCAGTTGTAGAATAGACTGAAATTATTAATTTGGTCTATAAAGCCAGGGTGAAGCGCGCTGTGTCCTGTTATGGCAGGCGTTATGTGCCCTGTTATGGCAGGTTCAGGCCTCGTATGGCTGTAGGTCCTCATACATTTTAATTTTCAGCAATACTTGGGATACAGACTGTATTATTACAAAATGATGTGATAATTTTATATTGTTGCCATATGTCCTATATGATTTTTCTTTTTTCACTCATGAAATTGTAGGACATGAGGCAATGATGTAATACTGCCACATCAATTTGTATAGATGAGTTTCTATATGTAACAGTGCTCTATAAATTTTGTATGGAAGTTGCCCTTGTTGTGAAGATAACATTCTAGGAGATGATTGCACTGTGACACTGTCCTGTTCTTGAGCATGGGTCCTGAATCCTTAGGTAGCTAGTGACGGAAATGGTGTGTGCTTGAAGTAATTAGTTGTCGGATCTGGACTGATATGATTTAATTCTCATCATATATAGGATACTTCTATTAATAAAATTTGGGTGTTCATCACCTAAGAATAAGACATCCATCTCCTTCTATATCCCACGCTTTTATGGACAGTAAAAGGAGAATGCACCTTTATCTGCCTAAATATGTGTGATAGTCTGGGGATGCTGTTATTTCATAACGTATGATTGATGGGTGTTTAGTTTACTGCAGATAAATCCTCCTAGAATGGAGTTCAATCATATTGTTCCACAAGATGGTGATATGGATGGCGAAACAGAAGGAAATGAAGGCCATCCTGCATCTCCAGATACACCTAGCTGGGCCGAACTTGCACATTTCTATTGTCTCCTTGACAAATGGCTTATATATTAACTGAACTTGGATAATATGCCCAAGACAAGAGACATACTCCCAGTTATTATGCAGCTGATATTTAATGTCAGGGTTCAAATTTAATTTTGCAGATAATGCACTTCTTTACCAACCTGCACAAGCCTATGATTCTTGCACTTGCAAGGCCAGATCCAAAAAAGAACATAACAACTTTGGTTAAAGCGTTTGGAGAATGTCGTCCACTGAGAAAGCCTGCTAATCTTTTAAGTTCTGAAGAAATCTTGCTGTTGAGCTGAACCACTTTATAGCAAGGTCATTTTATCTGTTTTGAAACTGAGTGATAGATAAAATTAAGTAACACTTGTTAACTATTTCAAGTTTGGTCCGACTTGAATGAAACTTAAATTGAACTAGACTGCGTCGACTCCGCTAAAAAATAACCAATAAAAAAATGTAAAATACATTTCTATTACTTATCATGTATAATACATCAAATATAATTTATTTACCAAATATATTTAGAGTTGAGGTGTCATAATTTTATTAAATTTAGACGAGTTACTAAATATAAAAAATAAATGTGAAAAGAAAATTTTCATTAAAATTAATATTTAACAAATATTTTACCTGCTTTTAATAATTAACGAACATTTTAACTATGTATCCCACAGGCACGATTCCATGTACTTAAAATAGATGAAGTGTATTCGATTGTACTTTATTGCATTAAATTGAATAAATGCAATGAGATTATCAAAGATTACAATATCATATAATTGACAAACATTGTTATTTTTCAACCTCATCCAACATAGTTATCCATAATTCCTACTCTTTTTAGTATCAAAAATATGAACATCATCTATTATATTTAAATTAAATCAAAGCAAATTATAACTTAAAATTACTCTAATTACAAGAAAAAAATCAATTATGTTTTTTAGAAAAAGATGGGCACTGATTTAATGTTTTCTTCTTCCACGAGCAGGTTTAACAATTGTTCAGCACTCACTGAGCAAACAAATATGAAATGTTTAGATATGGCCGAACCTTAGGTTTATGTGTTGATTAAATCAAAACTGAAAACACTTAAGGAGTTGTAGGAATCCATGGCAGCAGATTTTCCAAATACAAATATAAACATAGAACAAGCAAAACAAAATTGCAATTACCCAATAAAAACATAATAACTAAGTTTAATTCCCTCTAATCTGGCAGGAAAATTTTTAAGGATTGCAGACAATTATTAAGGTATAAACACTCTCAACAGCTCTAAAGTCTGTAATACAATGCAAGGCCTAATTCCTAGCCCTAGCCTGTATTATGTATAGCAGGCTGCTCAGATATGTCAACCGCCTACCTATTCATGTAAGTTTTCCATCTAAGTATCTACTGTCTCCCTTAGATAATTAGTATCATAAATTTAATTAAAGTCTGACATCTGTACAAATTTACTCTTGTGCTCCTGAAGATTCAACCTGCAATACCACGCCTGAACACAGTGGGCAGGGCGGATCACACGTATCTTCCAGAGGTGTTCTCTGCTCCAGGCAGTCGGCATGATATACATGACCGCAGACTAAAACAGCGATAACAGAGTATTCGCCAGAAGCTAGTGAGTTTCCCATTCCAAGAAAATATGGTTTCCTTCTTAATAGCTTCTGACAGATCCCACATATCATCTTCACTCCATCAGCTGATGCAGCATCCATTATCAAGGAACTGAAGCGAAGCCTATCAGGCCTGCCCGATGGTTTTTCCCTAGTCTCTGAAAAATTGACAAAAGTTTTAAAACTTTAACTGCACATAGTATGTTTGAACACAAAATAATATGATAAAAGTACTATTTAAAATATGTATGTCTACCACCATGAACATATCACTCTATGTTCTCATTGTTATAGACAAGAAAATGGCTATATGAAGCAGAATAAAAAACTCTCCACATTCTGACCTTCTATAAATTATTGGACAGAATGAAAGAAAAACTCGTTACCTGCATGGCTTCCGGGCTCTGGGTTGCATTGACCAGCTAACTTGAAGGAGGGTCTCTCATCACGCGAAGGAGGACCCTTCCCATGAGAACTTGATGCATTCCCATGGTTGCCTGAGTTTCTACGAGAGTACTGATGGCTATAGTGATGACGTGATCTTTTTAAGAATACAGAACGACCAACATTGTAATGATGGTGTGGAAGAGAACTGTGGGCATTCAATAGCTTCACAGAATTATCTGAGACATCCACTCCTGGTGAAAAAGGCTTTAATTCACTGGAGTCAACTAAATGTGTTGATTTCTGCAATATAAAAGGAAAAAAAAATCAAGAAACAATTATAAGCATGTTGGTTACCAAGGATATGAAAAGTAAAAAAGCAAACCTTTAAATCCAGTTACAGTTAATTAACTCAAACAAAAGATGCAAGTGACTTTCTATGATATCAATAAAAAGGAAAAATAACAAACAATAGGGAAATAACACAAAAGCAGGTATTGTTATATACGCGAAAAAAGCAAATAGAACAAACCTCTTTTGACAATACTTCTGTTCCAGAGGAGCGTGGAATGTTGTCTACAATGAAAAGGAGCAAAAGTGAGCTCTCCATGCATTTCAAAAACACTGCCAACATGCTTGATAACCACAACATAAAAACAATTGGACAAGCAGAGTTCACAAGCTCAGCCGCTCTGAATCCAGCATGGAAAACAAATGCAATCATGGGATCAATACAAAATGGGCAATACCATTGCACCTGTTGTTCTCTAGAAACTCCCAAGCTAGAACTTCAACCTCAGAGAAAATCAGAGAGGTACACCCCAGGGCAGTACCATTGTACATTAATCGTTGCAGAGGCCAAAATTAATCCAATTTATAGCTGGTGCATTTAACTTAGAACATCTGAAGGCTGGAAAAGCACATACATCCGGACAAACCCGGACAAATACTAGGCAACTAAGAACAATGGAGAAGAGATAATTTCTTGAGCATTATGTACTCACAAGGCAAAAAGAATTGTAACACACAGTAGGATTCCAATTCAACTAAAATCCTCATCAAATAAACAAGTAAATATTCACAACGATTGCCCACCATATAAAAGAGTTCATTCAAAGTAAAGCAGTCAAATGCAACAGGTAGAATTGAAGAAGAAGGGATGCACACGGGGCATAGCACAGAGCAAACTATATTCATTAAAAGGAAATTAAGATATCACTTAAAATAGATTATCACAAAATTTAAGATAACAGTATTAGCATTTTCACAAATTCGTTTTTCCAACAAAAACAAAGATCTTTCTGTGATCATCTGTTCCTTGATCAAACCCTAACCCTTCAATTTCCCCTTTAGAAAAACAAAAGATATCAAACTCCTAAAAGAAAAATTATTAAAATACCACGTAAAAAGACTACAAAACTCTAAAAACCCTAACTCAATTCAGCTGCAAAATCCCCACTTAAAAAAAAAAATTAAAACCCACCTTCTCCTCTTCTTCTAACTTTCCACATTTTCTCGAGAACCAGACAGAAACAGTAAGTAAATGTCCGAAACAAAAACTTTAAAAAAATAAAGAATAAAGAATAAAGAAACGTACCCGAAGAAGAAGGGGGGTCATTTTGGTTAACGGTGTGGTCAGCACTTCGCTTTCTCTTACCCATGATGATAAAATCAGGAAAAATGCAATAATAATTAACGGCTAAGAAAAGGGCGAACCCAAATTCTAGGGTTTAGATTCTGTTTGTGCGGTATTGCGGCGTAAGAGCAGCAGGCAACGGATAGAGCTCCTCCTGGATTCTTAGGATTGATGATTGATGATTGGTGATGTACGGTCATTGATTGATTTCTCGGACATCAAAACTAACAGAGAGAAATGAAGATGAGAATAGATGATACATCGGTTTCACTTTTTCACTTGATAATAATAATAAAACGGGCGAAATATCCGTCTAAGACATGTCGTTTTAATTCCCTTCCACGGCCGTAGATTTTTTTTAATTTTTAATTTATTTTTATTTAAAGCAAATAATTACATGTTCTCCGTTGATATTCGAGGCTTGCCATCAAATAACGTCCATTTGTCACTTTTTACACTGAGTAATATGCTCGAATCCTTTGTTCATACTCGGACCGTTTGAAATTACTATTTAGTTTATTATTTTTTAACTTATTACTTTATAATATTAAACTGGGCAAATTCTCATTATCCCCTCAAGGTTTAAGCTAACTACCCAACTCTACTCTAACGTTTGAGAAATGCCTCTTACCCCCCTGTCTTCATTTTTCTTCCAATTTTACTCTTACATAAACCAATTTAAACCACCAAACCAAACCGAATCTGAACCTTCACATTAAACCATATTTGAAATGTTAAATTGAACCATTCTCTAAAATTTAAATATATATAATATTTTATAATTTGAAAGTTTAAAATAATTTAAATTTAATATTAAAATTATGTATATAATTTATATTATTAACTAATTATTAAATAATAAGAATTATATGTAAAAGGTAAATATATTTTTTGAAATTTTAAAAATAATTAAAAATAATTAAATTTATAATTAAATTTATATTGTAACAATTTAAAAATTAAATACATTTTTTTAAACTTTCAAATTAATTTTTTAATTATAAATTTTTAATAATTTTCTGATAATTATAATTTTTTAAGTATTATAATTCAATAATAATTTTTAATAATTAACTTTCTTAATTATAATTTTAATTTGAAAATAATTTTTTATAATTTCTAAAATTATAATTAAAAATATTTTAAAGTTAAAATTATTCCTAACTTAATGATTATAGCATATTTAAAATAATTTATTAATTTAATTATATATAATAATTATAATTATTAAATTTGAATTATTTCTAATAAATAAATTTAACTATAAACAATTTATTTTTAAAAAATTAATTTTTAAAGTTTCAAAAAAGTTCATAATTTTTACATATAATTATTATTATTTAATTTTTAATATCTTATAATATTAATTTAATTGTAAATATACTTATTTTTTAAAAAAGTATTAAATTTCAAAAAATATATTTAACTTCTATATATAATTGTTGTTATTTAACAATTATTTAATAATATAAATTATACATACTTATTTTTGGTTATTAAATCTAAATTATTTTAAACTAAAAAATTATAAATTATCATATATATATATATATTTAAATTTTAAGAGAATGGTTCAATTTGACGGTTCAAATATGGTTCAATGTAATGATTCAGATTTGATTCGGTTTGGTGGTTTAAATTGGTTTATATAAGGGTAAAATTAAAAGAAAAATGAAGACAGGGGGGTAAGAGGTATTTCTCAAACGTTAGAGGAGAGTTAAATAGTTAGCTTAAACCTTGAGGGGTAATGGGAATTTGCCCTATTAAACTACATGTAACTAAAATGTGAACTCTACTTCAATATGCAATCGGAAAAAGTCGAATCTCTCCCTCAAAACAAGTATTCTATCACCAGCTATTAGCCGATGAGAATCTAGGAAATTCATACAATTTCGGTTGTAATAATATAATACAATTAATAATTATCTTAAATTCAAATTTAAAGATATAAATTTAATTATGATACAGTTAAATATTTAAATAATTATTTCACACTAACTCATTTATAATTAATATATTTATTTCATGTTTTCACATTTTAAAATATTTAATTATATTTTTAATATTTTAAAAATATTAAATATTATTTAAAATAAAATTTATTAGTATTTGGATAAGTAATATTATAAATATTTTAATATACATTTAAAATATGTCAAATAGGTGACACAATTATTAAAAGAATAATCCGTTTAATAAATTGGTCGAGTCATAGTTTTAATTCTTAACACAATCATTAAATAAGTTAGGTTCAAGTTAACTTAAAATATGTTATACCTTTATTTGACACAATAAAAACGCAACATACTAATCTAAATTGTCACCCCTTATTGCTAGCAGATGATTTATTTTAACTTATAATTAAGATAACATAAATTTAAAAAACTAAATTGTATTTTTTTAAGATTATTTAACTTTATGATAAATGATTAAAATATCCTTAATATTAGTTTTAGTAATTTTATAGTAAGACAGAGTTATATTATAGTTTGGAGGGTTTGGTCTCTAACTCCTATATAAATTTTTGTCTTCTTTATATATATATATATGTGTGTGTGTGTGTGTGTGTGTGAGTTATTTATTATAAACCATTATTATTATATGGTGGTTACAAGTTTTTAATTACACCATTAACCATATGAATTACTTTAGTTTAATACATAAGATACAAAGTTTATATCTTTAATATATATTTATTGCTCAAATTATTTCACTAATATATAAAGAATGTTTGTATTCATTTGAATATAGAGCATAAAAAAAAGAGAGAGAAAATATATATTTTATAAATTTTATTTTAATAATATTCAAGCAATCGTGACATCTAAGATTTGATGTTTATCTTCCCGTGATTGAATTTATCGAGGAGCTTAGCTATGAGCATTGAGTTGTATTTTAGAATTATAGAAAACAATCAATATTTATACGAGGGTATGACTCTTTAGTTTTAAGACAATACTTATTTGCATACTTCATTATACTCATGTCAGAATTTTTTTACTCTTTTTTCTTCTTAATTTATTATTTTCTTATTTTAATTATTTTGCTTGTACTTTAAATTTATAATTGTAATTGTGATATTCATATGTTTAATTATTAAAAAATTAATAAATATATCCGTCAATATATATATATATATATATATATATATATATATATATATATATAACCTCTTAATCTTCTTAGTTATGAAATATTAATCGATTATCTTTATATTTATAAATTGTTACTAAAAATTTAACTTTTAACTTTGCTTTTTTTTAAATATTTTTTAAATATTTTAGGCTTATTAGCTTTGCATTTCTAGCCTGACTCTTGATCTATACACTCTCAAATATTTTAATAGAATTATTGAAATATTATATTCATTAAGGTTTATCAAACTATTAGAATTATTTGTAATTAAGTTTAGATGAACCTTGAAAAAAATTATGTTTTCATGATACATGTAAAATATTAAACTATTCAATTCAAGTTGAGATAAAAAGGTAAGTACAATCAAATTAAAAAGTAATTGTTTTCAAAATGTGAAATTCATTAAATATAATTGTTAATATCTAAAATTCACTCTCAAGTATCAACTAGTAAATTTCTTTGATTGAGTGGGAAAAAAAAGTTCCCTTTCTCTATCTTTTCCTCTCTTTTTATACGCTCCACTATCTTTTCCATTTCCTTTTAGAATTCTATTTAGATATCCTTCTTTGTTTCTAAGTAAGAGTTTGATGTGTACTTAAAGTCGGAATAAGTCTTTGAATTTATCCAATATTTTCTTTTATTTCAATTTATAAAATAAAATGTAAAAGGCTATCTTGGACTTAATTCTATTTAAATCCTTACAGATTTTTTATTTATTGAGTCAAGTTAATTGGGTTTCTTTAAAAAAAAAATGAAATTAGGCCTCTCACAATATTTTAGAATCTGCCATGATCTAGGTCCAATTGCTAGGCTTATCTACAGAAGTCCTCCCAGTTTTAATTTTTACTTTTATGTAAAAAAATAAAACTTTAAATTTTTTTTGTTTTGTGTGGGCTTTAACTCAGCTTAATGTGCACTGGGGTCTTGCTGGATTTACACTTCAGACTCTATTTCAATGATTTTATTAGAAAGAAAAGAAAAATATTATTATTTTAAAAAGGTAATGTCTATTATATATATATTTTATGGAGCAGGGAACTTACCACACATATCATTTATTTCTTGGACGTTTTTTTCAAAGTCTTCTGAACGTCTAACGTCAGGAAAAGATTCAAAAGATCCCCCGTATTCTTGATCACTCCATCTACTATCTTTATCTTTTCCCAACTTCAGATTAAGCGTGTTCCCCAAAAAGGTTCATTCTTTACAGGTTTACTGTCCTCATTGTCTTACCAGAGTCGTGAATACCTTTCAAATATTTGTGACTGCTTCTTGTTCTTATCGTGTTTTTACTCGATTTTCTTGTTGTTTTGAAATCTTTTCTCTTCTTTTCTTTTCTTTTCTTCTTTCTTTTTTCTTTTTTTTTTACCCATAACTTCTCTTTTTCGTATTTATTGTTCCCAGAGTAAACCCGTGAAAAATTGCTTCTTTTCAACGTCTTTTTCTTACTGTTCCATTACCATTTCGAGCGAAAAAAAGAAATAAGGTATCCTATCCTCCTATCTTTCTTTATCCATTTCATATTTGATTTTCTCTATAAAATTTTAGCTTTTGGGTGCATTGACTGCTTGATTTTGGGCATTAGTTTGTGACCTGAAGTGCATATTGTTAAAGAGAGAGTGGGATAACGTACAAGTGATGTGGGTTCTAGTTGAAATTTTAGCAGGGAACTTGAGTTTTTCTGAATTGTGTATTATTTAGCAGCTTGACTGCAAGACTGTACAAGCATGTCTTTTATAATAGACAAAGAGAGAAACCCTAAGGAATGCTATGCAATTTTCTTATAATAGTCTGGTAATGCAATAACATCATCACCCTAGAATGTTAATCTGCCATCCTTTCTTTTTGTTGGCACCTGATCTGTACAATGGTTGTTGTGATCGCATTCTGGAACAATTCGTTTCTTGTCTTGTAGTGTAAGGTGAAAGCAAGACTTATAGGCTTGGGTTTGGGCTATTGTTTGGATATCACGTTCAGGCCCAATCATTGACTTGAGTTCTGTAACTTCAACTCCCTCTTTCAAGCTCAAGGTTCTGTCTTTGACCTTGAGCTTGTCTCTAAAATAATAGAATCTTTCTTGACTCAGAGGTTTGGTAAGAATGTCAGCTATCTGCTCCTCACTTGGAATGTATTGAATCACAATTTCTTTATTTGACACTTTATCCCTGATGAAGTGTAGATCTATTTCGATGTGTTTTGTTCGAGCATGGAAGATGGGATTGGCAGCCATTGCTGCTGCACTAGCACTGTCTGACCAAATGGTTGGGATGGATGAACTTGGTAGTTTCAGCTCCCCGAGCAATGATTTTATCCAAGCAATTTCAGCACAGGTATGTGCTAAAGCCCTATACTCAGATTCAGCACTTGATCTTGCAACTACATGCTGTTTCTTCGAGCTCCAACTTACCAGATTGTTTCCCAGGTAAACACAATATCCACTTGTTGATTTTCTATCATCCACATCGTTTCCCCAGTCTGCATCACTATATGCCACTAAGTTGTAGTTATTTGCAGTGCTGAACTCCAACCCTAACTTCAGAGTGTTCTTTAGGTACCTAAGTACCCTTTTGCATGCTATCCAATGAGTAATTAAGGGGTTTGACATGTATTGACTTAGCTTATTCACTGCATAAGCCAATTCAGGTCTGGTTAAAGTTGCGTACTGCAAACTTCCAATCACACTTCTGTAAAGTGATGCATCTTTGAATTGTTCTCCATTTGTCTTAGAGAGTTTTTCTCCTAGTATCATAGGAGTGTTGGTTCCCTTGCACTCTCTCATGTGTACTCTGGTAAGTAATTCTGAGATGTATTTACTTTGAGATAGTGTTAAAGTGGTTTCTGACCTGCCAACTTCGATGCCTAAGAAGTAGTGCAACTGTCCCAAGTCCTTGAGGGCAAAAGCCTTGTTCATTTTTCTAACCACTTCTTCAATCTCTGCTGTGTTGTTCCCTGTTATAATTATGTCATCTACATACACCAAGATAAGTGTTAAGTTCTTGTCAACTCTTTTGTAGAATAAAGAGGTATCACATCTTGAGCTTTCAAATTTCCAACTTTTGAGTGCTGATTTAAGCTTCTCAAACCAAGCTCTGGGTGCTTGTTTTAGTCCATACAGTGCCTTCTTCAATTCGCACACATGTTCTAGTTTGCTTGGATCCACAAAGCCCTCTGGTTGTATCATGTATACTTTCTCTGTCAAGTCAGCATTAAGAAAGGCATTGTTAACATCAACTTGTCTTAATTCCCATTGGTTAATCATAGCTATGCTGAGGATAATTCTGATTGTTGAGGCTTTCACCACTGGGCTGTAAGTCTCATTGTAGTCTATCCCTTGTGCTTGATGATATCCTTTTGCCACCAATCTAGCCTTGTATCTTGAGACTGTTCCATCTGCATTTTGCTTAACTTTGTATACCCATTTGCTGCCAACTACTCTTATTTGAGGACTATAAGGAACTAAAGTCCAAGTTTGGTTCTTAGAAAGAGCATTGAACTCTTCTTGCATAGCTTGAGACCATTTGGGGTTAGACAAAGCTGTCATAACATCTGTGGGAATCTCATTGATATCTAGTTTAGAGATACTGTTGGTATAGACTTTGGGCTTGAAAATTCCAGCCTTAGCCCTAGTAATCATAGGATGGGTAGGTAAAAGATTTTGAGCTATTTGTGGTGCTTGAGGCTGTATGGAACTTGAAGGAGAATGATTTGTGTCTGTATTTGTGTTGGATTGTGTATTTGGGCTTCTGTTTGGATCTAAGCTTGTGTTAATATTGTGTGAGTTGTTAATATGCTGATCAGGTACCTGAGAGGATTCTTCTGCAGTTGAATGACCATTCATCTGAGGTAGACCATCAGCTGTGAGTTGGTTGTTTTGAATGAATTCTGGACTTTTCGGCAACAAGTGAAACTGACTCATGAAATTTGTTGAAACATGGCATTTGGATAGGTTTCTTGTCACAAAGTTTGGGTCATTTTGAAATGGAAAGGAGTGTTCATTGAAGGTCAGATGCCTAGCAACATATATTCTCCCAGTATGATGGAGGCAAAAATACCCTTTATGTAAGGTACTTAAACCTAGCAATACACACTTTGATGTATGAAAATCAAACTTATGTTTATTGTAAGGTCTAAGTAAGGGAAAACATGCACAACCAAACACTTTGATCATACTGTAATCGGGTTTTGTTTGGAAAAGTGCCTGAAAGGGTGACTTGTCTTTTAAGATTGGAGTAGAGAGTCTGTTAATTAAATATGCTGCTGTACTAAAGGCCTCCCACCAGAATCTAAGTGGCATGCTGGCTTGTGCAAGAAGAGTAAGCCCTGTTTCTACTATATGCCTGTGTTTTCTTTCTACCTTTCCACTTTGGTGGTGTGTGTGTGGGCAAGAATATCTAAGTTCTATTCCTTCAGCTTTTAAGTAGCTTTCAAAAGCTCTAAATTCACCACCCATGTCACAATGAAGAGTTTTGACCTTCTTGTTCAGTTTGTTTTCAATTTGTTTCTTGAAAACTTTGAATATGTTCAAAGCCTCTCCTTTGCTGACTAATGGATAAATCCAGGTATAGCTAGTATTGTCATCAACAAAGGATATATAATATCTAAAACCTTGAATTGAAGGAATTGGTGCAGGCCCTCACAGGTCTGTATGTAGGACCTGTAGGGGTTCTGTGGTTTTTGAGTCTGTTGACTTGAAGGTCAATTTATGCAATTTACCATACTGACAGGCTTCACAGAAATGAACGTTTGATTTCTCATTAATGTTCAAGGATGTACAATCAGACAAACTTTTCTTAAGACAAGTAAAATGTGGATGGCCTAACCTCCTATGCCATACATTCCAGTCACTCCCAACATTTATTTCTCCACTAGATGACTCTAACAAGTTTGTACTAAAAAGCAGCATAGACTCATAACTCTTTGGTATTGTTTCTTGGCAATAAAAAGTAAAGGCTGAAGGTAGTTGTGAAATGTGACTAGAAAGGCAAACTGACAGCTGATAAAGTCCACCTCTAGCCACTCCTTGCAATAGAATCCTCCCATGCAGCTTGTCCTTAATCAAACAAATATTATCATCAAACACAACATTAACAATATTGTCCTTCAACAATTTAGAAATGCTTATAAGGTTTTTGGTGATTGCAGGTACATATAAGATATGCTTAAGGAGCAATGGTTTCAAGGTGTGTGAGTGCATTGTAGGAAGTAGAGCATGTCCAACATGAGTTATGATCAACTTACTACCATTTCCAACTGCTAGTTGTTCAGTGCCTTTGTACTCAGCTGCAATGTCAATGTTGGCCAAGTTGTTGGTGACATGATTGGTGGCTCCACTGTCAAGATACCAATTAGGATCTGCAACAGTCTCTGGATGTGCAATGTAAGCCTTCTTCTGACTTGGTTTTCCTCCTTGCTTGGGCATAAATTTCTTGTTAAACCTATACCAGCACTTATAAGCTTCATGTCCATTCTTGAAGCAAATCTGGCAAGTCTTCACTTCTCTTTCTCCCATGTTTCTGTAGATTGTTCTTCCCTGAGAATTGCCAAACGATTGATTCTGGACACCTGAAGGTTGATTGTGGATTGCTCCTCCTGACCAATTATAGTTTGTCTGAGTGTAGTTGGCTGAAGGATTTTGTGCCAAGTTGATTCTTCTTGAAGATAGGTTTCTTTCTATTCTGTTTTCATGACTGACCAACACGGAGTAGATCTCTTGAAGAGGTAGTTTTCTTTCCCTTGAAGTGATGTTGACCACCACAGGGTCATATTCTGGACCTAGGCCCTCCATAAGAAACATCACATGTTCTTCCTCACTAACCTCATTTCCAACACATCTCAGGTCTTCAACAAGTGATTTCATTTTGAGGTAGTAATCATTCACACTCATTCCATCCTTTTTTGTGTTATGAATTTCTGACCTGATCTGCATTGTTCTTGCTGTAGACTGAGCAGAAAAATGTTTCTGCATTGCCTCCCATACTTCTTTGGAGCTTCTGCACCCCATGACAGTACCAAGAATTCCTTCAGTCATAGATGACAACAACCAGCTCATAAGCATCTGGTCATGTCTCTCCCAAACCAGGTATTCTGGATTTTCAGTAGTAATGACATTTGAGTCTTGATCGATGCTGACAGTCATCTTCCTTGGTGCTTCTTTGTTTCCATCAATGTAGGCTTCAAAACCATTGGCTCGAATGCTTGGAAGCACTTGAGTTTTCCATAGGAGATAGTTTGCATTGGTTAGTTTAATGGGTGCTACAAACACAAAGGAAGCATTTGGCTGGGAAACTTGTTGATTATTTAGAGTGCTTGTGCTGCTGCTACTAAATGCCATGGCTTCTAATGGCTCTGATACCAAGTTGAAATTTTAGCAGGGAACTTGAGTTTTTCTGAATTGTGTATTATTTAGCAGCTTGACTGCAAGACTGTACAAGCATGTCTTTTATAATAGATAAAGAGAGAAACCCTAAAGAATGCTATGCAATTTTCTTATAATAGTCTGGTAATGCAATAACATCATCACCCTAGAATGTTAATCTGCCATCCTTTCTTTTTGTTGGCACCTGATCTGTACAATGGTTGTTGTGATCGCATTCTGGAACAATTCGTTTCTTGTCTTGTAGTGTAAGGTGAAAGCAAGACTTATAGGCTTGGGTTTGGGCTATTGTTTGGATATCACGTTCAGGCCCAATCATTGACTTGAGTTCTGTAACTTCAACTGTTCTTGTTGGGAGACATTTGTTTTTATGAGTAGTGAAGTAAATTCTAAAGAAACTTCTTCAATAGATTGGGGTTTATGGAATAAATTGGAAAAAAACACTAAAAAAGACTTGTTAGAGGTATATAGGAAAATGCCGTTGAAGAAGATTAAATCGCGGTTGATACAGATAGACAGTGACTCTGAATATACGTGGAGTAAGGTCCCTGGTAAAAACAAGAATACAGCTAACGCCCCTGACTTACCGAGTAGTTGTGATACTGAAAATGATACTTCTGATACTGCGGAATCGATACTTCCTCGTTCGAAAATTCCTATGTACTATACTAGAGAAAGCTCATTTGAGATAGATTGGATCCGTTCGTCCATGAGGAAATCGGACAGTACTAATTTGAGGGCAAGGTTTGACATACTCGATAGCATCAACTTGAGGCTACCTTTGAGAGGGGAGAAAGCGAGCGATCCTCGTAGAGGAGAGGTAGCCATCTTCGAAATCTTATTGGAACTCGGCCTTAGATTACTTTTCCAGAGCTACTTTGTTAGAATCTTAGATGAACTGGATTTAGCTCCATGCTAGTTAGTTTTTAATTCCTTGAGGGTGTTGGTTGGGATGTATGTTTTATGGAATAAAATCGGTCATGGTGAGCCTTCCATTTCAGACTTTCATAGACTTTATCAAGTAAGAGCAGGCCCAAAAACTAATCCTAGATTTTTTTATTTAGCTACCCGTTCTAAGGGTGAAAGACTTGTGTCTGACTTCCCTGATTCAAATAAGTCTTGGAAAGATTGTTGGCTATTTGTCGGTGGGGAGTGCGGTCAATCAATTGAGGTTGACGAAATCCAATTCTCGGTTTCTTCTGCTTTTTCTGCAGAAGGTGTTTTATTTTTTAGTTTTTGGCATGTATGATGTACAACGATATTTGTTGATCATGCTCTATCATTTATAGAGAAGCTATTAACATAAAGTTTGCTTCTTCAGTTTTTCGATGAAATAAACTAACTTTAGACCCTGCAGCTGAAGCTTTGATTCAATTGATTATTTCTGAATCACAAATACCTAGAGATTTATTTTCGGATTATAATCTTAAAACTTCTGGGTTGATAAGATTGATACCTCCATCCAAAAGGAAAAGTAAGTTTCATTTTGCTTCTGCAATCCTATCATTATTTTTATCGTTCTCCATATTTCTTGTCGCTCTTTCATCATTCATTTCATTTTGTCCATCTTTCATTCTTTTTCTTTATTGCTTTACTTTATATAAATATTTTTTGTATGCTTATCAGCTTCCTTTATTATGATTACTTGACATAACTTTTATCCACTTAGGCATGGCCCTAGAGAATAAAAAGAATGAGAAAGGAAAAAAAAAAGATTTCAGAGCAGCTTTAAAGAATTTGGCGGCTTTTACCGGTGCTTCGAGTTCTCGGAAGGAACATGTCGATGAAGGGGCTTTAGGGACCCAAAACGAGAAGGATGAGATAGGTCATATATCAGAAAGAGTATTCGAGAATATCCTTTCCCAACCCACTGACCTGGTGATCTTTGATACACAAACAAAGAAAAAACGCAAGGTTGGTATGTCAGTTGAAGGAACTTCATGCTGTCTTTCAACAATATCTCTCCATTCTTCAATTAACCTCTGCATGTCCGATATCGTCTTCCCTTGTTCTTCAGTTTTTTGTTGAAGTTCCAGCCTCTGCCTTTTTTCATCTTCCAATTCTTGTTATAGATATGAAGGATCTTGGTTGATCTGATTCGCCTAACTCGTTTGTTTTATCTGATTATCTCCTCCTGAAGGATCTTGATTGATCTGATTCGCCTGACTCGTTTATTTTATCTGATTATCTCCTCCTTCTACCATTATTTTTCTTGCTTGGTCAATTTCTTACTCTGAATCTCCTGGCTTTTTGTCTTTTTCCCACAGACGACGCCAACTGTTGATACATAAAATTCGCTATCAAATATCAACTAATAAATTTCTTTGATTGAGTGGGAAAAAAAAGTCTCATTTCTCTATCTCTTCCTCTCTTTTAGGTATCAACAATAATTTTTTTGAATATTTATAATTTTTATTTTAAATATTATATATTAATATATACAATGTATTTATATTACAACAAAAATCTATTTAATATCCAAACATTACTTCGAATACATCTTTGTTAGTATACATTTAATGATATTAATTATCAAGAGAAGTGTTGTTCTCAATGATAGCCCATTGCTAATATATAGATTTTTATCAGCACATACAAAACTCATGTAATTAAATATATTTAATAGTATTTTTATTTTTTAAAATTGCTGTGAATTATGAAAAAATTTGTTTATATTATATTTTAAAAATAATCAACTTTTAAAATAATCAATTTAATATTTAATAAATTTTATATTCAAAAGTACTGTTAAAGTAGTTTTGTGCATTCAATAAATTTTACTGTTAAAATATTGTAATAATATAAATTATTAAAATAAATATATAATATTAAAAATAATATTTATTTATCAATATATGTGTAGTACATAATTTATAATAAGAAAAATAATGATTTTTATTATTAAATAATGTAATTTATTAATATTATTAAAGCAGAACTTGATGATGGTTGTGTAATAATACTGATTGAAACATGATATTCTATTTTGAAAAATAGAACTATAAATATAAGAAAATAAAAAAAAGAAATTGTTTAAATATGTAAATTTTATTTAAGCACAATTTTGAGTTTATATAATTTATATATTAATATATATGAAATTATATAAGTAGATAAAATAAATTTTTAAATATAAATTTTTAAAAGTAAGAAAGATCTATTTCTTAAAATCTGCGATAAAAAAATAAATTTAAAAAAAATTATCAAATATTTAAAACAAATTTTAATAGTTGAAAAGTAATTTTAACACTCGCAAACTGTAGAACCTCAAGACCATGATGCGTTAAGCTCGAAAGTCTCCAGAGTACAAACAGAAACTTGCAACTTTCGTGCTTTTAGTGGCGGGGTAATTTTTTTTTTTTAAATAATAATAAATTGAAGTTAAAAAGTGACCCAAAATTTTTCCTTATCATTATGGGCCGTCGTATGACACTTGAATAAAGGCTCGTAAACAGATTCCTCGTTACCTTCTAGAAGAATTCTTTTGTATCAATGAGGGTGTATTTAAAAGCCATTGGGGTATACATATTCGTATGTGATCTTCTATTTCTCTGTGTTGCAAGTATAATAATAATAATAAAAATAAATTATTATTATTATTATTTTTATAATATATTATATTAAAAATGTTAGAAATTATAAAGTGATGTTGTTTAATAATGACTACAAATTATAAAAGTAGTGGGGAACAAAACTGTATCCGATGCTTTAGACAATTATCAAAGGCATAATAATCAGACGGTCCACATTTCTCTCTGGCTAATCAATCAAATCAGAAGTTTCCACATGCACTAGATGCTTATCGGAAGTTTCCTAGCATGATTTTTTATTGTTTTTTTTTGGGCTCATAATAAGTCCAAATTATGGCACATCAATAAAAACTTTTTTCTCACTTTTGAGTTTAACATCGTATCATAAAAAAAAAACAAAAAAAAAACTTCAATTCAAACCTTTAAAAAGGCATATTTAGAATTGATCAACTATTGTTCTAAAATAAAAATATTAATTAATTTTCAATTGATAATAATTTTAAAATTCAGTAATATTCATAATATTATACATATGACAATGAGGGAATTCTGTTTCTAAACTTTAAAATTTAAGTAAAAAAATGTCATGATTATAAAATATTTTTAGTAAAAACAAAACCCTTATCCGCGAAGCATCTAAGCCGTTCGTTTATTGTAATATTAATTTTATTTTTTTAATTTTATTAGTTGGATGTCAATTTCAATTTCTGATTCGAGAGAGAAGAAGCTGACGTTGCGGGCGGCATTTTCCAACTCGGGAAAAAGAATAGCTATCAGCCCATCGGAATTTCATCTCGTCCGGTTCCTTAACCTTTTCTTTCAACTTATCGGGCACCGACACTTGGCATTTTCCTTTCCGCTAATTTCTACAAGATAATATTATGTAAAATCTATCAGTGTATTTGGTTTATGTGTGAAAAGAGTTACTGCCGTTCAAGCATCAACTACATATATATATATATTCATTATATCACTCGAGTAATAAATTTTTTTTTTTTATGATATGATATAATATAATATATTTATAATCAAAATATATAAATGTTTGGCGTTACATGAGTAAAACGTGTAGCTTTAGTGCCACCAGGCTGACGTGTAAACAAGTTTAAACTTTAAATCAAACCCTACAAGAAAATAACGTTAGGCGAGATGAGATCTAGTCTAGGACGGCCACGCACAAAGATATGGGCCTATGGTATGGGCTCCACTCTGACCGTTAACCGGTTTGACAGCGTAGTCTCAACTCGTTCGCCTGTGCCAAATCTTTCCTCTCTTTTTTTTTTTATCATTATTTTGTTATTAAAAAAATTAATATTAATTTCGTTACCGGTAAAAAGTAATGTCTGAATGCCCAATCGTACTAGTCGTGTCTGTTACTCATCAATATTGGTTGTGACAAAATAATAAAGTGTATTTCACATAATAATTATAATGTTATTTTCCTGTAAATATAAAATATTAAAAGTTTTGAGCTGTCGACCTTTTTGGGACAGACACGGACAAAGATGTCACGTGCTTTCCACGCTGTTCCTACTATTCCATCAATTCCAATTATATTTGCAAGTAACAACCTTTCAACCAATAAAATTTAATAATTTTTAAAATTAGAATTTGAGAATATTACAATTAAGAAAACATTGGATCTGTTTTTCATATTTATTTTCAAAAAAAATTAGTATATTAATATTATTGTTGAGAAAAATTTGAAATTTTTTGTTAAAATTGGCTATTTATTTCGTTTTCTATTTCGTTTTTGGTTGGAAACAGGGGGAAAACAGAAGGCAGCTAGATTATTGACGTGGGGTCCATCGATTATGCTTCATGCTGTTGGGTTTTAAGCATCTGCTGTTGGGTTTTAAGCATCTGATGTTGGGTGGATGGTCCTGATCTGGAGATCAGATCTGATCTCCTTTCCATTCCGTCTCTACGTGTAAATGTTATTAACTGGGCCACCCATCCACTATCTTCACATTATTATTATTATTATTATTATTAGGTACACCATGCAATGCATCAATGAAAGCGAAATTCCATCAATCATAAATCAACAACTTCTTAATATCTAACAAATTAAAAAAAAAAAAAAGAAAAAAGAAAAAGGTTAAAAAGCAGAGATTCGTGCAATTGGAATGCGTCTGAATTACGCCCCTTGACGTTCCTCTCATCCGAATAATGAACACGTCAGCATCAAGTCTATCCGTAACGCATAAATTAAATAAAAATAAATGCTAAATAATAAAATTCTAATTTAAAAGTAAAGCCTTCAAGTCTATCCTTACTACTGCTACATTGGGTAGAACTTGATAAGGTTTTTACTTTTAGTGCCACGACATCGTTTTGACTTAATGTTGTACGTTATTATTATGATATTATCATTAATTAATTAACAAATTGAGCTTCGTGTACCATACTTTTGCAAAGAACAGTGGACCCACTTGGACAGACTGATGTCTAATGAAACTGCCAAACCTAGGAAGGTGAAACTGCGATTTCAGTTTCTTTGCGCCTTTTGTTGATATTCCTCCACCCTTTATTATTTTCCTTTCCCTTTCTATAAAGGCAAATTCTTAATGGAATTTCTCTTTTTCGAAAATAAAAGAGAAATTCTTCTGTACGTATAGAAATCTTTAAATTTACCGTATTCTAATAGTGCAATAAAAATATCCACCTTGAGTTTTCGTATTGAAATAAATTAAATAATTTATTCACAAATTAATTTAATTAATAAATTCTATACTTTATTTGATCAACAAAGGCGGCCAAAATTTTTATAACATTTTACATTACACCGCATAACATAAAGTAAAAATGTAATTTTATTTTAAAAATAAAATTAATTAAATTAATGAAAGTGGATAACACTGACCATAAAAAAACGTGTTTTATTTATTTTCATAATTTTTTTTACGACGATTAAAAAAAAAAGTTTGACCAAATTTAACAATTATTTACCACAATTTAGTACGCCAGACATTTTCTAAACACCGCCAGCGTGGACAGATCTAAAAGAGTGGAACTATCGACTCTCCCCCTTAAATATCAACTTAATTTTGTTATTTTCTTAAAATTAAAATTTATCATTACCACCACACGCTTTCCATCGCTCCTCTTTTTGTCTATTATATAAACTCAACCAACCCCACGCATTTCTCTCATTCACTCCATTTCCGTTTACGCTCAACACTTGTCGTTCACTCTGTTTGTTGTTAATTCCGTTATGGGTGCGGCAATTCTGCCAGATCTCGGCACCGAGATTCTCATTCCGATATGTGCCATCATCGGAATCGCCTTCTCGTTGGTTCAATGGGTGCTTGTTTCCAGAGTCAAGTTGTCTCCTACCAGGGACTCGCCGTCTAACAGCGGTGGTAAGAATGGGTACTCTGACTACCTCATTGAGGAAGAGGAAGGTATTAATGATCACAACGTTGTTACCAAATGTGCCGAAATTCAAAGCGCCATCTCTGAAGGTATAATATTTTTTTTTTGAAGTTTTGTCCTTGCATGTCGTTCTTGTCTGTTTGTGTTTGTTTTACGTTTTCTGAAGGTAATTTTTAGATTTTTTGATTTGTTTATCGGTGCTGTGCGTTTTGAGCGGTGAAAGTTTGGATTTTGTTTTGGTTGACGTGTTTGTTTGAAGGCTGGAGAGTGTGTTTATGATTCGGTTCTACTGTTTGTGAGTGTATCTTGTTTTGGGGTTCTGTCTGTTTTGTTGAATTTGTCTTGAAACACTTTTCTTTTCCTTTTTTTTTATTACAGAATTAAGTAATTCTTGTTTGTTAATAATTTTATTTGATTTTTTAATACTGAAGATATTAAAGGCGAATGGTGATTCAACTTTAAGCAAAGATTGAATGGGCCGTGTTTTTTGGTGCTTTTATTATTATATGCTTGTTTCCAGATCGGAGGTGATGGCCGCTGGCCCTCGAATCCGGGCCCACAATGTTTTATTACTATATTTTGTATCGACATTGATTTCATTTGGTGTCATAAATGGGATGGGTTCATTGAGATCTAGTCCTTAGTTATATAATTTCCTTTTTGGATTATAATGAGTATTTTAAATCTAGCACATGGATATGCAGAACTATATTGAGGATATGTTGTCATGAGTTGATGATCTTTTGTGATGTTAGCTGGTATATATGATGTGATGAGATATCATGCGATGCCATTTAGCATAGGACTCTGGCGCACACCATGCATCTATACCCTTCATGTCCTATGTGGGGATTTTTGTTTCCATTGAAATCATAATTGATCTTAGTAGCTGGAATTACTTTCACTAATGACATCCATTTATTTTTTGTATACTTTTAACAGATCTAGACATTTTCTCTCCAGAGGACCTAATTTCTCCTCATTTTGTGTGTAAAATTGATACTGTTTGATTCGACAAAACTTGAAAGTTTAGTTCACTTCAGAATAAGTGTGAAATTGAATGAGTGCTTGAGGTCATTTGATCATCCTGATGTACCTATATTAGGGGGCATGCAAATTATCATGTTGCAGAGTGCCTTTACTAATTCATATGCATTGTGGACATATGATTTTACTTCATTATTTCTGTTTCATCTTGCATATAGTATTTTTGCACAATATCAAGGATGGTTCAAAAAGTTAACCTTACCAATATTGTGTAGCAAGTTGAGTTGCTTCTTTCAGATCTTGAATGAAGAAATTATCTTGAATTATGTAATTTCTATCAGCACTTTTAGTATTTTGTGGAATCATTTTGGATAATTTTCATTGGTACCCTAAATGTTGTTTTGTAAGACTTTGTAGTTAATGGATATCATATATTAATTCCTTCCGATAAATCCTTTAACATTTGTGATATGAAAGTATCCTTTGTACAGAAAAAACTTTATAAGTTTCTAACTTTCAATGATTTTTCACTCACTGCCACGCATAAAATGACAGCAAAATCTTGAAGCATATCAAAATGAGAGGAAACTCCTAACATTTTATCTATTCTATTCTGATGGGTTAAACAGTTGCTCGGTTAGCAATATGAAAAGATATAGTTTAACTTTTGTTCACTCTATAGGCAGATGTTAGAATTTTTGTAAACAAAGACCAATTTGCCAAAAGTGATAATGAGATTTAAGAAGGCATGTAATACCTGGAATTTTATGCATTTCATACTTATTTTAATATCATCCAATTGGCAGAATACCTTTAAAAAAGCAAGAGATAATTGCCGTCAATGTGTGTGAAAATATTCTACTGCATGCACTGATGGTTATTTAAAAAATTTTGTTTTCTTATATTATCATTTGTTTCTGCCTTCCATGGTTAATCTCTTACTAAGTTTCTTAGTGGAAAGACCTTCAATTGCTAATTTTGAGTTTTATTGATGTTATAGGTGCAACTTCATTCCTTTTCACCGAATATCAGTACGTTGGTGTTTTCATGGTTATTTTTGCAATCTTGATTTTCCTTTTCCTTGGCTCTGTTGAGGGCTTTAGCACAAAGAGTCAGCCTTGCACTTATGACCATTCCAAAACGTGCAAGCCTGCTCTTGCCACTGCTGTTTTTAGTACTGTATCCTTCTTGCTAGGTGGTATCACTTCAGTGGTCTCTGGGTTCCTTGGGATGAAAATTGCTACCTATGCAAATGCAAGAACTACCCTGGAGGCAAGAAAGGGAGTTGGGAAGGCTTTTATTGTTGCATTTAGATCGGGTGCTGTCATGGGTTTTCTACTTGCTGCAAATGGTCTTTTGGTGCTTTATATTGCCATCAACTTGTTCAAGCTGTACTATGGTGATGACTGGGGTGGCCTCTTTGAGGCTATAACTGGTTATGGCCTGGGCGGTTCCTCCATGGCTCTCTTTGGCAGAGTAGGTGGAGGTATCTACACTAAGGCTGCTGATGTTGGTGCTGATCTTGTTGGCAAGGTTGAGAGGAACATTCCAGAAGATGATCCAAGAAACCCAGCTGTAAGGAACCCCATCCTTCAAAGAAATTATTGTATTTTGTACTATGGGGTTGTTTCATTAATGGGATTTTATTAATTTTGTATTATATTGGCAGGTGATTGCTGACAATGTCGGTGACAATGTTGGGGATATTGCTGGAATGGGATCTGATCTTTTTGGTTCATATGCTGAGTCATCATGCGCTGCCCTTGTGGTTGCATCAATCTCTTCATTTGGGATCAATCATGAGTTAACACCAATGTTATATCCTCTACTCATCAGTTCTGTGGGTATCATTGTTTGTTTGATCACCACTTTATTTGCAACTGATTTTTTTGAGATCAAGGCTGTCAAGGAAATTGAGCCTTCCTTGAAGAGGCAACTCATCATCTCCACTGTTCTAATGACTGTTGGAATTGCAATTGTTAGTTGGATAGCTCTTCCACATTCCTTCACCATATTCAATTTTGGATCTCAGAAAGTTGTGAAGAACTGGTAAGCTCTTTGTGTACTTCTTCTTGTATGTTGAGACTAGAGACATTTGTGCATCAGTGGTATTTTTTTTCCTAATACAATGCTTGTATAGAAAGATTGTTTTG